>CAOKZL010000355.1:0-727452 GCA_948472985.1 Iguana delicatissima
CAAGCACCCTCTCATCCCAACCAGTAATAAATGGGACTTTCTCTTGCAAGAGCTCTCACTTCTTTGCAGTACTCTGTTTTCCCAATCAGGCAGGTAGAGGTACATCAAGACTGAATGAACAGGGTGCCTCTGAGCATATCCTCAACTCAGAAATTTGCGATCATTTTCAAAAACCAAGCTCACAGGTACTTTCATGGTTTCCTCCTAAATGTTATTTTCAGCCTTCTAATTTAGGGCAAACAAACTATCCTCCTGTCCTCATTGTTGGCTTCCACAGATCTCTGGCTGGCCAACTGTTAATGAAAATGAAATGATATGTCTAGATGATTTAGTAAAGCTGCTCCTTCCTTTCCTGTAAAAGTATTGTTGATTTTCTACATTTCCTAATTCTATCAGACACACAGGCTGTCAAAAATAGCTTATTCACTGGTGCTGCAATCCAACACCCCCTCAGCATAGCATAAATATTTGCATACATGGCCACATTGTACTAGTGTGGAGAAAGTTAATATTAAAATATAACTTTCTCACTAGCACTACACAATCTCTATGGCCTGGAATTTTTGAATGTATTTCAATTAATCTATTTCTCTTTCTGATCTTTCTTAGTAATTTCCTTGTTCTAGGCTGACAACCTGTAAAACACTTAGGACCCTATCAGAAAACACTGGCCATTTCCACACTAGCCTGTTATAGCGTGATGATTCCACTTTCAACATCCTCTGGAATCCTGGGGTTTGCAGTTTCGGGAGGGGCCGTGGAACAACAGCACTATGGTCATTTCCGCACTGCACTCTTATAGCGCGATTATTCCACTTTCAACATCCTATGGAATCTGGGGTTTGCAGTTTAGGGAGGGGCCAGCTGGCCCTCCCTAAACTGCAAACCCCAGGATTCCATAGGATGTTGAAAGTGGAATAATCGCGTTATAAGAGTGCAGTGCGGAAACGGCCTATAAGAATGCAGAGAGGAAATGGCGGTAGAGTCCTTACTGTATTTCCCTTCTGGATGCTACTAGATTTTGGCCGTTCCCGCACTAGACCGTTACAACGCTGTTATTGCACTTTCAGCATCCTACAGATTCCACAGGATGTTGAAAGTGGAATAACAGCACTCGCCCATTCTAGCGCGGAAATGGCCGCTATCTCGCTATCACGACTGGATAAATATGCCTTTATCACCGGGAGCCTTGATACCTCTTGGGACCGCCTCGGAAGAAGTGGGTTTCCGCTCCCGCTAAAATAAAAACTAGTTACTTTCAGTGGTTGCCTCCGCGTTTCTTTTTCATTTCTCCTCTCTCTTTCCCGCTTTTTTCCGTTGGAAGAGACCCGCGGGGCCACCACGGCGTCTTCGAAACCTGCCATCGCCGCTGCGAGGGAACCCGAGGCCGCTGAGGGGGCGGTGGCGTTCGGACCTGGAAAGAGCCGCCTTCCCTCCCGCGGAGGAGGCGGAGCGGGCCCCGTGAAGCTCGGCCTCTTTTTTTTCCTCCTCCTCCTCGGCGGCTTCGACTCTCTCGAGGCCTAGCGCGGCCTTCCGCCTTCCCCTCAGCCGTCGCCGTCATGGCCGCCACGGCCGCTTCTTCCTCAGCCTCCGGCTCCGCGGCCTCTTCGGGGTCTGCCGCTCCCGCCTCTGCCTCCGCCGCCGGCGCTCCGGGGGCCTCGAATGCGGCTGGGTCCGGGGCCGGTGGCGCCGCTGCCTCCGGCCTGACGGCCTCGCTGACGGGCACCATGAACAGGAAAAAGAAGCCCTTCTTAGGCATGCCGGCCCCCCTGGGCTACGTGCCGGGCCTGGGCCGCGGGTGAGCAACGCGAAGCCGGGCGCTGGAGTTGGCGGGTGGGCGGCGGGTGGGCGCGAGGTGGGCGGCGGAGGAGCGACTCCGGCTCGGAGACCTCCCTGTAGTCGTTTGGGCCTCAGGTCCTGCCTGGATGCCCCTCCTTCTTTTCTCTCTCAGCCTTCTCAGGAGGAAGCCGAATGCCCCTTCCTCAATAGAATTGCCCCCCGTTTTACAATATAAAGGTTATAACTGGGCGTGGAGTGTTCCTGAGTACGTGCAGAGTCCCTCCTTTGCGGATCTAAACAAAGCGTGTATCAGCCCTTGAAAAGGCTGTTCTGCTTTTTGTTTAAAGCACCAGGAAGCGTTTGAGATTGCCTTCTGTTTTCATAGGGAGAAAAAAAGAAATGCGTTTCCCATTTCTGCAGGTGGTGGGGGCTTATGTACAGCTTTTTTCTCCCAGCCATCACGTTTTAAAAAGCCTGTTATAGGAAGTTAAAAAATAATGAAGACATTAAAAAGGCATTAAAAGAAATGGTTAAGGCCTCAGAGTTAAGGCCAGAGAATTGTAACCTGATTAGAAAAATATTTGGCTGTCAAGATGTCCTTTTAGTCCATGTCTGTTTGCCTCCATTCTTACAGAGGGATTTCTCCCTTCAGTCCACTTGTTCCTTCTGGGCTCCCTTTGTGTTTTGTGGTGGAGGAATAAGTCCTGTTAGTCCATTCCTTTCTACCTCCTTTTTTCCATGACCTTTCATCTCCCTGCCACTCCCTAGAAAGTGTTCATACTTGTCATGGCTTTTAGTCAAATACAATAAAGTTTACTGTACTGTAGAAAGTGTTAATACAAAAATTTTCCGTCCCAGTAGAGATGGAAAATTCAGTTCACACCAATTTAAAATTGGTGTTGCTAGAGCAGAGCACTTTCATTTTTCTGCTATGGTTTCTTTTGCTCCCACCCTATACTCTTACATTTTTATATTTTTAAACCAACAAGTCCTGTGACACCTTAAAAACTAACAAATTTAGTACAGGAAGGGCTTCCATGAACCATAGTCATTCCTCATCCATGAAGTGTTATGTAGAATTTCAGGTATATATGCAGTGCATTAGGAAAAGAGTAAAACCACTTTAGAGGGGGATTGGTTTAGTCAGGGATGCTGAGACCTGCCGTTCGCAAGAGTCGAGTAGTGCCATTGATGCTTTTGGAGGTTTCTCATTTCTAGGTTGCCATCCGGTAAGAAACAGCACGAATCGATTCGCCAGCCTTGTGCGGAAAGGGTTTGGAAAGCTCTGATGTACTGGATTAAAAGATCTATAATTGATAATAGCCCCCAGAATAGTCAATTTAAAAGTGTGACAGGACTTGTAACAGTTTAATAGGGCTGCCTCTTTGGCAATTAATTTTTAACAATTGCTAATTGGCTGTGAGGGAGCTAACTCGCCTTTGTGTAGTGGTTTGAATGTTGGACTATGACCCTGGAGACCAGAGTTTGATTCCCTGCTCTGTGGTAGAAATCTACTGGGTGACCTTGGGCAAGTCACAGCTCCAGAAAACCCGTGGTAGGTTAGCCTTAGGGTCTCTATAGGTTGGAAACAACTTCAAGGCACATAACAACAACAAAAAATCTGCTGCTGACAGCATTACTTTGTATTTCTGTGTGAAGTACACAGTATAAAATCTTGACATTATTCAACTGGGTTTTTCAACTCTAAAATTGAAATGTATGGTTTTAAGGTGGAGTGAGGGATGCAAATTGTCATTAAAAATAGTTGGGGGAGAGGAACGCTCACTGATTTTTCCCAGTTTTACTGACATGAAAGTAACATGTATGGATAGGAGTTTGGACCACTCATTGATAAATGGCGGTACAGCTGCCACAGCACAGGCTTTGAAAAAGGCTGTGGTGTAATGTCTCTTGGTTCTGTGATTTGGTTCTGTGGGATTCTTTACCTATTTGGCTTCTTTATCATCTAGAGCAGAGGTGAGAACCTGGCAGTCTCCATAGATTTTAGAGTATAGCTCTTAGCAGTCCCCAACCATCAACCATTCTGGCTGGGTCTCATGCCGGTTGTAGTCTTAAAACAATCTGGAGAGTGCCAGTCTACCTATCTCTGATAGAGGGAGGGTTTCTTTGCTATTCTGCTCTTTATTTTTGCACAGAAAACACTCATGCAGAGAATAGATTAAATCACAGGTATGTTATCACAAATAATAAGCATATTTCAATAAGCAGTTTTGTGATAATTCCCAGCTTCTTTTAAGCAGTTGTTCATGTTTAAGGGCCCTTTCACAATACCTAATTATAGTGCTGTGATTCCACTTTAATTGCCATGACAGCATCCTGTGGAATCCTGGGATTTGTAGTTCAGGGAGCAGTATTTAGAATTTTCAACCAGAGTGCATTGCTGTCTGGTCAAATTACAAACCCCAAGATTCCAATGGACAGAGCCTTAGCAGTTAAAGTGGAATCATGTTGTTAGAATTGTGTGAGGTGAACAGGTCCTAATTCTCTGTGTAATTTAGATGTCTGTGGTTTTTCCCTACTACCAGGTGGTTTTTAGTTTAAATTAAAACTGATAGCAAAGAAATATTTCTGAGACAAAACATTCTAGGTGGCAAGAAGCACACAGATTAAGGTATAAAAACTCATCAAATATTTTTGAAGCCTTCCAAATTTTACCTTAAAAGGTTGTATGGTGATAGACTGAAGGTTGAAGGGTGTGTGCAAAATAACAATGAGTTGTACTCAAAAGTGATAGTGCAAACAGCTTTTGTGTGCTGCTAGAAGACTTGAGCTAGTACAAGGAGATCTGAATTGCTTGATTTTCCCCCTAAATTGAGCGTAAACAAGAAATATGGTGCAACTAGTACATATATAAATTTGTCAGAAAGGACACAGATTCGAAATAGCTATAAGAACTAGTTTATGCTTTACTGGATTGTTGCATTTAAATAATAAGGTGTATCATTAAGTATTGGTTTAATTAAAATGAAGAGACTAATGAATTTTTGGGGCCATTGGACCTTAAAAGGAGTGCCAGAAATCCTAATTTCAGATTTTTAACAGCAGCGTTAGTGACAAAACACTGCCAGCCAGCATGATTTGCTGACGATTTTTGCAAGTACTGTGACAGCCTTTATTTTAATATGTGGTCCTTGTTTACCACTGAGTTGGTGTAGGAGGGAATGAATGATGAGGAAAAAATAGCTCCTTGAGTATCTCATAAATCTTTCTTTGCTCTTAAAACACTCTAATTTATTAATGGAGTTTGTAGTCTGCTTTTTAAATAAAATATTCAGGGCAATGTTAGTAGTGCTACAGTATGATTTCGCTGAACAAATTAGCAGTATAGATCTGGAGACTCTGTGATCAGATGGCTTGAAATCTCAGCTAAAAGAGTTCGCAGTTGTAGTTTAAGAACCCAGAAAGATGTACTGGGGAATAGGATGGATGTCAAAGATTTGAAAATTCTCTCTGGCTTGATTCTGTGAGCTGCTCCAGCCTTTCTTACGGAGAGTACTTGTGCATAATTTCAAGAAATCATCTTGTGAAATGGACCATGCATGGAATGCAGGTGACAACAATTTCTGCAGTTGTGGCAATATTTTTCCCAGATAGGTGGCGTCAAGGGCCATCTAATCCAACCCTTTGCCGTGCAGAAAAACACAGCTAAAGCACTCCTGAAAGATGCCCATCCAACCTGAGTCTGAGGCATTCTATTGCACTCCTGAACAGTTCTTAAAATAAAGAAGTTCTTCCTCATCTTTACATGGAACATCTGCTCTTGTAATTTGTATCCATTGGTTTCTAGTGCCTGGAGCAGTGGGAAACAGATTCACACCATCTTCTACATGACATCTCTTCAGATATTTAAAGATGGCTATCATGATGACTCTCAGGGCCTTTCTGCACTACAGCGTTATGGTGCTATTATTCCATTTTTAACATCCTGTGGAATCCAGGGGTTTGCAGTTTAGGGCGGGCCATTTAGAATTCTCAGCCAGAGAGTTCTTTGGCCTTAGTAAACTACAAACCCTAGAATTCCACAAGATTTTGAATGTGGACTAATTGCACTGTAACAGTGTAGTGCGGAAAGGCCTTCAGTCTTCTCTTTCAGTGTTTGGCCACATAAACTGTATGCTGTGAATAAGGCAGCCTTGGAAATAAGTCCACAGATGCCACTATCCTGCACACAGAAATACGAGGCTGCTTCTCTCTGACACATTTGTGTTCTGCTGATTGTCTGGGAAAGAAAGGATCCATGTTTTTAAAATTACAAGGTTGTAGTTATTCACAAGTCTGGATATAGGATGGACTTGGACCGGATTTGAAGGACCCTGTAATAAGCAACATATCAGAATTTTCTCAGACTGAGTTGTGTTTGTTTCCCCCTGCTCTCTCTAGTGCTACAGGTTTTACTACCCGTTCAGATATTGGTCCTGCTCGGGATGCAAATGACCCTGTGGATGATCGTCATGCTCCACCAGGGAAACGAACTGTTGGGGATCAGATGAAGAAAAACCAGGCAGCGGATGACGATGATGAAGATCTTAATGATACCAATTACGATGAGGTGATATCTCTGTGGCCTTGTTGCATGGATTTGTGTTGAAAACAGAGTGTATGAATATACTTGGATCAGAGGCCCATTTAACGTAGGATGGTCTACCCTAATTGGTTGTTGATAGAGGTCTTCCCTACCTTTGCTGCTTGCACTCCCTTCTTATTAACAGGAAATACCAGAGGTTGAACCTGGGTCCTTTCACTTTTGAAGTATATGCTGTAAAGTGACACCAGTCTCAAAAATGACTCTTATTGTTAAATAATAATAATTTATTTTCCAGCCCTGGGATTCAAGGCAACTTATGGCAAAACAGATTCAGCTGATTCATATTAAAATGTACATTATTGATTAAGCTATCAATAGAAGTAAAAGAAATTTAAAAACAAAGGGCTTATATGGGCTGAATTTTTTCTTGATTCTTTGGGGTATGTTAAGTGAACAACAGGTTCTTTCAGTTAATGCTACCATTTTATCATTCTCAGTTCAATGGATATGCTGGAAGTCTGTTCTCAAGTGGACCTTATGAAAAAGATGATGAGGAGGCTGATGCAATTTATGCTGCTTTGGATAAAAGAATGGACGAAAGGAGAAAAGAGAGAAGGTAAAGGTTGTTTTTTTCATTGCTAAGAGATAGTATAAGAGTGGCTCATTGCATCTGAGGCCATTGTGTGGTTTATTCATTTACTTGCTTGTTTTAAAAAGCACATCCCACTCTGATGTTTGCATACTTCTTTAAGGGAAATATTAGAAATTTAACTGCTGCTTCTCTGACTTAGATGCTTGGTCTAATCTTGTGTGCCTACTGTAATAAAATTGCTGGCTGTTTCTGTTTTAGAAAATAGATCTGGATCCTGTAATATATCATGCCTGTACCTTCTTTTTTCTAGAGAACAACGTGAGAAGGAGGAGATTGAAAAGTACAGAATGGAGCGACCAAAAATTCAGCAGCAGTTCTCAGACTTGAAAGTAAGGGGTAAACAATCCCTCTTCTTTAACGGTGAAATCAAAAAAATTATTAGGAGTGGGGACAGCAGTTAGGGGGAGGAATGGTATAATATACATGGGATATCAATTATTAAATCTGTGCGAACTAGTGAATAGTGTGGCATTTCAGCTTGAGAGACCTTCATTCAAATACTGCTTTAGTTATGGACTCCTTAGGCAGGTTTTGGAAACCCACTTGGAATATTTTTTTCCCTACTTGCAAAACAGAATGAACAGGGTGGTATGAATGAAAGAGAGTGAGTTGCAGTTGGTACCCTGCAGTGTTTTAGTGCTAGTAATGCGTGCCTAAACAGTCTAAAAACAACAGATCTTGGAAGCTGTGTAGGGTCAGGTCTAGTTAGTACTTGGACTGGAGATCACCAGCAAATACCAAGTACTGTAGACTATATTTCAGAGGAAGGAGTTGGCAAAATCACTTCCTTGCCTAAGAAAATCCAATGAAATTCACCTATTGACAGGAGACTTGAAGGCATATATACACACACAGTGCTTTATTTAGCTGAGATTAGAGTTTAATGAACTCACAATCTCTAAGTTACTGCAGATTTCATGCTTTTGCATCTGTCACCTCGATTGCTGCTCTGCTGTTGGCTGAGCTGATATGATGTGATGGGTAGTGTCTACGAATTTGCTGAAATGGAGAAAGGTACATCTCTGTTCTGCCAGGGGCAGTATCATGGGTTGTAAAGCAAGGGCTGGAGGATATGGGTGTCTGAGGAAAAGAGGAATGACAATGCTATAGAGTTGAAGGCAGAGAGGAAAGGAATAGCTGCAGGAAATTTCACCTGTGTTAAAAATATAGGAACTCCTTATGCTGCTGACAGGAAGCAAACAGGTATCTGGAAGGGGTTCTGTAGGCAGGGTGGTAGTCATAGAATCATAGAGTTGGAAGAGATTCCAGGGGCCATCCAGTCCAACCCCCTGCTATGCAGGAACACCCATCAAAGCATTGCCAACAGAGGGCCATCCAGCCTCTGCTTAAAAACCTCCAAAGAAGGAGTCTCTACCACACTCTGAGGCAGGATATTCCACTGCCGGACAGCTCTGACCATCAGGAAGTTCTTCCTGAGGTTCAGGTGTAATCTCCTTTCCTGCAGCTTGAATCCGTTGCTCCTTGTCCTAGTCTCTGGAGCAGCAGAAAACAAGCCCGCTTCCTCCTCAACGTGACATCCCTTCAAATATTTAAACATGGCTATCATGTCTTCTTTTAACTTTCTCTTCTGCAGACTAAACACCCCCAGCTCCCTAAGCTGCTCCTCATAGGGCATGGCTTCCAGACCCTTCACCATTTAGGTCGCCCTCCTCTGGACATGTTCCAGCTTGTCAACATTCTTCTTGAACTGAGATGCCCAGAACTGGACACAGTATTCCAAATGAGGCCTAACCAACGCAGAATAGAGTGGTACCATTACCTCCCTTGATCTAGACACCATACTCTTATTGATGCAACCAAGAATTGCATTGGCTTTCTTGGCTGCCGCTTCACACTGCTGACTCATGTTCAGCTTGTGATCTACCAAGACTCCTAGATCCCTTTCACACGTACTGCTATCCAGCCAAGCGTTCTCCATCCAATATTTCTGCATTCCATTTTTTCTTCCTAAGTGTAGAACCTTACATTTCTCTATGTTGAAATTCATTTTGTTAGCTTTGGCCCAGCTCTCCAATCTGTCCAGGTCATTTTGAAATTTGATCCTGTCCTCTGGGGTATTAGCAACCCCTCCCAATTTGGTGTCATCTGCAAATTTGATCAGCATGCCCTCCACTCCTTCACCCAAGTCACTGATGAAGATGTTGGGCCCAGGACAGAATCCTGCAGCACCCCACTAGTCACTTCTCTCCAGGATGAAGAGAATCCATTGGTGAGTGCCCTTTGGGTTCTGTCGGTCAACCAGTTACAAATCCACCTAACAGTAGTCCTGTCCAGCCTGCATTTTACTAGCTTCTTTCCAAGAATGTCATGGGGAACTTTGGCAGAGGTCTAACTGAAGTCAAGATATGCCACGTCTACAGCATTCCCTTCATCTGTCAATGTTGTGCAAAGAACAAAGATGTAAAGAGACTAAAGGAAGTGGAAGAGGGTGAGCAAATGAGCCGAATTCAGCTTTCAGAATGCAACTGTGGTACTTTAATGTCTATCCTTCACAGAGAAAACTGGCTGAAGTGACTGAGGAGGAGTGGCTAAGTATCCCTGAAGTTGGTGATGCTAGGAACAAACGCCAGAGGAATCCGCGTTATGAGAAACTGACTCCGGTTCCAGACAGCTTCTTTGCAAAGCACTTGCAGTCAGGGGAGAACCACACCTCCGTGGATCCTCGGCAAACGGTAAGACAAGAAAATATCTGTCAGGATGGTTGTGAAAGCAGGTTCACCTGAGAGAGTAGCTTGTGGAATTATCTCAAATAAACATTCCTGTGTTGAGATACAGAAGGGAAGTGGGTATCACAAATCACAGAATTACTGTTGCTTTTCATATACAGTGGGAGAACAAAATGTAATTTGGGCACAGTTTGAGTCTTGGGTGACCTATGAAGGTAGGTGGACCTGTTTCCACAAGTCTTTGGTGTGATTGCAAGGCTTGTGTGGAGATTTTGCTGGACTGTTATTTCAGATTTCAGGAAGGGGATTGCAAGTTTGAATCCTCCTCTGAATGAATCATTCTTTGCACTTGGCCCTATAGAATGACTAAGAGATAGACTGATGTTCTTCTTAGTTGTTAAGATTCCTTTGTAATGCTCATGTTTTGAAAGACTGGGCTGAGTGGAGGGAAGAACACTATTGATTTGTGCTATTTTATTTGTGTTTGTCTGATAAATTGTAATTGTTGGACTTAATATAAGTCATCTTTACATATTTGTGCAGAGATTTGACCAAATGTTTGAGATCAAATAATCCAGAACTGTTACCTGCATCTTCTCACGAGGCGGTGTTCAGACTTACTGACAAACATCATCTAGGTAGTGAAGACTGCTGGTGTTGGCTTCAGGTTGCTTCCACGTGGCATTTGTGGCAGCTTGCTATGAATTGGAAGGGAAACAAGAATTCCTTACTAACCTTGGAGGTCTTTTCCTTTCTCGTGTCTCATATATTCATCTTCATTAAGTAGCTAAATCAGAGGCTGAAGTGAGTTAAAAGATTAACTCTGTAGATGGCTCTGGAAGAGATTCTTAACTTCATGCAGTTGTACCATCTGTGGAAACAGTTCAATGACATTGATTTTAGTAGTTAAGTGTGTTTATCATAATGCTGATTTCCCTGTTTGATAGGGCATTTCATAAGCTCAGAAAGATCACTATATAGTCAATCAAATTGTCTTTAATATTTCATTATCTGGTTAGTTTCTTTCGTTTGGTACTGCGCTATTCATCTGCAGTGCAGCAAAGTAATTGCTGTAAAAGCAATTTCCAGCATTTTGTTACTCTCTAGCATGACAGAAAACTTGAATCCAAAATGAGACTGTAAGTACAAAGCAGTGAGGTTAGGCCAATAATGGAAGCATGAGTGGCACGGGGCAAAGTGATCACTAACCCCAGTCATGTTCCTAAGTGTATCCATGTTATCCAGTACAGTAGAGAACAGGACATTATAGAGTGCAACTTTCCCTTCACCTCACGATCAGTAGTCTTGCATTGGAGTTTGTGCAGTGCGCATTTTTTCTGTGTCCTATTTTTCATAGCAATGGCTTTTTGCTTTTTTTGTCTTCTTGCCTTATGTACAACTAAATATCTGATCTATGTCACAGTGGAGAATATAAATTGTTCCCCTCACCTTTGTCCTCTTGCAGCAATTTGGTGGTCTGAATACACCTTATCCTGGGGGCTTAAACACTCCTTATCCAGGTGGAATGACACCTGGGCTGATGACACCTGGGACAGGTGAACTGGACATGAGAAAGATTGGACAGGCTAGAAACACCTTGATGGACATGCGACTTAGCCAGGTAAGGACCGAAGGAAAAACACAGTTAGAAAATGCTTATTAGTTCTTTTCCTGCTAAACTGGCCTGGCAGACATTGTTGAGTTTTGAAGTGTTGTCTTAGAACTTACACATTTGACATCCAAAAAACTCACTGACAGAATACGTGTGATAAATTTCCTTAATTTTTAAGACCTTTGCCCTCTGCAGATGGGATATTCAATTTCAGAACATGGTGTATTTCAAGGGTGGGGGGGTCAGTTACAGATGACACATTTTTGTTTTCTTTAGTGTCCTTGTGGGGAAAAAATTAGTAGTGATCAGCTTTTTAAATCTCCTTGATTTTTGTGCATGTTTCTGAGGCTTCAGTGTGGCACTTTAATGAATGTCATCAATGTTGTGTCAATTCTGCAGGTGTCTGACTCCGTGAGTGGCCAAACAGTGGTGGATCCCAAGGGCTACCTCACTGACTTGAATTCAATGATTCCCACACATGGTGGCGATATCAAGTAAGGTTGTGGGTGCAAAGTATTCTCACAGATTTGGTTATTAAATTCTGTCTTTGTGAAATCTTAAGTTAGGTTCTTTGTGAAACAGGGCATGGTACGGGGCTCATGCCTTGCTTGTGAAGTAGAAAGAAGTCATTGTGACAAAAATAGAAAGAAATCATTGTGACAAAAGGGCTTCAGTGGGCTGTCAAGCCTATTTCCCTGTTCCAAATGCAAAAATCTACCCCGAAGCTAACTTTGCCAATGAGCCATGCATCTTACAAGTTCTGTTTGGGGAAATATGTAGTATGGCAGTATATCCACAGGTGGGATATACAAGTTCCAAAAAGTCAGCGACAGCTCTTTGGCTGGGTATAGGATGTGCCATTAAGTTGCTGCTGCCCAGTTACTTTGCCCAGAAGAGCATCCTTGCCTAACCTGTAGCTTGATAATCAGCCAGATATAATCTATGTCTACAAGTATGAACAGATGCCACTTTTTTGGTTTTCTTGCATCTACCCTCATTCTGTTTTCTTCTCTAATCCATTCTTTGTCTTTCACAGATTATTTTTCTCTCATTGTTCTCACTCTGCCACCCTAGAACATGAACTCTATTCTGCTGTCTTCCTTCTTTCTTTGCTCTGTCTTTGTCCTGATTGCCACATTTTCGGGCACTGGTCCTGTCCTCAAATTTATTTTGATCTTGACCATACAGAAGATTTATTACCCAGTAGAAAATTATAGTGTTAGGTATATCCCTGTAAGGTAACTTAGTTACTAAATGAATGCTGCATCGGAAGAATAAGTTATCACGTGTACATTTTGTGCTTTGCTAGTGACATCAAAAAAGCACGTTTACTTCTGAAGTCTGTGCGAGAGACTAATCCTCACCACCCACCAGCCTGGATTGCTTCTGCTCGCTTGGAGGAAGTGACTGGCAAGCTGCAGGTAGCGCGAAATCTCATCATGAAAGGGACAGAGATGTGCCCCAAGGTAAGATTTATTTCCTCTGCTTCCATCTTAAGCCAGGGGCCAGGGAGAGGAATGTTTACCCTATCAGATGCTGAGCTACTGCTCCTATCATGCTTCACCATTGGCTAGGCTGGCCAGGCCTGATACAAATTGGAGTTTGTCAACTTCTGAAAGGCTAGGGGTTCCCAGCTCTGCTCTTAAGTATCTGCAGTCGTTTTCTGTCTTATTCTCTTGGGCTTTCGAGGAACTATTCTGTCTTCCTTCTATGCTTCTACCTCCTATCCTTAGCCCTCTTTCTCTGGGAAAAACTTGTGCCTCCTTGATCCTTAAGGGTGAAAATAGCAGCCAGAAAATTACCACTGTGGCACTGGTTCTTGCCTTCTGTTGTTGTTCTCTTTTCTCTGCAGAAATTTCAGAAGTTATGGGGCAAGCAGTTTTTCATAGATTGGGGTCTGAAGACATCCTTCTGCTTTCTAGACACCGCTTATTATCTCTTATTCGTTTTCCTTTCTGCTCAGTGCAAACTTACTTCTTCCTTGTTTTGCCCTCATCTGTACTGTCTGTTACCTAGGATGATGTTTCACCCAGAGACAAAAAAAGGTGTAGGAGGAACATAAGAAGGTTATTAAACATTGCAAAGTGTATAAAAAGTAGCAAATAGTTTGTTTAATAAAAATACTGGAACTTAAGAGTACCCTGTCAAATTCATCAGTACAGTTGTCCCTTCACTTTCATGAGTGTGTGGGTTGCAGAACCTTTGTGAAAGTGGAAAAACCATGAATAACTCACTACCACTCACCCTCCCATTTCCTTCTGGGGCTTCCCTGTTCCTATGCAAAAGGGAAGGGAATTGGGGTGGGGGAAGGCTCACAACAGCCTTCCTTTCCCCCTCCAGAGTGCCCCGTTTCACTCCTATGCCTTTTGCCCCAGGCACTGAGAACTTGTGCGAGCCTTCCCACCCCCGTTCCTTTCCATCTTGCCTTGGCATGAGTTTTCCATGTCAGGGCAAAATTCGTAGGGAGGGAGGGAGGGAGCTCCAGAGTGGGGAAAGGAAGGCTCGCGTGAGATTTCCCCCAACTCCCTTTTCTTTCTGTTTTGCCTGTTTTGCTCAGGCAAAATGCATGGGAGTGGGAAGAGGAGAATGGAGGAGAGGAACACACATTTGCAAATAATTAGATTCACAAATGTCAAGCACGCGAATGTGGAGGTAGAACTGCAGTAGCTTCAGGATAGACAGGTGGAAATATGTTGTCACATAATGGATAACTTAATATTCTCAGCTACAAGTTTAAAATGTTACTATACCCTAAAGGCACTAGAACCCATCTGATCTTGGAAGCTAAGCAGGTTCAGCCCTGGTTAGTACTAGGATGAAAGACTGCCACAGTATACCAGGTGCTGTAGGCTATATTTCAGAGAAAGGAATTGGCAAAACCACCTCGGAGTATTCCTTGCCTATGAAATTCATCGGGAAAATCCTGTGAAAACATTGGGTCACCTGTACACACACACATGTACAGGCCATTTTATGGAGGAGGACATTTCTGTTATATGATGGTTTTCAGATTCAGAGGTGGTGTGCCTTTGAATGTTACTTTGCTGGCTGGTAGGATACAGAGAAGTTGTATTGGTTCTCTGTTTTCTGGAAGTAGCTCTCATGAGCAGTGTTGGAAAATGGATGCTAAACTAGATGGATGAGTCTTCTGATCCAGTTGGCATCTTCTTAATTAGGTCCCTAAGATTTCCTTTGGGCTTTCTCTTGAAGCAACCTCCCTGTACTATACTACTTCGAAACCTTGCCTTTTTCCCCAGTGCCATTTGATCTCTTCTTCAGCTTTACTTTCCTCAACATTCCTTTGTGTATTCCTTATTCTTTCCCTTTTGCCTTTTCTGTGCAGCACACACTGATACTTCTGGTTCACTCCTGAGTTCTCCCAAGCGCACTCATCACATTAAGAGTAATCTATTGATTTATGTTTCTCCTTCTTTCTGTAGAGTGAAGATGTGTGGCTTGAAGCTGCCCGCTTGCAGCCTGGGGATACTGCTAAGGCTGTGGTGGCCCAGGCTGTTCGCCACCTTCCGCAGTCGGTGCGGATTTATATCAGGGCAGCAGAATTGGAGACAGATATTCGAGCAAAGAAGCGTGTCCTCCGAAAAGGTTAGAGAGTTCCTCTGGTGGGGGCTGCCTTTAATGATAATGTGGAAACCTCAGTTAATTTAGAATACAGCTGCCAGTTTGTTAGCCGGAGCCATTCTGTGGATTCTTGTGCCTTAGTGCTCAGACAGCTTCTTTGATTCCTGGCTTCTTTCTGAGTTCAGCTGTACTTCTGGTGCTTACCTTTAAAGCCTTACATACTTCTGGATCCTGTGTTTGCTGGAGTATTTTTTTTTATGAGCAGAGAGAGCCATCTTTAGAGTGCCCATACATCCTGATCTATAGTGAGTGAAGACAAGAGGCAATGCCTTCTTGGTTTTGGTAGCCTGCTTTTGGGATGCCCTTCTCCAGGGAGTTGCTGGCTAAACTATCATGACAGGGCTACTATGCCTTTTTCCCAAAGTGGTAAGACTTCTAACCCACTGAAAAGTTTTAATTTATACTCCCTGTAAAGTTGCTGGTTTTTATTGCTTCAGTGGCTTTATAAACTGTAATCTACCTTGAGAGTGCTGAGGATCTGCAGGATATACAATTAAGCCTGTGATAAAAATAAAGAGATGTGGGTCTCTCAGAGAGATGGCTTCAGGACAATGATATTTAGACACCTGAAACTTGGTGTGCATGCTAAAGGGGAAACCTAACAGTGTGACCCCCCCCTTTTTTTAAACGCATTAGTTAACTTATGTGACTCCATGTATTTGAAGCTTGCAGTACCACTTTAGTTTGAAGCTGGGGACAGGAGAGTAGTTTGAGGGATGGAGTCACAGGGCTTCCTGTTCTCTCTTGTGGGGTATTCCTGTGTATGGGTTTGGAGTAGGCTGACCACAAACTCAGGAAGCTTTAGGGGTGCATTATGACAGTGAGTCTCAATGCACATGTCTTCACTGAAGTGGAGCCAACACAAAGCATCCTGCTCTGAGAGCTGTATAACTTTGCCTTAAGGTGCTGATATGTGAAAGTAAAGGCTATCCAGACCTGTATCAATCTAGATACCTTCACTAATGAATAAAAAACAAGAGACTAAAAAGAATGTGTTTATAATTCAAAACTCCCTGTGGTATCTTATATTAAAACTCCGTTTCTCATTCTGGTGGAATGGTGCTGTGTTTGAGGTTCCTATGATTCGGTTAGCCAAGTGTTCCAGGTGTTAGCCTAGCCAAATGATGATTATTAAAAGCTGACACTTATTGCTTGTTTTCTAAGTAGTAATCGTGATTCAGTGGGGACTTGATTCACCTTTAACTGTACAACAGTGATACCAGTGTAGCTTTTGATCTCTCTCAAAGTGAAAGGTCCACTCCTAAAACTCACTGGCAGTCCTTAGCCTCTGTTGCATTCCCTCTTTTTCCCAGAATGAGAGACATTGAGTGAGAGAGAGAGTGTTGTTCTTGTGTACCTTCAAGTCCTTCCAACCTATGGCAATTAAGGCAAACCGATCATGGGATTTTCTGGAGCTGAGAATATGTGATGTGCTCCAGGCCACTACTGGGTTTCCATGGCTGAGCACAGAATCAAACTCTGGTCTTCAGGGTCGTGGTCCAACGCTCAAATCACTGCCCCATGCTTGATCTCATAACCTGCTTTTAACCTTTTTACTATGGTCTTAAGAGATTGGCTAAGACCCTTTAGGAACTGTTTTCTTTTACATTTTTGATGGTTGTCATTTTGAGCCCATTTTTGGCAGAGAGGCAAATGCCAAGCACTACTGTGAGATGACATTTGTTCTGGTGATTTATATTTTCTTACTGTTTTGTTTTGGTTGGGTTTGATACTTACACAGCCCGAAAAAGTACCTACCGCAGCATGTGGGGCATCCATTATAGCATCTGAAAATTGAAAGCTTTCGTTGCAAAGACGTGCTGATTCCTGCTGAGCGGCATTTCAGACCATCAGGGCTTGTCATTATTCATTTAGGAAGCACTCGGAGAACCCCCTGCTGCAACTATAAATGTGATGGAGACGGTTAACATTCAAGTAGTCAGAATGTTGTTGGAATAAATTCTCAAAGAATATCTTTGGCTGCCTCAAAGCCCAAGGATAATGCAATCATTATCTTTTATAGTTTGTTGTGAGTATAATTAAAGACACTGCACCAACTTGACATTTTAAGAACAGCGTTGAGAGCTATTGCAGACAGTTTGCTTGTTGCATTAAGACAACAGTTTCTAGCAGCTCTTCTGTCATTCTGTTTCTCCTCAGCCCTCTCTTCCTTTGTGAAGTATTTATTCTTAGGAATACAAAAGTTCTTCCATTTTTTTTTAGGCAAAGACAAACATAGGCTTCATAAAGCTTTCATTTAGATTCAGCTACTTGTAGTCTGGCTCTAAATCCTGTCCCTCATGGTTTGCCTTCTTCACTTATCTTTCACCTTGCCCCCCCCCCCCGCTTTCTTTATTATCTACCACTGCATGGAAATTACATGTTTTGCAGATACGCTGTTATAGATCTGGCCAGTGCTCCTCCTTAGCTGAGTCTCGTATAGAAGGGTTCTTGAGCTCTCTGGCTGTTTCCTGTCTGCTGATCTGTCAGACAAAAAGGAGTAAGTGGCACAGTATCAAAGACTTGATCCTACAGGCAGTTTTTGAACAGGTGGTCTGAATAATCTCTAGTTTTGATGCAAACTGATCAAACCAGAAAGCAAGCTTAAATTGCATGTTAAGAGGCCTGCTTCTTTTTTTAAAATTACTTCTATAAAAATAAAATACACACAATAATACACAACATAATATATACACAAGAATTTTAAAAAATGGACCACAATAACAAGAAAAAACCCCCACAGAAATACAAGTAAAGGCTAGCATTTGAAAACAAAAACACATCAAAAAGACAAATCATTCACATACTATCCATCTAAACATTGAACAATTGTTCAAATGACCTTCCCACATTATGGGGTATCAGTTTCCTAATAACAGACATTGGTATAAGCCTTCTGTCACCAAAAAGAGAATAGGAAAGGATAAATTATCATATAATAAGCATCGTAATTCATTCCCTTTTTAATTTAATCATTCACAATTGAGGTAGCAAAACAAAATTGGAAAAAGATTTTTTTCCCTTCGTAATCTAGGTAAATGCCCTTACTGCATATGAATTAGTAATTATTTATTAAATTTGACTGTGATTGATTTGTCAAATTTTACTTGTAGGAACTTCTTAAACAGATCCCAATCTTTACCAATTTTGCTATTTGGTTTGCCATTTAAAATGTATGTTTGTTCATTTCTGCAAGTCTATTAGTTTTTCAGTCCATTCTTCCTTGGTGAGATCTTAAGTGATCTCCAGTGTCTCACATGGACTATTCTGGCAGCTGTGACCATATGCCAAGCAAGTCTCCCAACATCTTTATCTTTCTTCTTGTCGCATTTGAAAAGTCTAATAAAAAAGACTCTGGCTTCAACTCAGTTTTCATCTTTAAAATTTTTTGCATTCTTGCTCTGATCATATACCAAAAAATTTTTAACAACCCCACCACATATGAAAAAAGTTCCAATTTCTTTCCCACATTTCCAACATTGCTTATTTGTACCTTAGTATTTTTTAGTAGTTCTGTCTGGCGGAAGATACCATCTGTATATCGTTTTCATCAAGTTTTCTTTTAAATCATAACACCTTGTATTCACATTATTACTTTTCCGTATTTTTCCCAATCTTCCAAATGTCGACTATGATCCAAATCTTTTGCCCATTTTATCATACGCTGCTTAATTGTTTCATCTTCTGTGTTAAGTTCCAGTAATATTTTGTACAGATGGCTATTAGATGTTTTCCCCCTTTTGACAAATAGTTTTCAAATCAAATCCCCCAGTCTTCACATCTGTTTTAAATCTCTCTGTAATTTGTAAGTAAGGGAACCATTGGATAGTAATCCCTTCTTTCAGTAAATGAGTCCTGCTGTTTCTGAATTGTTCTACCTTGCAACCTAACAGAATCAAAAGCTGCAAGTTAGCTCAGGAGTCTATTCTGTCTTTCTTTTCTTCTTTGTTTGCATTAACAAACTGTAAAGTGAGTTGAGCTAAGTGGCCTCAGAATTTAGAGGAAACATATTTTAGATTTAAAGCACCAGCATCTAATTTGTCAAAGGGAGTAGTGCAGGGAGGTTTGAAACAAAGAGACCTGGATTCAGATCATTGCTCGCCCGTTAAGCCTATTGGTACGTGGCCTCAGCCTAGTGGCGGTCTCTTACCTTAACCTACTTTACAAGGTGGTTGTTACACCCCCTGTATGTGCCATTTTGAGCTGTTGTAAGGAAGGGTAGAATATAAATAAATCTGTAGGCAGTTATTCTGCCCGATCACCACCATTGGTATAAATTGCCCATATATCTTTGACTTCGAATGCAAAGTTGCATTTGATGTCTCTTGAGGCTATAGCTGCACATGGTGACAACTGCTGTAAATAGCAGCCCCACATCTTTGTTAGAAATATTTAGTAATGCAAAAATCATAATGCGGTGTGATCTTGTTCAGGAGTCCCCCATCTCGAGTTCATCTGTCTTCTGCTTTTTGAGGTTGGGAGGGCCTGCATCATGATGTCATCGTGGCATTTATTTAGCATTACTCAAAATTACTAGGAGGGATGTGAGGCACTCATCTGCTGCTGTGTTGTTTTGCCTTGAATCTTAAAGCCAGCTAAAGCATGGAACCTGTAGAATGCCTAGATTTCTGGAAATTTAAAATTTTGGTCACAGCTCCCACCATTTTTGTCTTGTTTTAATAAATCAAAATTTGGTCCTGGTTCATTTGGCCAGCCCAAAACCCCTTTCACCTTGGCGGTACTTCAGCCAGAATAAATATGTGCGGGGCTCCCATGTTCCCTCCATAACAAGATAGCAGAGAACTTATTTGTTTAATGAGTGGTTCTGGGCATCTTGGTAATGTGCTAGCCAGGCTATCCCCAGCCACCTTCACAGCCTTAAAGCATGTGTGTGGGAGGTGAGGGAGAAAGAGAGAAAGAATGAATGAGAATGTCAACACTGTAGTGCAACGGTTAGTGATTTTAGCAGCGTAACTGCTTGGACAGTTCTTACCCACTTCTATAACAGGAGAGCTGGTCAAGGGTCATCTGGAAAGGGCTGTGTTGAATAAAACTTAAGTTTGTAAGTCTGATGAGATGTGTATCTTGTTCATAGAGGGAGTGAGAGTTCTAAAGGCTATCCAAAGACCACAAAAGGGGGATTTTTTTGTGTTGGATGGAAGGATGGAAGGTCTGGTAGGTGTGCTAAATGTTTGGTCCATTCACCTTTTGTTAAATAGACATTGAGTTACTTGAAGAAGAAAATACTTGAACTGAGCAGCTTTTACTGTGTTTACAGCCATGTCCACAGTATTTTAAGAAATCTTTTTCACCATCAGTCTCTTTTCGGGAGTGGGGGACACTGTATGGATTGCATCTTGGAAGAGTTTTAAACTACTAACAAAAATTTTCAAAAGCAAAAGTTGTATGTGCTGGTCTGTTAGAGCAATGTTACAAACAGGAAGGGAAACATAATATCTTTATTAGAGCCAGCCAGGATTCATAATATTTTGTTGAGCTTTTTGAATTCTACAGAACTCTTCCTCAGGCAGGATGTTAAAATGAAGGAAAAAATGGAGGAAAGATGTTATCTGTCTGCAGTTCTGAGTCTTCAGACAGACGTGGCAGAAGCTTCTCCAGATTAATTAGGTTAAAACTTCAGTTTTTTGAAAAAAAAAAATCTCTCTAAGACTACCCAGAGCATAGCTGAACAATAAAATTACGCTTTTGAAAATTCAAGGACCAGCTGCTATTCAAATTTAACCCTTGCACTAATGGACCATCTTATGAGCTGTGTTAATATAGTAAGAAAGCTGGAGAATAATTTTAGAAAATCCACAAGCTGCCAGATTGAAAGAAACCAAGCCAGACATGCTGTTAAATGGTGATTGGAGCTGCCTCTACCACCTAATGCTGTTTCTTTCAGTTGTAGATAGGTGACAGTTTCTTGGCTGCATTCTTTCCCCAGCTCTCAAATCTAATGAACTTTGAATAGTGTCAGGTCAGTTGTACTTTCCCTGCTATGTTTTTGGTGCTAGTTGCTTTCCATAGATGCTTTGCTGGTAGATGACGGAAGGGATAATGGATGAGCTGAGAATCCCAGAGCATTATGGTACTTGTTGGTGATAAGAACAGCCAGATATGAGTGCAAGATCAGGGAAACTGGGAAGAGGCCACAAAGCCTGGGAGACAAGTTATTTTGATCTATTAATGAATGGGATTGTATTCGTGCTAATTTTGAAATATAATAGCTTATATAGTACTGCAAACCCAATGCTGATTTAGTCTTAGCAATCACCAAGGTGTGCTGTTATTAGTTTGCAGTTCCTGAATAAAACTTTTGGAAACATCTAAGAGTAATTACTGGAACTTGGAGTTAGCATGTACATCACAAATAGTTTCTGTCCTAATCATTAGTAAGTCATCTGTAGCCTTCAAACTTCCTTTCCTTTCCTTTCCTGATATTTACCATATTTAGTAACCATACCCAGGGAATCATTCTGTTCTGCATGCAGTGCTACCTGTCATGTTTGCTTCTTTTTCTCTATTCTAGCATTAGAGCATGTTCCAAACTCTGTCCGCTTGTGGAAAGCAGCTGTGGAGTTAGAAGAGCCGGAGGATGCCAGGATAATGCTCAGCCGGGCTGTGGAATGCTGCCCCACTAGTGTAGAAGTAAGTTGGAGAATGCATTTTGTGTTATAGATTGCATGTGGATTGCCCTAAAATGTGGGTTAGGGCTGAGCTGAAAGTCTTATTTCAGTTTTGATCTTGAAATTGGGAACTGAAATTGTGAGGAGAGAGGACACACGCACATACAAACAGAGGAATATTGTTTTGTTTGCTATTGTTAAGATCACAATGGTGACATCCCAGTGTTCTCCCCCCAGTTCCACCTCAGAATCAGTCTGACAGTAATTCTCTTTGATGTGTCAACACTAAAGCCCTCCATGTATCAGTGCTAAAGCCCTCCTTACCCCAATTTTGTTACCCACTAATATGGGAATAAATTTGAGATATTTGGCTTTGACCTAAAAGATTTTGCACCCCAGTGGTTCTCAGCATCTCATACCATGCATTTCACAAATCTTACTCTTTCGAAGAATGTAGTTTCCACTATGATGGAAGCAGTGCACTTTTTCTCAGGAGGAATTTATGTGTTAATAAATATTTTGTAAGAAGAAAAGAAAAGAAAGAAACACCAGCAAATAGACATTCTGATTATCCTTCTGTGTGTATCTGTCTCTCTCACACATACTTCAGATACTCACAAATGCAAACGTGCGTTCTAGGAGTCAGGAAAAGGCAAGACTCATTTGTTAGCTACACACCAGTTGAATCTGTATAATTCTAGCAGTGGTGAGATGAGAAATAAAAGTTTTTTGTAGTTTGGTCCTCCAATATCTCCATCCAAAATCAGCTGCAAGCATTTGGACCAAACATCCAGGTTTTCTGTTCCTGCCACCTTACTCATGAGAAAATTTTCTTACTTCCTGGAAGTAAGATTCCTGAGGAGACTCGTGTCTGCCATTTGGTGATTCAGTTTAGTACTAGATGCTATATACCATTTTTAATTAATTTAAGCTGAATGATCTTTTTCTAAAACAGTCAAGTTTCAGTTGTCTAGGTTTCTGGATCTTAAAGCAACGGCAGAGAAAGATGCAGTTATACACTGTCATGATTATAGATTTACAGTATGTTTAGAGAAGTAAAGATTGTAGTGGTATGAGTGAAAGCAAAATCAAAAATCCACTAGTAGTTGAAAATTGTATTAACATAGCTGAGTGTAAAATTTACTGCTATGTTAACTATCAGACATAATGATAAAAGGATGTAATACTTAACAGGAAGACAGAGGGATTGAGGGAAAGCAAATTCTTAGTAATTATTTTGAAAACTGTGTCCCACCCAAACATACTTGTTTTGTCAGAGGTACACAAAGCCCTGATTGAGGACCATTGTGTATAGTGCATGCAGGAGACCCAGGCTTTGCACTGAATAACCCAAATACCATACTGGTAATGAATGATCTACAAGAATCTTGTTTTGATATATAAAAACCTCTAATTTGGGTGTAGGCAGCACGTTTCTCGGAATGCATTTAAATCATGCTGTCCTTTTGAAAATACTTACATACGTAATAAACTGTAAATATGAGTTGCTGAAAGAGCTTAATTGTAAATACTCATTGGGCTAAGGCAGACGCAATACTGGCAATCACTTAACCATCTTCAGGAGAGGTGGAACAGATTATTGGGGTTCACTATTGTTAGGGTAGATAAACAGACCACATTTTACTGTACCCCAGATTGAACACGGAGCTGATATGACAAGGTGGGAAAGTAGAAAAGAGAAAGAAGGGCGCACACACACGCGCGCGCGCACACACACACACACACACACACACACATATATACTTTGATCAAAGGATCCCAGGTAGGGTGATTTGTTCTTTCAGGCTTTTCTACTTAATACCATTTTTATGTTTATATTAAAGAATACTTATAGGAAGAAGATTCATACATCAGTGTCAGCAAAGTTACAGCTTGTACATGTGTTACATTTTATCTGACCCTTAAGTTCCTGAGTCTACATGACCCTAGGTCATTCTCAAAAGACTCTTACCTTCTCCCAGTATTTTTCACTTCTGCCACAAACTCTCCACCTTCTTCTATCTGCGGGCCTTGACAGCAAGGTTACCCATAATTAACTCCAGCCAAACCATTAAGCTAGTTAGAAAACTTTCGTTGTGAGGGAGAGCATAACATACATCAAATAGATTTGAATGTGTCCTGATCATTGAGTTTTAATGAATTTTGTATCTCACCTTTTGAGAGTCTGGGTTCTTCAGGATAGTATTTTGTGTGTGTGTGTGTGTGTGTTGTGAGTTGGAATAGGTATTGATTTGCTGAGGTATGAACAACTTTTGGTCCTTGGACAGGAACCATGTCCTCCATCCCCACACTTTGGGCTGTTCAGTTCTATGATTTTTGTTTTAAGACAGTAATTTAGAGAATCCGTCTGAGGGAATGACAAACCTTTCTGCACTTGCAGCTGTGGCTTGCCTTGGCAAGGTTGGAAACCTATGAAAATGCCCGTAAAGTCTTAAACAAGGCCCGTGAGAACATCCCAACTGACAGGCACATCTGGATCACAGCTGCCAAACTTGAGGAGGCCAATGGGAACACACAGATGGTGGAGAAGATCATAGACCGAGCCATCACTTCATTAAGGGCAAATGGAGTGGAAATAAACCGGGAGCAGTGGATCCAGGTGCTGGTTTGGATTTTCTGTTTGAATGCCCCATTTAAGAACCGCCTTGTTTTTGACCGCAGTATGTGCTCATGATGAATGTGACACTGTGGTCCGAGGTAGTATGGATACGGAAAGTACTGGAAGATTTGATGGGTCCCAGTGTGTTGCACAATTGCCTACAAAAGCTCAGGTTACAATAAATGTGTTAGCTTTTTCTGCATACTGAAACAGCTACTCTTCTGAGGTCTACTGTGTACAGCTAGAGTAAGGGGGGCTGGAGATACGCCAGAAATTTACTATGAGTAGTGGGGATAGGATTTAGGGAGGACAGTGCAAGAGGGAGAGGTCATTTTAGTGATATATCACACTCTTTAAAGAGTGCAGTCCTTTGTTGTTGTTTGCCTTCAAGTCATTTCTAACTTATGGCAACTTTAAGGCAATCGCAGGCTATTGCAGGCTTTTCAGGACTGAGGGTATGTGACGTGCCCAAGGTCACCTAGTGAGTTTCCATGGCTGAGTAGGGAATTGAATCCTGGTCTCCAAGGTCATAGCTTAGACTGCTACACCATGCTGGCTTTGCAGCCCTTTGCTATCCTGTAGTACTATCCTTTACTATCTCATTGTGACACTTTTACCTGAGTAATCATGCGTAGGATTACACTGCTTATCTTATTTCACCCATTAATGAGTGTGTGGACTTTCTTATTAATTAGTGTGTGGAATTTTGTTGCTATCAGAGATGGTGATGGTTTATATGGGTACAAGATGGAACTAGACAAATTCTTAACAAATATACTGCTAAATGATTATTAGGGAGGGCTAAGAGAGCTCCCTGAATGCTCTGGAAACCACAAAGATGGTCTTGTATACAGTCATCCCTCTACATTTTCCTAGGGTTAGGGGCACAGGATCCCTGTGAAAGTGCAAAAAGCGTGAATAACTCTAGGACTTACCAAACCATATTGAGCACACAAAAAAGTATGATCACCATATTCAACTCACCATGGATTCCTTTGAGGCATCAGGGTTCCTTCACAAGGCAGAAGTGGGTGGGTGGTGGTGCTTACTACCACCTCCACTGCTGCTTTTACAAGAGCATGTGTTCATTTTCATTTTGTCTTTTTCATGATAGTGCACATGGTTCTTCTCCCCCACCTCTATTTTATCCTTGCAACAGCCTTGCAAGATAGATTAGGCAGAGAGAGTATAACCAGCCAGAGGTCACCTAGTGAGTCTTATAGCCAAGAGGGCATTTGAACCAGACTGTCCTTGGTTCTGCTCCCAGCACGAATCACCATACAGCCCTTTTAAAAAAAATCAAATGAACACTTCTGTCTATAAAAATTGATCATATATTTGACCTGCTTCAATGGATCATGCAAGTTTTAAGGAGTATAGTAAAACTGTGTTATGACTACTGTTATTAACTAGAAATATCAGTTAGCTTGTGCTCCCTTTGAGCATGAGCTCTTCAAGAAGGTTAAGGTTCCAGATAATTAATTTCTTGTGAAAATGAGTATAATAGCAGCTTTCTTCAATCTTGCCTGATAGTCCAGTCCTGGTGTGCTTCCATTCCCAACATGAATTACTGTGATGTCTTTTCCAGGATGCCGAAGAGTGTGATAAAGCTGGGAGTGTGGCAACATGCCAAGCAATCATGAGAGCTGTGATTGGAATTGGGATTGAGGAGGAAGATCGAAAGCACACCTGGATGGAAGATGCGGATAGTGTAAGTTCAGGTCCTGACTGTGAAGCTCAAAGAAGGTGTCCATTGTCAGCGGGTGGTGTGATTTCTCAGGGATCAATAGCTAATGGCATTTTTATATGTACTTGCCAGCTGTTTCTGAGCCTAATTTAAGATTGTGTTTCTGTCTGTTCAAGCCAATTTTCTTAGTGGAAAAGTTTTGAGGAATTCAAATGCTTAATCTGCTGGAAGTGTGTCACATGGTAAATATACCCCAGCTCTTAACCCGAAGAGGATTCTTTAAAAAATACATTTTTGGGTGCAGATTCATCACTCTTCTGGATTTCAAAAGCAGCTTGTGATAACTTATGGGGTGCACTGTAAAAACCGAAAGGAGGAGTTTTCTGTATTTCCACGTATCTTTGAAAGGTGGTAGCTCTTGAAATTTAATTTTAGGATGCATAACAAAATGGTACTGCTTAGTTGGTGAACCTTGAATAATGAACAGGCTCTGGGTCCACACTCTGAGTTCTCGATCTGGATTGGAATTGTGTCTTGACCTGTAGAGAATCACTGGAGTGAAAGAATAGTCCATATACCACTCCAGAGTCCTTGTTATGTGCTTAAAACAAGTTTGGGGATTGTGGAGCCTACAGGCTGTGAGCACCACCCCAGTCCTTTTTGTGGAGCTTTTTTAACCTTGAGCGTTTCTCAGTTTCCCCAAACCTCCAGATCCCCCCCTCCAATAACAATTTTGCAGGTCATATTCACCCCAGAATAAACATATCTCCTGGAGGCTTCCAGTTGTGGCAGATTTAAATTTGGACACCTGGTTTCATAGTCTCCCCTGAAGGCCCACAAACCTGCTGTTAATCCAGGAGATCACAGCCAGAAGTCACAGTCAGTTTGATTGTGATTTTCTGGCAAGTCTGTGACTGAAAATGACATAATGCAGCCCACTTGTGGAATGTAGGGATGAAGAATTGTTCTCTGAACAAATATTTGCTGTTTTATACCTGCAAATCATTTCTGATTTAGGGCAATCCTAAAGTGGACCTATCACAAGGTTTCTTGGTAGAATTTGTTCAGAGGAGGTTTGCCTTTGCCTCAGGCTGAGAGAGTGGGACTTGCCCAAGGTCACCCAATGGATTTCCATAGCTGAACCCTGGTCCCCTGGAGTCCTGATCCAACACTCAAAAGTGTTGTACCATACTGGCTCAGTTCTGAAGAAGTTAATCTGTAGGAAGTATTCTTGAAAGCCACAACAAGCTAGAGGTACAAGCACTGCCCTCTTTAGTTCAAAGTCCAAATAATGTTATATTCTTGTCTTTTTTTAAACTTTCCCACAGTGTGTTGCCCACAATGCTCTGGAGTGTGCCCGTGCAATCTATGCTTATGCCTTACAAGTTTTCCCCAGCAAGAAAAGTGTCTGGTTGCGAGCGGCCTATTTTGAAAAGAATCATGGAACCAGGTACAACATACTGTATAGCATTCCCGCAGATTCTGCTTGAATTGCCTCATGATGATTGTTACCAACACTGCAGTGTGTGTATTTGTCTGTGGTAGCATTTGGGGAATGTTCTCCAGCAGATGTGAGTTGCTTGTAGTGAGGTTTACTTTGTAGATTATGCCCAGTCACATAGTCCTGGGTCGCTTAAGTTGTCCTAGGTATAAAAGGCACTCTTTCCACTGAGTTTTCCTTTGACTGATCTAGCCTAGTGCAGACTGTCCCACCTGGTAGCAGCAGTCAGATTTGTATTCTGGGACTGCTTACGTGGAAATTTAGGGCATTTGTGTAGGATTGAGGAATGCTTTATGATGCCATTTTAAAAAAAGTGTGGCTTCATCGTGTCTAGGTCCAGCAACTGAGGAAAGGCCCTCCCTCCCTTACAACTGGCACTGCCGTTGCCTCTGAGGGAGAGAAGAACACACAAGCATAGCTCCATTGTGCCTTGGCCCAAGCAGTTGATGAAAAGGCCTCCTCCATCTCAACTCTCATTGCTTTGGCCTCTGAGGGAGATAAGAGAAGCTGGCATGTGCTGGACTTAATTGCCTCCCCCACTGCCATCCCTTTGTCCTTGGGTGTTGTGTCTTTTTTAAGTTGTAATCCCGAGGGCAGGGAACTCTCTGTAAAGCTCAATGTACATGGATGACACTATAAATTGATGATGATGATGATATTATATCCTGTTAAATGAAGAATGAGCATAATCTCAGAGATACTCTTTTGTCATTCTTGTAGGATTTGTAAAGTTCTTTTAACTCTGATCCATTGTTGAGATTCTAGAAATGAGAGATTTGAGTAGAAATGTGGACGTTGCTAATTGATACATTGGTAACAACAACAGCAGCAGCAACTCATATGAACAGTGTCATTCAGGATATGTGTTCGTTTTTTGCCTCCACATTATTTATTCATTCTTTCCTAATCTGCCCTGTAGCCACAGATCTGAAGATGCGATACAACACTTTAAACTAGTATCACTCACTTATATGAACCAGTTTAGTTCAGAATGTGATTTTGGAATCTGATTAGTGGAGAATTTTGAGAATAGGTCACGACAATGAACATCCTACACATTCTTGATAAAATAACTGATCAAAAGTTATGGCTCTGAAATCTATGACAGTAACAAATGCCAATGTTGTCACATGGTATCCAGAACCTCAGCGATCACAAGTGACTGATGCTCTTTTTCTATTCTTGCAGGGAATCTCTGGAGGCTCTTCTGCAGAGGGCTGTGGCTCACTGCCCAAAAGCTGAAGTCCTCTGGCTTATGGGGGCCAAGTCAAAATGGCTGGCTGGAGATGTACCTGCTGCTCGGAGTATTTTGGCTTTGGCTTTTCAAGTGAGTGCCTTTTTGTTGTACAGCTTTCACTGAATCCACTATTATTTAGACAGCAAACACAAGCAGAAACTGCTCCTTTTGCAGCGGTGGTAGTGGTGGGGACATTCTTACATTTTTTTTTTAAACCTGGGAGCAACATGCCGTTGGTATTTCGTCACAGAAGTTTTCTACATCATCAGTCCCAGTGTATAATTCATATATAAATCCTATTCATTGTCAGTGTTTTGGTCTTTTCACCAAACCTGAGAAATTAAACATCATTTCTATATAAAGAAGCATAGGAAAAGCTTCCAACCAAATGTTTCAGTGCTGAACATTCTTTCACAGTGTTTATTGTTCAAAAGTCTTCAAAGTGTTTTGTTTAAAATATTTTACTTAATTTTAAAATGTTTGTAGACCAACTTTTAATGAATCCTTAAACAATTAAAGGCAAAAAAGCATCTCATCCATAATGTTGTTTTGGATGCAGCCAGTGTGCTGGTCTCCCTTTACAGAACATGAAACTGACACGCCTTCCCGTCTTAAGATATTCATAATCAGAAGTACAGTGAGTGCTGGCGTTACAGTCTTGGTATCAGGTTAAAATCTTCCTCCACAAATACCTTTGCTCTGCCTTTCAAAAAGTTAAATTGTTTCAGTCTGGGTGTTATTTTCATTGTGTTTTGCCCTTTTATATTCTATAATTCTTATAAGCTGTATTTGTGTTACTTTTTATTTAAATTTTTATGTCTCCTGTATGTTACTGTGTAATCCAGTAGATGAAGGAAGACTGAAAAATATTTTAAAAAAAGAGTAGGCTAATAAGATCAGGATTGACAGGTAAATATTTCAGATATGTTACTTCTTTTTTTAAAAAGAAATTCAGATCCTCAGTAAGTGTCTGTTTCTGGTAAGAGTTTCTGAACTGCAGCAGAGTATTTAAAACTTCCCAAACAAGGAACTTGAAGGGAGTGCATATGTGTCTGCCTTGTTGCCAACACTGTCAGCTAAGAGAAATGGAAGCAGCATACAGTTTGCAAAGTTGTTTCAGGTCCTCCTGTTGGGATATACAGAGTTGGCATTGTTTTCTGGAACAAAGGAAGCAAAATCGACTGGCTTCTGAAAGCTATTTCCCCAAAACTTTCTGTGCCTGCTTAGCAAGGCCTGCCTTACCTCTTGCAGAATATTATTTGGAAGAGTGGGTGAATTGCTGGACTCCCCCACTCCCCTCCCCCTGGTCATGATTGGTGCTGGATTGGGTGTGCCATTTGTTGTTTTTTCAGCACAGCAGCTAATCCATCATCAGGTTTCCATTGTCAGCCTCCATTGGCCAAATTAGAAATAAATCACTAATTCCTAGATTGGCAATAGTACTGTGCCATAAGCTTTTTCATGGGTCATATGTAGCAAACATGAAATGTCACAGGGGAGAGGAGCGAGATTGGGACAAAGCTTGGTGTATCTTATTGGAAGATCGATGAAGCTGTTAAAACTAAACCAGGGCTTAAATCTTCTGATGCTGTATTTATCTCTCCTTCAGGCCAACCCCAACAGCGAAGAGATTTGGCTGGCTGCTGTGAAGCTGGAATCTGAAAACAATGAATATGAAAGAGCACGGAGGTTGTTAGCGAAGGCTCGGAGCAGTGCCCCAACAGCCAGGGTAAGCCTCTGGAGATGCTTTTTCCTTAAAATTGCTGCCATCCAGCCAACAGTGAGCATTTGAAGCTGCTTTTACAGAATCAGACTCATTTGCCTGTTTAGCTTCATATCAATAACTCACAAAGCTCTCAGACAGAAGGTTTTCCCTAGTCCTGCACCATTAAAATCCCTAATGAGAAAGCTGCTGGAGACTGCATTTGGGATCTTCCGCATGGGACCTGTGATCTGCTGCACTCAAATGTTTTCTGCTTAGGATCTGAGTCCTCATTGCTCCCCCACCCCAGCAGTTGCTGGAAGGGAGAAACAGATTTTGTAAAGAGCCTGATGCCCAAGGTCAGATAATGTACAGTAATGAGTCATGGTAACTTATGTTGTGCTCTGTGCTCTAGGTCAGCTGCAGGCGTGGGATTGGGACAAAAAGGCGTAGGTCTTCCTAGCTGAAATAGGCTGCAGTGATTGGTTACAGAAGGAGGGCAGGTGGAAGGAAACATTGGCACAGCACTTTTGTTGAATTTTATGCTTGCCTCTTAAGTTTTAAGGCATTAATGACTTGGCTTAGACCTTTCTTTGTTAAATGTTTGGGACCCACTTTTCTCCAATCCCCTTTCTTGGTGGAAGTTTTTGAAAGCTGAGAATGTGACAGAACTCAGATCTGACTGCACATTTATAATAATCGTACCTTGCCTTGCCAGTAGTTGAAAATGCCCTGCAACATACTTGATATCCTACTTCATACTATTGTGTCATTAAAACAATTTTAATCATTCAAAATCTAGTACTAGATCAGTTGTATCATTGTAGTCAGCAGTGCCCTACTCCATACTGGACTCTGCAACCAGGGATTAGGGGTTAGAAAGCCCATTTGAACGTTCTTTCCTTGTGTGCCTTCTCAGGTCTTCATGAAGTCTGTCAAACTTGAGTGGGTGCTTGGGAACATTGCTGCTGCTCAGGAGCTGTGTGGGGAAGCGCTGAACCACTATGAAGATTTTCCCAAGCTGTGGATGATGAAGGGGCAGATTGAAGAGCAGGAAGGACTGGTAGAAGAAGCCCGAGATGCCTATAACCAAGGGGTGAGGGCAAAACGTCTTTTTTATCCCTCCTCCTCACCCAGTTTCTTGAAAAGATGGACTATCTGAATACTCCTGCAGGAGCTTAGAAGCATTACTGCAGTCCAGTTTCCCAGCAGGAAGCAAAAAGTGACCCATGGAGGTCAGCCTCTGGCCATTCTTATCCTTCCCATCAAGCTTTTGGAGAATGACCAGACCATTTACCAGATGTGTCAGCATTTTTGTTTTGTTTTTCTAGTGTTCTTGCGCATTTGCTGGTATGGTCCAACTTCAGCTATTCTCCTCTTACAAGGATTAATGACTTGTTCTGGGAGGGTGCCTAACTTACATGGCTATTTTTAAGTACTTGATTGATTAAACCAAGATTTCTGAAGATGCGCCCAGCTTGTAGATTAGTGAGGTAGATTTATCAAAAGGACAAGCATGTTTTTATGTCACCTTTTCTGCCATAGTGGTGAGGAGGCAATTACGCTTACCAGCTGGGGAGTCTCTTCCTGTATGTGCACCTGCTCTCTTTCTAGTAAGATTTTCTCTTTTCTCTGAACAGCTGAAGAAATGCCCTGGCTCCATCCCTCTTTGGCTTTTGTTATCCAGGCTGGAAGAGAAGGTTGGCCAGCTTACCCGTGCCAGAGCCATCTTGGAGAAGTCTCGTTTAAAGAATCCAAAGAACCAAGATCTGTGGTGAGTAAGAAATCACAGGGGTTTCTGAATATTTCAGTTGTGTTCCTGAGGGATCTCTGGCAACTTTCACAACATCTCAACTAAAGATGGAAAGAATATTCAAAAGCATTCACTAAAATGAGTGAAAACCATTTTATTTGAACGTCTGGAAAACCTGCCAAGAATCCTAGGCTGGTGGGAACTTCTGCAGTTCTCGACTTAACTCTGCACAAATTTTGCATGTGGCGGTTTTGCGTAGAAAACAGTATTTTCTGTTGTGAGAAACAGCTTTTTTTTCCGGTACAAGCTAATATTTCCATGTTTCCTATGCAGAGAATGCTGCAGTGGGGTACATTCCATGCACAATTGCACATGGTTTTACTGTACTGTGTGGAGAATTCTGTTTACTGTTCGGAAAATACTGTTTTCTGTGCAAAACGGTGGTGTGCAAATTTTGTTCATAGTACGTGCCAATTTTTAAAAGGCTTCAAAAACTATGTGGTTTTTGAAGTCTTTCTAGCAGTAGGAAGAAAACTGCTAAAACTACTGATTGCTCCCTTTAAGAAGAAAATTTGTGGCGAATTACATCCCTGATCTCAACATACGTTGCTCTTTTCCCTTATAGGTTGGAGTCTGTGAGATTAGAATACAGAGCTGGGCTGAAAAACATTGCTAATACGCTGATGGCAAAGGCACTGCAAGAATGTCCTAACTCTGGTAATAGAGAAGTTATTTTTTCTTCTTCATATAAACTGTTGCTTAAGTTGTGGTGTGGTTTATTTATGAACAAAAGTTCTTAACAAGCATGATGACAGACTATTAAGAAAGATAGTTTTGTCTCTTAGTCCTGCTGTGTATGTCTCCATTACATTGCATCTGCCTTCTGAAACTTGCGCATCGACAGTAGTTCTTTCTGCTGGGGATAGTGGAGCACAGACATGGTATTAAAAGGATCCTTAGTTAATTGGAATAGATCTTGAGAGGTCCATAAGTGGAGACTTTAATATTCAGATGTAGAGGAAACATTAAGGGAGAACACCATGCAGACTCCTAGACCCTACTGTATTTCTTGGTCTTGGAACCTTCTTTAACACCAATCTTGTAGGATGCTCTGCTGATCAGTTGTGAAGTGAAATGGGATTACTAAAAAATATAAGGTGGCACATTATACTTGTGACTTTCCAGATGTGTAGCAATGTATTCGTTTGTTAAGAGGTGGGAGGGAAGCATCTAGCACATTATTTTTAAAAACAGCCTGTTTAGAACCTGTGAAAAATATCTTCCAGGATCTGTGGAATATTGAAGCCAATTTAGCCACAGAATGGAGGTGCAGGAGAGATTGGCCGATATGTAATAATTGTATATAACAGTTTGGTTACACTGTAGAATGGGAGTGCTGAAAACATACAATGGGATAGTGTTAAAATTCCCGTTCTGGTTTAGGCTAAAGTTCCAGAAATGTTATTTATGGGATCTTTAGCTGGTTGCTGCTGTTCTAGTTCTGTGATCTATCTCTGCCCCTCCACTCCCCGAGTGAAAGAGGAAAACTCTCCACCAGTGGAATCATTCAGCACTTTCCTGGATTGGTGTGGACCACCTTGTCTCTCTCTTTTTGGTTTTCTAAGTTTCAGTCTATCCTTGTGCTCTGCAGGGACAAACTTGTTTTGTTTGAAACTCATCACACCATTTTCCAGATAGTGCATGTTTCAGTTTCCTAAGTGATCTCTGCCCAGAATGTTTTTTGTTTGTTTGTTTGTTTCATTTGCTTATTTCTGAAGAGAGAGAGCTAAGGACTGGAGAGATGCTCTGCACTTGTTTTGTCTGCTACAATTAAAATACCACTCCTAATGGTTTTCTTGTTACCTCTTTGTGTGGCCTTCCTGATTACCTACTTGCCAGCAGCCAGGTACGAGGAGCAAGCTCAATACCTGTCTTATATGCCAAGCTGCCTCCTGTGATGAGATTCCCTCATTTTATTTAACAAATAAAAGGACTGTAATAATTCAGGTCTATATGTGGAGCATACCCACTTGCCCTTGGATCTTCAGAAATAAAAAAGGCTCCTTTTGTAATGATAGGCAGGAAGCTTAAAGTAGTTCTGTCTTGAACACCTAAAAATTAAATGAAGGGAAGTGGCTTAGAGGATTGATTGATTGATTGATTGATTGATTGATTGATTTTGTTGGCATGGCTTCAGGTCCAGGATAAAACTTGCCTTTACAAACTTGGTGGAAATGCATCCAGGCATTAGATGGGGTTAAATGGGGGTTTCAGGTACACTGCCTCATTATTTCTCATCCTAAAATTATTCCGACACAGACTGTCTCTCCAGTCCATGTAGCACCCCTTGCCTATTGAGCAGTCAACATGTGTTACTTCTTACAGATGTTTTAAGGTGTGAAGTGTACTTTTCACAAAATATTCCTTGCCTAGCACTCAGTTGAGAGTGCAAAATGCAGTCATCAGGTCAGGCCGTGGTATGCTGCTTTCTTGGGTCTTTTGCCAAACGGCCTGTTGCCCACTTCACACCCTCTGCTTGTCCATACTTGTTGAAACCCAAATGGATTTTTCTGAGTAGTGTTCAGAAATCAAATTTTTAAAAAATCTATCTTTGCACTCTGGGCTCAGAGCACTCAAGGTAAATAGTTTCGTAAATAGAAAACAGGTGATAATAATAAAGCCATTTTAATTTAACAGGAACAGAAAAAATAGCGCACCCAACAGCCATACTTTGTAGGAAGTAAGCCAAAGAAAAATGGGGAAGTTGATTTCTTTGAGAGAGGAAAGGATTGCTATGATGACAAGAGAGGACAGGTGTTTCTCCTAGAACACAAAGTTCCATATTGGGAACACTACAACAGAATAGTCCCTTTCCCATGGTCCCACTAGCTGCAGAGGTTGTTGGAACATGCAAAAGGGCCTCTCCTTTCAAAGTAGATGGCCAAGATCATATGGAAAAAAGATGAGTCTTTGGAGGAAATCTCAGCAGTTGATCCCCGTTTTATCAAAAAGCACACAGTGGCTGCAGCGGCTTTAGAATTAAAAGGTTGAACCAGTATGAGCAGGAATAAGTCTTTGCTGAAAACATGATGACACTTCAGTTTATTGCTAAAGTTCTCATGATACAGCCACCATTCTGTATATGTGTTAGAATAAACTCAGTTGAAGAGACCTCCTGACGTTCTGGTAGAAGACACTAATGTGACATATATGAGTGAGATTTATGCCTGTGTGGAACGTTGCTTTAAAGCATTTTTTGGCAATTGTATTCAGACATTGCTAATTTATAAGGAGGATTATTTTTTGTGGAAACTTTCTAATTTAGTTTAGAGGATGTAACACCGTCTGCTTATTAGCAGTGACAAATTAATGTAATTGTGGATCAGCGTTCTCATCTCTTTTGACTTTTAGGAATCCTGTGGTCAGAAGCCATCTTTTTAGAAGCCAGGCCCCAAAGGAAGACCAAGAGTGTGGATGCTCTGAAGAAATGTGAGCATGACCCACATGTCCTTCTGGCTGTGGCCAAGTGAGTAATGATACCTGTTTCCTAATAAATCCCACAGTACAGATAGTCTGTTGCGTTGTCTGATATCCTCAGACGTTCAGACTCTGATCTAGGAAAATTTAGACTTCTTTCTCTCACAGCATGAGAAAGAAAGGACGAAAAAAATCTGCCCTTTTCAGGTTGAGAAAGATAATTAAAACAACATTATCAACTAAAAGGCTGGATTGTGAAGAGAAACTATTGCAGGGAAAGAAGGAAAATGAAGAAGCAGATTTCTTTGGGAGATTAAAGGACTGCTATGATTGTGATTACTTGCTTATTCCATTTCTTGGATTCCTTTTGCTAATATGCAAAAAATGTATGTATAAAAATGTATGTATAACGTAAAAGAGCACCTCTCTCAAGAACAAATACAGTGAAATCATTTGGCCTAGTCAAAGCATTTGGTCAGTTGGATCCCCTCAGATGCTCGAGAAGAGAGAAATGGCTTAACTTGGCATTGAAAATGTGCTGGTAATGAGACCAGGCAGGCCTTTCTGGGAAGATTATTCTGTGGTTTCAGGGGTGGGTGGGTAATAGAACTCAAAAGGATTTTGCCCCCACTTGATGAAGTATTCATAGGAAAGGCTTTGGTTGTGATCTCAGGGTGTGGGCAGTTTTGTGATGGAAGAAGTGTTCTGTCAAGTTAAAGACAACCTTTTGCATTGGGCTGAGAAACATTTTGGCAAGTGGTACAGGTGGGCCAGAGTAGGTGTTATGTGATCAAATATTTTTCTCTCCATAATCGGTCTGCCTACTGCATTCTTTCTTAGTTGTATTTTTGCACAGTCTTCAAGTGCAGCCCCAAATGTAGTGAACTGCAGCAATCTAACCTTGGAGGTAACTAGAGCAAAGCACTGGTAAAAATTCTTGGCAACAAAGGCTCTCACCATATTATTTGAATGAAAACTAGCTGGGTTATCTTACTGGTCATCCAAAGTGTGTCTCACTGACACAGTTAACAAACCTTTTAAGTGATTGTCAGTGACATCAGGGTGTTATATCTGCAAAACCTGCAGTGTTTCATCCTTCTCTTCAACAGCGACAGTTCAAAGCTTTAAAAACACTTACGTTCTCCAGCCCAAAAGACTTACACACTGGCAGAAATACCCCTGCCAGACAACCTTTCTGTTGAATAAAGAATGAAAATTGTTGACTTCTGACTGAGGAAATCATTTGCTAGGCAGAAATTGGCTCGTGTGTCTTTGAGGGATGAGTGTTAAAAAGCGCAAACAACTGTTAAAACCTGTGGAGAGCAACAAAAGCTTGAAAGCACAGAATGAGGCTAGCGGGTTTTGGCTGAGCTCTTCCGTTTCCCACCACAGCTGTGGTAGGCGTCCTTGGTTGGCTGCTTTCCAAGTGGATTTCCATATTTGACAGCTGTGCTCTGTTTGGGAAGATGGGTTCTCATTTGCTTGTAAAAGTTCAGCATTGTTCCTTGTCTGCCAAGCATGCCTCTTTTGTGACTCCTATTCATTTTGGGCTTGCACAGGAGCTGTTCTGTGGCTCGGTGCCTATGGCTGGTTAGATAAGTGAACAAAACAACCCTCCGTTTCCTAATAATTGTGCCTGTTAGCCATGGGCTGCAGTTATAGCTGCGTGTTTTAGGGATGTTTGTTCCGAGATTTGAACTGAGTTCTGCCAGGTAAGTAGGCATTGAGCAAATACACCAAGAAGAGGCTGTCTTGCCTGAAAGGATTCGCTTCTTTCCCTGAAACAGCTTGTCTGTGGAAAAAGCAGGTCGTTTAGCTTCTGCAGTTGATCCCCATAGAGGAGGACAAAATAAACTGCTGACAAGCATCCTTCAGATTGTCTGCTTTTCTGCTCAGGTTGTTCTGGAGCGAGCGTAAAATAACCAAGGCCCGTGAGTGGTTCCATCGGACTGTGAAGATCGACTCTGACCTGGGGGACGCCTGGGCTTTCTTCTTCAAGTTTGAGCTTCAGCATGGCACAGAGGTAATGTGAAGGGTGAGAGGTGGTGACTTTAACGGGCCCCACTAAGGATGCTTTACTGGTTTGGGAAGCCTTAAGGAACTGGGACGAGTTGCTTTGAATTTCCAAATATTCGAAAGCTGAGAGTTGAGTTGTATTCCTGATTTGTTGGAATATTGGACATGAGCTTCTTGACGGAGTTGGCCAGGATCTCCTGACACCATATTTACCTGATTTATTCTCCCTTTCCTGCTTAGAGCCCATTTGAAACACTGCCACATAAAGGATCATCTCTCCCCATGCATGCTGAAGAACTCTTGCTGAGGGCTGCAGCTTTTCTTCCTTCCCAGGAGTGCACTGAAATAGCCTTCCACTCAGTCTGTTAGCAGTTCTGCTACATCTCCATCCGGGGACCTGTCAAGTCATCTGAGGGCCATTTTTGATCTTGGAAAGACCAGGGGTTGAACCTGTGACTCTTATTGTGGGTTCTCCCCATGTTTTTTGGTAGAGGTGTAATTGCTGAGGAGCAATATGTAGCTTCCCCATTGGCCCCAGCGTAGGAAATCTGTGTAGCAAGTGGATGGACGGCATAGAGATTCATCAGTCTTTTAGTAAGGAGGTGGATTGGCCCTTTGCGTTCTGGCCCATTCAAGATGCACCCACAAATGGTGCAAAGGGAAGAGATTAATGAAGAGATTGAGCTTTCCTAAGGTCACTCTCCTTAGAGAGCCAGCCCCATAGAACAGAGTAGGGCTTAATTTCTGAATAAAAATGCATAGCCTGTAATTCTGTTGGTTAGTTCCAACTAGAGTAGATCCACTGCATCAGTTGTTGAATGGTGAGTCAACACACAGGTCCATTTCACTTCTTCGGTGGCTCTATTCTAGTTGAGATTAGCAGTACAGTTTAGGCCGTTACATTGTACTGTGCTTAAATTTATTTTTTTTACCGGAAGGGATAAGGATAACAAGTCTTGTGATATATTCTCTTCTCTCTCTAGGAGCAGCAAGAAGAGGTGAGGAAGCGTTGTGAAAATGCAGAGCCCCGGCATGGAGAACTGTGGTGTGAGGTCTCAAAGGACATCAGCAACTGGCAGAGGAAGATTGGTGAAATCCTAGTGCTGGTGGCAGCAAAGATAACAAATACCTTCTAGGCTGGAGACCGTGTGGACCTTTGTCTCAGACAGTGTGATAGGACCCTTCTTCCCTCAATACACACATGTTGAGGCTCCGTCTCTTCGTGGAAGGACTTTGGAGGGGAGAGAGAGAGAGAGATGGAAGGAATGGGGTGAAGTTTCCTGGTTGAATTTCAAAGGGAAGCCAAGCCTTTTCTCTGCAACTTCTTTTTATTGAGCTGGTAACAGCAGTGAGAAAATCAGCACTTTTGTGCTAGGTGGCTTTGTATACCGCCATGCTTCAGGATTGCTAAGAACAGGAGAAACTTCAGAGTGTTGATTGGGCAGACATTTTTTGTTCAGTTACTTGAACAGCCCTGATGTTCTTTGTATCCTGTAGGCTCTACAAAGCACGTGGTAGATGAGATGTCCCTCTGGGCCTTTCTGCTTTTTTAAAGTTCACTTTATCTAGTTGGCGCCCTTAATGAAGTCATTTAGTATCTTGTGACCTATACACAGGATAAACAGTCTATTTTTGTACAGTAAAATATAAGGAGATTGAAAACCATTTTCTGATGGGGCTTAGTAGAGATCCCCAAGAATTTGAAATTTTGTAAGGATATGTGTTATGTGAAGGTAAAGGCTAGAGATAAGACCTGTCACAAGGCTACACGTTTCAGACTTGCTGGGGAATTAAAACCTTTTTTTGTGTTTGCCGTATAAGCTTGACCATATGGAGTCTGAATAATTGCAGCTTTTCAGATGTCCAGAGGTGGTAGGAGAAGGGCAGCCCCATAACAGGCAGGAGTTGAAAATTTGAGTTCACAGTAAACTCAGAATCTCTCTGCTCATTGAGTTAGGATAGGGCCTTGTCAAAAGGCCTTGGTAAAGCTGCCTTGGTTTTTCATAGAATTGAAAATAAGAGACTTTTGTGACAATTGATTTTAAAAGTGAATGTGTCATCCTTGGAGAAGAGAAATGTCACGTCACATCAAACTACAGCAAAAGAGGGTTTGAATAAATTTTGGAGAGAGCTCATTTTATCATAAAAGTATGTGGTGGAAGCCTGAAAGAGTAACCAGGTAAGCAGTTCCACCTTCATCACAACAGTCTTATTGTTGGAATAAGGTAGACAAGGCCTCTTAGTTTATAGTACAGTCTAGCAAGAACATCTTTGTTGATGGTGTACTGAAATGAGTGTCCATGGTGTCTCCTCAGTATAGAAAGTCTCTCACTATGGTTGGATTAAAAATATACACATACACACACAAATAGGCATTCTTTGAGTAGTTGCTCACATTCTCCTGCTCCCAGAACACCAGAGCTGTCCAAGTTCTGGATGGATCAACCCATTCCCACCCCAATGCCAGTGAAAATATCTTGATGTATTAGAATATGTCCAGTGTTTCTGCATGCTGTCTTGTGTGTTTTTTTTAAGATCTCTTAGCCAGTTACCATTGTACATAGTATGAAGCTGTAAAATACAATCCTCTTCTGTTCTTTGTGATACTTTTTTTTTTTTGATTCAGTTCTCTTCTGCACATATTTCTTGTTTGGGGAATTAGTGTAGCCAGATAATGTAGATGGAAATGGTGTGTGTCTCTTTAAGTCACTTGACAGCTTATGGTGACTCATAAATTTCATGGGATGTTCTTAAGGCAAAGACTACTGAGAGGTGGTTTGCTGTTGCCTTTGTGTGAGCTATAACCTGCAACAACTGATAATTCTTTGGCAGTATTGCATCTAATTACTGACCAAGGCTAACCCTGCTTAGTTTCCAAGATCAGATGAGGTCTGGTACCTTCAGGATGTTTAGATCCTTCCTTCAAGATACCATTTGCTACAAGAAACACCTGAAGTTGGAAGAAGAGATGATGAGTTTTGAGACGTGTTTTAGCCATATACGGTGATGCTCTGACTTTGCAGCCTTCACCTGGCCTGTGTTCACTATGTCTCTGGTCATTAATTTCCTTTCTCACGCTTGGTGTGTGGTGGGGCAAGTACTGCTGGAACATCAGTACCTGTGTGCCTTCAAGTCATTTCTGACTTACGGTGTCCCTAAGGTGAACCTGTCATGAGGTTCTCCCCATCACTGTACCCCAGCCCCCTTCCCACAGACACACACATTTTGATATTTGTGATTTTCACACTTTCATGGAGGTCCTGCGTCCCATCCCTTGCGAGTGTAGAAGGCTGACTGTATGAATCTGTCTAGCTGCATCTACTGACAGTGTTTTAACCTAAGCAGAATTTCAAGAAGTTAACTTTCTGGACTACAATTCACAATTGCCTGTCTAGTGGTGGCTAGGAGATTCTGAGAGTCCTGAAAGAAAGTAAGCTAATGAAGCTCTGAATCTGGGTCTTTCTCCCTGCAAATAGGTGCTCCAATAATGTGACACTGCCAGCTGCTCTGCAAGTGCCGTTATTATTGCTGAGGATTTTATCATGTTACCACTCAGGAAGAACACTGCAGCAACAGGCAGGCCACTCTAACCCCATCGATCCATCCTCTCCCCTGAGAAGGAGAACTGCAAGGACTTTGCTTTTCCCTCCCTTCCTCTGTCAGAAAATTCTTGGCTCTGGTTGCTTGTTCCCCTTAGATTCCAGAACTTAATAGAAGCTCATTCTGGTCCTTTCTTAACAGCCTGGTGGTGTGTGTGTTGGGGGGGAGTGAGGAGTGGGGAGGTTTTGTTATTACCTGTGGCTTGTAAACTGCCTTGAGAGTAATTTGACTGAAAGATGGAGCCTGTCTTTGAAATAAATAAACCTTTAATTCGAAACAACCCTAGAGCTAAGGTGCTATCAAATTTTGATGGGCTGAAAGACAGGCGCTTGCAATAAATTCACAGCTGCCTTTGTTTAAAGGGTTGTCCCAGTTCATATGCATTATCAAGAGGTTAATGGCTGCTCTGTTCTGTATTATGCAACTTTTTGAGTACCAAGTTTTATTTAATCCAGCGTATTTGATAAAACTGTATGTTGTCTCTTGTATCTTGAACACAAGGGGGCAGCAGTGGGCTGTGCAGCATCTTTCCAAAGCTTCCCTTCTCCCAGAAATCTATACACACTTAATTTGGTGCTCCATTTTGAATTTTATGTGTAAAAGTGCTGTGGAAAAACAACCCTCAAAACCTCATGGCAGCTAGTTAAGAAAACGGACCCCCATCTTCTCATGACTTCTAGTCTAGTGGTTGTGGAATTCATTTCAGCCAGATCAAACTAGGAGCAAAACTGTGCCTAGCCGTATTGACGCAAAAACACTAAATTCCCAGCTGTTCTCTGGAACTGATTGGTGATCTTAAATGTGGTTACTCGGCTACAACAAAGGGTTTGGAGGTTGCTTCTCATGGCAGCGCTGGTGGGGTGGGGTGGGGTGGGGGGTGTTGTGACAACACTACAGAATCAGAGTTGGAAGGGATCACAAGGACTCTCTAGTCCAACCTCCTGCCATGCAAGAATGTACAACTACAACACTCCTGAAAGATGGCCTTCTGACCTCTATTAATAGGCCTCAAAAGAAGTAAAGCCTTCCACCGACGCAGTCTATTCCACTGTAGAACAGTTCTACAGAGACATTCTGCTTTATCTTTAGGTGGACACCTTGTTCCTGTAATTCCCACTTTTCCTGTAATTCCCAGTTTTTCAACTGCTTTTAAAATCTGCTAGTTTCTCTCTCTTCCCACTTTCCCCCTTTGTCCTCAGTTTATATCACTTGCTGCAAACTGAGCTCAAAAGTAAAACTGGGGAGAGCATTAGGGAGGAGAGGAGAGATGGGGATGAAACTTTGCCCTTCCCTATGGGCTCAGGCAAAGGCAAATTGCTGCAGTACCTCCTGGATTGCCCCTTCTTCCTCATTAATAACATTTTGCCATCTTTACCACACTCTGATGTTGCTTTGCCATGCATCTGCTTTTCATATGTGAAATGTTGAAGTGTGTTAATTGGGCTCAAGTAGCCCTTTCAATATTCGTTTGAAGAAAAGTGCACTGAAAATTACAGTTGGTCCTCCGTATTTGCTAGAGTTAGGGGCACAGGACCCTTGCAAATGTGGGAAAATTGCAAATATCAAAATGTGTGTGTTTGTGGGCCGGGGCATGGTGGAGAAAGCAGGCACCCAGCGCCCAAACCAGGTCGGGGAAAGGAGAGGGAAGGGGTGTGGGTCGGTACGGTGGCTCTACACTTCCTTTCTCTTGCCCATCTCCTTCCTTGGTTGTGAGCAGGGGCATCGGTACTGGATTCGTGGTGCTGAGAAACCAAGCTGCGACCCGTCCTACTGCCGCAGCTTCTGGTGGTAGGGAGGAGCCAGAGCAGTTTTAAAAGGCTGATCGGAGCTGCCCAAAGGGAAGGTTCCCCAGGAAAGGAGCACCTGAGTTTGGGGGCAGGGGTTAAAGAATCCTGGAAATAATTCAAATCCATGAAAGTCAAACCTGCAGCTGTGGAGGGCTGACTGTATATTAAACACCATTGTACAAAATCCTGGCATAGCTCACATAGGGGAAGAATTTTGCCAGCTTAATTGGTTTTGCTGTTGCTTGCAAACATTAAAGGCATAGGAGCCAAAGATGAGGAAGGAAGCTGACAGCTGCACAAGGAGAAACCAGCCAGCAAACTGGGAAAAAAATTCAAGGTGGGCTTCTCTGATGGTTGTTACTTTTTAATAAAAATCCCTGATCCTTTCCTTTATGCTTGTAAGAGCCACCAACACAGACATTTTAGCAGAGGAAGTTTTTTGGCATGGGGCAAAAGTCAGCCAGCAAACTGGGAAAAAAATTCAAGGTGGGCTTCTCTGATGGTTGTTACTTTTAAAAAAAAAAAAATCCCTGATCCCTCTCTTTATGCTTGTAAGAGCCAGCCAACACAGACATTTTAGCAGAGGAAGTTTTTTCTGGCATGGGGCTAAGTGCTGGCCAAAATTTCCCTTGCTAATTCTTTAAAGCTGGCTGGAACTCTTGTTACATTTTTGTCTGTTCAGCTGCTGTTGAAAAGACAGTTGGCAAGAGCCGCTTGGAACAAAAATCAATATATCTGAAGAACCAGGGCAGTGGCAGGAGTGGGAGAGGAATTACTATTACGGACTAGAACTCCCAGAATGTGCATGCTGCCGGGATTTCTGGAATATGTAGTCCAAGAGGTAACTTTCCCACACTCTCGTAGGTTTAAGGAAAGATCCTGAAATGTATATAGAAAAGTGCCTGTGCTCCATACCTCACTTCCATTTCCTTGACTGCATGACCCAAAGTGTCACAGCTTTTCTGAAGAGGAAACCCAGCGAAGCGAGAAAGGGAGCTTGTTTTGCATGCAGTGTCTGGGAGGATGGGATTGATGGCAACCTGTTTAGAAGCAAAACCCAGAGCTGGGATTTGACGGATAAAGCGGACCCTATTGATCTGGTTCCAGGGGTGGACAACTGTGTAGGGGTCAATTTCACTCCCCCACAGTCCCCCATATAACCCCCCTCCCACAAGCCTAAATACCTCTTGTTTTCCTCTCCAGTTCCTCTCAAAATGGTGACAGGAAATGACAGGCGATCACTTCCTATAGCCATTTGGGGAGGGGATTGTGGAGAAAATTGGAAGTATAGGGGGTAGTATGGGATTCTGGGGGGCTTAGCATGCATGGGATATTTTCACATGATGGAGCTGAAATAATGGAAATTTGGAGAGTGGGGTGTAGAACCCATTACTCGGAAGGAGTGGCTTGGGTTCAGAAGTGAAGCTATGTGGCAACCTTTCTGTTGCAGGCAACATGTATAGAAAATAGACACTTGGCCACAGATAATTTCAGTTCATTGCTGGAAGTGAAAGGGTTGATGTTTGACTTCGCAAAATTTGCCAAGGTGGGAGTCATGTGGCCCTCCTAACGTTGTTGGACTGCATCACCAAACAGTCCTCACCATGGACTGACTAGGGCTGCTGGGACCTGCAGTTAGGTAATATCTGGGGGAGGGGCGTATGATTCCCATCCCTCCTTCTTGACTACAAGTGACTAGAACTAGTCCAGTCCTGAGGACCAAAGTACGTAATAGGACAAAAGAACAGTCTCCTGATCTTTTTGTAGAAACAGCTGAAAATAGTGACAGCTGGTGGATCCCACATCAGTGGCACTGTGAACACGTTCTAGGTTTTAGTCTGAACTTTAAAAGAGCTATCTGGGGTCCTGAGATACAGCCCGTCAGAATAAGAAGACACTACTAACTGAAAAGCAGCCATGGAACAGTCTCAATCTCAGCAGGGGAATGTGAGAGGGGCTGTTTAATCCTTTTCCCTCCCGCTGTTTGCCGTCAGCCACTTTTCTTCTGGCTAGAGAAAAGATACTTGGGCTCCACCCTTCTGAGAAAGATGCTGAGGGATGCAGGTGAGTTGGTAAATGGCTCAAAATGAAAGCTCCAAGCCAGTCCCCCAATACACCTCCACACCCCCATCACCCGCCTCCCAACTACTTTGGTGCTACTTTAAAGACTGGACAGGCACATCTTCCAACATTTCACAGACAAAAACGGTCCCATGTAGCAAGCAACATCAGAATGTGATCAAGATGAGGAAAGTTATTAATGAGGAAAAATGCACAAGCCAGGAGAGGCTGCAGCAGTTCGCTTTTGCTTGCGTCCGCTGGGAAGGGAAAAACTTCACCACCCTCCTCTCTTCTCCTCCTGCTGCTCTCTCCATTTGTTTGCACTTTGAATGCAGCTTGCAGCCACTAAAGTAAGCAGAGAACAAGGGGGCGAAATGGGAGAAGAAGGAAACTGGGACATCTTAAAAGCAGATGTAAAGGTGAGGTGACAGGCTTAATTGGAATTTTCTCTGCCAAACTGGATTAGTTGGGGATGGAGAGAGAGCCAATGTGGTGTAGCAGTTTGATCTTCAGAATATGAACCGGGAGACCAGGGTTCAATTCTCCATGGAAACCCACTGGGGAACCTTGGGCATGTCACACACTCTCAGCCTCAGAAAGCCTCCTAATAGGTTTGCCTTCGAGTCATTGTAAGTTGGAAATGACTTGAAGGCACACAATGACTCGGGGTCTATTTCTTACATGTGCTGCAAATCTCTACCTGCAATCGGCACATGAGGGAGCAACTCTTCCTATACATCCCTACCTGAGAATTAGAAGTTTTTTGGAGGCCCACCCCTGCCTTTGTGTCCCACTAGTGAGTTCAATACACTGCATGAGGACACAGGAGGTCTTTCCTTGCTGTGGCACCAAAGTTATGGAATACCCTCCTCTCAGTGTCTTGTGTCATTGCAGTGCCAAGAAAAAAAATGTTTTTTAGTACAGTAAAGTCCTTGAAGCCTAATTGTTTTTTTAACAATTTTTACACCTGTTCTATTGGTTGGTATTATTTTAAATGGTCTCACTCTGCTTTAAAGTGATGAATGGGCCAGAATGTACCAGGCAAATGATAAACAAGTTATCTATTATTGTTGCTGTTGTGTGCCTTCAAGTTGTTTCCAACTTATGGTGCCTCTAAGATGAACCTCTCACAGTTTTCTTGGCAAGGTTTGTTCAAAGGAGGTTTGCATTTGCCTTTCTCTGAGGCTGAGAGAGTGTGCCTGGCCCTAGGTCACCCACTGGGTTTCCATGTCTGAAAGGGGATTCAAATCCATTCTCCAGAGTTGTAGTGCAACACTCAAACCACTACACCACGCTGGCTCCCAATCGATTTAAAATTCTTCTTGTTACTTATTGTCTTCCATTGATTTTCTTCTACGCTGCCCCAAGATCCTCAGATCTAAGGTGGGCTATAAATATTTCAGTAAATCAGTCAATAAAGCATGAAATAGCTTTTGGCCATGAGAGGGCTGGCCTTCCTTGTGGGAGAATCAATGTCACCAGCTGCCTGTGGAAGGATGATGGCATGGAAAGCCGGAGCCGAAGGAAGGAAAGCGCGGAGGAAAAAGCCAGGGAGGGGGAAAAGCTGGAGAGGAAATCGGAGCAAAACAACCGGAAGAAGGAAACTGAATGGGAGAGTCACACAAAAATAGTGGCAAAGAGAAGCTGCAGCAAAGAAGATGTTTCTTCCACGAACAGCCATTGGGGAGCTTGGTGTGGTGGGGTTCATGAGGAAGGCTGCTGTATCCAGCACTGGAAATGCCTCCGTAATACTATACATTAGGGCCTTTGCACTATCCCAGTTTGGCAGGGTCCGTCCCAATTAATCCTTTGTCAAGACGCTTTTTTCAGCTGTGTTTAAAATGTCCCAGTTTTTTGCTCCAGGTCCCACATTCCCCCTTGTCCTCAGCTTACTTCCACGGCTGCAAACTGAGTCCAAAGTGCAAATGTAGTGTGCACTCAAATCACTCAGAATGATTGGAGAGGAGTGGGGCAATGGAAACTTGCCCTTCCCGGTCAGCAAAGGCAAAAGCAAACTCCTGCAGCCTCTCTTGGCTCCTCCATTCTTCCTCATTAATAACTTTTGCCATCTTGACCACACTCTGATGCAACCTGGCCATACATCTCCTGGCTTCCATCTGTAAAATATTGGAGGGTATCAAAATGTGGCCCTCCAAATGTGGTTGGACAGCAGCTCCCAGCATGCCACATCACTGGTTCCGTTGGCTAGGATTGCTGGGACTTGCAGTCCAGCAAAAAGCCAAACAGCTGCATTTTCCCCAGCCCTGTTCTTCATATTTCTTTGTGTTGTCCTGTCTCAAAAATGAAAGAGTTGAACTGGGAAAATGGAGAAAAGAGCAGTCAAAATGATTATTTCTTTAATTGCTTAAATATCAAATTCCTAGGCTTTCCAGATCTTAGGGTCTGGCCCCTCTTCCCTGGCCCTCAGGGCAAGGGCAAGGGGGAAGAATCTCAGAGTGAGAATGCTGTCTTGAAAAGGATTTTGTAGCTGTAGTGGTTTGAGCATTGGAGCAGGGTTCAATTCCTCACTCTGTCATGGAAACCCACTGAGTGACCCTAGGCATATCACACACTCTCAGCCCCAGAAAATCCTATGGTAGCTTTGCCTTAGGGTTGCTGTAAGTCAGAAATGACTTGAAGGCATACAACAGCAACAACAATGGCCTAAAAAGACACCAGATCCCATCTGTTCTTGAAAGCTAAGTAGGATCATCTCTGGTTAGTACTTAGATGGGAAGCTGCCAAATAATACCAGATGTTGTAGGCTCTGTTTCAGGGAAAGGAACTGACAAAACCACCTCTGAATATTCCTTGTTTGGAAAACTCTATGAAATTGATGGAGTCATTATAAGTTGACAGAAGATTGAAGGTACGTACATACACACATACAGTACTGCATTTACTGGAGTATAAGACTCATTTTTCCCCCTGAAAAATACTGTTTGAAAATGGGGTGTATCCTGTACACCAGTGTGTCTTATACACCAGCAAACAGTATTTGCTGGCATATAAATAGGGTCCGTCTTATACACTATTGCGTCTTAATACACCAACAAATACAATATTACCGTATGGTGCTGGCCCTGATGCAGGCCATTTCCGCACTAGAGTGTTATAGCACTATGATTCCACTTTCAACATCCTATGGAATCCTGGGGTTTACAGTTTAGTTTGGCACCTCCCTAAACTGCAAACCCCAGGATTCCACAGGATGTGGAAAGTGGAATTATAGTGCTATAACTGTCTAGTGCGGAACAGAGTGCAGACACATAAATACAGGCTTGGGATGTTCCCAGCCTGGCAGCCCAAATCCTGCCTTATAGCATAGTATCTCAGGGTGATACATCATAAAGTCAGCTTAGCTAATTTAAATGACGGAAGATAGCGAAGAATAATTTAAGCTGGCTGGAAGGCATATTAGACAGTTTGGCAATTTAAAGCAAGACAGTGAGCATCAGCTAAAGTCTTTTACAACAATGTAAAGTAATAACACATGTGCCCATCTGGGTAAAATCAAGTAGGTTCCAAATGCTTTACAATAAAAAGCCATGCTTTTCATTGGCATTAAAATGAAATCAGCTTTGGTGCCAATTGGGCCTCTAAGATGAGCGTGTTCCACAACTTCCACAACTGCAGCAGAAAAGGGTGAGATTGGAGTTTGAAGGAAGGATAGGAGTGTTTAAGGCTTCTTAGCTTGAAAGCTAAAAAGAGAAGGGTTGTGTGGATAGATGGAAATGATAACATGGCACAGATCTGTAGAACTGTGCATAAGCATGGGAGAGACCATCTGCCAAGACCTTGTTCTTGTAAGGATGAATGGCTCCGGTCATAAGGTATCTGCTGGGTGTGTATTAGAATAGATCAAGTAGCTAGCTTAGGCACTGCTAGAATCAGCTGGAGTGCTATAAAATATTGAATGGCAATGGTTGATTGCAAATATATATCTGTTCAAAGCGTGTTTGTGTATTCCAAGGTATCTGGGAGAGGAGGAGAAGATCAGAGGGGAAAACAAAAGTTCCAAAAGGTGTTGTGAGAACTGGAAGTGTTCAAAGATAAGTGGACAGGAAACAAGTTCCAGCCTCAAGGATGAAAGATGGGTAAACAACTGCAAGTCTGGGAAATGTCTAATGTGGTTGGGGAGATGTTAAATTTATGGTCTTCTCCAGTCACAGCTTTGTGTACCGAAATTTGTATGGAAATGTGTAAAACCTATAACCTCCAAGTATGCTTCGGTCTTGGTAATTTTGGATGAAGTGTGCTGCACTGCGTGCTTTACTACAAACAAACGCTACTGTCTACTTCTGAGTGAAGTTTGCGGATTGCAAGTTTGCCAGGGCATGACAGTTCTTCAGAAGAAGTCTTCTAATAGGAAATATATGGTATTGACATCACCAGAAAGTATGCCAGTTTTATTTCTCTTCTCATACCAGTCACTATGACTCCAATACCCAACAACTTTTAAAAAGTCAACAACTAAATATCTGGCTTTCAGTACATTCGTTTCACATACGCTGGGGCCTAAGGCTAGATCTGCAGCAGTGAGAGAACAACTTGTACAAAGACACTCCCATGAAACACTTGGAAAAGAGACCTGTTAGACCTGGGCCATTTCCACACTGGACTTTTATAGTGCCATTATTCTACTTTCTACATCCTATGCAATCCTGGGGTTTGCAGTTTAGTTTGGCCCTTCCCTAAACTGCAAACCCCAGGATTCCATAAGATGTTGAAAGTGGAATAATAGCGCTAGAGCAGTCTAGCGTAGAAATGGCTCTGAATGTTTGCAGGAAACATGAAGGGCAAGAAGGGCATTTTAGGAAGTTTAGTTTGATGAGACAATGCAGTTTTTAAAATGCTTTTCTCTGGTAAAATCAACCAACCAGGACAATGTAAGGAAGTAGAACTTGTATATTTAGAATTTCATATAGGAAATACTAAGTGAAACAGAATTTTTTTTTACTTCTAATTGATAGTCTGTTATCTTTGTTAAGTGAATTTTATGTGTAATGCTGAGATGAAATAATTAACTTTTGAAGGAAGCATGAGGGATAAGCAATGACCTATTTTTCTAGATATACAATTTTTTTATATTGATTGGAAAAAAATAATGAGAACGCTAGTTGTTAAGACATGTTTGAATATTGACAGTGTTTTTAATAAAAATAATAAAAAAAATGCTTTTCTGTCACAACCTCCTTCTCTCACATGGTATTTGTCTTTATTGCTACCAAGTCATCTCATATGTTGTAAACTAAGGCCATATTTCTTGAAACCAGCATGTAAATGCTTCCAGTAAATAGCAATCATCTGGAAAGAGGGAAATTGGAGGCTGGTACTGCCAGAGCTTTGAAAACACCACTTTTTTTGGTTGGGATCCCCCATTTCCCCCCACCCTGAATAACCCCAGGGTATAGTGACAGGAGGATTCCAGGAGCTGTACCCCAAAAGGAAACTTTTCCAAGTTCTGGTTTAGGGATGCAATTTTTTTTATTATTTTATCTTTCCATGCAAAAATGAATTATTATTGTAGTTTACTGCGCACTGAAGAAGAAGTTGAATATCCCTATGCTGTATTCTACTGTATTCAAACATCCTGAAGTGTAACAAAGGAATTATTTTGCAGAGAAAAAACACAGGAGATTTTTGTGCAAGCCCCTTGTTTTCTTCACCAAAAGGCAGGTTTATTTTGTTTTCTGCACAGGAAGCCCGTTTTCTTTGAAGAAATGTGTTTTTCCCTGTTGCACAAGTCCACCTGTGTGTATGTATGTTGGCTGACAAATAAGATCACCAGTCGGGTGTTCTCCAGAGACCTTTTCACACTACACAATTACACTGTTATGATTAAGTGCCATGGTTCCATCCTATGAATTCCTGCAATTGATGGTTTAGGGAGGGGTACTTAGAATTCTCAGCGAGAAAGTTCTAGTGTCTCCCCAAACTACAGTGCCTAGGATTGCATAGGATGGAACCATGGCAATTAAAGTATAATAACAGCACTTAGTTGTCCACATTTTGTTAGATGGCTGGGGAGAGCCAGGTGTGCAACGGACATCATCTGGGCACCCCCCTGCCTGATATGAGGAGGAAAGGAATTCCAAAAGGCGCACACTCAAGTTTGTCTTTTTTTTTGCAGCCTATTTCAGCAAGTTGCCTGCCAGTCATGTTGGAATGAAGCTCCCATCATTCCCAAGCAGACCTTGGAGGGGGAAAAAAAAACCTCAGATCCTTTTTTGGAATACAGTTCTCAGGATGAACTCCTACATCATAGAGACAGAGTGTAAATTTGCATGCATGGAATTACACGGTCATTGCACCACACTGCCTCGTTGGTGAATTGTGACACTGAGCAACCCAATGTGGATGTGCACCTCTTGTGCAATGCACAATCAGGCACAAAGACACCACATGCACAGCCCAGTTTCTACAACCTTGAATTGAAGGCATCTGTTCTGCATCAGACAAAAGTGTTTATCTGCTTCCACATACTCATATGGAACACACCCACTGGGTCCTGTCCCTGAAATCTCTCAGCCAATCTAGCTCCTGGCATTTATTCCAGAAAGTATTTTTTTCAGGTTTGCATAATCTGCTCAGAGATGCTCATTCCTAGGGTGTGCTCACTTTAATTTCTTTCAGTTCCATGCTGGACTCCATTCACATTGTTGCTGCATGCCTTTACGTTCTTTCTGACTTACAGGGATTTTAAGGTGAACATATCACTTTTTTTGGCAATATTTGTTCAGAGGAGGCTTGCCATTACCTTTCTCTGAGGCTGAGAGAGTGTGTCTTGCCCAAGAAACTATGTCCTATGAGGAGCAGCTTAGGGAACTAGGTATCTTTAGCCTGATGAAAAGAAGGTTAAGAGGTGACATGACAACCATGTTTAAATATTTGAAAGGATGTCCTGTTGAAGATGGAGCAAGTTTGCTTTCTGCTGCTCCAGAGATTGGGACATGGGGCAATGATTCAAACTACAGGAAAAGAGATTCCACCTAAACATCAGGAAGAACTTCTTGACGGTAAGAGCCATTCAACTGTGGGCTATGCTGCCTCAGCATGTGGTGGAGTTACCTTCTCTGGAAGTTTTTAAACAGAGGCTGGGGGTGCTTTGAGTGTGTGTTCTTGCATAGCAGGGTTTGGACTTGATGGTCATTGTGGTCTCTTTCAATTCTATAGTTCTATGATTCTAAGTGGGTTTCCATGGTTGCCTAGAGAGTCAAATCCTGGTCTCTCAGAGTCTAAGTCCAACACTCAAATCATTAGAGCATGTGGCTTTCACATTTAGATAACCCATTCACACCTAGACATGTTTAGTTCTTTCTAATGTTAGACAAGATGCTCAGCCTTCCATCCTTGAAAAATTCTGTTTCGGTTTTGTTCTGCCAGTGGTACTCTTGGAAAGTAACTTTCCCCAGTACATTTCCCCATCAGCTTGGTTTATCTTTTGCAACGGACAGCAGGCACACACAGATCAACCTACAAAAGCTAGCTGAACAAAATGCTTCTGAAAGCTGCCTGCCCAGCAAACAGATCCAGATCACCAAAGTCGAGGAGAACCCCCATGCACTGGCTTCAAATGTGCATCGTAATTGTGGCACCAGACAAATTTCTGGCACCAGAAAAAATATATATATATAAAAAAACCTTTTCAATTTCTCAGACCTCTTAAAACTCTGGCTGAACTGATTTGATTCTGCTGCAATGACTTTTATGTTTTTTTTTATTGTTCTGCTATTCTTTGTAATTTTACTCCCTTTTTCTGATTGGAGGGATTTCTATCCCATCATCCAGTTATAGTTCAGATCAACTTTTTTTGAAGGCAAGTTGCTAGCCACCCCAGGAGTTGTTTTCTTTGGAAAAACAACAGCCACAACCACAGCACAACATGTGTATTTCTAAATAAACATAAAAGCACCTTTGAAATGAGATGTTACAGTGGACGGCTGATCTTGCCCTCGTTTGACTCTTGTGTGGCTTCATAATTCTACAAACACATGGTGGAGTGGTTGCAGCTAAGCCTCCATGGTTCAGCCAATAGGCGGAAACTGCTGTTTTTTTGGTTGAAAAAAAGTCCATCTGGCGCCCTCTCCTGGCTCCAGACAGACAAGAGGAATTCCGTTCAGGATGGGCCAGGACGCGACGGACCGAGAGAGGGCAGGGAGGCAGGTGTGTGAACAAGAGAACAGAGGAAAGGCAGAGAAAACCCCTCGGGTAATGACTGGGAAAAGGGAAAAGGGAAAAGATATACTTTGGATTAGGGATAACTGCTTACAGACCCAAAGGAACTCTGTTGCTGGTTCTGAGCTGCCATTCTTCATGACAATGGACCTCAGCCTACAAGAAAACCTGCTGCAGGCCTATGTTAAGTCCTGTCCTGGAGCTGCCTAGAATCTTCATAATAAACCAGCCAAATTAACTGCATGTTTGGCATTTGAACTCCAGTAATTGGGGTTTAATGGGCAATGCGGCTCACAAGATTATAGGAGCTTTCCAAGGTGCTGAACTCAATGCCCCAAATTGCTGCAGCATTTTAGATAGCTCCTGCAAAGTCTGGACTAAAACCCAAAGTGGATTTACTCCAGACACGGAAGGCACCAGCTTCTGCTATTTATGGTTGTGCTGACCATTGAACCCTGAGTATTGAATGCAAACATCATACAGGTATGATTAGTTTAGCTAGTTTATCATCACCGGAGTTGTATGCAGCTCCGTGAAAGTGCTCTTCACATAGGCCTGGAGCAAATTTCTTCTCAGCCTGAGGGAAGAGAAGAAGGAGAATGCCTGAAAGAGACAGGATACTATTAATTCATCATGCCTAGAGGCATTTCCACCTCCATGTTTCTTACACTGAGTTCTTCTGCCCCATGTGGTGGAAACCTGTGAAGAGATGGGCCGTACAAAGCTTTGTATGGATTTCCTCCATCTTCCCTAGATGAACATCAGCCAGATATGAAAACAGTTTTTGGTGCAATCTTATCAGCATAGCTCTAATCCCTTACCATCTTTCCTGCAGATCTGGCTGAATTGTGCACTCTTTAATCAAACTGTGAGGACTTTGTTACTTGTCATTTTGATTCAGGGTTGGAAACAATTCTGAGCATGATGCCCATTAGCGTGTTGAAAAGAATAGCATTTATACGATCATTTAGAGTACGTCTATGCATATATACATAGAACACCACCATGGTGTAATGGTTTGAAAGTTCGAATAGGACTCTGGGAGACTGAGGTTTGAATTTCTGCTCAGCCATGGAAATGTCCTGGTGACCTTGGACAAGTCACACACTCTCAGCTGCAGAGGAAGGCCATGGCAAATTCTTTGAGATCTTCCTGAGAAAACCACAGGATAGGGTTGCCACATGTTGGACTCAACTTGAAAGCCTATGGTTATGATTATTATATTGGGACTCAAAGCAGCTTACAATTTAAAATAAGAACAATATTGCTAAAACCATAGAAAGAGTGAACATTAAAAATGGAATTAGATATTCACAACATTGGAACAATTTAAGCGTATGCTTAAAGAGATAAAAGTTAACCACATCTATTGCAAAAAAGCAATTTTTAGAATAAAAATCAATCATAATAATAACATCCTCTCTCTTTTTCTCTCAGATATGTACAATATTTACACAATATGGCTGGCATTCTGTTGGAAAGGTAAGTCACTGTAAACCAATTTTCAACTGCATAACATTGAAATGTGCCATTGCGCAGCATTCGAAGCTACATTGTTGGGACCACCATGCAAGTGGAGCCAGAAGGGTGGCTATTACACAATGTGTTCTGATACACAACGGCACTCACTGTAGAACAAAAGCTCCAGTCATGCAGTGAGACATCCTGCACCTTGCTTTGTTATGTGTTGTCGCAATTCACTAGCATTGCATCATGTCGGCAACGTAGCTCTGGCAGCCTGCAGTTATACATCATGAACTCCTATGCAAGACTTCCTTCTGAATGTATAATGTGTACTTATATACTTAGAATCATAGAGTTGGAAGAGACCAAGAGGGCCATCCAGTCCAACCTCCTGCCATGCAGGAATACACCATCAAAGCATTCCCAAAAGATAGCCACCCAGCCTCTGTTTAAAAAACTCCAAAGGAGGAGATTCCACCACATTCCTAGGCAGCAAATTCCCCTGTCAAACTCCTCTTACCATCAGGAAGTCCTTCCTAATGTTTAGATGGAATTGCTCTTCCTGAAGGTTGAAGCCATTGCTCCATATCCTAGTCTCTGGAGCAGCAGAAAGCAGGCTCGCTCCATCCTCCATATGACATCCCTTAAAATATTTAAACATAGCTATCATGTTGCCTCTTAACCTTCTCTTTTCCAGGCTAAACATACCCACCTATCTAAGCCACTCCCCATAGGGCGTGATTTCCAGGCCTTCTACCATTTTGGTCATCCTCCAGCTTGGAACATATTCTCCCTGAACTGTGGTGCCCAGAACTGGACACAGTATTCCAGCTGGGGCCTGACCAAAGCAGAATAACTTATAATGGGCAGAACCCTGTTGGGCAGTTCAGAAGATATAACCTACGGTTATGTATCCGTGACTGCTATGTATTCGCAATCCATACGTAGTCCCTAGTTTAAGGGCTATGTAGGGAATGTGAAAGTCCCCAAATCCCACTTACTGGGAAACAGCTACCACAATTGATGTGGGTCCATTACCTGTCAGTCACAAACCCACCGCCTGATGTTCCCACCTCCTCCACATGAGCAATCGCCAGGGCAAGAGGAATTTGAAACAGGGATTCTTTTTCTGCTGGTCTTGCCAGAGAGCTCTCACTGGAAAGGGTGGGAACCTCCAGTGGCTGCTTCTTGATTGATAGGAATGGACACCCAATGATCCCAGTGGCTGCTTACTGGGGTTTCAGGAGATCTGACCTGAATCCACTATGTAGCACCATACAGGTTTGTACAGGGTTGTACAGGGTTCCACCAAATCTGCATAATGTTCTATATTTAGATTATACAGACATAATCTGATATGTTTATGCCCTCAAGTGGAGATATAGAGAAACAGCTATGTGTCTGATGAAAAACACAGGACTGAAAGAGGGAACGAGACAAGATATGCCACTAAAGTATACAGTGTGTGTATGTGTGTGTGTGTGTGTGTGTTTATGTGTGCGTAGGGGGTCGAACGCATTTGATGGATTAGAAGAGCTATCTTTCTTTGAAATTTCTTTGGGAAACAATGAAATAAAAGGAAATCCCACAGAGCAAGTTCTGGATATATGGTTCTAATCGTGGTTAGCCCCAACTTAAAGTGCCACACCAAACAATGAATCAGTTCTTAACTAATGATCTAGCACCAATGTAAATCCCATTAATTAAGTGGGTCTACTCTAGTTGAGCTTAACAATCAGATTGGGGCCAGGGCGTGAGGCCAATTATTCCTTTATCATTTTATTAATTAAAATATTTATATGTTGCTTTATAGCACAGCATCTCTGTGAGTCATAAAAGTAAAATCAATTTAAGCAGGTTAAAACATTTTCAAACTAAAATATTTAATTTTTTTTTAAAAATTAAAATTTCCGCACTACACTGTTACAGTGTTATTATTCCATTTTCAACATCCTATGGAATCCTGGGGTTTGCAGTTTAGGGAGGGGCATATAGAATTCTTAGCTGGAGAGCTCTTTGGCCTCAGTCAACTACAAACCCCAGAACTCCACAGGATGTTGAAAATGGAATAATAGCACTATAACAGTGCAGAGCGGAAAGGTGTGACAATCAGAAGCAGGACCTCTGTTGCGACTCCTCATTGCACCACAGATAACTGACGGGAGGAGCTTGGCAATATCATCCTGCAATGTTCTGATTGCCAGAAGAACAGATCTCCATCCCTTGGTGCAGCTGTTAAGGTAGGTCTGGGGAGACATTTGCAATGTGGCAATAGTGAATCATGCACATGACGCATCACTGAAGATGGAGCAGTTAGGGATCTGTAACTCTGGGTTACAGTTCCATAACTGCAATGTAGGATGCTAGCCATCTTAATTTAATGTTTTAGAATGATTTAAAAGACTCTAGTCTTTTCGATCATTCTAAGACATTAAATTAAGAGAGTTTAAAAAGCCATACTCATAAATATAAATAAATAAATACTTTGGTGATGAAATGAAGCCAGTGTTGGCACCAGTTAGGTCTCCAAAGGAAAAGCATTCCACAATCTGGGAGCCAGAACTGAGAAGGCAATCTTCCATGTCTTCATACAGAATTGATGCTACAAGAGGAACACACAGGCATGCCGCAACTCTCCCTTTGTCCTTATACAAAAGCAAATGTGCAAATGGATCCTTCATAGCCAGGCATAGAGTCCAAGACCTTCTGCATCCAAAACAAGTCCTCTACCACTGAGCCACAGCCCAGTTTCCTTCAGGAGTTTCCTGACATGCAAATGTCTTTCATACTGCAGCATTTGTGTAATCTTCATGTACCACAGCTTTCTTAAGTTATTTTGAGGAATACCACAACCTCTCTTGGCTCTGATGAAACCCCGTTCCTCCTGGCAGTTTTGGGCTGGAACCTAGGCTATGCACTGCACCAGTTCTTCAGGGTCATGCAGTAGGAGGGATGCATATTTAAAGACAAATAATTACCACTACAGGAGACAAGAAATAACACCATACCCTCCAACATCTCACAGATAAGAACTGGAACACTTGTGGCCAAAGGAAGGACACACAAGCTAGGAGAGGCTGCAACAGTTTGCTTTTGACTGTCTCTTAGGAATAGAGAGAGATTCTGCCCTGCTTCTATTCCCCTCTCCCCCTACGTCAATTGGGTACAAACTACTTTTGCACTTTGAGCTCTGTTTGCAGGAACTGAAGTAAGCTGAGAACAAAGGGGGAAAGTGGGAGGAGGAGAGAGATGCTGGGACATTTTAAGAGCAGCTAAAAAAGTGGGACGGCAGAGGATTAATCAGGAGTTTGCCTGCCAAACTGGGACAGTTGGAGGTTATGATATATTCTCATTTCATACCTTCCAAAATTTCACAGACGAAAATTGGGATACATGTGGCCATGATGGCAAAGGTTATTAATGAGGAAGACGACACAAGCTAGGGGAGGCTGCAGCATTTTGTGCAGAGTTAATTGCGTGCAAATTACTTTTGCAGTTTGAACTCAGTTTGCAGCAACAGGAGTAAGCCGAGGACAAAGGAGGAAAGTGGGAGGGGGAAAGAGAAACAGGGACATTTTAAAAGCAGCTGAAAAAGTGGGATGACAGAGGATTAATCAGGACTATCTCTGTAAAATCAGGACAGTTGGAGGGTACGCTGTGTCCTTTTTCTCAGTCCCGTCAACCGTAGCTACACCCTGGAGCAGAAAGATTTGTTTTTCAAGCAGAGGATTTTGCCTTCTTCTTCTTCTTCAAGTAGAAGAGTTAGCACTGGTCTTCCTTTGTCAGACCCTGAGTGATATTTCATTCTGACAATTAACAAAACAAACACAAGGCCCTGCTTGGGTCTGTTTGTGATTATGTGCTTTTACAATTCTCCACCACCCCCGCTTCGCTCAGCGGCACTTGGTCAACTTCCCTCATGCCGAGTGGAAGGGACAGAACCGTTCAAGACGCTTTCCAGAAGCTTCTTTCGGTGGTAGCTTCTGGCTCCATATGGGGAACCTTGAAGCCGAACTTTTGAGAATCTCCCGCTGGGCAGACCAGGACGCCAATGTGTCATTGGATCCATCCCCAAAGTGCCTCCCAAGTGTGGAAAGCTTCCATCCCCACCCGCAGAGTCTTCTCCGCAGTAAGGGAAGGGTCACAAAGTTGAAAGAAGGTTGACCAAAGTGCCTCGGTCTCAACAGCAGGCAACGGATCTTCAGTGGCCACCCCACGCTGCTCCCATCTGTCTCCACCTTCCTCAAGGGGCAAGACTGCCTTAGAAATCTGGCCCCAAAACAATATGCTTCCCACCCCAAGGGTTTTAGCTGAGATAAATACTTAGTGTACTTAGCTCTGCACTGGGAAGACTTCTAGCTTTGTTTCCCGGGACAGACAAAATGGCAAAGCCAGCACTGTGGTGGTAGCTGCTCAGTACCCAATGAAATAAAACAAGGTGGGTGACAGCGGTGGGTCCACTGCAGGCTGCTTTTCTGCCCCTGGGAACTTCCAGGAGATGCATGTAAAAATGCCAAAAAGTGTAGGGAGGGATTATTCCATTATTAATTCATAATGATCCATGCAGAAATCAAATGAACTGCAGGTGATCTCCGGAGATAGTCACAGGCCATTTCTGCACTAGACTGTTGTAGTGTTTTTATTCCCCTTTCAATATCCTCTGGAATCCTAGGGTTTGCAGTTCAGGGAGGGACCTTTGGCCTCTCCCTAAACTGCAAGCCTCAGGACTCCAGAGGATGTTGAAAGGCCCCTCCCCAATCTGGAAACCCCAGGATTCCATAGGATGCTGAAAGTGGAATAATAGCACTATAACAGTCTAGTGTGGAAATGGCCATAGTCTCAGAAAAGGGGAGGACTTTGAGGTGGGGACAGCTTAGAAATGGCTGGAGTACAAGATAAGAGATTCCTGCTGGTTGTCTGCAGCAGAGAAAAACATGGATACAAATGGCTGAAGAAGTTGTCCTCTAACTGTCCTAAAATTGGAGTAGGAAGAAACCACAAGGGTCATCCAGTCCAACCCTTTTCTGCCATGCTGGAATACACAAATCAAAGCACTCCCAACAGATGGCCATTCCGGCTCTCTTTAACAATGCCCAAAGAAGGAGACTCTGCCACATTCCCAGGTATCCTATTCCACTGTTGAACTGCTCTTATCACCAGGCCGTTCCTTCTAATGTTTAGGTGGAATCTCTTTTCCTCTAGGTTAAAGCCATTGCTCTTTATCCTGGGCCATTTCTGCACAAGAGTGGAGCACCATTTCACTACGTTTTATAGGCAGTGTTTTTTACTCCAACGTCCTCCAGTTTCTATCGAAGAAAAGAAGAGGAAAATCATTTGTAGCTTCCGCATGTCAGTGCCCTGGAACTCTTATTCCCCTCCCTTGGTCCACTCTGCCACCACTCATTGGTCAATTTAATGCCCCCCTCTGTGGTGTGAATCGATGTAGCGCTTCCCCATGTAGGAAAAAATGCTGTGAACCGTTTTGGCTGATTTGCTTCGGAGTTTTTCCGTTTTTATATTACACCAGTTTCACAACAATGTGAACCGCTTTAAGAACTAAACACAGGTGGAACAAACTATGACAGAAAGACGACAAACTGGTTTGACATGCGGATATATTCGAGACACAACGACGCCACAGCAAAGTATGTCTCTTATGCGAAAAGGGCCTTAGTCTCTGGAGTTTTTGCACTTTCACGAAGGTTCTGTGCTCTGAACCATTGCAAATGTGGAGGGGCTACTGTATTTTGAGAGAGAAGTTACAATCATGACAATAATGTCTGAGTCATAATGAAGTAGCAGTCATGAGTATGGAACCGTAATGGATGAGTAAATCTAAGTAATTGTTCCATGGTCATGATTGCTACTGAAATATGAGTGTGACATTGCCATGATTGTAACTCCCTTCTCCCAGACTACTTTTCTGTGCATCAGTTGTATGGGAAGGAGGAGGCTTATTATCAGAGCTGGGTTAATGATGTTCCATTAGGTTGGGGTTGCAGATTGGGAGTTGGGGCAAGAGATGTTACTTAGCTAAGTATGCTTAAGCATATAGTTAAGTTACTTGAGTGAAGTAGGTTTAACTAAGTAGCTGATGTAGAATATTGGCCATTATTTTACCTGCAGAAAATGCTGCTGCTTGCACAGAAAATTATTTTCTTGTGCAAGACGTGGGAAGTGGGTGCAGAATAAGTCCCCAGTTGTGAATAGGCTTCAAAAACTAGGTTTTTGAAGACTTCCTTGCAGAGGGAAGAAAATTTCTAAAATTACTTGTTGCTTTCTTCATGAAGAAAATTAGTAATGAATTAAAACTGTATTGAGGAGCTTTGGGGTACTTCGGGGGGGGGCTTCAAGAGCCACAAAAGTGGGGTCCAGGAGCCAGATGAAACCTGTGGGCCATGGTTTACCCACCTCTGCAGAAGAAGTATTTACAGTGTGTAGTAAATATAGTAAGAATTACCTGTACAGTTAGTTACCTGTATAGCAAGTAAAACTCTTGGGTTGGAAAGCAGATTTTCTTTAGGCAATTATTTGTTCTACACAGGACAGAGAATGAGAGAAATTGTGTGAATTTCCTTTTTTGGCCTACAACTTCTTTTAGTTTTGTTGCTGATCCAAAAAGAAAAAGCAACGTTTTCCAAATGCTGGGCACAGCCCTGCTTGTAGTCTTGCAATCCTGGCTACTGGGATAAAATGTTCAATTTTACTGTTTCCTTACTGCTTTGCACCCACAAAGTGATGAAATATGAAGTTTCAGTGGCAAGCTGAAGTCACCACTAACCTGATCACAGCTCAAGGTCTCCATTGGCTCTTGGATCTTAAAATAAAGGGCATCATCAAAGCAGAGCTGGTCAGGCGGTTGGGCTAAAAAGGGCAATTTCAAAACCAGTCCAGTGAGGTAACCTCCCACAAAGGACATGAAAAAGGAGACACCAAGTCCTGCAACCTGGGAGAGAGCTTGCTGTGAAGCATTCCTGCCCAGCGGCTCTCCAACTGAGGCTGCCTCCATGGTGATGTTCCTTGATGGTGGAACATGTGGAGGGAAGACCTGGTAAAGTTGGTGTCCGTAGGCTTCATCAGGTACTAACAAAATGGCTGCAATTCCACCCATTGCACCAATGAGCCCAGGTAAGCCGTGAAGATTGTGAATGCCACACTGGTCCTGTGCACGAACTTTGGTGGCCAAGAATGGTGTCATGTATTTGAAGCCAAGGATGCAGGCCAAAGAGGAAAGGATGCTCAGGATGAATGTTCCAGATGGTGTAATGGCCATATCGGCCACTGCCCCTATGGCTACTCCTCCAGCCAAGGTGGCTTTCTGCAGGTGGGCCAAGTTCAGCTTACCCTTCTTCTCCAGCAGGCTAGAGGTTGCAAAAGAAGTCAAGGCGCTGGTGCTGAGAGTAATCCATGTATGTAGCACAGCTCGATGCTGGGCATCCCCTGGCTGGGCAAGGACAGCAACAAAACTAGGCCAAAATACCCAGAGAAACATGCTTCCTACCAAGGACAGAAGATCTGAGATGTAGAAGGAGTCTCTTTGGGTGCCCCAATCTCAATCCTGGATGGTAAAGAGCAATGGAGGCTCCCAACCCAAAATAGCAAGCAAAGACATGGAGAGTGATGGTTCCTCCTACATCTACTGCCTTGAGATAGCTCACTATCACCCACTCACAGGCCACATAAAGGGGGATTTCACAAAGGCTCATGAGAAGAAGTTGGATGGAGCTCGTTCGACCCAGGATGGCCCCAGCAGAGATGAGGACAGTCACAGCTGCAAATTCAGCAGTGAGGATATTGTAGAGGCCAAGCTGAATCTTCCCATGGTGGGAGTGATATATGAATCCTTGTACAATCAGGGCCCACTGGGTGGAGAAATTAATCAAGAGGAAGTTGTAGGCCACAGCACTGAATCCATAACCCTTCATGAAAGCCAGCAGCAAGCCCAGCCCAACCAACAGCAGCATCTGAATGTCCTGGAAGAGGGAGAAGATGGAGTAGAGCTGGTTGGCCGCAGGGTCAACATTGGCAGACTGGGCGCTGGCCTCTGTGTGCTCATCATAGGTCACAAACAGGATGAAGAGCAGGAGCAAGGCAATCTGGAAGAGGAAGAGCAAGAAGGGCAGCCAGCAGCGAAGACTGGTTGAGAACACTCTGGACATTTTCCACCATGAAGGAGATCCTGCAAAAAGAAGCCACAAGGAGAAGGAAATCAACAAAGCAAGTTCAACGTGACATTGAAATCATTTGAATGAGGAAAAATGCAAAATGACAACTATTTTCACCCAGGCCCATGGCTTTCAGGTGGTAGCTCTTAAAAACCTGAGCCTGGATTCCTTTGTATAGTCAACATGCCACATTCACTAGGGTTAGGGATGCAGAACCCGTGCAAGAGTGGAAAAATCACAAATGTGAAAACTTGTGTGTGTGCCTGTGGGAAGCAAGCCAAGGCAGGGTGGGGAGAATGGACACCCAGAGTTCAAACCAGATCAGGGAAAGGGGATAGATTGGTATGGTGACCCTATACTTCTGTTCTCTTTCCCATCTCCTTGCTTGGGTGTAGGAGGGCATCAGGAGAGGGTTTGTGGGGCTGAGAAATTGGGCTGTCATCCATCCTTAGCTGGCCAGGCAGTGGCTGGTGGAGGAGAAGGATCAGAAGTGGGTTTTTAAAGGACTGCCCAGCCTGATCAGAGCTGCCAAGAGAGAAAGCTTTCTTGGAAAAAAAAGTGCCTGAGGTGAGGAGATAGGAGTTAGAAAAATTTGCTGATAATCAAATCCATAGAAGTGAAATTTGCAAATGTGGACTGTACTCTACCTTATCAGTGCTGAATTTCTGTGATCACCTCTTGCTTTCTAAAGGGCTCCTCATATTTATTTATTTATTCGTCTAAAATATTTATACCCCAAACTCAAAACAGTAAGATCTTTGGGTAACTTGAAACAGAATAAGTTTAAACAATTTAAACCGAGAACAATAATGAAGTAAAACAATGTAAAATAATTGGAACGTTTATAAAATATATCTTGTACAACTCAATAATGTAAAAAATTACGGTTAAAATAATTTCAAGTCACAGACTTGTAGAGCCTTGGATGAAGTTGTTAGGAACACAGGAAGCTGCCTTATGCAGAGTCAAGCTGTTGTTCTATACAGCCCAGTATTGTTTGCTCTGCTGGCAACAAGGGCTCTCCAGGGTTTCAGGAAGGTTTACTTTTTACCCCTACTTGGGTATCTCTGACAATCCCTTTGGTCTTCCATCCAACTACAACCAAGCCTTACTCCAACTGAGCTTCCAAAGTCAAGTGAGACTGAGTACATTCAGATGGTATGGTGGATTAAATCAGAGTAGTAGGACAGGGCATAGCTATCAGACTTAAAAATGAGAATTCAGATGGGAATACTGCCTTCCTGTGAAATTCACTTCCAGTCTCCAAATTTCTAGAACTACAGAGAGGGAGACACCAAAATCATTTCTACCCAGAACTCTTCTATTTCCTGTCTTCAACAAACTTTCATGAGTGGTAGGGGTAGGAGGCAGTGCTTTCATCTTCTCACCCCATAGCTACACCTTAGCTGGCACAGGGATTACAGTGGAACCTCCTCTTGTGCAACCCCTGCACACATGAATGCACGGTTGCACAAGGCATGTGACCATGGATTGAAACTAGGCATCACTCCTTGAACAAAAATGCCCAAATTCTTCCACAAAGAAACCTATGCCTGTGAACGCTGACTGGTTATGAGCGACCACGGCCCACCAACACTTGAGGGGTGGAGGACCTATCTCTGTATTTTCTGACGTTCACAAAATTTGTACAAAATTTCAATATCCGCGTATCAATTTGCTTTAAATAAAATCTGGACGTTCATTGCCATGGAGACACAGGCCATTTCTGCACTAGACTGTTATAGCGCTATTATTCCACTCGCAACATCCTATGGAATCCTGGAGTTTACAGTTTGGGGAGGGGCAAGTGAATAATAGCACTATAACAGTCTAGTGTGGAAATGGCCACAGTTTTAGCTTATCCCAAACCCTTTGTTCTGCATACTTGCTCCCCCATCAGACCCATAAATTTAGTAAGATATCATCTATTTGTTCAATGATCTCCACTGCCTTATGAACTTGCTGGTTTTTGTTTTTTTTTAAAGGATAGAGACTCTGTCAGTGACCTAAACACACAAAAAGTCAAACCACGTGCACCTTTTCCTTCTAAACATTTCTCAGTCTCAGTCCAAATCTCAGTGTTGGATAAAGCACAGCATATTTCAGAAAAACCTACTCTTCAGCGGCACCTAAGCGAGATACCTACACTGAGATGCTCAAGATTGTCATCTGATCCATGCCTTCCAACATTTCGTAGATGAAAACAGGGACGCCCATGACCAGGCAACATCACAGTGTAATCAAGATGGCAAAAGTTATTAAAGAAGAAGAACAGACAAGCCAGGAGAGGCGGAAACAGTTTGTTTCTGCCTGAGCCCACTGGGAAGATCAAGACTGTGCCCCTTCCGCTTCCCTGCAACCTGTGATGGTTAATTGAGTGCAAACTACTTTTGCACTTTGAATTCAGCTTGCACCGATTGGACTAAGATGAGGGCGAACCAGGGATCCTGAAAGTTTTCCTGAAAGTGAAAACTGTTATTTAATTTTTTTCCATTAAATAAAGACGTCAAATTCTGCTTCAAAAAATACTTTTCAATAGAAGTGCTTTCTTCCCTTGCTTTTCAAACACATTTTAAATCTATGGGAGTAAAAGCACATCATCCCCCATTCCCAGAACTTCCAGGGATTCGGATCCAGATTCAAATTTGGAAAATTCTGGATTCGTCCCATCTTTACTCCTCAGTAATTACTTCTGTCCTCCTGACCTCACTCTGATGTTGCTCCGACACAGTTGTCCTAGTTTTCATCTGTAAAATGTCGGAGGATGTGCTACCTTTGTTAAAAACAGCATGGATATAAAACAGTTTATATTTATTTTTATATAGGAATATGGAAATAACTCCATGTATGCTGGTTTATTTGGGAGAAGAAATCAAATGGGAAGAAAAGCAATTACACTCAGAGAAATATATTAAAGTCACTATGGCCCTTTCCACACGGGGGATGGGGGAACGGGGCAGCGCACTCAGGGACGGATCTTACCTGAAAACGGGTTGCTCCGTCCCTGCGGGGAGCGCGCGTTCGCCGCTCCACACGCTGGCGAGTTTTGGCGGTGTTCGGCGGCGCCCAAAATGGCGGCCGGCGACTTCCGGCGGCGCTCCGCCAATCAGGGCAGCACGCCAGCCGGAAGCCCGCCTCTGGGCAGCTCTGCAGGGACGCGCTAGTGCGTCCCTGCAGTTTCACACGGGGCGCTGCAATGGGTTAGCGCGCTCGCGTTTCGTAAAAACCTCATAAAATGTGGCTTTTAAAAAACGCGCCGCGCCACCTCTTGCGGCCGCGCTAGCGCGGTTTGAGGTGTGGAACCTCCACTATTCAAACCGCTCTAGCGCACTCCACGGTGTGGATGACCTCCGGATGAGTCGCCCTAAGCCGTTTTTTTTTCCCCGAGTGGAAAGGGCCTATGATAATGAAAGTGGAATTATGCCTCAATTAACAACAAATTAAAGTAAGAAATAGAGATACATTTGTGATTATATATTTATTACAAAATTTATTACAAAGCTGATAGAATAGAATATGTAGTTAAACAACTAACATTGGGAGGGAAGGAAGGTGGTAGGAGGAAGAACTACTGAAAGAGAAAAGACAAAATATTGAAACTTAAGTTTAATATCCATGTTAATTTAGAGGCCATTTCTGCACTAGACTGTTATGGCGCTATCATTCCACTTTCAACGTCCTATGGAATCCTGGGGTTTGGAGTTCAGGGAGGGGCCGGCCGGCCTCTCCCTGAACTGCAAACCCCAGGATTCCATAGGACGTTGAAAGTGGAATGATAGCGCTATAACAGTCTAGTGCGGAAATGGCCACAGTCATAATGCACTACAAAAACCAGTTTGGAAGCATTTCAAGCCACAATGAGCGTAAAAGCACATCATCCTCCATTAAAAGGCCTTTCTGGAGAAACAAGTTAATATGTATGTGTACATATATATATAAAGAACAAATAAAAAAAGTTTTCTAGCAGCCTGCAGAATGAGAGTAGGGAGGGGGTCAGCCTAGCCTGCCATGGGAAGAAGTTCCATAGCCTGGAGCAGCCACCGAAAAGACCCTGCCCAGGAAGATGGTGGGATTGAGAAAGTCTTTTCTTGAGGATCTCAAAATGTTAAATAAATTTGTTTCACCTGTTTGTAACGACTTAGCAATTGTACTTAGGAATTCTGCTGTACTGGCTGAGGAATTCTGTAGCTCAAGAAGGTAACTTTTCCAAGCTCAGAATTCTGCCAATTTTTACATGACAGACCATGCTCCCTGTGATTTAGCATCAGGTTTTAAAAGATTTTGCTCCATCCTCTTAGAGTTGAGTAAAAAAATGTAATGGTTATCTTGGCCCAAGGAGGTGTTACACCCAATCTGATCTGGAAATTCTTTTTTTTATTTACAGAAATCAACAGATGGTACTGGTCCCCATTTAAACTTTGTAAAGATATTTCCTCCTCCTCCTGCTACTACTACATTTTATATATATATACACACACACACACACACACACACGCACACACACATATACATATACATACATATATATATATATATATTTCATTTATACACCACCTTTCTTCCAGAGTGGGACCCAAGGTGGCTTCCAGAAAGAGTTAATTTTTAAAACAACAACAACTGTGACAAGCTAGAAGAAGTATATGTTGTAGATTATTTTAGAACCAAAAGCTGGTGAGTTAGAAGCCATGTATATGTGCCATATTTTTGGCCCCTTTTTAGTTTAATTATAGTTTAGTTAAATTTAGTATTAGGTTAGAGGTTAGATTTTCTTTGTCTGTTTACTTATCGTCTGTCTTTGTAATCCCCTATATGTTGTTTTATATACTAAATACATTTAATAATTTTTTTAAAAAAACCTGAGCAATGATGTTTAGAAACCATTAAGATCCCCACATAAAACAATATAAAATCATTTAAAAGACATACAAAGGTTTTAAAAAAGACAAAAGCTACTACACTGTTATAGCACTATTATTCCAGTTTCAACATCCTATGGGATCCTGTGGTTTGCAATTGAGGGAGGGGCCTTTAGACATCCTATGGAATTCTGAAGTCTTTAGTTTACTGAGACCAAAGAGCTCTCTAGATGAAAATTCCTGCAAACTCCAGGATTCCATAGGATGTTGAAAGTGGAATAATAGCACTGTAACAGTATAGTGCAGAAATGGCCTTGGCGTGTGATTTAATCTATCCAAAATAAGAACTATAATAAGGCTTTGCACCGGGTCTGTCTTGCAGTAGCTCATAACCGCACACTTCATTTTTCTGTGTTTTTTGCCCTAGAATACACATTTATGAGCAAGTTTTGACCAAACGTGTTAATTACACATGGGTAGACATCCTGATTACCTTGTACAAGTTTGCAACTGATTGGAAAAAGTAAGTTATTTCTTTGAGTTTATTTTGCATGGAGTTTGGCATAAAACCAGTGTGAAGAATTGCAGGGTCCACTCTTCATACTTTTGTTTTATTCAAAATATGAGAAGATATGGCACCCTAGAAAACACAATAACATTTGGTAAGGTAAGTTGAAGTCGACGTGACGGCAGCTAACAACAACATGTTTTTTAAAAGCTGAACTGGGAGAAAGGCAGGATACTGGTGATGATGGTGATGATGATGATGCTCATGATGATGATAGGGGTGGCAGAGGAAGAGAATCCTCTTTCACAGTCTACATTATATAACTTTGCATAAATTAACTACATAGTAGAGATGCTAAGAAAACTGGGTCATTTCCACACTAGACTGTTATAGTGCTATTATTCCACTTTCAACATCCTATGGAATGCTTTGAGGCCTGTCTCTAAATTGCAAGCCCCAGGATTCCATAGGATGTTGGAAGTGGAATAATAAAGCACTATAACAGTCTAGTGTGGAAATGGCCCTGGTTAGTGAATCGCAAAGCTGGGTAACAGAACACCAGTGAAAAGTGTCCCAATGGCACATTGAGCTCTACTGATCCCCACTGGCAATCTCTAGACGGTGTCGTAGCACTCAATGGGATTGATGCACATTTGTCACTTTGCTGGCTTCCTTATGTAGTAACATAACAGTAACATAACACAACAGTATTACATAATAGTAACAACAACAACAACATAACAGTAGAGAAGGTTGTTACGAGACTGCCCAATTCTAACTCCCACAGGTGTAAGTCCATTTATGAAAATATGTTCCAGCCAATAATAATAATGCAGCAGAGATGGAGCAGAACCAGAGTTCTGGAAAGTTATTTTTTTGGACTGCAGCTACCTTTTTGGACAACAGCCAGTGATGTATTTAAGTCTTTTACTCCAAGTCTCAGGTCTCTACCTTCAAGTCTCAAGTCCTTGCAAGATACTTTCAAGTCAAATCTCCAGTCAAGTCTCAAGTCTGGGAGCCAGCTTTATACCCCAGCCTGTATTCCAGAATTTCTGAACAGAGTTGAAAGTCAGTTTTAACAATTTAAGTAGAGCTGGTCTTCTTACTTTTGTGATTTTGCCATCTGCAACTTTGGGAGTGGGGAATAGGACCCTTCTTTTTTCCCATTTGCAAAGCTGGAGGCTTTTTCAGAAGTGGAGAATAGGGTCCTTCTTATTGCCCATTATTGAAGCTTCAAGAGCTTTAGAAGGAAGGATCCTTCCGCCTCAAGCCCACTGCCTTGCACATTTTCTGTTCCTCTCTGAAATATGCACCCTGCACTCTGGGCATGAGTCTTGCCTTCTAGTTTTAGGAAAAGTTTTAGAAGTCCTATATGTAGGGGGGACAGGCTGCTGAGTAGACCTCAACCCCACCTCCAGCCCATTGCCTATCCCATTTGCTGTTCCCTCTGAGAAATGTGTCCACACTTTGGGCTTGAGACAGGTTGTCACGTGATCCGTAAGTTGTAAGGTTTCTGGATGAACGTGTGATGTTACTGAACCAAGGGCAGCAAGTCAGTCACTAAAAATAGGCACGTCTCGAGTCGAGTCAGTGTGTAATTTTTGCTGAGTCAATCAGTGAAGTGACTTAAGTCTGACTTAAGTCCGAGTCTGTCGACTCGAGTCTACATCACTGAGTACGGCTACCAGAATGCCTCAGCCAGATGGACGCCTCCTGCCATCAAGCTGAGTGATTAATGCAGCATTACGGGAGATGGGACAGGAACAGAGAGAGGCTTGTGGAGCAATGTGGATTCCTTTCCCAGTTGATCACTTGGGAATAGTCCCCCCCCCGAGTATACACATAGCGACCCACCAAGCTTCTTTGGCAACTGTCCACCCCTCCTGAGGGAAGGCCTCCCAGGCACTCTGAGAAACCCCAAAGTGAGGCAAGTGGGCATCTTGAATCCAAATGGCTTTGCAGAACTGGGAGAACTAGAACCACCCACTGCTGTCATAAATGACAGGCAGGCGGCCAAGACCTTGCAAAATGGTCCCGAATGATGTTCCCCTCGCACATACAGAGACACACAAAAGCTCACTCATCAAATCCACACCCCCCACCAATGTACGAGAAAACATTTTATTTTTTATTTTTCAGTTCCCCCACATTCCTGGCTGTTAGCACATTTGCTTGAACATAACTTAACAGAGGACACAGGACCGCAGATGTGCGCAGGGAGGGGGAATCTCATGCGCTGAGTGGGTTGGGGGCAGTGAGTGATTGGAGAGAAAGAAGAAGCCATTTCAAACACTGAAACCCTCCTTCTTTCGTCAGACGCTGACCTGGCTTCATCAGAACTTGCAGTCACGGGGCCTTTGAAGCTCAGGAGAAGAAGGGGGACATCTGGAAAAATTTGGATTAATGAAAGCCTAATCCCCGAGATGAATCTGGCTGGCCTGCTTGCTATTTGTGTGTTCCCCAGCCTGCTCTCATCTGCGGCATTGAGTTCATTAATTTGCCCCGTGATGGGTTTTCCGATCTCTGCCTCCCTCAGTGAATCATTTTGATGGGTATGGCTCAGATCAGCAGCAGACTGTGAGAGTAACTCCAGATTCCATGCCCTCCAACATTTCACAGATGATAACTGGGACGCTTGTGGCCAAACAACATCATCATGTGGTGAAGATGGGACATGTTATGAATAAGAAAAAACAGAGAAGCCAAGAGAAACTGCAGCCATTTTCTTTTCTCTGAACCTATCGAGAAGGGCAAGATTCTGCCCTCTCCACCCTTTTCCTCCCAGTTGCATAGGGATGGGGGGGCATGGGGGTGGTGCACCCCCAGTGGCAAATTTTTGGGGGCGCTGTGGCTCATTGTTTGCCCTCCTCCACATGCAGTAGCCTCACCCCTGTGTGTCATAGCCCTGCCCCATCTGTTGTAGCCACGGCCCCACACACTGTAGCCACACCCGATGCACTGTAGCCCTGCCCTGTGTTCCGTAGCCCCAGCCCCCTGTGCCATAGCCCTGCCTCATGCCCGCTAGCCCCACCCCATCTGTTGTAGCCCTGCCCCCACACACTGTAGCCCCACCCCTGCACACCATAGCTCCGCCCCATGCACTGTAGCCCCACCTTGTGTGCCGTAGCCCCAGCCCTGTGCGCCGTAGCCCTGCCTCACGCCCCCTAGCCCCGCCCCATCTGTTGTAGCTCTGCCCCCACACACTGTAGCCCCACTCCTGCACACCATAGTTCTGCCCCATGCACTGTAGCCCCACCTTGTGTGCCGTAGCCCCAGCCCTGTGCGCCGTAGCCCCGCCTCATGCCCCCTAGCCTCGCCACATCTGTCGTAGCCATGGCCCCACACATTGTAGCCTCATCCACATGCACTGTAGCCCCACCCCTGTGTGCCGTAGGCATGCCCCCACCGTAGCCCCACCCACCCTCTGCCTCCCCCCCCTCCATGCACTCTGAGCTCCACCACTGTCTTCTCCACTACTGAAGTAATATAGTATTTTGGCACTTTGAACTTAGTTTGCAGCAATTGAAGTAAGCTGAAGAAAAATGGGGAAAGTGGGAGGACAAGAGACAAACTGGGATGTTTTAAACACAGCTGAAAAAGTGGGATGGCAGAGGATGAACTGGGGCAATTTGAAGGCGCACGCAAATGTACACACACACACACACACAGATGGCACCAACAGGAGGTCAGATGCTATTTAGGTGATAGTATAGCAAGTATAGGGATGGAAAGAATATTTCAGAATATTCCAAAGAAAGCGTGAAAACTGTGTTTTTGAGTGTCGAGAAACTGCAATAAGAAGAATCCCGGAATGATGAAAATCTTTGCAGTTCAGGATTTATTCTGTGCAAAATTTGTATGTGGTTCTTTCGTGCAGAAAATAGCAATTTTCTGTTTTTTAAAAAATTCCTGCAACAAAAAAGATTTTTCCTGTGCAGGAAATGAAGTAATTAGCAGCTTCTGCTGTGCAAAATTTGCACCAGCATTGAAAATGCTGTTTTCTTTGCAAATCAACAACATGACAATTTTGCACAGCACAAGCCCTCAATTATAGCATTCTCTGCACAGGAAAAAATATTGTTCTATGAAGGGAACATCCTTTTCAGCACAGAAATGAATACTGCTGCATGGCAGTATTATTTCCTGTGTGGAAAATGCTGTGTGGAAAATGCTACTACAAGCTTAAATATTTCGGAAAATCACTCCTAATCTGTATTTGAAATATATTTAAGTAAAGACAACCCAGCGGGGAAGTCATATGAAGATGCTGAGAATGAGAAATTGAACGATTGATAGATGTTCGACAGATTGTTTGACTGATACATATTTATTCATATAGTCTCTGGTTTAATAAACTTTAATAAAAATAAATTTAAAAAATTATCGCATGCCAATTTTGTACAATTATGTTCTGAATTATGTCAATAGGCTCCAAAAACTGCATGGCTATTGAAGACTTTTTTCTTAGTGAGAAGAAAATAGCTAACATTTGTTAGGGACAATGTATTTGCTAGGAATAATAAATGATAAATTGGGGGGGGAAGCATGGAAGGCTAATATTTTATATGGCTATGGTGATCCTATCCTATATCAAAAATGGAAAAAAACTCTCTCCCTACAATAGACAAATGGATGCTAAATATTAATAGATATGGCCCAGACATACAAAGTGACTTGTTTAATTAAAGTAAGTAGACTGGATACTTACATGACTGGGACAATGTATTTGAGTATAATTTGAGATATTTGGGGAGATGTGGTGGTAGCTGGTTTCAAGGATTGAAAACAGAGGACATATAATATTTTTACCTTTTTCTTGTTATTTGTTGTATATACATATGTATATACGTTTGCATTAGAGCAGAGTTTTCCAAACTTTTCATACCGGTGATATACATTTTAGACATGCATCATTTTGTGACACAGTAATTCAATAAGTAATTCAGTAAGTAGAGGCAGCCCCTCCACCCAAGCCTGGCCCACTGCTGCCCTTGCCGGGGTCTTCCTTGGCCCGAGGTGGCGGTGGGAGAGGCGGCCCCTCCACCTGTTACGTTTGCACAACCCACTTATACACTGCAACATGTCGTGACACACAGTTTGGAAAGCTCTGGATTAGAGTATAATTAGATTAAATGTATTATATTATAATATCTTCGTGTTAGTTAAGTTTATTAATAATAGATTGCAGAAGAGATACAATGGTTAAAAGAAAGTTATACCAGGAATTGCCAGGAGGAAATTAAGATGCTTTAAGAAAAGAATGATTGAATGAGAATTGGATAAGTATATTGACTTATTTTGGTTTTTTTTTTCATGTATGTTAAAATTATATATGTGTGTGTGTGTGTATATGTATATATGCACCAAATTACTTGTGCCTTCCTTTGAGAAGAAAGCCTTGCACCCCTACAAAAATGCAGGTAGAGGTCAAACATGGTCATGAGTTATCCTTCATGCTACCTTTTGGTCTTTAGGGGAGGTGGAATGCCTTTTGCCATGCACCGCTTGCAATCCCAAGAAATCAAGAACACAACAAGCAGATGGAAATCAACACCGCTGCTTCCTCTCCTTGGCCTTGTTGTTGCTGGATGCCACCTGTTTGCAGCTTCGCTGCAGGATATACCAAATATAAACACAAACACACACACACACAAACATGCAGGAACAGACAGACAGCGTTCCTTGCATCCCAGATACAACCAATCTCTAAGGAAGCTGCCTGGAAGTGTGCAGCTTTTCCCCCTCTTGCCAAGCTTGAGGAGAAGGGGTGGGAAAAAAGGGGGGAATTTCTTTTTTTTCCCTTTATAGTCTCGACCTGGGATAGAAATCGACATAACCCCCCCATTTCCTTTCTCCGTGAAAAATCACTTCCTTTAAAGCAGGTGGTTTTAGAGGGATGGACGGAGGGGGGAAGTCAGGAAAGAGCATTAAATTGAAAAGAGGGGGGTCTTTGGTGATTTCTGTTGTTTTGTATTTACAAAACCCCAGCTTTTCCTGATGCCGATGGTGGGAAAAACAACAGGATGCAAAACCCAGCCATCTCCTGAGGTATCAGACAATACCACTGGCACAATAATACAGGAATGATTTATATTTTGATTCTTCCTTCTCCCTGCTTTTTTCTCCTTGGTGTGCAAAACATAAAAATAAAATTAAAATAATAATTAAAATAATAATAAAATGGCGCCTCCTGCGGAACACCTGCTGTGGTTCCCTCCCCGTGCCCCTCTAGTTATGCTCCCTTCCGGAAGTATAGCATGAATTTCCATGCTCTCCATTCCCCAGATGCACAGAATCCTTTCTCTTAGTAAGAGAAAAAGAGAAAGAGAAAAAGGATGAAGCAGAAAGCAAAGCCACATTTCCGTGTTTCCTTTGTAATAAACAAACTCAAGAGGCAGGGGAAGTCAAACAGGCCTTCTGGAAAAGGAGACGGAGGAATCATAAAAAGAGTCCTTCTAGGCCAGCACTACTCAAAGTGGCGGTTCACGGAGCAATCCTGGTCCATGAACCATCAGCCGTCCATTTCCAGATGGTTTCCAGGAAAGAAACAAACCATTATTGTCAAAAGGCACAAATACAGTACCACACCCCTGCACACTGGGAAAATAAATTACCATTCTCTGACATCAGAGAGCTCAAGAAGTATTGCTCTAGAGTCAACATGAATTTGCTTTTCCGTACCCTTTCTTTAACTTTCCTTTGCTCATTTCAAAGACTGGCCCAAGACCTCACACTGAGAAGAAAGAATGTAACTTGGGACAAGCCACACTCTCTCAGCCTCAAGGCAATGGCAACACCACCACCCCTCACAAATCTTGCCAAGAAAACAGCATAAAAGGTTTGTGTTAGGGTCTCTGGCTGATATTCAGTATTGCAGCCATTGGTGTATCTAGAGTGGGACAAGTAGGGCACGGTATGCGCCCTGGGTGCCAATGCCAGGAGGGTGCAAAACAGCCGTGTGGGAAGATTTAGCAGCAGCAGCGGAGAAGGAGGAGGAGGAGGAGGAGGAGGCAGGGGCGGCCCTGGAGGTAGTGGTGAAACTTCCACGCTTGCCCTAGATGCTGTTTCTGATAGATAAGCCTCTGATTGCAGCTATGGATTTGTAACCTGAAGTTACAAATCTATGACTGATCAGTATTAATTAAGAATATGTAGCCTTAGAGAGCCACCATAGTGTAGTATAGTGGTCTAGGACTTGGGAAACCAGAGTTTGGTTCCCTAATCAGCCATGGAAACCCACTGGGTAACCTGAAGAATGCGCACACTCTCAGACCCTGAAAACCCCATGATAGGTGCACTCAGAGTTGCCAGAAGTAGGAAACGACATCAAGGTATAGAACAACAATATGTAGCCTTGCTATTAATCTATGTAAAAGCACACCCCAGCCCAGCTTAAGAGCCAGTTTTCAGACTGGGTGAAGAAGGTCCACTCAGCTGGCAATTAGTACACAAGGGGGATAGCACTGTGACCTCCCTCCCACTGTGAGGTTGCGACTATCATAAGAAGAACCCCATCACAAGTCCTTGTTATAGCCTCTTTCACTGAGAGGATAGGGGTGGAAATGTCATCCTCTTTGCACCTCGACTGCCAGGGGAAGGGACCTCCTTCGAGTGGTCCAGTGGCTGGCTCTTAAGGTGGGCCAGGAGGGGTCAGGCCAGGAGACGTTATTTAGGTATGCCTCCTTAACTAAGCTGCCTGAATAATCAGAAGCAGGATCCCTGTCATGTAACTAAGTAGCTGATGTAGAATATCAGCTTATATTTCTAATAGAACACATCCAGTCCATGTTTGATTTCAGTTTTTCTTTTATTTGACTCTGATACTGATATTAATATTTCATGCACTGCTGCCATTGTATCCTTTATGTAGCATAGAGGCTGGAAAAGACAAGCCCTTTAGTTTATTTGATAATAATATTTACTCTTCCTGGTGTTTTGTTACGCAGGTATTTTGGTCAGACCATCAGAGAACATCTGGAGGACTGGCGTTCCCTTGGGCCCCACCTTACTTCTAGAAAAGTTGCAGCCAACAGTGGTCTCACCTTTTCAGAGCAGAGCAAACAAGGCACGTGCCTTCATGCTCTGGTCACCTCAAGACTTGACTACTGTAATCAGTTTTACATAGGGCTACCCCTGAAGGTAGGTCAGAAGCTGCAGCTGATACAGAGGCTGCAGCAGGTGAATAACAAGGGGCAAGATCCTGCTCAGGTAGTTGTGCTCGCCTGGGACAAATTTACTGGGGACAAATATATCTTAACACGGGGATTATTCTGAAAATTGTGTTTTAAGTGCATTTTTTAAAGAGGGGGTCTATAGCTTTCTTCAGATTTCTGAAGGACTCTGTGACACCCTCCCACTAAAAGTTAAATGCTATGGCTGGGATTAAGTATACTTATACTTTTATGATTTTGATGTACTGAATACGCTTGGATCATGAGTACAAATCAGCTACAAATGCGTAACTCTAGCCATTTCCACATTACACTCTTATAGCGCGATGATTCCACTTTCAACATCCTATGGAATCCTGGTGTTTGCAGTTTCGAGAGGGGCCGGTCAGCCCCTCTCTAAACTGCAAACCCCAGGATTCCATAGGATGTTGAAAGTGGAATCATCGCGCTATAAGAGTGCAGCGCAGAAATGGCCTAGGTAACTCTAGCTTATGTATTCACAACTGTGATTTCCAGTTTCCACCTACAGCTTTAAACTGATCACTTTTTGTTAGCGAGTGAATCCATTTTATTTCTTTTTTTTCTATGGAGCTGGGCTGGGGCATTATGAATGAATGAACTCTGATTCCCCTGCCTGAATTGCTCCCATGTCAATGTCTCTTCCTACAGTGACAGGGCAGGGTGGGATTTAATTGCCGATTTCCTTGCATTCTTTTTTATTATTATTATTTTTATTATTTTTTGAAACAGTGAAATATTTCTAGAAATAGCAAAATCGCATAGATGAAAAAGGAAAAGAGGAGGCCAGTGAGCGGAAATCAGGCATTAGAGTCCCAAAAACCACACCCTAGGAAAGAGAAGCTGACATGGCGGCAAATCAGAGATCCTTCCGAAGAGGCAAATCAGAGCCTCTCTGCGATGACTCATCCCGCAAGTCAGAACAACAGGAAGCGGTAAAGGAGGACTAACTTGCAAAGCACACCGATGAAGGAAATTTACTTGTAAGCAGGCATAATGGGTAGAGTCATTGCTGCATAAGACAGAATGGAGTGCTGAACTTCTAGTTTAGTGGAATTCCCAGCTAACTTCAGGAAAACCAAATGCTTATGATGTAGAACACACCCTGGAAAAGTTACTCTTTGGACAACAACCTCTGGCATACCCACTGAGCCAGGCCACTTACCTTTGAGACTTGGGGGGACTACAGCTCTCAGAATCCCCCAGCCAGCATGGGCAATGGAGTATTCTGGGAGTTGTAGTTGAGAAAATAAACCCCTGGCTGGTTTGTCAAACCCCTCAGAAGGGGAATGCATGACTTTAAGAATGTCTTGCTTGCCTCTTCATGGATAAACAAAGTAATGGATAACAGAGAAAGCACATGCAGTTGGGCCACCACATTTGCGGGTTAAACTTTCATGGATTTGCTTATCCGGTAGTTTCTCCAACCCCTGCTGCGACCACCCCACCTCAGGCACTTCTTTACCAGGAAGACCTTCCCTCTGGATCAGGCCATGCAGCCCTTTAAAAACCCACTTCTCGTCCCTCCCACTCCTCTTCCTCCAGCCACCGTCTGGCCAGCTAAGGATGGCTCACAGTCTGATTTCTCAGCACCACAAACTCTCTCGTGATATACCCTGCCCCACCTGAATAAGGAGATGGACAAGAGACCGAAAGTAAAGGGCCATCATGCCAACTCAACCCTTTTCCCTCTTCTTTCCCTGACCTGATTGGGACCTTGAGTGCCTGTTCTCCCCATCATGCCTCTGCCCCCTTCCAACAGATACTTCCAACACATACACATTTTGATATTTGTGGCTTTTCCACCTTTGCAGGGTCCTGTGCCCCTAACCCTAGTGAACATGGAGGGCCATCTGTATTTTTTTTTAAATCAGAGAATGTGTCCATGCTGCTCCTGCTGGGATTCTGGGAGCTGTAGTAGTCCAAAAGCAACATTCTCAAGCTGAGTTTTAAAAAATATACAGTGACTATCCCCAAGCATTTCACAGGTGAAAACAGGGCCATGTGTGGCCAAGCGACATTAGAGTGTGGCAAAGATGTCAAAAGTTATTAAGGAGAAAAAACAGACAAACTGGGAGAGGCTGAAGCTGTTTGCTTTTGCTTGAGCCTACTGGGAAAAGCAAGATCCCACCCCTCCTCACCTCTCTCTCCTCTTGAGTTAATTGAGTTGCAAACTCTTTCACATTTTCAACTTAGTTTGCAACAATTGAAGTAGGCCATTTCCACACTGGACTGTTACAGCACTATTATTCCACTTTCAACAGCCTATGGAATCCTGGGGTTTGCAGTTTTGGAAGGGGCCAGAGGCAAACTGCAAACCCCAGGATTCCATAAGCTGTTGAAAGTGGAATAATAGTGCTGTAACCGTCCAGTGCGGAAATGGCCTAAGCTGAAGACAAAGGGGGAAATGGGAGTTGGAGGAGAAAGAAGCTGGACATTTTAAAGTTGGCCATAAAAGGGGAACAACAGAAGATTACAAGTATACCTCAGTTAATGCAGTATATGTGTTCCTGGGCTTTATTTCTTTAACAGAAACTTTGGTACCGGAGGTTGAAATACAGTCAGCCCTTCACACTCACTAGGGTTAGGGGTACAGGACCCTCACTAAAGTGGGAAAAAAATGCAAATATCAAAATGTGTTTGTCTGGAAAGGGGACTGAGGTGTGATGTGGAAAGCAGGGGCCCAGGGTCCAAACCAGGTCAGGAAAAGGAGAGAGAAGGAGGGTGGTGGATCTGTACTTTCTCACCCATCTTCTCCCTTGGAAGTGAGGAAGGGCATCAGGAGAGGGTTCATGAAGCTGAGAAATTGAGCTGCAATCCATTCTTAGCAGCAGCTGGTGGGGGTGGAGGAGAATAAGAGGAGGGTTTTTATCTTATTTTATTTGTAGTAATTTTTATTAAAAGTTTAAGCTCAAAAATAACCCCCCCACAATACTTCCATGCTTAAATCTTCCAGTTGAAATTGCTTATTTCCATTCCATACAAACATAATTTCCATCTTACAGAGAGAAGAACAATTACATTATTTCTCCTTTGATTTCTTATACATTTATATCCTCACTCAATCCAATACTCCTTTCCATTCTTTCTCAAAGTTCTGGATAGACTTATTCTTCAAAGAAAATGCTAATTTTTCCATCTCTGTCATATCCAGAACTTTTAACTTCCATTCTTCTATACCAATATATTTCTTTTCTTTCCAGTGTTGCCCATATGTCAACTTTGCTGCAGTTATTAAATATAATAGTATCTTCTGATGACTTCTTATTTCCCTCTGTTGCCCCAGCATATTTAACAGATAAAGCTCCGGTTTCATTTCAAAATTCAGCTTACAAATTCTTTGAATTTCATTGTGTACCCCCTTCCAAAATTTTTTTGCTATCTTACATGTCCACCAAGAGGAGGGTTTTTAAAGGGCTGCATGGTATAATTGGAGCCAGCAAGAGGGAAGGTTCCTCCAGAAGAAAAGCACTTGAGGTGCGAGGCAGGGGTTGGAGAAACTCACAAATAATCAAATCCATGAAAGTCAGGCCCACAAATGTGGAGGGCTGACTGTAACATGGAAAGAATAGGAATAGTTTCCTACACTGTAAAAAAAAAGAAAAAGAAAAGAAGAGCAGTTCATGTTTCAACATGATTTGATTTGCTCTAGGACTCATTAATTTGTCTTTTTAGCCATCCAGGGTATCCACAGAACTCTTCTCCAGCACCACATTTCAAAGGTGTTGATTTTCTTCCTATCAGCTTTCTTCACTGCCCAGCCTTCACCACCATAGATAGAAATTGGAAATATGATGACATGCACAATCCTAACTTTCGTATTCAATGATGTATCTTGAAACATCAAGATCTTATCCAGTTCCTTCATAGCTGCCTTTCCAAGTCCTATCCTTCTTCTCATTTCTTGACTGTAGTCTCCATTCTGATTCATAACTGAACCAACATATGGGAAATCTTGAACTATTTCAATGTCTTCATTGTCTGCTTTGAGGTTATATAGATCATCTGTGGTCATTGTTTTTGTTTTCCTAATGTTCAACTGCAAACCTGCCTTTCATTTTCTGCTTTGACTTCTTCAGTAATTGTTCCAAGTCTTTGCTGTTTTCTGTTAGTAATATGTCATCATCTACATATCTTAAATGGCTGATGATCCTTCCTCCAGTTTTCACTGCCTCCTTCCTCTAAGTCTAGTCCTACTTTACGTGTGATATGTTCAACATACAAGTTAAACAGATAGGGTGATAAATTGCAACCTTGCCTGCCCCCCCTTGCCAATTAGAATCCATTCCATTACTCTGTATTCTGTCTTAATAGTAGCCTTTTGACCTGTATACAGGTTATGCATACGGACAATCAAATCCTGTGGCACACCCATTTCTTTAAGAATAATCCGTAGTTTTTCATGATCTATCAAAGGCTTTGCTATCTAATATATAAAAGTCAAAGTTTGCCTGTTTGTCTGTGTCAGGCGAGGACCTCATATGATGGGCTGCCTAAAAAGATTCTATGGAATCCTGGGGTTGGCAGATTAGGGAGGAGCCTTTAGAATTCTCAGCCGGAGAGCTCTTGGGCCTGGCTGGTTGCTCTGGAGATGAGGTCTAGCAGCAAGGAGGTGGGCAGTGTATTCCCTCAGGAACCCAAGCTATGTTAATAATTCTGAATACAGATTGGATTGGGGACTATCAGGAAAAGTTACAGGTACTGGATAAGACAGTGTGGGGAATTAGAGACACAGGATCTCAAATCTTTCTAACAAGTATTACCTATGAGAAAATAAAATCCCGGGCAATGCCAGGTATATACACTAGTAATCTACAAAGCACAGGCTGATGTTCTTTTATACAGGAGATGACTAATGGGTTTGTTGTATTAGTAAAAGAAGAAAAACTCTTTCCAAATGGTCTCCCACTGGGAGAACAACAGAAGAGAACTGAAGCCATGTGATAAGTCCCAGCTGAAGATGCTGTTATCTTGCTGCAAATGTGGTCTACCTGCCTCATATAATAAAGCCCCTAGAGTAGAATCCCATTCTTTTCCAGGTCATCACTTACGGTGGACATACTGCTGCAAACTAACACTGAAATCTGTCTTTCTCTAGTCCTCCTTCATGATCAGAACCGTTCCTGCCAAATCAAAACATAGAGCATTGCAAACTTTAAGAATTCATAGATGGGGAAAAACATATTGATAGGATTACTGCAAGAAGCAGTAGAGAACCTTTATAAACAGATAATATGAATTAAATCGGGGGGCAAGAAGAAATAGAGGAGCACACATAGGCCTTTTCCTCACTGGACTGTTATAGCACTATTATTCCACTTTTGACATCCTATGGAATCCTGGGATTTGCAGTTTCGGGAGGGGCTGGCCAGCCCCTCCCGAAACTGCAAACCCCAGGATTCCATAGGATGTTGCAAGTGGAATCATAGTGCTATAACAGTCTAGTGTGGAAATGGCTATAGAAAAGGAAGTTGATTAGGGGAAAGAAGAAATATGTTAAATATGCTTTGTAATAATTATGGTAGAATAGTAGAATAGAACATTTCAAGAGTCTGAAGAGATTATCCATTACAATATAAGGGTGAGGGAGGATATAATTAACAATGTTCCATTTTTATAATGGGGTTTTATGTTGTGAAATCAAATGCCCTTTATTTGAAAATTGTCTCTCAATTGTACTGAATGAATCATGTGTTTAAACAATGTATGTAAGGTATACAATGATGTATTTTAACATCTAGGTAAAAAAAAAAAAAGAACATAGGGAGGATATGACAATGCACATACATTTCTTTGGGATCTTCTGGCCATAACTTGGTGGCTCATGTTGGCAGAAAGGATGCCTGGTTATCATTGCTGCTTTTGCACCCTGGGTATCCTTCCATCCCATCTACCATGCTCACCCAAAAGTTAAATCTCAATTTCCTCTTCTCTCTGGAAGCTCGAGGGCGGCAGCAAGATCCTTCCCCAGATGCCGTGTAGAACCATAACAGGCCGCAGTCTGTGTCCGGCGCAGGTCCTCATACGGCTGCAGTTCATGAGACTGGCGAGGGAGGGGGCGACTTAGCTTCCCATGCCAGTGGTTGCAGAGACAGACAAGAGTCCTGTCTCTCTGGTGGGTGGGCTTGGTTCCAGCTGCTTGCTGTTTTGCAGGGAATTCTGGGCTTCTGCTGGACAGAGATAAGCTCAAGAATTCATGGGGCCAGTTCCAAATATCCTGCCAGCTTCCGCCTGTTTCCTTGCGGCCGCTTCATTTCATTTGTCTGATTTCCGCTGCATCATGCTGTGGAGGGCTTCCTGTTTTCTAGCCAGAGAGGTCCAGAGTCGTGGCTGCCTGAGGAGACCCTCTGGAGAGAGAGAGAGAGAGAAAGAAAGGAAGGAAGGAGTGCGCAGGAGTGGGAGAGGGAATCAGGAGGTTGCAGTGCAGAGGGAATATGGAACACCTTCAGACTCCGTGGAGATGATTTCCACGGCCAGTTCTCCTCTAGACTGTTATAGTGCTATTATTCCACTTTCAACATCCTATGGAATCCTAGGGTTTGCAGCGTAGGGAGGGGCCTTTGAGGGCCCCTGCAAACCCTGGGATTCCATAGGATGTTGAAAGTGGAATAATAGCACTATAACAGTCCGGTGCGGAAATGGCCCATGAGAGCCATGCACATAGAATCATAGAATTACAGAAACAGAAACCATAGAATTACAGAAACATCTCATCTATAGAAATACTGGCCTCTCCCACTGAAAACCTTCAGAGAGCAAAGTTCTCCTGTTCAGCGTATCCACACTATGCAAATATAGCAATTAGATACCACTTTAATTGCTGTGGGTGTATCCTATGGAATCCCGGGATTTGTAGTTTGGTACGTACTCAGGCTTCTCTAGCACAGTCCCCTCAGTTACTACATTTTACTACACTACAGCTCTCTGGCAAAGAATTCGAAGTCCCTCACCACACTATAAATCTGTTCCAAGGTCTAAATAAAATAATTTCGCTGGAGCATCTTGAGAGACAGAAATCGTGTAGAGGAGAGCTACTTAGTCCTTAGTAGCCATGCTGGCTGGTGGATTCTGGGAGACATTATCCAGAAAAAAATAACTTTCCTAAGCTCTACTCTGAAGGGATAACTGGCTTATGTTATGCACAGCTGCATTGTTGTATACTATCTGGCCTGTTATCTTAACCCTTCACCATTGTATGCAAACAGGTCATGAGTATTCAATTATCGTCATGCCAACGTATTTCTCTTGTTGGAAAGGTTATTATTGAAAAGCTGTGGATCCCTTTCTCTCTCTCATTCTCTCTCTGCTTGTGAAAGATGCCACAAATTTGTTCTCTTCACCTACATTACTGATTCTAGGCCAAGACTTTCCCTGTTTGCTTCAGGGCCCAGTGAAATGTTCCTATTTCCATAGTTAGTACTGTCACATCCTGTTTCCTATCTGGCCAAGCCTTATTTCCACCAAAAAAAAAAAAAAAAAAGAGGTGATGCAGAATCATGATTTTTCTTGAGCAGTCTTGCTTCAGTCTTGAATAATAAACACACTTTCATAGAATCATAAAGTTGGAAGGGGCCTCGTAGGTCATCAAGTACAGGAAATCCAGCCAGAGCATCTCCAGCAGGTAGCCATCCAGCCTCTTGCTGAAGACCTTCAGGGAAGTTCATTGGTTCCACTGCCAAACTGTCAAGACATTCCTTCTAATATTCAATCAACATCTATCCTCCTGTAACTTCAAGCTATTAGACCTGGTCCCATCCTCTGGGGCAGCAGAGAACAAACCTGCCTGCTTCTCTCTGTAACAGCCCTTGAAGTACAGTAGGACCCCTGTGTCCACAGGCGATTGGTTCCACGCACACACCCCGGATACTGAAATCCATGGATAGTACCGAACACCCTGTCCCGCCACCTACCCTGGGCCCAATGGCCACAGCAGTGGGCAGGAAAACAGCAGGCTGCCACTACAATTGGGCCCGTGGCTGAAGGTAGGAGGTGGGAAAACAGTGAGGATTGCAATCCTGCGCTTCCCGCTGGCCGCCGCTGCGATCAGGCCGGGGCCAGAGGCAAAATGTGGGAAAACAGTGAGGAGCACCATCCTGTGATCCCTGCTATTTTCCCACCTTCTGCTGCTGACCCTGGGCCCAATCGCAGCTGCAGGGCTGTTTTCCCCCTCCAGCCGCCAGCCCCGGGCCTGATTGCGGTGGTGGCCAGTGGGAGAACAGCGGGCATCACAGAATCACACTCCTCACCGCCTGCTGCCGCCCGCCCCCAGCCGATTCTGGCCAGTCACGGATAACTGAATCTGCAGATCATGAATCCGTGGATACAGGGGTCCTACTGTATTTAAACAAGGCAATCGTGTCATCCTTGGTCTTCTCTTCACTAGGCTGAACATGCTCAGCTCCTTCAACCTTTTCTCATGTGTTTTGTTCTCCATACCTTTTACCATCCTTGTTACCTTTCTCTCAGCCTCCTCCAACTCGTCTTACCCTTTCCATCCATAAAGTTGCAAGCTACAAAATTAGACTACCAAACTATCAAATCATAGAACTGGAAAGGATCCCTGGGTTGCTTAGCCCAACGTCCACCAATACAAGAACCCACCACTAAAGTATCCCTGTTGGGTGCTTGTCCAACCTCTGTTTAAAAAATTCCAGTGAAGAAGAGTCCAGTTCCCCACCATCCAAGATAGCCTGTTCCACTGCTCAACAGCTCTTGCCTTTGGAATGGCACAAAGAAGAGAAAGTCTCCCAGTTTTGCTTTTCCCTGCCTTCTGCTAGTTCAGTCTCCACGTTCTTTCCATTCTGATCATGAAGAAATTAGTGATTTTTTTAAAAAAAATTATTCTTCAAAAAACAAACTGAAACATTTTACCCCACCTGCACTGGTCTAATTCAACAAGTACACATTTTCCCAACATGGAAATGATCACATTGTACCTAGCTGCCACGTTAAGTCTTCAAAATTCACTTGCCTTCCTCTGAAGCTGAGACAGCGTGATTTGCCCAAAGTCAAACAGTGGTTTCCATGGTTGAGTGGAGTTTCAAACCCTTGTCTGCCAGAGTCCTAGTCTAGTATATACATATATACAGGAGAGAGAGAGATGGAAAAATTATTAAAAATTCTGATAAAAATGAACTGTCTCTAAGGTGATGGCTTTATATTAACAACGAATATAAATATGTACTGGATATAATTTCTGTTGTTCTTGTTTTGCTGAGTTGTAGTCAAAACAGCAATGCTTCAAAGCTCTAGAGCTGAAGAATAATTTTTTTTTCCCTACAATTTTCTTTCTTTCTTTCTTTCTTTCTTTGTTTTGCTTTCCTTCTTTCCTTCTTGTTTTCTTTCTTGCTCTGTTGTGATTGAAATTTGTGAAGGTATGTGTATGGTTATGCTAACTATATGTTAAAATTCAATAAACATAAATAAATATAAAGACTCAAGAGCTGAAGATGTATCTAGTCTACAGCATACCTACATTGCATGATTTTGATATGATTGCAAGTAGCCTTCTCCATCCTATAGAACAGCAGTTCTCAACCTGTGGGTCGTGACCCCTTTGGGGTCACCTAAGACCATCAGAAAATACATATTTCCAATGGTCTTAGGCTCCATTTCCTCCTCGGTGGTGGTGCGCAAGCGCGAGCCATGCGCTTGCGTCCTCCTGCCCCCTTTGGTGGGAGCGCATGCGGCCACACGTGCTCCCGCCAAAGGGGGCAGGAGGACATGAGCGTGTGGCTCACGCTTGCGCACCACCACTCCTGGGCCTTTTCCACACGTTACCTTATCGCGGAGGTGGGGGGTGCCCTCTCTTCACTGCTCCTTCGTCCCACAGCTGGCTTCCTGGTTGCGCGACTGCCCTGCCCCTTCCTTCCGCAGTGCAGCCTGGGAGCTGTAGGCTGCGTTGGGGGAGGAAGGGGTGGGGCGGTTGCGTGACCAAGAAGCCAGCTGCAGGACGAAGGAACAGTGAAGAGAGCGCCTCGCGCAAGAACCTGCTTGCGTGAACGGCACCCCCCACCTCCGAGATAAGGTAACGTGCAGAAAAGGCCTAGGAGTGGTGGTGCGCAAGCGCGAGCCATGTGTTCGCGTCCTCCTGCCCCCTGTTCAGAAGGGACTGAAATCGAACCTCCCATCTGACGGGCCAGTTGGGGGGGGCGGTAGCACGGGGGGCAGGCCCCTCCTCACCATGGCCCCTGACCCCCTTGCCACGGAGGGGGGAGCTGCGGAAGGGCCGGGGGGCTGCAAGGCGATGCTTTTCTGGGGGGGCGAGCTGCGCCTGGCGCAAAAGACAAAGGTGCTGGGATTCCTACCCCCCCCGGCCAGGGTCGACACTCTGGAAACTTTTCCCACACTGCCCCCCCAGCAGAAACGAGAGCGAAGGAGAAGCAGAGCCTGGGGGGGGTTCTCGGATTTTTTCCCCCGGGGGAGACGCGCAGCTCCTCTTCCCTCCCTGCCCGCCCTCCTCGTTCCTGGCCGGCGAGGCGGCCTTTGCCGGAAGGGGGAGGCATGGTAAATAATAAACAAATAATTTTATGGTTGGGGGTCACCACAACATGAGGAACTGTATTAAAGGGTCGCGGCATTAGGAAGGTTGAGATCCACTGCTGTAGAATCTGGGATTTGTAGTTTGGCAAGGGACTTAGAATGCAAATAGGACAGATATTTCCACATTGTGAAAAGGAGCCAAAAAGAGAGGGAAGGGACAGATCTGCAGTGATGTAGACTAGAGTCGATAGACTCGGACTCAAGTTGGACTTAAGTCGCTTCAGTGACTTGACTTGGACTCGACTCGGCCATAAATGATGCAGTGACTCGACTCGACTTGAGATTTGTATATTTTTAATGACTGACTTGATGCCCTTGGTTCAGTAACATAACACATTCATCCAGAAACCTTACGACTTTGAACAACGCCTCCATCTCTTTTTGCCTACTAGTCACATAACAATCTCTCTCAAGCCCTAAGTGAATTTCTGAGGGGGGGACAGCAAACAGGTTAGGCAATGGGCTTGAGGTGGGCTTGCGGTCTGCTCAGCAACCTGTCCCCGCTGCATATCGGAGGAACCTTCTAAAATGTTTCCTAAGAGCAAAAGACAAGACTCACCCCCAAAGTGCAAGGTGCGTTTCTCAGAGGGGAACAGCAAATGTGTTAGGCAATGGACTTGAGGAGGAAGAATCCTTCCTTCTAAATCTTTTGAATCTTCAGTAATGGGGACTAAGATAGGATCCTATTCCCCACTTCTAAAGCTACAGATGGCAAAATTGCAAATGTGGAGAGCGGACTCTGCTTAAATTGTTAAAACTGAATTTATTTCTCTTTATCCAATAATTCTGGAATTTTGGTTGGGGTATAAAGTTGGCTTCCAGACTTGAGACTTGACTTGAAAGTATCTTGCAAGGACTTGAGACTTGAAGGTAGAGACTTAAGACTTGGAGTAAAAGACTTAAATATATCACTGCAGATTTGTACAGAAGTGGCAATGCTTGTGGCTACATGTATTTGCTGTTATGTGTCTTCAAGCCAACTCATTGACACCCTCTTTTAGGGTTTTAAGAGCCAGAATGAATCAAAGAAGGTTTGTCATTCCCTTAGAAAGTGTGGCTTGCCCAAGGTCAGCCAGTGGGTTACCACGGCTGAGTGAGGATTCAAACAAGTATAATGTGCTGGCTCTGATGTCAAAACTACTAGCCATTTTAACATCCAGTATTAAATTGTGGGATTGTTAAACTTTTGTCTGAGATGTGGAATTCTACTATTCGGATCCATGTTTCTATACCAGTACACAATGCAACATCATCATAATCTAGCCACATGTGCTGCTTTCAAACCATATATCATCCATCCCATATTTGTACTGAACACGAGTTAGCAGTGTGATAAGGCAGCTAAAAAAGCCAATGGGATTCTGGGCTGCATCAATATCAGTATAGTATCTATGTCAAAGGAAGTGATAATACCACAGTGTTCTGCTTTGGTTAGACCGCACCTGAAATACTTTGTCCAGTTCCAGGCACCACAGTTCAGGAAGGATAATGACAAGCTGGAACGTGTCCAGAGGAGCGCGACCAAAAGGGTAGAAGGCCTGGAAAGCATTCAATCCTGTGAGGCTTAGGGAGCTGGGTAAGTTTAAGTATTTGAAGAGATGTCACTTGGAGGATGGAACAAGCCTGTTTTCTGCTGCTTCAAAGACTAGGACACGGGGCAATGGCTTCAAACTTCAGGAAAAGAGATTTCATCTAAACATTAGGAGGAACTTCCTGACATTAAGAGCAGGTTGACAGTGAAATACGCTGCTGCCTGGAAATGTGATACAGTCTCCTTCTTTGTAGGTTTTTAAACAGAGACTGGATGACCATCTGTCAGGAGTGCTTTGATGGTGTGTTCCTGCACGGCAGAATGGTGTTGGATTGGATGGCCCCTGGGTCTCCTCCAACTCTATGATTCTATGTGCAATTCTTTCTTCTGGGCCAGAAAAATTAAATGTACAAATATAGGATGGGTAACATCTGGCTTGAAAGTAATCGTGATATCACAGTACATGTGATAAAGGTCTAGAAGTCTTAGTACACCACAGTGAATTATTGTAATGCACTCTACGTGGGGCTGCCTTTGAGTGTTCGGAAACTTCAGCTGGTCCAAAAAGCTGCAGCCAGGTTGTTAACTAGAGCTGGTTAAAGGGAGCATACAACACCCCTGCTGCAACAGCTCCACTGGCTGCCGATCTGTTTCCCAGCACAATTCAAAGTGCTGGTGATGACCGTTAAAGCTCTACACGGCTCAGGTCCAGGTTATCTGAAGGACTGTGTCTTCCCCTACAAACCAGCCCGGGTGTTGAGATCTGTTGGGGAGGCCCTTCTCTCTGTCCCACCAACCTCACAAGCACATTTGGTGGGAACGCGGGAGAGGGCCTTCTCCGTGGCTGCTCCCAGGCTCTGGAACCCCCTGCCCAAAGAGATCAGACTGGCACCCTCCCTGCCTACCTTCAGGAAACAGTTAAAGACATTCCTATTCCAGCAGGCATTTAATATGCAATCTGTATATAGAAAGGTGCTGGTTATTTTAATTGCTATTTAATTGCTTTTTGTATGTTGTTTTTAATATGTATTTTAACATGGTTTTAATCATTACCGATGTTTAATCTGTGTTTTAACTTTTGTATATTACAGTTTTTAATTATGCTTTTTTATGTTTGTAAGCTGCTTTTTATTATTTTTATTAAAACATGATACAATACTGTCATCTCCACATTTCCGCACTATTTACATTTTTTACATCATTAAAATCTTACATATATGAAAGAAAAATTTTTGTTTGTCTCACTATCCCTTTCACTTCCCACCTTCTTTAACTTGGTTCTTTATTACCTCTAATCTCTTCTCCTCAACATTTATTTTTCACCGTTAACTGTCCTTTTTTATGCCGCTTTAGCTTTCTTGTCTCTTTCTGCTTATACCATAATCTAATCTTTGCATTTCCCGTTACAGATCTTTTACTAGTTTTCCTCAATATATTTCTTAATTTCCATCATTTCAATCTTTTTATCTCCTCTTTTTTCTCCTTTCATTGCTCTTGATAAGCTATCTAATGTTGCATACTCCTGTAATTTACTCAACCTATCCCCTCGAGGAGAAAAGCGGGATAGAAATAAAGTTAACAACAACAATAGCAAAAGTAACAACAACATTAATTAGTAGGGGAATGCAGTGACCAAAAAAAACAACAGTTGTAGGCTGCATCGACAGGCTTATAGGGCCCAGATCAAGAGAAGCAGCAGTGCCACTCTTTTCGGCTTTGGTTGGCTCTGACCTGGAATACTGGGTCCAGTTCTGAGCATGACAGTTCAAGAGGTATATCAGCAAATTGGATCATATCCAGAGAAGAGCAACCAAATGATGAAAGATCTGGAAACCAAGCCTTAGAAAGAACGACTGAGGAAGCTGGAAATGCTTAGATTGGAGACTGAGAGGTGACATGATACCCTTCTTTTCATATCTGAAAGGATGTCACGTAAAAGATGGAGCCAGCATGTTTTTTGCTGCTCCAGAGACTAGAATGTTGAATTCAAATTACAAGAGAGGAGATTCCACCTAACGTTAGGAAGAACTTCTATACTGTAAGAACTATTTGACAGTGGAATCGTCTGCCATGGATTTTCCCTCTCTGGAGGTCTTTAAACAGGGGTTGGATGGATATCTTTCAGCAATGTGTATTCTTCGCATGGCAGGGAATGGGAGTAGTTGACCTTTGCAGCCCCTTCAGAATCTAAAATCCTTTAATTCTATGATATTTAGAACATCACCAGGATGAAGAACAGTAACCTTCCCCCCAGCACCACCAAAATGACAACCACCACCCTTCGCCTCTTGAAAATTTCTGGGAGATTGGGAAGACCTTGGAGAAGTTACTTTTGGGGAATTACAGTTCTAAGAATCCTCCAGCCAGCACGACCATTAGCCATGGTGGCTATTGGTGGCGACTTCCTGGGACTCACAGGCCACGATCCTGTTCAACAAATGTCAGGCACCAGCCTCACTCCCCTGGAATCACTGGATCGTACCACTCTGCAACAAATTGTGCAATGGCTGATGTGGCCGGACTTTCCCAGAGTCTCCAAGAGAGCACAGCCCTTTGCACGCTGGTTTACTGCAGAGTAACAGAGTCTGTGCAACCCTGAGTAAGATGCTACTCTTGCATAGCCTCTGAGATAGTGGCTTCTCAGTGTAAAGCCATGAGAGGAATCCAGCCCATGTCCCCTAAAGTAACTTCCCAAGCTCTCCATTGGGTATAAAAAGTACAAGGGAAGTCCAAGGGCCAACACAGAAACACTCTTGTTGAGTGCTGCTCCTCACTGCAGAAAGACAACGAAAGGGCAATAGTTACACAGCCCTCCTTCATCTTCCCCACCCACTTCAGATTAGGTCGTTTGTGTGTCCTAATTTATAGAGGACATTCTGCTATCTAGAGAACTGCCAGAGGACCATCCTCTGTTCTGAGCACTATCTATCATCCTTCCCTCCTTCCTTCCTTTCTTTGAGCCAGGAGGGTATAGTGATTTGAGTGCTTGTTTAGTTTTGGAGAGCCACCCTCATCTTGATTAAAGATCAAGAACCACAAAATGCAGTTGTCCATCAACGGTTAGCCCCTGGTCAGCAGACTGAGAGGAAGGCATACAAATCACACGATCACAATCTTCCCAGCTCTTTATCATCCATCCATCTATCTATCTAGAGTCAGTGTGGTTTGAGTGCTGGACTAGGATTCTTAGAGAGCAGGGTTCAAATCCCAGTTCACCTATGGAAACCAGATGGATTACCTGAACTATTGGTATCAAAGACAGTTTGGAACAAATGAAACATTGTACGGTTGTTGTTGTTCTTTTTAACGTCTATGAACTGTACAACTACTTCTAGGAACATTTACCCTATCTGAAGGAGCCTCTAAAGCAGTGGTTCTCAACCTGTGGGTCCCCAGATGTTTGTGGACTTCAGCTCCCAGAAGCCCTGAGCACTGACCATAGTGGCTGGGGCTTCTGGGAGCTGAAGTCCACAAACATCTGGGGACCCACAAGTTGAGAACCACTGCTCTAAAGTATCCATTTAGTTCCATTTGAAGAATGGGAAAGTGTGCCAGCATGTTGTAGCAGTTTAGGGATTGGGTTGAGTTTCAAATCTCCCCTCAGCCACGGAAACCCAGTGAGTGATCTTGGGCCAGCCACACTCTCTCAGCCTCTGAGGAAGGCAGTGGCAAAATCCCTCTGAATAAAGCAGAGACAGTGAAGTACAGTAGTTTGAGTGTTGGACTCAGACTTTGGGAGACCGGAGTTTGAGTCCCTGCTCAGCCATGGAAAGGCAATGGCAAACTTCCTAAATCTTGCCAAGAATGATAGGGATATATATGTGGTGGTGGTTGTGTGTGTGTGTGTGTGTGTCTCTGTGTGTGTGTGCATTGCTACTTCTGTGCAAAGCTGTCCCTTCTCTCTGTCTTTGGCTGGAATTCTGTTTGTGACATACACATGCATAAGTCATGGCTATGTATCCTGGACAAATTATTAACCATGGCTCATCAGGTGTTTTCTGCTGAAAGCAACAGCAGTGGACTTGTGAATACAGCAACTCTGTTCATCGCATTTATCCTCTGTGTGTTTTCACATTGCAGTTGTGTATTGTTGTTGCACACTGTGGCGGCACATTGTGTCTGTGCACTGGGCATTGCACAAGAGCCATTGACAACTCTTATGCAGTCTTGTGCAATGTGGCTATTTTGCACAGAGTTTGCATAATGTTAGGGCAGCATATCCCTGCCTGTGGATAATTGTGCTGCCCTGATGGGATGTTCAAGTGCAGCCTTTAGTTGATGCATTTCTGCTCTTTTTTTACAATGCGCAACTGAATGCTCTATTTGCATTTTCGGCTGAAATTTCAATGCATTGAAAGCAGACTCCAGCGGCATTGTCAAGAACTCCCTCCAAACAGAAAATCAGCAATAACAGGCAAAGGACCAGTCCTAATCTTCTGTTTGCAGATAGATTAGGATTGGGATTGCAATCTGTTCCCGGATGGAGTGATCTCCTTTCAAGGATGAGCTTCATCGCTTGGGAGTGCTCTTGGATCCAGCGCTGCTCTTGCAGTCACCAGGAGCACCCTTGTCCAGCTTCAGCTTTCTTGGGGAAGGTAAGATGTACTTCATGCCTTAGGCCCTTTCCACACGTGGGAAAGGAATTGTGCAAAAAGGGGACTCACTGGATTTCCTCAGCGTCCGGGCGAGTCCGTCGGGATGAGGACAATGCGAGCTCATCACTCCGCACTGCTCCGGCGTCCAAAATGGCAGCTTCTAGCTGGTGGAGGCTCTCCACCAACTGGAGAAGCTCGCCAGCCTAAAGCCCGCTCCCGGCAGATATGCAGGCACGCACCAGTGCACGCCTGCAAATCTGCACCGGAGCGCGTCGACGGAGCGACATGGAGTCGCGCGCTCCGTGCTTTTTAAAAACCTCTTAAAAGAGGTTTTTAAAAAGCATGCTGCGCGACCAGTTCTGGTTGCTCTGAACCGGACTGAAGTGAGGAACTACAAAAAGTAGTCCGCCCCAGTCCACTCTACGGTGCAGAAGACCTCCGTTGGAGGTCACTCTGCACCGTTTTAATACGCCGGTGCGGAAAGGGCCTTAGCTACCTCTTGATTAGACTACTGTAATGCAGTCTATATGGGTCTGCCCACAAAAGGTATTCCAAAACTTCAGCTAGTGCAAAATGCAGCAGCCAGACTTGTATCGGGTGTGCATTTTAGAAACCATACAACAACAGTCCTGCAAGGAAACTGTACTGGCTACCAATTTGCTTCTGAGCTCAATTTAAAGTGTTCGTGTTAATCTATACAGACCTAAAGGACTTAAGGCTAAGATATCTGGAAGGCCAGCTCCTCCTATATAAGACTGCCAGATACTTGAGATCTTCAGAGGAGGAGGCCCTGTTGCACGGTCCCAACAACTTGTGAAGTTAGACTGGTGGATATTTGCAACAGGGCTTTCTCTGTAGCAGCCCCTTGACTGTGGAACTCCCTATCCCAGGAAATTGGGATGGCCTCATGACTCTTTTAGACTTTTGGTGGGCAGCCAAAACAGTGCTGTTCCATGTGGTGTTCAGTGGTTGAAACTGTGGTTTTAACTGTTTCAAAACTGCATTCTACAATTGTTTTTAGACTGCTCTTAGGGGTTTAAAGAGCATTTTAATGTGTTTTTAAAAATGTTTTTCCTCTTTGTGTTCTTTTAATTGGCTTTTCTTTGTTCGTCGCCCACAGAACACTTGTGAGCCGGGAGGCGATACAGAAATTCAATCAATCAATCAATCAATCAATCAATCAATCAATCAATCAATAAATAAATAAATAAATTCTGAAACAGCTGGAAAGCCCCGTGATTCCCAGCCATAATATAACTACTAATCCCAACCAGAGTCAAACCCATTGACTCTGCAGAACCTATAGAAATGTTGACTCACCAAATTCCCGCTGATGATCCAACACACCGCCCCTCGTTGGGACTAAGAATATGAATTCACCTCTCCCTTCCTCAAAAAAGTAACTTCTCTAAGCTTTGCTGGCATTTTTGTCACCTAACAACTGGATGTCCAACTGTGCCCTTGGTGCGGGGAGAAATCCAGGCGGGAGACCGGCTTCTGTTCATCACCCTTACATAACCTGGGGACTTTTTTTCTTTCCCACAATACAAGAAAGACCCAGCGTGTCCTGCTGGGAAGAGAGGGAGCCTGTAAAACAGATGGGGGTATCTCCCAGGCAGACAAAAGAAAAGGCAATAGAAAACACCCAACAGGCATTGTACGGCATCATTCTTATTTGCTCGAAACTCTCATCAACTGGGCTCCAAGGGAGGCCAAAGTCCCACTATATTCTGCTCTGGTCAGGCCTCATTTGGAGTCTGCTTTGAGTTCTGGGAACCTAATTTTAAGAAGGATATAGGCAGGTTGGAGTGGGTTCAGAGAAGGGCAGCAAGGGTGATAAGAGATATTGAGAACAAAATGTATAAGGAAACGTTGAAAGAGTTGGACATTCTCAACTCGTGAAGAGAAGACTGAGAGGTGACATGATTGCACTTGTTTTATATCGCAAAGGCCAGTTTGTTCCCTGCTGCTCTAAAGGGTAGGACCATGTCTAATGGTTTTAAGTTACAGAACAGTAGATTTCAACTGAACGTTAAAAGGAACTTCTTGACAGTAAAAGTGGTTTGGCAAAGGAACCCATTACCTAGAGAGGGGGATGTCTTTATTATGTTAAAAACAACATTTTAGAACAAAACATACAAGTAATACACATACAACATACCTTATTTACATAGTCTAAACAAAACATAGAACACTTCCCCTGTTAGTGAGATACAGCCTTATAATATTTTCAAGACAGGCTCTACCTCCGTATATCAGAAAAGGAAAGAACAAATATTCATTTTAACACACATTATCTTCAACTCTAATTGCATAATAGTTATATAATAGTTTAATATTAAAAATATCATTTTATTCAATAAATCCTTAAATCTGCTACATAATGGTATACTTCCACATCCCTGTCCTCTCAAAAACAAACCTATTATGTCAGCACCTCTTCTCTTCCTCTCCCTCCCTCCACAATGTTACCTAGGGATTATCTCTCATTATTTTAACCGTAAATTATCACCTCCCTACTTATTCCTTATATATAAAATATTACCAAGATTAATACTCAAGGTTGAAAACCTTTAATTGAAATTTCCTTATTTTCCAGAAACTCTGTAAACAGTTCCCAAGCTTTATAAAACTTACTATCTGTCTTATTGTCCAGTCTATAAATCATTTGGTCCACCTATGCTATTTCAATTATTGTTTCTAACCATTCATCCACTGTTGGAATGCAAGTCGATTTCCAATATTTGGCATAAACAAGTCTGGCCACCACAATCAAATGTCTTTAAGGAAAGGCCAGACTGCTACCTGCTGGGGATGCTGGAGCTGGAGTTCCTGCACTGAGTACAAGTTGGATTCAATGGCCTATGGTGCCCATTTCACCCCTATGATGCTGTAAGTTGCATTGAAAAGCTGGTACTGGGAACATTGAGCCTAAACGAATTAGTGTAGAAGCCCCTTAAAATAAAATGCTCCCTTCTTTGTTCGTTCTCTTCTGTTCGCTATAAGCCCCAAATCAGTATTTATTTTAGATTCTGTGCTGCCTAATTTATAATATATTTGGGCAAGTTATATTCTCTTAGCCTCAGAGGAATGCAGTGGCAAACCTCTTCTGAATAAATTTGACCAAGAAAACCCTACAACAGGGTTTTGCCATAAGCAGGAGTGAACTTCCAGCCACTGGCCAATAGTCTATAGCATATCTCTGGACCCTGAGAAGGTGTGCATCTTTGTTGAAAAATGGGGGCAAAATTCAAGTTTCAAGCCCTTTCAAGTTGAGCAGGCAAAGTCAACAACGCAAAGGGCAAGAAGGGTGGAAAAATTCAGAGTTTATCTACACTCAGATTCTTTAGGGGATCTCCTGTTCTTGTGCATTGGTCACCAAACTCAACTGTCAAGGGATCTTGACAGAAAACAAAAACAAAAAAAGCCAAAGTCGTCTTTTAAAAAATAAAATTAAGATGCTACCATTTTCACTGTGTACCAATTACCCAAGATAGTGAATCTGTGGAGGTTATAGCTGTTTAATGTAGGATGGGCAAAGCAGCTAACATTTGATTCACACACTAAAATAAATGGATCAAGATCTATCCCAGATCCAAATGACTGTGTCAGACCCTCTCTGTCAAAGTCAAATGTTCTCACAATGACAATTACTCACCCACACAGCAATTGATGCATCTTTGTGTAACAGTGCTTGCTGGCGTCTCCCACATCAATGGAGTGATGAATCAAGTCCAGATTTTGGTTAGTTTATTAGGGTACCGGAATAGGGCTCAGAACCTTGGAGAGCTTCTTTAAAGCTTGGATTAAAACCTGGAGTGGATTCACTACCCCACTGACATCGGACCTAAAAGCATCACAACTGAACAACAATCCTAATATTCGTCTAAGAGGTTCTTTCAGTCACTTTCTTCTTCACTCTGGTGCCAAAACAGAGTTGCTGCTCCTCTCAATTCTGACAGAAGTTGTGTTTCTTTAACAGGGCTGTGGCACTAATTCAGTCAACAAAGCATGGCCTTGCTGTGTTGGTAGAAGCTGCATCTGATGAATTTCTGCCTGTCTCTCACAAACAGAAAATCTAATGGGACGCCCAGCATGATGAATCAAAGACCAGCAACCGGGCTAGGCTTGTGTACATTTCTTTTTGTACTAAAATCTCTCAGAATCCTCCATCCAGCATGGTCAATGCCATGCTGGCTTGGAGAGTCTAAGGGTGTTTCTGCACTACGGAACTTTTGCACTATGATTCCACTTTAATTGCCAGGGTTCTGTCCTATGGAATCATGGGACTTGCAGTTTAGGGAGGGGTATTTAGAATTCTCAGCCAAAGAGCTCCAGTACCTCCCAAGACTACAAACCACAAGATTCCATAGGAGGCAGTCATGGAAGTTAAAGTGGAATTATAGTGCAGTACTTGTGTAGCACAGAAGGGCCCTAAGAACTGCAGTCCAAAATAACCCCAGTGTTTCCAGACTTTGCAACTGGGAACTCATCTTTTCCAAACTCTCCAGATAAGACCCCCTGAAAACCAACAGTCTCTATAGTTCTTCTCACCCACTCTTTTCTTCCTTTCCCTTGACATACCCTCCAGTATTTCACAGATAAAACCCAGGAAACATGTGGCCAAGCCAACATCAGTGTTGTCAAAATGGCAGAAGTAATGAACGAGGAAGAACAGACAGCGGAGAAGAGGCTGCAATACTTTGTTTTTCCTTGAGTCTACTAGAAGCAGGGAAAAGAATCCATACCTCTCCTCACAATGAATTAATGAAGTGCAGACTGGTTTTGCAGTTTGAACTCAGGGCCTTTCTGCACTCCACTGTTCTAGTGCTATTATTCGACTTTCAACTCCCGATGGAATCCTGGGGTTTGCATTTTAGGGAGGGGCCTTTAGAATTCTCAGCCAGAGAGCTCTTTGGCCTCAGTAAACTACAAACCCCAGAATTCCACAGGATGTTGGAAGTGGAATAATAACACTAGAACAGTGTAGTGCAGAAAGGCCCTCAGTTTGCAGCAATGAAAGTAAGCAGAGAACAGAGGAAGAGAGAGAAACTGGGACATTTTAAAAGCAGCTGATAAAATGAGATGGCATAGGATTAATCAACATTGTCCCTGCCAAACTGGAACAATTGGAGGCTATGCCATTTACATCTGTGTTCTTCTCCGCTATGGACACCAGCAGCACTCTCTTGTTAGGGCACTAACAATATTTTGTATCCCAGCAATTTCTTGGCTGGGTTCCCCCCCCTCTTCTTTTCTGAGACTTTGGGTAGCTGTAGAGATCACCTGCAGTTCATTTGATTTATGAACGGATAATTTTTTTCCTTTTTTCTTTTTAAAAAAGGTCTTTGTTTTCTTTTGATTGTTGTTTCAGTTGCTGCCCTCGCTTCCTTCCCTGCTTTGAATACCTCCGGCCTGGGCCGCGAGCGATGAGAATGGCTGCGGATAAACACTCACACTCCATCATGGAATCTTGGCGCGATGGGAGGAGGAGGTGCTGAAAAGGGCAAGAGAAGGAGCACCTCCAGCCCTTTCCCCCTGCGTAAACATCTGTTTCATCATCCTTGCCAACCCTGTGCCCTTGCTTCCTTGCCTGCAGGCTGGCATTTCATTGCTGGATTGAGATGTCCTGCCTAAAGGCGCCAGATCCCACTTGATCATGGAAGCTAAGCAGGGTCAGCTCTGGCTGGTACTTGGATGGGAGACTGCCAACAAATACTAGCTGCTGTAGGCCAGTGGTGCTTAACTTGCGGTCTGTGGACTCCTGTGGGTCCATGAAGCCTCGCCACTCAACATCAACAACCACAGCAGCAACAAGAATGTGGCAGCAGGGGAGGTGTGGGTACCAAAACTGCTCCCTCATTTGCAACTGCCCTGATACCTACAGTGCCACATCCCTGACGAAAAGGACACGGCAACAGCGGGGTATGTGCAACCAAAATATGATTCTGAACACCAGGGCTTCAATTCCCACTTGGCCAGGGAAACTCACTGGGTTACCTCAGGCAAGTCACATTCTCTCAGCCTCAGAGAAAAACAAAGGCAACAAATCTTGCCAAGAAAACTCCCACAACAGATTCACCTTAGGGGCACCATAAGTCAGTTTGCAAAGGGAAGAGGCATGATGGCTAGAAAGAAACCTCCCCCTGTCAGTGGCGTTTTGTTGTTGTGTGCCTTCATTTCAGACTTATAGCAACCCAAAGGTGAACTTATCACAGGGTTTTGGGGTTTTTTTGGGCAAGATTTGTTCACATGGGGTTTATCTTTGCCTTCCCCTGAGGCTGAGAGAATGTGACTTGCCCAAGGCCACCCAGTGTCTGAGTGGGGATTTGAATCCTAGCTTCTAGAAATGTCTAATAATAAATAAATATTTAAATAAATATTTGAATATTTAAATCTAAGTTTAAATATTTAAATCTTCAGTTAAATCTTGGGGGTCCCCAGCAACAAATTATACTTACAGGGGGTCCCTGGTAAATGAAAGGTTAAGAACCGCTGCTGTAGGCTGTATTTCAGAGGAAGGAACCGGCAGAACACCTCTGAGTATTCCTTTCCCAAGAAATCCCTATGAAACTCAGGGGGTTGCCATAAGTCGCCAGGTGATGTGAAGGCAAATGCACACACACCTAGGCAAAGCCAGATGAAAGTGTGTGGGGCACACATTCTCCACAACTATGTGCTCATGTGTGCAATGCAAGAATTGTGTGAGTGGCTTGGGCTGCCAAGTTCATACTCCAGTAGCGTTGCCGGGTTTTCAAAATAGCGAAAAGGGACAGTCAAAATTCATGACATATATGGTTGACAGTCAGGAAGTTGTTTTTAATAAGTTTGTGTTCCATCTAACTAAATGAAACTATCGATTTCAGATAACCTAGGTAAGTTTTGAGAATGTGCATGGTATAGAGGACTGGGGCATTGGATTAGGACCTTGAAGAACAAGGATGAGGGAGCAGGCTTGTTCTCTGCTGCTCCAGAGACTAGGACAAGGAGCAATGGATTCAAGCTGCAGGAAAGGAGATTCCACTTGAACCTCGGGAAGAACTTCGTGACAGTCAGAGCTGTCCGGCAGTGGAATCTGCTGCCTCAATGGAGTGTGGTGGAGTCTCCTTCTTTGGAGGTTTTTAAGCAGAGGCAAGATGGCCATCTGTTGGGAATGCTTTGATGGGTGTTCCTGCATGGCAGGGGGTTGGACTCGATGGCCCCTGGGGTCTCTTCCAACTCTAGAATTCTATGATTCTATGATACTTATGACACAAAATAGAAAATACAAGATATACAAAATACAAATGTATAAAGAAGAAAGAAAGAAGAAATAGGAAGAAGAGAAAATGCAGAGTTAGAAAGAAAGTTAAAAGAGTTAAAAAGAAAGAAAGAAATATACAAACCTAGACATTCACAATTCACTGCTAACAAACATTTAGCACAAGAAAACTAACTTCCCGATTTTCTTCCACTGCTGGTTCTAATTATCAATTATCATCTCATTTTTAATCTATATATTCCCATGTATTCTCCTTGCCCAAAGCTATCTGATTTTACATATCAAATCCAGTAGTTACTAAGTCTTTGTGCCTTTTAAAAGTAATTTGGTACAAGTTCCCCACTTCTCCCCAAAAATGGAAAAATTAAAGACCACAATGTTTGTGCTACAGTGTTCTATGTCCTTTAGGTCTGCGCAGACCAAAAGTCTTGGAGACTTCTTCTTCCAAGGCAGAGGCAGAGGTGGAGGGAGATGAAATGAAGAATCCACTGACACGTGGACCCAGCCATGTTGGAAGTAAGTGAATGGTTTGGCACAACGTCAGCAAGATATTAATGACAGATAGGGAGCAATAGTTTCTGCATACGGTCATAAAGAAAACCTACAAATTGGTTATGCTGTGTTTATTTAATACTGTGCAGTGGAATGGCATACCTTGGAGCATCCTAAGGAGCAGAAGGAGGAACTCTGTGATGACCCAGGGTTGGAGAGCTGGACACAAGGGTCGGTAGCCAAGGGTGGTAAGTAAATAATATGTAGTACTGCAAATTCCTCAGAAGGCCAGTGATTTCTTCTCCATCAGGCCAGCAAGCAACCGGGACTGAGCAGCAAGTTAATGGTGTTGGAAAATTCTTGCATTCTCTCCCTGTCTCTTGTTCTAGCGCAAGTGGGGCTACCATAGAGTTTCTTTTTCTTGTCAAAGCCTTCTGCCTTCTCGCTTAAAGCTTCACTCTTGCTCTTTGTGTTATTTAAATGCATGGCTATTATATCCAGGTGACCAGACCATGTGACCCAGGATAGACCCCGGGGTCCTTGACCTTGTATAAAAGGCCCCACTCCTCAGACCTCTCCTTTGCCATTTTTGCTTTTACTTCCTTCTCTCTGACCACGCTTCGCTTCTCCACCAAGAAGATGGTGAGTTAAGAATGACGCTACTATCTTACCTAATCTTTTTGTTAGCTAGTTAGGATCTAGGCTTTCCAATGCATATGTGATTGTAAAATTCATTGGTAAACTTTTCATAAGTTCGTAACTGGAAACTGTCTGCCTTGTTTTGCCTTCTAAGTCAGTCTCAGTCCAGGGAAGCCACACAGAGATTGGGGCATGCTACTTTTCTACTAAAAGAAGGCTGATTCCTAACGATTTTAGCTTTTATAGAATTTTCCTCAAAGGGCTAATACCCTGGGAAACTCTAACTCCTAACAAGTAGATTTTGAATAGTCATCTGTCCCCCACTCATCCATGGCAACACACTAAACCAATCTTCTCCAAACAGGCACATGCATGGTTGATCGGGGGACCCAGACTGAGGCCACATCTGAGCTGGCTGCAGAAAGGGAAGCAAGGATCCTGCAGAGTTTCAAGGCTTATGGGGACAGGCCAGGAAGCAATGTAAGTGACTGGATGTTTAAAGGTCCCTCTGGCCTATGACTTGGGGATGGGTTGTTGACTCTGATACACTCTCCACTAGCTCCCTATTCCCACCCTTCTTCTCTCTGCAGATGATGTACTCCTGCAGTCTATGCAGACCACAACTTCAGGAATCTTGCAGAGGCTTTCAAGCTTGGAGACCATGATAATGCAGTGTTTAGGGCAGCTGGAGCAGTGTGTAGGTCTCTTGGAGTGGAGTGTAAAGTTGCACAGAGGGAGATAAACAATACTGTTCATCTATACAAATGCTATTAGTTAAATAAACTTTCTGTTAAAAAAAAGGCAGATAAATGGCATAGTTAATATTTACCATGGAAAAGTGTTTCCCCTCTGAAGCAGTGTTGCCCGTAGCAGAATCACACAAACTTACGGGGATCTTAGACTGATATCCAAGAAGAACAGTCTAACCTCAGGTAGCATTAGGAGGGTGGAAGTACAAGGTTCACATGCCCATTCAGCCTAAATTTCACAAAAGGGTAGGATGAAAGAAGGCAATGCTGGAGTGGCATAGTAGGAGCAGGCATGAAGCACCATGGACATTGGAGACAGAGGGCAGCAAGGGCATCTGATAACATGTTAATGGAGGACAGCATATCCAATTGCACCCTGATTTCTCTGGATGCCAGAAATATAGCGCAATCCGATGGAACAATAGAAGTATCTTGCACACTTCCCAATTCCTGCTCGCTTATGTTCCTGTTATGTTTCTGTTGGCCACGCATCCTCTCATGCTTCCCTCTTCTTTGTGTGCTTTTGTATGCCGCATCATGAGTAACAACAACAGGTCATCTCATTTCAAGAAGGATATCGATAAGCTGGAGCACGTCCAGAGGAGGGTGACCAAAATGGTGAAGGGTCTAGAAGCCATGAAGCCCTCTGAGGAGCAGCTTAGGGAGCTGGGTATGTTTAGTCTGCAGAAGAGAAGGTTAAGAGGGGACATGATAGCCATGTTTAAATATTTGAAAGGATGTCATGTTGAGGAGGGAGCGGGCTTGTTTCCACTGCTCCAGAAACTAGGACAAGGAGCAATGGATTCAAACCACAGGAAAAGAGATTCCACCTGAACCTCAGGATGATCAGAGCTGTCTGGCAGTGAATATGCTGCCTTGGAGTGTGGTGGAGTCTCCTTCTTTGGAGGTTTTTAAGAAGAGGCTGGGTGGCCATCTGTCAGAAGTGCTTTGATGGGTATTCCTGCATAGCAGGGGGTTGGACTGGAGGGTCCCTGGGGTCTATTCCAACTCTATTATTCTATGATTCTAACAGTATCCTAAACACAAAGGAAAGTAGGCGATCACATGATGGATACAGGAACATAGCAGGCTGACCGGAGCAGCCCATGTACATACATTAGAAGCAACAAACAGGCATAGCATTAGGTAGAAGGTTAAGGGTTTGGTTGGTCCTCGCAGCCTTCAATCTAGATTTATGCTGTGCTGAGAGGAAGCAGAGAGGAATGCATACCCAGATGAAATCTGGAATGGATGTTAGAAGAGCATCCCATGGAACACAGATGTGAACATCCCTTTCCACACACATTCTGGTGCCCTGTAAGAATAAAAAGGAAGCAGGTTTTTATAACGGAGAAAAGTTGAAAGCAGTCATGCTATGGAAATGTGAGGGAGAATATGGGAAATACCACATGATCATCCCAAGAAAGCTCAGTTCAATACCAGCAAAACAGAGTATCCCAAGGCCCCAAAAATATGATGTAGAGATGACATAAGCCTGTTCAGAACCTGCACCATAATGGGTCTTTGGCCCAATTATCATGGCAAATACACAAAGGGAAATGCTTAAGGGAAACAGAGAAAACTGGGAAATAGTAGAAAGTGAGTGTAAAGGTATCATGGCCAGTGCAAAGGTAAAAGATTTAGGGCATTTGCTATCACCAAACTGGCCCTCCTATCCAAGAACAATGATGTACCTATGTATTCAAGTACCTAAAAAGATTGAACCCCTAGGTCAGTTAAGCCACTGCACAATTACAAACTTGGATGAATCAAAAAAGAAAACTAATGCTAGATATTCCCCCTGGAGTGCCCCCCAAAAACAAAAGAGAACCAAAAAAACGCTAATTCTTCAGCTAATCCAAGAGGTGCCTTATCAACATTGTTCCATCAATGCAACATTCCCGCATTGCAACACTGTTGTGTTCTTGTGGTTGTAATGTTAAAAACTGTTTAAAAAATAAATAAAAAGGTGAAGAGATAGATTTCAAACTTACAACCATGTAATCTTCTCTCTGCTTCTCCTTCCATTTTCACCCTTGGGGCACCGGAAGTGGTCTGGAGGTTTTTGGACAGAGATCTCCTTGGAAGTAGCATAGGGAGGGACAACCTGGGAATGCCTACACCATGCCCACTACTGGATCAACCATGGAAAGAAGCTCTGTCAGGAAAACACACACCCACAGCTAACTGGATTGTCGTGGGAAAGGGGGTCATTAATGGATTATTTACAGCACGAAAAAAGGGTGCATTTCTAATGGATGGCAATGCAATAGCTGTGACATGCCCAAGGTCACCCAGTGGGTTTACGTGGCTGAGCAGGAAATCGAGCCCTGATCTCCAGAGCTGTAGTATAATACTCAAATCACTACACCACTTTGGCACTCTATTACTCAATAGATGCTCCATTTTGTACATTTCCCAACATAGCCAGTGGTAATGAATGCTGAGAAATGCAGTCCACACTTGCAGCATCCTAATTCCTACCCCTGCATTAAATTTTGGACATGTGTCCATCCAGAGGTTACTGAACTGCAGCTGCCAGCTTTCTTCACCATTGACTATGCTGGCAAGGGCTGGTGGCAGTTGCAGTTCAGCTATGGAGGACCCTGATTCCTACCCCTATTTTAATCCAAGGTGGTCAAAAGCTGGAGAACCACCATGATGTTGTGGTTTGAGCATTGGACTATGAACCTGGGGACCAGGGTTTGATTCCCTGCTTGGCCATAGAAACCCACTGGGTAACCTTGGGCTCATCACATACTCTCAGCTCCAAAGAAACCCATGATAAGTTTGCCAGAGGGTCCCCATAAGATGGAAATGACTTGAAGGCACACAACAATAACAAAAGCTGGGACTGTGGAAGGAATGGTATGATTGCATACAGAAACTGTGAGTCATAGAGGTTCTGAATAAACCTCTGCATGGCTTGGGGATTCTGGGAGTTGTAGTCCAAAAAAAGAAGCAATTTCCCCAAGCTCTGCTTTTAATTTTGGATTACTTTTGGAAACCTATTGAGGGAAGGACCTACATAAGTAACAATCTGGCATCTTTTTTTAATAGGGGAAACTTTGAATGTTTCCTTAGCAATTTACAGCTCAACATTTATGAGCTGTTTTTGTGGCCAAGAAACCAAAGCCACAAACTTATACAAGGGCCTCAGGCAAATTTGTAATCCCTCTCCGCAATACTTGGATAAGCCCACTGCTTGTAATAAGACCAATGACATACTTTACAGGGTGGCTGTAATGATGGGAAAGAGAGTGTATTGGAGCATTCAGAAGAGCATCAAAAACGGTGTGCTTCCTACCTTAGAACAGGGAGAAATTTAGGCAGATTTCCTTCCCTTTGGATGAGTGCTAACTGAAGAATTAGAACACTCTTGTCATTTTGTTTTTGCATTGGTCAAGGTCCTATATCAAAAAAGATGCATAATTTGGCATTCAGAGTGTCCTGCAGCAGTTGAACAACATCACCTCCTTTGTGACACTGCAACTGAATGTATAACCATGTCTGCATCTGTACCTGCAACGTACAACTATGCACAATTCACAGTCGCTGTGAAAGGGCCTTCTTGGTGGCTGCTCCCAGGCTTTAGAATTCTCTCTCTAGGGAGGCTTAGTTGGTTTCTTTCTTCCTCTCCTTCGGCTTGCAAGTGACAATTTTCCTTCTGCCAGTCTTTTAGAAGTTGGCTATGAGGGGCATTTAATAGTGCACTGATTTGTTCATTTTTATATTCTGTTTTTAATGACTTTTAAGTGGTTGCAACTTTATAGCTTAATAATTGTTTTAAAAGAAATTACATATATTGCCATCCTACTCAGGTCTTACAAACTCAAGGTCAAAGCTTCCTTGATTGAGTCAGTAGGGTCTTCCTCTTGTCCTACTGCCTTCTACCTTAGCAAGCATTACTGTTTTTTCTAGTCATGTTTCATCATGATATGTCCAAAGCAGGACAGTCTCAGCTTAGTCATTTTGGTTTTTAGGGAGAGATCAGTCTTTATTTGCTCATATACTTGCTCATTGATCTTTTTAGCAGGCCATGGTATCCACAGACTTCTCCACCACCACTACATTTCAGATGAGTTTATTTTCTTCTTATCTGGTTTCTTCACCACCCGATTTTTACAACCATATATAGAAATTAGCAATACAATGGCATGGTCAGTCCTGACCTTGGTATTCAATGAGATATCTTTACACTTGATGATCTTGTCTACTTCTTTCATAGCTGCCCTTCCAAGTCCTGGGTGGGTATTGGAGAGAGTCTTCTTAGATATGTATATCCATAGTCTTCTGTGTAGATGTGTGTATGTGTGTGTATAATTTAAAATCATATATATTTAAAACCATGCATACTATTATAAATAGTTGGCTATCATCAAGCATTGCCAGGATCTGCAGCACTTGCATGGTCATGGGATACTGTGAAAACAGGCAGCTGGAGGGACCTCTTGGATTCCCACCACAACTGCTTGTCCAAAGACAGCCCATGACCAGAAAAGCATTATGGGCACTGTTACCATTGTGTACTGGCCTGGCCTTTGGTGAACCAAAGATATCGTTTTGATATCACAATTCAGCCCTACTCTGCCACCAGCCAAGTGTTTGTGAGGCCCACCCAACAAGCGCGAAGCTAGGGATGGCTGCTACTTGCTGCTCTCACCAAACCAAGCCAGATATTGCCAGATCTGCTTTAGGGGACCTCCCAAAACTAACACCTTCATTACAAATGCACACTACCACAAAGAGATCCTCTGCCCTGAGAGGACACCCTGGTGAGCTAGGTACTTAACTGCCAAGCTAGCCGCATCTACATACCGGCCATTCCATTGTCAATTCGGACTTTAACTCAATCATGCAAATTCTGACCTTTCGAAGGCTTTGTCTCCAACCCAAAACTTATTGTTTTCACATGAGACCAGACTAGCCTGTTGTTGTTCTTTCCCCTATAAAAATCCCCCGCTCTGAGAGCTCTTCGGAACTCTCGCCTGGTCGCTTGGACTTCATTCTGCCTTGCTGCAGCTTGGTTCAGCAGATTCCCCTCGGCCGCCACGCCGGGTTTCCTCTTCTACAATTGACTTCTCCAGGACTGCAGGACAAGTGGCGTATCACCCATTCCCCTCGAAACTCTATTTTCCTTTTCTAGTTAGGAGTGTGTTTGTGTTTTTCTTTAATAACTGTTTAATAAATCTTAATTGTTGTTTGAACCACTTGCCTGCTCACTGACCTGACGCTGTAGACATAGGGTAAAAGATCCTGCTGCGTTGCCCTGCCTCTCGTTAGCCAAGAGAGAGCTCCAGCTAATTTCCCCATCTTTGCTTGGTTTGGTTTGTTGTTGGGCGCCCCTCCCGGGACCCCCAATTCACAGGGTAACAACACCACTATCTAGCATTCTGATCTCCTCAGAAATGCTTCATCTGGGACAGTTCCAGGCTGCGAACATAACCTTTTTGAGACATATCCAGTCATTCACGACTGTAAATATGAACCCTTAGCGGTTAGGATGAGCCATCTCGGTGAAATGTTTTGAGCACTGGAGTAGGACACTGAGAGATCAGGGTTCAAATCCACACTCAGCTATGGAAACCCACTTTGGAAAGTCACACTCTCTCATCCTCAGAGGAAGGCAAAAGCAAACCCTCTCTGAACAAATTCTGCCAAGAAAACTTTGTGATAGATTCTCCTTAGGGTTGCTGTAAGTCAGAAATGACTTGAAGGCACAGAAGAAGAAGAAGAAGAAGATCAAGAAAAGGCAAAGAAGAGGAGGAAGAAGAAAAACAACAACAGTGGTTATGATATTCTAGCTAGTTAGGATATCACAAGTTCAACTTACAATATCAACTAGTGAACAAGGTGCCGGCTTCTCTCTCTTTCTCTCTGGCCTTTTCCGCACGAGGCAAGTGAATCGCTCCGTGCCGTTACTTACCGGCTCTTCTTGGGTCCAAAGTAATGCAGACTTTCCCTTGAGCCCTTCCGCAGGGCTCCTCCATTGGTTCAGGGCGAACCGGAGCAGTGCCAAGTCTGTAGATCCGCACTTCTCTGGCTCAAAATGGCGGCCTCCAGTGGCTTCGTGGGAGTGGACCAACTGCTGACGCTGGCCACGCCCACAGCCCGCCCTCCACTGATCGCGAGCCTGCGCATCTGCACAGGTAAATAGGAACGCAATGGCGCGTTCCAAAAAATGTAAAGACCTGATTTTTCTGGTCTTTACTTAGCTCAGGGGAGGACCACTTGGGGGCGGGTTGGATCGGACTGAGGTGCGGAACTAAGGTACATATAGTCTGCACCTAGTCCGATCCAAGGTGCGGATGACCTCCATGCCAGGACACCTTGGCCCATTTTAACCACCTCGTGCAGAAAGGGCCTCTGTCTCTCTCTCTCTCTCTGTGATTTTCGTTCCCATATGTTTTTAATCTATGCTGCTTTTAATAATAAAATGAAAGGCAGGATACAAAGGAATAACCAGCACCAACAATGAAAACTCCAGTTCCTCCTTGGGCAGATATGTCCAACCTCTTCCGTAGGAAAACTCTATGCCTACCTAAGAGACCAACAGGATTCTGACAACTGTTTTCATTGAAAATATTTCTCTGCTGCCTTGCAGTCAAAAAAAGCTTGTGGCAGATTGACACACGACAGCTGAAACAGGTAATACGCTTGATAAAAATACACATGGTTAAAAAACTGAGAAGAGACCAGCAGACAGCAAATAAAAAGCGTCCATCCTTGTAGTTAAGACACCAATAATTCTGCAGTCCAAATGGCGGCCAAGAGAGAATATCTTTGCAAGGCAGCAGAAAGTCCTCCAGGAAGGTGTAAGTATTCCTTAGAAGGGAGTTGCACAGGATAGGGGCCACGGTAGAAGAGCCAGGTTTCTTTCAAACACAATTCAGATGATGGTGGGGCACAAATAAGATCTTCTCTTTGTGGTTGTGTGCCTTCAAGTCATTTCTAACTTATGGCAAACCCATCATGGGGTTTTCTGGGTCTGGGAGTATGTGATGTACTCACGTGGGCTTCCACGGCTGAGCAGGGAATCCAACCCTGGTCTCAGGGTCATGGTCCAGTGCTCAGATCACTGCACCACACTGGGTCTCAAGACCTTCCCTAGCTGTTTTCAATAAGCTGGACAGACTTACAAGACAGGAGTTTAAACCACGCAGCTCTTCAGATGGCCATCCAGCATCCATGGTACTGTTGTTTTGATTCAGGATGGGTGACTTGTGGTCTTGGGGCTGCATATGTCCCTCAAGCTGGTTTTGCAGCCCACTCAGGCTCTCTGGACCACCATTGTGGGGCCAAAAAAGAATCAGAAAAATGTTTCTCCTTGCGAGACTTCAGGACTGGCAATTAACTTTTAAATAACATAAAAACTAATAGCATTCAAAGGCATAGCTATGTTAGCCCATGTCAGCATTTAAAAATACAGAGGAAACTTGTAGCACCATCTCTGATGAAATGGACTGGAGTCCAATAAGCTTATGCTGGGCTTTTCTTTTTCTCAGTTAGTCTCAAAGATGCTGCACAATTCCTTTATATACTTAGATATGGATGATATAGATAGATATAGATACTTTTTTTCAAAACCAGAAATTAACTTCTAGACATTCTGGGGAGGAGTTTATTTTTATTTTATTTTGTTTTGTTTTTTTGACAGTCCATGGGGTCTTTGGAGGGTGTCCGACACAGATAATAAGCCCCCAGATAGACCTTAGTCTTACAACAACGTGTGTGTCATGTGTCTTCATCTTGCCTATTGATTTCTGGCAATCCCATGAATTTCTTTTTTAAAAAAAATTCAATTTTACAATTTTAAAGTTAAGAAAACTATGCATACACCAATTCTTCCACCTATACAAATATCATAATCCCAAATTATTTTTTTCTCCCGCCATCGATCCCCTTCCCATCCCTTCATCACCAAATTGTGAACTTTTTCCCTGTCAATCACCATGCGTATGAATTGTCTTCTAATATTAACAAATTGTTTATATATTAATCATAACCTTCAATACTCATTTTTACAGACTCTCTCCCGATTCAAAGGAGGTTTAAGTCCAATATTGCCTTGAGTAACATAAACAATAAACGGCTTCCAAGTATTCTCAAATGTATTTTCTTTTAAATCCCCCCTTGCTGCTCTTTTATTTGTTAAGTTTTCTGAAAGAGCTATAGACCATATTTTATGCAACCACTTTTAATCAGGAGATTTTCCAATTTTTGCCCATACTTTAACTATCTCTAACTTTGCAGCATTTAATGCAAGTGCTATAAGATCTTTATTTGGTTAGTTTTCATTTTCCCCTTCAAACATAGAAATTAATAGTAATGCCCCTCAGAAAAGAACTTTTTGGTCCAACTTTTGACTTATTCATTCTAATGAGTCCTCCCAAAATCTACAAATTTTTGGACAAGTTAGCCACATGTGGTTCCAATCACATATTCTGCCACAATGTCTCCAACCCCACAGGGTTTTCTTAGGCAAGGAATCATCAGAGGCGGTTTTGCCATTTCCTTCCTCTGAAATATAGCCTCCAGCACCTGATATTCATTGGTGGTCTCCCATCCAAGCACCAATCAGAGCTGACCCTGCTTAGCTTCCAAGATCAGAAGGGATCTGGTGCCTTTAGGGCACACCAGGACTGTAATTCTACACAGGCTTCTCAGGTATGCACACATCAGGTATAGGGAAAACACAAACATATATACCTATAAATATGTGTGTGTGTGTGTCCTAAAGAGCTGGATGGAAGAGGAAGGAGATTCTATGGACAGCATGGCCACAGTAGGGCAGTACATTGAGCCCTTATCCCAGACAAACACTGGATCTATTCCATGGAGAATTGCCTTTGTCTAGGGCAAATCTGCTCTTTAAGATCTTTTCAAATGATTTCCAGCATGCAGAACACCATTACTTAGTTCAAAAGGTGAAATATCATGGGGCAGCAGTGTGACAGTTCTATCCCATAGAAGAGATAAAGGAATAACAGAACTTGGAAAATTTATTTTTTGGACAGGCACACCCATGGCCAGGGGGGATTCTTGGAGCTATTGTCCAAAAAAAAGTCTCTTTTCCAAGCTTGCTGAACCAGGTGGCTTCTAGGTCAGTGGGGCAGTGAATCCACTACGGCTGTTAGCTCAACAGGTAAAGAAGCTATATAAAGTGCTGAGCCTTACCTTCAAAACCAGTTACGCACCTCAGATACCTCCTTTAACATTCAGATAAAGATCTGGTGTGGACTCACTGCCCCATTGACACGGGAGCCACCAGATGATGACACTGTTTGAAGTTCTGGCCAGGAACCCAGGTGGCTCAGGGCCATCTTGCCCGTAATGCCTTGCTCTTAGGAAAGGGGCCTCCCACAGTGAAACATTTTGGAATAGAGAATGATGGGGTGAGGGAAGTGGTGATGGAGGCAGGAATATCACCAACCAGCTTAGGTGCCATCCCTCAGGAAGAATTAGAAAGTTGCCTCAGGTGGCAGATTTTGGCAGTGGACCTCAAGGGGTTGGAGGAAACTGCTGTAGGTCATGCAGCTTGCCTTATGTGGCTGTTGTGTGCCTTTCAAGGGGATTCTGACTTATGGCGACCTTAAAGCGATCCTGTCACAGAGCTCTCTTGGCAAGATATTTTTAGAGCAGCTTTAGCCTTCCTCTGAGGCTGAGAAAGCAAGACTTGCCCAAGGTCATTGAATGGGTTTCCATGGCTGAGTAGGGATTCCAACCCTTCTCCCCCAAGTCTTAGGCCATTTCTGCACTACCCTGTTATAGTGCTATTATTCGATTTTCAATGTTCTGTGGAATGCTGGGGTTTGCAGGGAGGGGCCTTTCGAATTCCCAGCCAGAGAGCTCTTTGGCCTCAGGAAACTACAAACCCCAGAATCCCCACGATATTGAAAGTGGAATAATAGCACTATAATGGAAATGGCCTTAGTCCAGTGCTCATATCACTGCACCGTGCTGGCTCTCCAGTGTAAAGCTGATCTGCTACCTTTAGCTGGGTGCAGAATGTTGAAGCAAGATTCAGTGGTTAGTCCAGCTGGGTTTTGTACGTGGTACAGGTCACCATTTTGTTCTTCCCCTCAGGTAGCAAAATATCGGAAGGGATATCATAGAAGATTGAGTGAGTTTGTTCGCTACTGCTCCAGAGAATAGATAGATTCAAATTACAAGAACAGAGATTCCAGCTAAACATTAAGAGGAATGTCTTTACTGTAAGACCCGTCTGATTATGGAACAGGCTACCTTGGATGAAAGTAGACCTTCTGTCTTTAGAAGTCTTTAAGCAGAAGTTAGACGGCCGTCTCTTGGAAGTGTTTTAATTGGGAGTTCTTGCATTACCTGGGGTTGGACTGGATAGCCTTTGCAGTTCCTTCCAATTCTATGATTCTATAAAAGTATTTTGGGCCAGCTCTGTCAGGTTAGGACTGCTGGCTGCCTTTTCTTCTGTCGAAGTTGTGCTGCAGTGTTACACAAACGATACCAGCCTGCCATAAATAAATCCTGCATCTTTAAGACATTTGGTACAGTACAGGAGAATATGCTCGTTGAATTACAGCTTTTTAATCAAATACATGTAACCATGTCACTTAAAGGGCTCAAGAGAAGAAATAATAGGAAGGGGGAAAAACACAATTGGAAGAGCATAAGATTAAAACCAGCTGCTTCGTTATACCCCCACCACACTTAATCAGTTTTGAATGTTCTGAAGAGGAAGGGGAGGTAGGAGAGAACAGAGCCAAAACACCATATTTCAGTCCATCTTTTTTGGATCCTGCTAGGTCTGCTTTATGTTTTTTGGGGGGAACCCAGCAGGAACAACTAGGGAAGGAGAAAGATGGATGGAGAGGGGTGGGAGTCACACGAGTCCTCTTTGCAATCTGGAATGGTTACACTCCATCTCTGTTTTCCATGCCAGCTTTGCAGGAGGGCAGAAAGCTCAGGTTCACGTTGCAGCTAAAAGAAATACGAGGGGGTTGGGCAGGAGGAGGAAAGAGACAGGCTGAGGAAATGCTGCAGATTCCAAATGGAAGGATAGGGAAGTTTTTAAAAATTATTTTAAATTTCTGATCGTTCTTTGGTTTCTAACTTTTGTATACAGCAATTTTTAAAATTTCTCATAGCTGAATTGCTTTATCACAGTGGTTCTTAAACTGGTTTCTGGGGACCCCTGGGCCATGGAAACTCACTGGGTGACCTCAGGCAAATCACATTCTCTCAGCCTCAGAAAAAGGCAAAGGCAACAAATCTTGCCAAGAAACCTGCCATGATAAGTTTGCCTTAGGGTTGTCATAAGTCAGTTTTCAGAGGGGAGAGACATGAAAGCTAGAAAGAACCTCCCCTGTCAGTGGCACTTTGTTGCTGTGTGCCTTCAAGTCACTCCTGACTTATGGCAACCCTAAGGTGACCCTATCATAGGTGCTTTTTTTTGGCAAGATTTTTTCAGAGGGGGTTTGCCTTTCCCTTCTTCTGAGGCTGAGAGAATGTGACATGGCCAAGGTCACCCAGTATTTGAGTGGGGATTTGAATCCTCATCTCCAGAAGTCCTTAATACAAAAATAAATATCGGAATAGTTAAATATTTGAATATTTAAATCTACATATTTAAATCTTGAGCTAGGTCTTGGGGGTCCCCAGCAACAAATTATTGTTACAGGGGGTCCCTGATAAAAGAAAAGGTTAAGAGCCACTGCTTTGTAACTTTTCCATACTGCAATTTTTCAACTGTGCTATACAGATTTTTGTTTTAACTGTTGTATGCCACCTTCAGTACCAGACTGGGAAAAGGCAGGACATAAATAAATTGCTATTGTTGTATGTCTTTAAGTTCTTTCTGACTTACGATGATGCTAAGGTAAACCCATCACAGGGTCTTCTTGAAAAGATTTGTTCAGAGCAGGTTTGCCCTTGCCATGCCCTGAGGCTGAGAGAGTATGAGTTGCCCAAGGTCACCCAGTCTGTTTCCATGGCTGAGCTGGGATTTGACTTCTGGTCTTTAGAATTCTAACCCAGTGCTCAAACCAGTACATCATGCTGGGTCCTATAAATAAATATACTGATGAAATATAATTATAGTAAAAGAGAGAGCCAGTGTGGTATAGTGGTTTGTGCCAGGCTAGGACTCTGGGGAGCTGGATTCGAATCACTGCTCAGCCATGGAAATCCACGGAATGATCTTGGGCAGGTCACACTCTTTCAGCCTCTGAGGAAGGCAATGGCCAACCCCCTCTGAACACATCTTGCCAAGAAAACCCCAAGATAGGTTCACCTTAAGATCATCATAGGTCAGAAAGTATTTGAAAGCACACAGCACCCACAACAGTAGAGATGTTCCCTTCCTTTCCTTCTATAGCTCCAGCTTCAGATCTTCTGCTAAGAAGAGCCACATTCATGGACTACTACAACATGCAAGCACTGACAACCACTTGGTGGGAACATTTGTCACAAAACTACCCCAAAAGACAGTCCTTCCTTCCCAACCTTGGGTGTTTTTCTCTTTTGCTTTATGAAAGGATCAGTATTAAATGCAATGGGAAACTGCTTTATACAGATTAGGAATGTGCATCTTTCTGTATGGTCCTTTTGTGCAAAAACAAAGTAGTTACATTTTTCCCTCCTGCTACATAAAAGACTGAAGATTTCTGCATAACATTCTCCCAGTATTTGCCCCTTGTCAGGTGTTTCAGGGAATTATTCAGTGCAGATAGACATCCACTTTTTCTATATAACCTCTCCCCACCAAGGGTATCTGTTCAGGAAACAAGAGTATTTTGTGCAAAGAAAGAGTCAAAAAGAGGTCACAATACTGCATCAGGCAGACATAACATAATGCTGTACTAGATGGAACTATACCCCATTGCCTCTCCTTTGGGGCATTAGGAGAGATCTTCTAGGGGTTTCCCAGGGGTCCTTCATAAGTCTAGGGGGATATGTCACACACTCTCAGAAAACTATATGATAAGTTCACTTTAGGTTCACCGTAAGTCAGAAAACGACTTAAAGACTCACAACAACAACAATAAGGCATTATTGCTGTCCGGAAGAGAACTCTAAGAACTTCATGATACTTCAAATCCCAGGATTCCATAGGATGCAGCAGCTAAAATGGTATCAGAGTGCTATAATGGCATACCAGAGTTTTCCAAGACAGAATCTCTTACACTGGTTGATGAAGTGGCTACGGTGGAGAAAGTGGACAGAAGGAAGCATTTCAAATGTAGGATTTTCAGTCAGTCCTTCTAATAGTGAAGACAGATCACAGGTGCCACCGGAATCAAGCCATAGCATAAAGAAAGGAAAATAAGCTAAGTTTCAGAATGCTGTTGGGAAATCCAAGATTTTCATGAAAAAAACGCCAAGGATCTTATGACTTACTCTACCACATCCCAAATACTAAAGGCGGCATCAAGAGTGTAGCTCAACACGGACCATGCATGGTCAATAGCACAGATTCCTGAAGGAAATGGACAGAAATTCTTTTTTTTAGATATGAAGGTACATTTTTGCTGGAGGTCCCATTCATACGTATGCATTTCTAACTTGCCTTACCCAGCGGAATCAGGCCAAGTAGCACCACTCCAGTGGAACAGCCAAATGCCTTCTGGATGCTTTCATACTGTTTCCAAAAGAGGGACCCAGAACTCTTTGGGTTCCATTTAAATGTTTCCCGGTTGTAATGGGGGCAATGAATAACTTAGGGATGATACCTTCCTGTCATGTCATTTTTAAGAATGCAAGCTGCAGTTGAGATTGGCCAAGCTGTTTCCAGAAGGCCCTGAAATATATCTTCTGCTCCAAGCCAGAAAATATGATGCTCCCTGAGCCACAACATGAGGTTTTCATATTTACTACCAAACATGCCTCAGTCGTGGATTTCAAATGCACTAGCCTGCTTTTAACGGGTTTCCGTCCAACCGTCCTGACTTAACAGGGACATTCTCAATCAATCCTCTGTTTTCCCACTTTCTCAGCTAGGTTTCAAATATCCTAGTTTCTCTCTCCTCCTCCCACTTTCCCTCTTTGTCCTCAAATAACTTCACGTGCTGCAAACAGAGATCAAAGTGCAACAGTAGTTTGCACTCATTTAACTCAGCAGGAGGAGAGAAGAGGAAGGGGTGGAATCTTGCCCTTCCCAGGAGGCCAAGGCAAAAACAAACTGCTGCAGCCCCTCCTAGTTTCTCTGTTCTTCCTCAATAACCATTTCTGCCATCTTGACCACACTCTGATAATCCTTCCTCATACATGTCGCAGTTTTCCTTTGTGAAATGTTGGAGGGTGGGGAAGCATAGGCCATTTCCACACTGGACTGTTATAGCACTATGATTCCACTTTCAACATCCTATGGAACCCTGGGGTTTGCAAAGGCCCCTCACTAAACTGCAAGCCGCTGGATTCCATAGGATGTTGAAATTGGAATCATAGTGCTATAACAGTCCTGTGCGGAAATGGCCATAGAGGGGAAAGTTCTTGGAATACATTTTTGCAAGATGTCCAGTCAACTTGCTGTAACTCTTCCAGGACTAGTGATGTGGGTGATGGTTTAGGGGTGAGAATCTATGGCTCTCTCGATGTTATTGAACTACAACTCCCACAGGCCCTAGGCCTGAATCCTATTGGTTTGTCCCAACTATCTTGCCTTTGGTTAGACCTCATCTGGGATCCTGTGTCCGGTTCAGAGCACTGTAGTTCAGGAAAGATGTTGACAAGCTGAAACGTGTCCAGAGGAGGGCAACCAAAATGGTAGAAGGCCTGGAAACCCTGAAGCCCTATGAGGAGCAGCGTAGGGAGCTGGATATATCTGGCCCACAGAAGTGGAGGTTAAGAGGTGACATGATAGCTATGTTTAAATATTTGAAGAGATGTCATATGGAGGATGGAGCAAGCCTGTTTTCTGCTGCTCCAGAGACTAGGACATGGAGCAATGGCTTAAAATTTCAGGAAAAGAGATTTGATCTAAACATTAGGAAGAACTTCCTGATAGTAAGACCAGTTTGACAATGGAATACATTGCCTAGGAGTGTGGTGCGAGAAGATAAATCTTTGTTGGATGTTTTTAAACAGAGGCTGGATGGCCATATGTCAGGAATGCTTTCATTCTGGTTCTGTGATTCTAACTACTGTAGACCCTACTGAGTCACTTCTTGCATGGTGAGTCAACATGCAGGTAAATCCCATTGTTTTAGTGAATCTGTCGAGTTGGGACAAATGGTAGGATTTAGACCTGACCTAACTAAGTGAGGAATGCTATGATTGCAGTTCTGCAACATCTAGAGGGTGACACAGTTCTCACCCATGGCTTAAAGAAGGGGTGGGCAACTATAGAGAGGTTGGGGGCGTTTTTCACTAGACCCCTCCAAGTCATATAACTGCCCCGATGTGACTGGAAGTGATGTCATATCACTGCTAGTTTCATTTTCAGCCATTTAAAATGTTTTCCAGGGGTATTAAATGCATGTGGGGAGTGTCTTGTGTGACTATTGGGGTCAAATCAGAAAGAGAAATCTGCCGCTGTCCCCTCACTGTACCTGGCCTTGGCCATTTCCACCCTACACTGTTGCAGTGCTATTATTCCACTTTCAACATCCTGTGGAATGCTGGGGTTTGTAATTCACTGAGGCCAAAGAGCTCTCTGGCTGAGAATTCTTAAATGCCCCTCCCCTCCCCTCCCTAAACTGCAAATTCGAGGATTCCATAGGATGTTGAAAGTGGAATAATAGCCCTATAACAGTGTAGCAGGAAATGGCCCTTTTATACTTCCAGTCCAGCTCAAATTCCAGGACTGGAGCTGGATTTGGGAAAGAATTGTTTGAAGCTACAGAGCACAGAAAAGTCAAGGTTGGGGAAGGTCAGGTTTTCCTTTCCTGGAAAGATCTGGGAACTAAGCCCTCAGAGGAACAGCTCCTTGTCGCCTTTAACACTGCCCAGGTTGACCAAGCTTTACCCACACTGCACAGTTATAGCACTTTGATTCCACTTTGCAAGCCATAACTCTACGCTATCCATCTAAGATTTGTAGTTTGAGGCAAGACTTCAGAATCCTCCACCTTGGTGCTCTGGTGCCTGTCTACAACATCCTGACAATTCCCAAACTTCTACAGAACGGAGCCATGGCAGTGGAAGTGATATCAAAATGCTGCAACTCTGTGGTGTGGATGTACCCCATTCTACAGAGCTCTCATGAGGCTAAACAAGGTAAAGGTTTTATCATTTTGTCTCTTCACCGACGTGCTCTTGAAACAATTAATCATAACAGAGCTTTTGCTGTGAGAGTAACACGTTTTGGCACGGGATCCCAATTTCCTTGTTCTCGCGAGCTTGGCTTGCACCCGCCTCTGACTACACACACAGACACACACAAACTCCTTGGCTCAGCTCACCCAGTGTTCCTGTTGCTGGCTTCCCCCAGCTTTGCTTGCCAAGGCTTTTGAGCTGTGCGGTTATTGTGTAACGTGGACAAACATTCACGTCGAGTGAGGCAGGGACCACCAGATACGTCAAAACACTTCACATATTTATTCGTTTCATACCACACATTCAAGCACCTTGAACGCCAAACAGCAATTTTCAACTCCAGCAGGGCCCAGTCCCTCCACCGTGGTCATTTTATGCGTCCATGTTGTGCAAAGACTATGTCTTCCCTCTCAATTTAATGAAAAAAAGGAGAATTTTTAAAGGGTGCACACACAGACACACACACACAATGGATGGAAAATGTACATGTGTTCCATATGGGAAGATTGGCTAGTGGAAAGCAGCCAAGGAGTAGTTTTTGGGGTTTTTTTCTTTTCTTTTAAAGCCACGTTCCTCAAAACTGATGGCTGGATCTGTTCCCAGAATGGCCCCATTCTAGCCTGGACTGAAGTTTTTTCTTGATGGGTTCAGGCAGTTGGCAAGATTCCGCTCCAGGAGAAATGCAAACCCTTTGCCAGAGTTTACCCCCACAACGTTTGGGGAAAAGAAAGTCCTGTAGTTGGAGCCAGCTCCCACATCCTCCCACAGTTCCCCCTATGGGGAGTGTGTGAGTGTGTGTGTGTGTGGTTGTGTGTGGGAGAAACACTGCCACCTAAAGGTCCAAACACATTCCCCTGTGGACCCAACAGGACTGAACCCTATCCTTGGCTGCTCTTGAAAACTGTTAGTAATAGGAATAGGAAGAAAATTTGAAAATATTTGAAAAAGTGTTTCTCCAGTTCTGGTAAATGCTGGTGAGAAGCATCCTGGACAGATAAGAAGTTTTGCAGTTCGAGACCTAATCTACACAAAACTTCCATGTGCTTATTTTGCAGAAAAAGGAACATTTTTCTGGGCAGAAATATTATTTTTGAGGCCAAAGACATTGTTTTCCATGCATTCTAGTCTGTGCAAAATATACAGCCCATTTCTTTACAAAAATGCTGTTTTCTATACAAAACAACTATGTGTGAAGTTTTTAACAGAATAAGTCTAGAAAGGCTAATAAGAAGGAAATTGGTGAAATTACTCATTGCTTCTTTTGAGAAGAAATGTAGCAAAGGATTGCATCCCTAGTTGGAATCTGAAGTTTGAGATATATATATAGAGAGAGGGAGGGGAGTGGGGGATAGAGATTAACGGACTGATTTGATTTCTGAGGCTAGTGGTCCTCACCCCAGCTTCATTTGTTGCACAATGCAAAATGCTATAGTGGTAAATTTTGAAGTGGAGTCACTTGATAGTCAGGATGGGAGGCGGATATGATCTTCAAATATCCAATGGGCTGCCAGGTAAAAGATGAAGTAAACACTGGATTCAAATGCCAAGAAGGGAAGGTCTGACTCGAACAATTATTTCCTGAGGATAAAAGCTCTCCAACAGCAGATGAGATTACCTCAGAAAGTCGTAGGCCGTCCTTCAGTGGAGAGTTTTAAAAAGAGATGAGATGGCCACTCCCCAGCGACGCTTTAGCAGTGAATCCCTGCACTGGCAGGGGGCTGGACTAGATGGCCCTGGGGACATACTCTCCAACTGTCTCAATTTGGCAGGCACAAGGGTTTTTTTTGATCAGGGTAGGCAAGTGCCTACCCTCCAACTATCCTGATCTGGCAGGAACAGCGCCAGTTAATCCTCTGTCATCCCACTTTTTCAGCAGCATCTAAAATGTCCCCTTTCCTCATTTCCCCCACCTCTCATCTTTATCTTTGGCTTACTGCCATTGGTGCAAATTGATTTCAAAGCGCAAATGTAGTTTGCACACAGTTATCTCACCAGGGAAGAAAGCAGAAGAGGTGGTGGAATCTTGCTCAGGCAAAAACAAACTGCTGCAGCCTCTCCTAGCTTGTCTGTTCTTCCTCATTCATAGCCTTTGACATCTTGATCACACCCTAGTGTTCCTTGGCCAAATATGTCTTGGTTTTCACCTGTGAAATGTTGAAAGGTACACTCGGGGGTGTTGCCAATGATCTGATCGCATGACTCCCGTTAGTGCCATGGTGACTGCCAGTTACATATGTGCCTGTCCATTTCTTTGGATGTTGCAAAAGAAGGCATCCACTGGAGGAAGTGTTCACCGACTCCTAGTTTTCACTTGCAAAAAGCAAAAGGGTACATTGGAGGTCGAAGCCAAGTCTCTGATCCTATGAATCCGGTGAGCCCAGGTTACATATGTGCATGTTCTTCTCTTTGGATGTTGCAAAAGAAGGTATTCACTATCTCCTTGTGCAATGTACCTTCTACCAGGCAGTTTTCAGGAACCGGAGAATACTATCACATCCATCTGTTCGGCAGGAGGGGAAGAGCAGTGGAGGCGCCCAGGCAACACTCAGCCTGGTGCAATTTGGCAGCTGAATTAAGCTGATCTTGGTCTTCCAGCTCTCCAGCAAGTCACTGCAAATCCATGCGGGTGACCTCAGCTGTCAGCTCTCTTCTGCCTGTTTGCTTCCCCCTCCTTCCCCCAGCCAGTAAAAAGTCATGTCAGGGCATGTGAGCTCTAGAGCATTGCCTCCCAGGAGTGGGAAGCATGTGGAATCGTGCAGGCAGCGTATTACCGTCTTCCTGAGTAATGTCGGATCATGCCCATCATGTCACCACGTGGAGTCCAAAAATGCAGGCAGCTGTGCTGATCTGCAGGAACAAAACCAGATCTAGTTTTTAATTTCCATCAGGTGCAGAGATTTTATACAGTGGAAGGGATTCTAACTCCCTGTTCAAGACCAGAGACTCCACCAATCATTTGCACAGTAACAGGTACAGCTCAGAAAAAATATTGTTCCTGCAAAATTCCCTCCAGTGGAAACAGGAAAAGGTGAAGAGGATGGCATATGATGCCAATATTCCTCCAAACCAAAACACCCTGGTACCTTGACTCCAGTGGCGTATCTAGGTTCAACAGCGACTAGGGCAAGTATGGAAGTTGTGCCCCTAGGTGTTGCTTCTCCCACCACCACTGCTCCAGGCCAAGGAAGACCCTGGCAAGGGTAGGAAGGGTGGCAGAGGTGGGTCAGGCCCAGGCGGGGCTGGGGAGCATGGCTTTTTTTTTTGTGCCCCCTGGTATTGGCGTCCAGGGCAAGTGCCCTATTTGTCCTACCCTAGATACACATCTGCTTGAATGCTGTGGCACCGCTACATGAGAAGAAAAAAGGGGGAGAGATTCATGGAGAGGAAAAGGCAGGCTGAGTATATGGGGAGAAATCTTATGCTCCCCCTCACTGCTGGCTGCATGGTTCTCTGGCCAGTTTTATTGCTTGCTGTTATGTATATATTGAATCATACATTTGGAAGGGTCATTAAGGATCATCTAGAGCAGGGCCTGTCAGTGCAAAAATCTTCTGCTACAGGTTTTTCAAAGAACCTTCAGTGAAGAATAATTGACTACCACCATCACCTTCTGAGACAAGTTATTCCTCTGTCAACCAGCTCTTACCATTACAAAATTCTTCCTGGTGCTTAGCTGGAATCTACTTAATTTTAATTTGAACCAACGATTCGGTTTTACTGAAGGGGCAGAAATAAACTTGCTCTATCTTCCACCTGATGATCTTTCAGATATTTAAAGATGGTTATTGTATGACCTTTTAAATTTCCCTTTTCCAGGCTAATATCCAACTCCCTCAATCTTTTTGCATAGGGCTTATCTTCCAGATTGTCTACCTTTTAAAGTGTCCTCTGCACACCTTCCAGATTGTCAATATCCTTCTTAAGTGGCAGTGGCCACTTATTGCAGATGAGGCCTCTGCAAAGCAGAATAGCATAAAGTCCCTGGGATTAAATTTAGCTCTCTGGGGTTTCTCATGAGGCCATGAGCCCTTTTTTTACGACATCACCCTTGGATATCTTCCAGCTTTTGTACAGATTATGTCACATACCCTCCAATATTTCACACATGAAAACCAGGACAAGCAACATCAGAGCATGGACAAGAGGGCAAAGGTTACTAATAAGGAAAAACACACAACTAAGAAAAGGCTGGTGCACTTTACTTTTGCCTGAGCCTACCGGGAAGGGCAAGACTGCCCCCCTGCTCTCCTCTCCCCCTCTGCTGAGTTAATTGGGTGCAAACTACTTTGGTACTTTGAACTCAATTTGTAGCAATTGAATTAAGGTGAGGACAAAGGGGGAAGAGAGAGGAGGAGAGAGAAACTGGGACACTTTAAAAGCACCTGGGAAAATAGAATGACGGAGGATTAATTGGGATTGTCCCTGACAAATTGGGACAGATATAGGGTATGGAGTAGTACTGTTTGGTACCTTGACTGGACTCTAGAATTCAACTGATACAGCCTAGAATTGCATTGGATTATTTTATTTTATTTTTGCCATTATATTAGACTGTTGACTCATGTTAAGCTTGTGGTCCTAATCTGGTCAAATCACTCAATTTGCACACAAGAGGAAAGTATTGGAAAGGCTGAGTTTGCAGAAAGCCTCCCACCCCCCCCCCCCAAAATATGGAGGTATCCTGGGTGGGACACTTGAAACAGGAGGAGAAACTCCCAAATAATCTAGTGAGGTCTGAGCATCTTTAATAGCCACAGAATGCTGAACAGTCCAGTACTGGGAGGAAAGGAGAGGAATGAGCAGGATGAACCAACAACCAAAGAGGAAAGGGAACAGTATCATGACGAACTGGCTGGAATATTCTATACTGCCACATCTTATTGCACGGTTTTCTTCTAAGTGATAAGGAAATCCATTCTTCACATTGCAATATCTTCCAAGGGATTCCTTTTCTTTTGGTTGACTTGGCTTTGTTGGTGAATTTGTTCAATACATGCAAGATTTACACACTTGCATTTTTTTAGCTTGCAAATACCCAAGCTTTTGCAAAGAGCTATGGATCGAGTTGTCAGCTAAGTAGACAAAAAATTCTTTGCCTCCTAATCTGAGTCAAGTAAGGGGTGAGATGTTAACATCATCTGTAAATCAGTATGTCTTAACTCCAATTATTTTCTGAGTGTTCCTTTTAACCTACCCTGGCTGATATTCTGTTAGGGACATAGACACACGTGAGTTTCCCTTACACATTACCTATGTCCTTTGTTTGGGCACCATAGAAGAAGGTACTCCCTTTATCCCTCTATAGCACCCACTAGACTTACAATACAGCCTCCAAAGCCCTCCCTCACAGATCAGTCCTGTACTTTGTGGGAAACAGGAAGCATCGGAGAAGTGTCTGGTTATGTCCCTGTAGCCAGATGCAAAATGATTGCATCAGAAATAAAACCCCAGAGAACCCCAGCAGACTTCAGCTCTGTTATAATAATCTTGGGTTTTGTGACAGTGACATAGTCTGGCAACACTGCAGTAGCCAGATGCTTCTCTGATCCTGCCCATGGGGCATGGGGTCTGGGCTGTGCAGTAAGTCTAGATATCTCTCAGCCTGCGAAGGTTTGCATTTGTCTCAGCCTACAATAATATATGTATATGTCTCAGTATATACATGCAGGTTGTCAGCCTACAATAGGCAGGCAAAACTGTCTGAGCCTTCAATAGGTCTGCATGCATATGTCTCAGCCTACAACAGGTCTGAATGGAGAACTGTGATGTTACACTGAGCTGCATAGAATTGCAGATCGAATGCCGAGTTCTTAAGTTGTTCCATTTATTATTATTAGCCCATATTCTACATCGTAGAGAGCCAGCATGGTGTAGTGGTTTAAGCAGGAACCAGATGCAATTTTTTGCACCAAATAAGTCCTGAACTGTGAATAGTCTTCAATCATTGCAATGTTGACAATTTTCTGACAAAGAGAATTAAAATGGTAAAAGTTTTTGGTCTTGCCTGCAGGAATGAAATAATTGAATGTTTACGTCCCTAGTCATAGAGAAGTTTTGTGCCACAGGCCAGTGACTTTTGATATTCACACTTTCAAAAAGTAACCAAAAAGTAAAAAGTGATTTTGTACAAAAATCAGTTATGAGGCTGCAAATATAACTGTAACACATTACTGTTACCACACCCCTTACCTTGTGAGTACAGTGAGATTGGTGGGAAGTATCACTTTGTATATAAATTGGACACTTATGGCTGGAAAACATGCTTGAAAGAGTGTTGGCTGGGCATAAGTTGCTAGGCCAGGATGATCTCAGACAAATGGTCAGGTAATAAATTCAGGAAGGATTAAGTGCAAAAAACCTGACACTAATGGGTTTCGGATAATCCTTTCAACTGTAAAATCGAAGGCTTTTCACGGCCAGAATTCATAGGTTGTTGTGGGTTTTCCGGGTTTTGAGGCCGTGTTCTATTAGTATTTTCTCCTGATGTTTCGCCTGCATCTGTGGCTGGCATCTTCAGAGGATATGAAGATATATCCTCTGAAGATGCCAGCCACAGATGCAGGTGAAATGTCAGGAGAAAATACTAATAGAACACAGCCTCAAAACCCGGAAAACCCACAACAACCTAATCCTTTCAACTACTCAAACTCTGTGGGGAGCAAAATTGCCCTAGTGAAGCAATCAGAGACCAACATCCTGTAACCCTGCTCTACAGAAACCTTCCTTATGCCTCCTACCTGTCCAAACATTAAGAGATTGTCATGACTCCCACCAATGTTTGTTACCTAAAGTTAAGACAATCAGCCCATTCCGGACTCCTTTGTCTACCTTGTGAGAAGGCAATTACCACACTGTCTAAACACACCTCTTCAGAGTAGGAAATAGGGTAGAAAAACCCTAGCTCTGAGCCCAGCAAATTGTGATACGTTGGAGTTAGTTAATGGCACTCAGATTTTTGTTCCTCTGTGCTATCCTCAAACGCTGTCTGAACCACTCCACTTCAACCTTCTTTTTTCAGGACCAGTAAATATCACCCTTTCCACCAACATCTCTCTCTGTCCAACCTTTCTGGCTTTACTCTTCAATAGCCTTGTATGGTTCATGTGATTGTTTGATTTCTTGTGTCTGTGTTGATTTCCAATAAAACAATCTGTTTCATCTTTAACTGGAGTCCTCTCTACAGTTACTACTGATATACGTAGATGAAAAGATCCTGCCATTACCCTCCACTTGCAGGCTTTCTTTGAGACATAATTCCCCCAAACTCTCAGAAGACACTGGCATTGCAGGTGGATCCCAAAGTCCCCCACCTTCTGACATTACTTTCTAAAAGTAAATTTCCAAAATCTTTGCAAAGCAACTCATACCACGGACCAAAATGTGACATCACCATCTGCAGCAAACTCAAGCAGCTGCTGATAGAAGATCCCAGATTTGCTTTCCATTTGAGATGCATTTCAGAGCCTCCCCATGGGACTGAAAGCTCATTGACACCAACTGCTGGCAGCCTTAGAAAGGCAAGCACACACAGACTCAGCAAATCCTCTTAAGATCACCGATGCTCCTCATTAAATCCAACCCACATGTATGCGCGTGCACGCCTGCATTTTGTTTCCTAACTCAACTCAGTAGCTGGGAGGTCCCCATCAATATTAAAGTACGCAGTTCAAGGAAAGCCTCCCTTGCCAGACATCACAGAAATGGACCTCTTAATTGACAAGAAGAAGGAGAAGAAAAGAGGATCTTGGAGTTTCAGAGGACTCATGTAAACCTATTCTTTTCTGGACAACCAGTAGGATAACGACAAAGACAAGATCTCGCTGGTGCTTTGAGGAAGCCCAAGAAGGTAAGGTCACTGCAATGAAGGTATCTCTGGACCTTATAGTTTCATTAGAGCAGGAGTGGGCAACTGTGGAAGAGTAAGTTCCCCCACATAAGTTCTTGGTGGGCTGCACTGCACACACACTACACCACTGTATAAAAGGAAAAAGCTTTCCAGCCGTCAAATAGAGGATATGCCTTGTAATAAAGGACACCTGTCAGTCTGTTACCCTACTGGTATACCCCTTCCCGGGGAGACATACATTTGATATCAAATATGCCTACCATGCCAGAGAGGTTGTCCAAGTGGGCACGTAGGCAAAGAGGTCAAACAACCGAAAACAGGTCAAGACCAGAAAAATCTCCAGTCATGTAGTCCAAGGAGACCTCAGGCTATACACATCCACATAAATAAAGGATCCTCAGCCAAGAATAGCCAGCTTGAGGGAATTAGCGTGTTTTCCCCAGATTGAGCAACTTTGACTCTGGAAAAATCCTATAAAGAGAGGTCCATCTATATAAACCAGTACTGCAACTCTACTTGACTGCAACCCTACTTAACTGCAACCCTACTTGAAACAATACTGCAACCCACTTGCCACTGTATGGCCTTCCTTCCTTTGTCTTGTTCTTCCCAGGAGAGGGCCTGCCCTTGAGGTATATTCTGCCCCATAAGTAGTCCTAGTTTTTGAGGGTCTCTTTGGAGAACTCCCCACCACACTAGCAGACCAGCACTCTGGTAGTTGAGTGATCCCCTCAGCCGTCTCTTCGCTGAGCTCCATTCTTCTCGCTGTTTCCCGGACCGAAGACTTCAGGACAGGTGCAGTATCACCACCTCTACATTCCCTTTTGCTATATCCCCTATCCACTTCCCCCCTCTTTTCCTTCTCAGTAGGCTTTGTGTGCATGAGTGAATGAGTGTGCTGGTGTGTGATAATATATTCATTTAATAAAATTCATTTATTCAATACATTTGCCTGGCTTTTTGCTTGGCCTGACCACATAAAGGTGGGTAAAAGATCCTGCTGGGTTACCCTGTCCCTCGTTTTGCTGTTGCCAGTGCTCCGCTAATTTTCCCAACCTCTATACCTTGGAGTGAATCAAGGTGTCCCCCACAGGACCCCCAGAAGTCAGGGCAACAGCCCTATAAGGGATAAATTTTCTGACCCTCAAATAAGGGACATCCCTTACAACCCTAGTACCTACTTAAGTAGCCTGAATGATGTATTGATAAGTTGTTGGAACTTCCAAAAGTCCTGGTGAGATTTTGTTAGCAGGACAGAAGTAACGACAGAGCCATATTTTTTTTGGCTTTTCTCCTTCTCTTCAGGCCTTTCCCCCTTACTCCTAGACTAGAGCTTGGAAGTAATTAGTTACAAATAATTAGCTACTTATAATTATTTCCTTTCCCCAATAAGGACCGTGTAACTATATATTTTTATTAATTTAATTAAAGTATTTCTGTATTGCCTCCCTCCAGGGCTCCTGTGGCTATGAACAGATAACAATTGATTAAGAGAGTACAAAGAGAAAAACATTTTTTTAAAATACATCACAATACTAATTGAAAACTCCTAAAAACAATCCTAGACCCCAGCTTTGAAACAGTTTTAACAGCAAACATTGAGTGCCATGTGGAACAGCATTGTTTTAGCTACCTACCAGAAGTTTAAAAGAAATGGGGCTAACTTCTTTGGGTAGGGAATTCCACAGTTGAGGGGCTGCTACAGAGAAAGCCTGTTACATGTTCCCACCAACCTAACTTCATGAGGTGTTGGGACATGCAATAGGACCTCCTCTGAAGATCTCAAATTTCTGGCAGGCTCATACGGGAAGAGATAGTCTTTCAGACATCTTAGCTTCAAGGTGTTTAGAGCTTTGTAGGTCAACATCAGCACGTTGAGTTGAGCTTGGAAGCAAACTGAAAGCCAGTGTAGTTCTTGCAGGACTGGTGTTATATGGTCTTTAAAATGTATGCATAACACCAGTCTGGCTGATTTTTTTTTTCAATACAGTATTTACCACCACCACCACCACCAGGCAACCTGTTATCTGTGATTTCACTTGCTGTGGTTTCAGTTGCCCATGGTCAACTATGGTCCAAAGATATTAAATGGAGAACCACTACTCTACACAGTGTCAAGTTCAAGGAGGAGGAGGAAGGAAGGAAGGGAAAGAAATGTGTATGATTCTGACAATTACGTAAAACGCTAAATGCAGGTCTGAATTTTAGTCCCAAGTTAGTCCAAACCTTAGTTAGTCCCAACTACAGTAGAGTCATGGGATCAGTTATTGATTGGTTAGTCACCACACAGTAAATCTCATTGATTCAATGGTTCTGCTCCAGATGGAGTTAATATTGAGTGTCTAGGTTACACACACACACACACACACACACACACATCTTTTTCTTCCTAATGTTGTCTTCCTAGCTGTTCTGAATATTTAGGTGGAATCTCTTTTCCTGTAGTTTGAAGCCATTGCTCTGTGTCCTAGTCTCTGAAGCAGCAGAAAACAAATTTGCCCTATCCTCCATATGAGATCTCTTCAAATATTTAAACATGGCTATCACGTCAGCTTTTAATCTTTTCTTCTCTGGGCTAAACATACCCAGCTCCCTGAGTTGTTCTTCATAGGGCATGGTTCCCAGGCCTTTTACCATTTTGGTCTCCATCTTCTGGACACGGTCCAGCTTGTCAATATGCTTCTTGAACTGTGGTGATCAGAACTGGACACAGTGTTCCAGGTGGGGTCTGACCAAAGCAGAATAGAGTGGCACCATCACTTCCCTTGACCTAGAGGGAAGGCCTAGGAGTGTCAAGATCCACACAAATGTTCTTGCAAGGCCACCTTTGGCCCCAGGGCTGCCTTTTGTCCACCCTTTTTTTATAGGAGAAGGAGATGCAACATTCACCTTGAGAATGTTCTTGCAAACGCTTTCTTGGTTGTCAGCAATGACATGCAAAGAACTAGCTGCCTTTTCAGCCAAATAGATTTGCACCCCCATCCCTTCACCCTTTTTTACATCTAAACTGTAACCATCCTTAAACCCCGTTGACAGGATGGATCTGTATTATTTTTGAAAAGATTCCTGTCAAAGGCTTTTCCCATCTTTCCCCTGTAACGACCTGTTAAGAGTTGAATGCAGTCCTTCCGCCTGCATTAGGCCATCAGGCACTGAGCTCTGGAGTGCTTAAGTCATAAAACCGGGAGAGGTTCTGCACCGTAACAGCTGCAGGTAGAGTCGTAATGGCAGTGAAATCACCCCCAAACTATTCCATCGCCATCCATTTCCATCGCCTCCTGACACCTGATCACCACTCAAGAGTTACTTCGCAAAACAATAATAAGGAGAAAAGATTCTGCATATTGTTTCCTGAATTCCAGCACTGTCATAAAAACAGACATATCTTTCTCCTTCTTCCTCTCAAAATTTATTTCTGGAGGGTTTTCCCCCAAGAATTTCTCTGTTTCTTCTAGTAACTCAGCAATATCCACTGGAGCTGGTGAGTTTAATAAAGGCAGAGCCAAAGAGGATAAAGCTTGATAAAGTCAAAGGCAGTAGGAGAAGAGGGAAACTGTACTACAGGTGGATTGGTGAAATCAAGGAAACCACAGCCCTACTTTGCAAGACCTGAGCAAGGACAGTTGATGCCCCAGGGATCATGGTGGTCTCTCATTTCTAGAGTCATCATAAGACAAAGTTGACTTGGGCCGTTTCCGCACTAGACGATTATAGCACCATTATTCTGCTTGCAACATCCTATGGAATCCTGGGGTTTGCAGTTTCGGGAGAGGCCGGCCGAAACTGTACTTTAGGGGGATGTGACTACGTAACGCTAGAATTCACAACTGCGGGAGAGGCAAGGAAGAGTATAGACAAACAGGGAGCCTGGATTTCAGGAAAGCAGATTTTAACAAGTTCAGGGAATTACTGAGTGTAATCTCATGGCTAGAAATGCTAAAGGAAAAAGAGACCCAGTATAGGTAGGAGTTCTTGAAGAAGGAATTGCAAAAAGCACAATCACAAACAATCCCACAGAAGAAGAAAAATGGGAAACATCTGAAAAAGCCAATGCACAGCAAACTCAAGGAGGAAGTGGGAATCAAAAGAGGTATGTATACAGAATGGAAGGAAAAACGAACCACCAAGGAAGAGTACAGATGCATAGGCCAAGTTTACAGAGGTAGCATAGGCCAAGTTTGCATAGATAGTATAAAGAAAACTAAAGCTCAAAATGAGCTGAGATTGGCTAAGCAACCAAGGAGCAACAAACAAGAGGAGAGAGTGAAGCCACGCAGCTCAATAAGAATGGTAAAATGCTAACAGATCACAATGAAAAGGCAAAAATTACTCAACACCTGTTTTGCTTCAGTTTTCTCTCCATGCAGCAGCAGAGACCTTGGCATGGGATCTCAATTGCAAATCAAGATTGATAGGGGGATTAGTCAGGAATCACCTAGCTAACCTAAACAAGTTCAGTTCTGCAGGGTCAGATGAATTGCATTCAAGGCCATTTCCATACTACACCGTTATAGTGCTATTATTCCACTTTCAACATCTTGTGGGATTCTGGGGTTTGTAGTTTACAGAGGCCAAAGAACTCTCTGGCTGAAAATTATAAATGGCCCTCCCTAAACTGCAGACCCATAGGATGTTGAAAGTGGAATAATAGCACTATAACAGTGTAGTGCGGAAATGGCCTACGTGTCTGAGATCTCCAAGACTTCTGTGTCAAAGAGATGGAATGAAACTTCGTGCTCACAGAGTTACATGGCACTTGCACAATGTCCTACCTTGTTAGTAAACTGCAAAGCTGTGCTCACTTCGGCAGCACATATACTAAAATTGGAACGATACAGGGAGGTTAGTAAACTGCAAGGCTGCACAACTGAATATGCAACATGATATGCAGTGCATGCCCACAAATGCTATGGCATCACATGCAGAACTCCATGTCTTCAGCCTTAAACCATTTATGGGCATTCTGCGTCCAACAAAAATGTCTAATCACTACCATAGGATAATTTACGCAGGCACAGATCACCAATCCAATTCCAGCCTGTATTTTTGGAATTTTTAAAGGTCTCCAGTGAAAGGAAGAGAAAGGAAGTACCCTTGCCATTCCGTAGCAACAAATACTGAGGAGTACAAATGGAACACAAGCAAAAAAGAGGAGATACATCTCGAAGTGCAATAGTGTTTTATTTTTTTGTTTCAGAACAGACTCAACCTGTTTAGACGTATGTATATATTTCAATGGCCTTCTTCAGAGACTACATAAATATAAATGCAAATAGAAACATCAAATTAAAAATCAAAAGGACAACCCATAATTATACCATAATATCTTCTGAACTCTTGAAGACATAGCTCCCTTTTTTAACTCTGACACCCTTGTCATTCTGGCCATCGCAAATGTGAGATCATTTCATGATGATGTGGCCAAGATTAAATTCTTTTAGCAACTGGGAACTGTAGGCTCCGCACAAAACCCATTACCCTAGCAGAACATCCTGTTCTCCAGGCAAACAGGAAGTGCTACACCTCCATCCTGACATGGCATCCTTTATAGGTTAAGCAAACCCAAAAGGGAACTCGCTTCATCTCTAGGGACCAATCAAATCAGTTGGATTCTGTAATGGCACATGCATAATGCTCTGGAATGCCTCATTCCGCTCATAACTCTGTCCCCTCGTTACAAAGCCCTCCAGTAATGTATGGCATGCAAAAAATAAATCTCACACAGTAGTCAAATGATATACAGGACTGTTGTTCAGTGGGGGGACAATGCACACATTTTCTGTGGAGGTGGTTCCCAGTTCTCTTACCTTTCCAGTAAAAAGAGTCACATTTCAGGTGATGGAGAAAGACCTCTTCCCACCTGTGCCTTCACTGCTCCTTGTGGCTTTGGGTTCATAGGTGTTTCTTTGACAATGATGTCGTGAAGATTGAAAACCCTGAGGCTTTTGGTGAGCAAGGACTGTAACATCATTTTGCACACTCTTTGGACTCCCTTGTTTTCTCTGAATTAAGCAGGAATCCCCACAGTAATTGCACAATGTTTCCCTAACAATGATGTATTGTTGAGAGCAACCCCAAAATACTTCAAATTATAGCTCAGAACAATACGTTTTTGTTCCTGGTAGGAACATACATCCCATTCCCAATAAGGATGAAAATTGCTTTAGATCAGAGATGGTCAAAATGTTGCCCACGGGCTGTATGTGGCACCCAGGGCCATTTTTGTACCCCCTACAAAACCCAGGAGTCAAAAGAATTGCAAATAATTTTTTAAAAAACTTATTTTTTTGCCTCCACGTGCCCCCAAATATCCAGTAGTGGGATATTTTTTTTTTTTGCATGTTTTTGCCCCTCAGGGCAATTTTAATCCAGAAGAGCTTTTTTAATAAAACAGGAAGTGACTTCTGCCCACTTCCTGTTGTTTTAAAAAAGCTTTGCCCAGGATCAAATGGCCCAGGAGGGCCTTGTCCCACACATTCACTAGAGAGGTGTTTAGGTGTTTAGGAGCAAAGATACCACTTTTAATTTTTGGGGAGGTGGGGTTGTTGTGGGCAAGGTGAGGCCCTCCAAAGTGTCCTGAAGGGCCAATAGCATACCATCCAGCTGTCCAGAGCTGGCAGAGACAGTCTTGATTATTCCTTTGCTGTTCCATTTTTTCAGCAATTTTTAAAATGTCCTGGTTTCTTTCTCCTCTTCCCACATTCTCCCTTTGTCCTTAGCTTGCTTCAGTTGCAGCAAACTGAGTTCCAAGTGCAAAGAAAGTTTGCTCTCCTTTAAGACAGCAGTGGGAAGAGGTGAGGAGGACGCTTTTCAGCCTGGTGAGGAGAAGACTGAACGCATGGCATTTTCCATGAGAAAGGGCACCTGGAGCGTTGCGCGATTGTGAGGAGTGATCTGCACAATGCACTCACAATCGCGCAATGCTCCAGGGGCTGGCAGGCGCCGATCGCACACCTTTTCATTTTCGGCTAGAAGCTGAAAATGGTGAGCAATTGCGCATTGCTCCCGGGCCCCACGTGCACTAACCTGGGGTGCGGAGCCTCCGGAGCTGCGCCGGTCATGCTTCCTGCCCCACCGCAGCCTGGGAAGGTCCCAGGATGCGCTGAGGAAGGAAGAGGCTGGGCTCTCACGCAAGCACACAGCTCACATGGAGCCAAAGGACCCCGGAGGTGAGAGCCTCTCGCCAGAGGCTGCTCGCGTGATCGCTGCACCCCAGCGCTGGAAGAAGGTAAGGTGTGGAAAGGGCCTGAGGGGTGACATGATTGCACTCTTTAAATATCTCAAGAGACAAGGGTGCAGGTCAGCTATGAAACCTGTCATGTCCATCTTTCAGGACCTAGATATAGACTCAGAGACTGAAACAATTCCACCTACCCAAGAACCAGAACAGGGAGCAGTGCTCTGTCCCTTCTGACATGGTGTCATGCTCTGCTTCCAGAATATTGACTCAGAGTCTGAAACAGGGGGCATGCCAGAGGCTGAAAGATGGGGCATACCAGGACCTGCTGTACAGGAAGAGGCTGCAGTGCCACAAATAGAACAGGGGGCAGTGCCAGCTCCAGCAGAGAGTCCTGCCTCTTCAGACATAGAAGAGCACTTACCTGTACCCAGCTTTGCAGAGTGCAGACAGCAAAGAGACAACCAACATCATTCTCTCAGAATGTATAACCAACAACAATTAGTCAAGCCACAGCTGTGCTAGGCTTCAAATCTATATAGCTGACGTCCTTCCCCTCCAGCAGTTGTCAGAGCTTATCTGACATTCTACTTTGATGAATACTCTGGCTGACCTTGGACACTCCCTTGCCTTGGAGCCCTGTTGGACTTTATTCATGACTCTGTGCTTACTGCCTGGAAGTAAGTAATGAGCTGGGAGTTATTCAATTTGTTTTGTTTGTTTTATCAGCTGTGCCAGGACTGAGATAGGACACACAGAAGATAACTCACCTATACCCATCTTTGCTGAGTGTAGACACCCAAAAGAAAGTGTACGCTGATATCAATGAATTTATAACAGATAGCAGTTAATTAGGCACCAGCTTCGCTGATCTGTGAACCTACAAAAACTCAGCCATTCCCCTCCAGAAGCTGTCGGTAATTAACTGATTGTTTCTCCTGCCATGTCTTTGACCTCTGACTTAGGATTATATTGACTGTACTTTGATTTATGAATATTTCTGGGACTGTTATTATGCTTCATATTTGTTTCAAGTCTGTTTTCCTACTACAGTGGTTCTCAACCTGTGGGTCCCCAGATGTTTGTGGACTTCAGCTCCCAGAAGCCCCAGCCACTATGGTCAATGCTCAGGGCTTCTGGGAGCTGAAGTCCAAAAACATCTGGGGAGCCACAGGTTGAGAACCACTGTCCTACTAGATTAAAATTAGGAATCACATTGTGGAAGGCTTGCTTGCTGCTTGCTGCTGACCCTTATCAACTGCTCATTGGTTGACTTCCCAGACTGACACCCTCTCCGCAACTCACCCATTTTCGGCGCTGGGGTGTGGTGCTCATGCAAGCAGCCTCTGGAGAGAGGCTCTTGCGTCCTTGCTCCTTTGGCTCCTCACGAGCTTCCTGCTCGTGTGAGAGCCACGCCTCTTCCTTTCACAGTGCAGCCTGGGACCTTCCCAGCCTGAACTGGACAGGAAGCGCGACTAGCCCAGCTCCGGAGGCTCCGCACGCAAGGTAAGTGTGCACGGGGCCCCAGAGTGATGTGCGACCGTGCAGCATTTTCAGCTTCAAGCCAAAAATGAAAAAATGTGTGTGCGGTGTGTGTCAGGCCCTGGAGCATCGCGCAAATGTGAGTGTGTCGTGTGGACCGCTCCTCACATTTGCGCAATGCTCAAGGGGCCCTTTCGCATCGGAGATGCTGTGTGAAAAGGACCTGAGACTGGAGAAAACAAATGGCTTAGAGAGGTGGTGGGGTCTCCTTCTCTGGACATCTTCAAAAACAGGATGGACAACTACTGTCTCGGGGTGCTCTAGCTGGAGTTCCTGCACTGAGTGAATGGGCGGTGTTGATCTGATGCCTAGGGCACCCCTTCCAACTCTAGGATTCTATCACCATTTCCACACTACACTGCTATAGTGCTATTATTCCACTTTCAACCTCCTGTGGAATTCTGAGGTTTGTAGTTTACTGAGGCCAAAGAGCTCTCTGGCTGAGAATTCTAAATGTCCGTCCTTAAACTGAAAACACCAGGATTCCATAGGATGTTGAAAGAGGAACAATGGCACTATAACAGTGTCGGGTGGAAATAGGCTATGATTCTGTGATTATGGGTTTCCATTCAATCAATTCTACTGAGTTTGGAGTCACTGATAATCAAGCCTGGATTCTACTTAGTTCTGATACATTTGGCTTTTGCATGCACATTGGGACTAGGTGAAGCCAATGGTTTGCTAAGAACTGGTTAATCACTCTCTCGGCAAGGTTTTATATCTCTGCTGAGTGTTTTAGCAAGACTGCTGGGCATCAGTGTCATCTGCATCAATAGTCTCCAATGCACTTTTTGGAACAGCACATTGTGAGTATTAATGCAATGGTGCAGGAACGATTTTCAAAGAGTAAGTCCCCCCTCAGACGATTAACAATGATTGTGAGTCATTGCTCAAAGACCATAAAAGACAAGACAAAGGGGGTCATAGGAAGGATGAGGCCTTGGAGGACTCCTTCTGTTTTACCTAAAGCATGCCTCTCTGTGCAAGCTGTTTGGGCACTTGGTCATCATCAATCTCTTCTCTGTCATGTATGAGTGTACAAAGTGCTTTGCAATTATTGCTTCACCCCCTTCGCCGGAAACCTGCGAAGGAAATTGGTTCTCAGAATCTCCACTCCAGGCCAGTCGTGTGCTATTTTATGCTTGCGTTCTGAAGCAATTTAACCATTTCTGTTACTGTCATTCCGTAACAGCAATAGGTTAAATATAGTTGAAAAGGATAGAGTTAATAATGTAACAAAAATATGTAAGCAATATGATATATAACATGTGGAATAACTATGGCCATTTCCGCCCGAGACTGTTATAGCACGATGATTCCACTTTCAACTTCCTATGGAATCCCGGGGTTCGCAGTTTCGGGAGGGGCCGTCTGGCCCCTCCCGAAACTGCAAACCCCAGGATTCCATAGGAGGTTGAAAGTGGAATCATCACGCTATAACAGACTTGTCTGGAAATGGCCTATATGATGTTAAAGGATCTGCAAAAAAATAATAATGTAAGCTATTTTGTTGTAATGTTTTCTTTTTCACTTTTATGGTAATCACATGGTGTTATGTTTTGTTCTTTTTCTTTCATAATTAATAAAAATATTTTTTTAAAAAAAGCATTTCTGTTATTGTTGTCTTCCCGCTTTATTGTCTAAGCGATCCTTAGCTGCTCTCATGGAAAACTATTAGGTAGAACTTCCTGATGAGCAGCATAGTGGAATACGCTGCTTCAGTGGAGTGTGGTGGAGCGTCCTTCTTTGGAGGTTTTTAAACAGAGGCTGGATGATGATCTGTTGGGAGTGCTTTGATTCCATCTTCCTGCATGGCAGGGAGTTGGGCTGGATGGCCCCGGAGTCTCTTCCATTCTGTGGCTGGTGGAGGGTAAATGAGATGGATTGGAGAAGCGTCTGGTTATGTCTTTGTAGCCAGATGCAAAAGGATTACATCATCTCCACTCCTTTAAAACTGCCAGCATGGTGTAGTGCTCTGATTGTTGGACTATAATTCTAGGAAGTCAAAATTGTGTAAATTTTTTTGTACCTTTATTCTTTTAAAATAATTACTCTACCTCTTATGTTAAATGCAGAATACTCTAATAAAATCAGAATAAATTTATACTATAGTGATTCTAGCCATATTTATCAAAGCCCATTGTTGCAAGTCTCTCCTCCCCTTAGCTTTTCTTTAAAAAATTATAACCTTCTCTCATTGGCCCTTTCCGCATCTTACCTTTTCGCGGAGGTGGGGGGCGGCGTTCGTGCGAGCAGCCTCTTGCGTGAGGCGCTCACTTTGTTTCTCTTTCCTTACTGCAGCTGGCTTGCCAGTCGCACGAGCACCGCACGAATGCCCTGCCCGTTCCTACCGCAGCGCAACCTGGGAATTGCAGGCTAGCGCTGAGGCAGGAAGCGCAACCGGCCCGGCTCCTGACGCACCACAGGGCAGGTAAGTGCGCGCAGACCCCAGGAGCATTGCTCGACTGCGCACCATTTTTGGCTTGAAGCCAAAAATGAAAAGGTGCATGCGCGGTCCGCTTTAGGCTCCTGAGCGTCACGTAAATGGGAGTGCGTCATATGGACCGCTCCTCCCATTTACGCGACGGTAAGGGGCCCTTTCGCTTTAGAAACAGTGTGCGAAAAGGGCCATTGATTCTTAAATTCGTTCAAAGAGCCATCTCTAATTAGTATTGCCAATTTGTCCATCTCTGCCACATCCAACAACTTAATCAATCAGCCATCTTGAAATGGAATTGTGGGCTCTTTCCACTTATGGATATACATTCTTCTTGCCACTGTTGTCATATCTTGTATAATTCTTAGAAAGAATAAATAAGATCTGTTCATCAGCCAGTCCCACCAGAAACAGTTCTGAATTCAGTTGAATCTTTGTATTGAGGGTGTTTTTACCATACTCTAGACCACTACCACCCCATCCTGAGGGATGTGCTGTTTTCATAATTGGACATATTTATGGCTGAATAATGTGATCAAAGGTACACTGACCAGAAAGCATGTTGCCAAGTCAAGCTGACCTAAGACATGGTCAGGTCATAAGTTCAGAGAAGATTAGCTGGAGAAACCCTGATGCTAATGGGTTTATGTTAATCCTTTTCAACACTCCAAGCTCTGTGCACTCTCAAATGCCATGGAAGGTGAACTGTCCAAGTTAAGCAATCAGGGACCATCCCTTGATCCTACCCTATGGAAATCTTCCCTATACCCCCTACCTACCCAGACATTAAGAGATTGTCATGACTCCCATCAATGTTTTGTCACTCTGGAGTTAAGGCAATCAGACTCCTTCATCAGTTTCATGGGAACACCACTACAACTTTCTCTATACACCTCCTTCAGGGTATGAAATAGTGTATATAAACCCTAGCTTTGGCTCCAGCAAATTGTAGTGTGATGGATGTAGTGCCCAGACTGCTGTTCTGTGCTAACCACAGACGCTGTCTAAACCCTTCCACTTCAACCCTCTTCAGGACTGGTAAATATCACCCTCTTCACCCCAATCTCTCTCTATCCAGCCTTTCTTGCCTCACTTTCCAATAGCCCTGTATGGTTCTTATGAGTATCTGATTTCTCATACGCATGTCAATTCAAACAAAATACTTTGTTTAACTTTAATTGGAGGCCTCTCTACAGTTAGTACTGTACACATAGGTGAAAAAATCCTGCCTCTACCCTCCTCTTGTAGGACTCCTTTGAGTTATAAGTCCCCCAAATTTTAAGGAGACACTGGCATTGCCAGTGGACTCCAACGTACCCCTTGTCTTAGGGTAACAGTGTCCTCCATTAACAATCAGAACCAGCTGATGGCAACATAAACAGAGTTGCGTATTTGGCACCTTTCCATATGAAGTAGCACATTAAAGTCTGCAGAAATCTTCATTGCCTCTATGCATTGCCTTTGCATACTGCACATTGCAATCATATAATAGGTTGTCAGATTGCTGCTGCGCTGCTGGTTTTGTATGCCTTCAAGGTGTTTCTGGCTTATGGCAGCCCTAAGTTGATCCTATAATGAGGTTTTGGGGGCTGAGAGTGTGTGACATGCCCAAGGACACCCAGCGGGTTTCCATGGCTGAGCAGGGAATTGAACCTGGGTCTCCAACATCATACCGCATCACTCAATATATCCATATCTAAACAATCCACACCACGGTGGATCTCACGTTGTGATATATTGATGCCATTGGTCAAGATCTTACATGACCGAAGGGTAAATAAGTGCCAGCAGAGTTACATTATACAACCCGTCTATTGAATACCAATGTTGTGCTATATTGGTATTCAATACAGTGGTTGTGTAATGTGACCCTGCTGCCTGAGAAACCACGCTTTCCACACCCCCATCCTAGAAGACGGCAAAGAACTGCATACCATCCAACGTTTTGCAGAGGAAAACCAGGACACGTGTGGACAAGCAACATGAGAGTTTAGTCAAGATGGGCAAAAGTTATTCAAGAAGAACAGACAAGCAAACTGCAGCAGCCTATTCTAGCTTGTTTGTTCTTCTTGCATAACTTTGCCTATCTTGACTAAAAGAGCTGGAAAAGCGGGACGGCATAGGATTATGCCTTTTCCTGCCAAATTAGGAGATTGGAGAGTGCGGAGTCGGATGCATCTACTCTGTATCTGGGATAAGATGGGGTGGAGCTTCTGGCTCAGCGGGGATGGCTTCCCAGCAAGCGGTACAACTGAAGTGCCTTTTCTTTTCCAGGAAAATGTGCCTAAGGGTATTGAGAATTCTAGTTGCTGAAAATGGCTTGCAGCATTTCCTCCGTGATTGGACCAGGGCCTGATAGCCTTTCCTGTTGGTGGCTGAAAGGGGAAAGGGTTGACATGTGTGTGGGGGTGGGGGTGTCCGTGTATGTGTGTGTATTTGCTTCACTTTTATATTTCAGGAAGTGATCACATAGCAGTAACCTGCAAAATAAGTCAAGCGTTGTTTATTCTCTCTCTTTCTTCCCTTCTTGCACCCGCCCCCAAAGCCATCCATCTCCTTCCTTCTAGATGTGTTTCTGGGGACCGTGATGCTATTCGGCCTTTATAAGGCCATTTCCGTTTGTAGGCAGTGGAATACAGAGGATGTCCCCCATTTCTTTACAAGGTTGGAGAGGAGAGGGAAGAGGCAAAACCCAGCAAATTCTGGCACAAGTTGAACGGCCCAGTGATGGCGGAAAGCCAGACCTCCTGTTTCGCTGGTGAGGTCACTTTTCCCTTCCATTTCTTTCTTCTTCCTACCTCCCCAGGCCCTGTTAACATGTTCTATATGGAAACAAAGCAAAATCTGTCACCGCAGCTTGAGCTGGAATGCACATCCAAAGTGCTGTTTTGAAACTAACGTGGGCTTTGTTTTCGTCTAGAAACAAGCCCAAGATGAAAACTCTGCCATTTGCCCCAAGTAGAGATTTTGTTTTTCAAACTTTTTTTTAAAAAAGGAAGCACAGTTGGTTGAGGACTTTTTTCATAACCTTCAACATTTCACAAGTGAAAATTGGAACACATGTGACCCATCACCGTCAGAATGTGGTCACAATGGCAAAAGTTGTTAAGGAGGAAGAACATTCCAGCTTGGAGAGGTTGCAGCAGTTTGCTTTGGCCTTATTTGACAGGGAAGGGCAAAATTCCATCACCCTCTCGTCTCTTCTCATCCTCGCTGAATGCAAATTATTCTTGCATATTCAACTCAGTTGCAGCAAAAATGGGAGGACGTGAGAGAAATTGGGACATTTGAAAAGCAACTGAAAGACTGGAATGACAGAGGATTAACCAGGACTCTCCTTTCCAAATTGGGACCATTGGAATGTGTGCTTCTTTTTCTCTTGGGAGTGGGGGCAAAAGATGCCATGGAGAGGAAAAGCCAGGTCTTCAGCCAAACGTGCTCATTTTTAAAAAGTCTGAAAAATGAAAACTCCATCGATTGAAGGGACTGAGAACAAGAAAATCATGAACAAGGAAGGCCTGTTTTAAACCATTGTCATCTTTCAGTGAACAGATAACACCATGATTTCCCTGCAACAGAGTGAAATTTTCTTTTCTTTTTAAGATATTCTAGGCACAAACACATACATTTCTAAACAATACGAAGCCTGATTAATTGGGCAGGATTAACATACTGAAAGAAAGGATCGGGCAGGTTTAGAGTTCTCCATGGCAAAGGAAGAAAGCTGACTTTGAGCAACTGCACTGGGATTCAGACAAAGATTTGTGTGAACTCTGTGGACAAATACACAACAGAAAGAGACTGAGAAAGAAAAAAAAAGGACTGGAAATAACAAATCAGACCATGGGGGAATTTAGTGAGGTAAAAGCTGTAAACTGCTTTGCCCACTGCTTGTGCCAAAGGAAAGAGTGAGGCACTGACCCAGCGATAGAAATCCCTCTTGTGGGACAGTTCACAACTTCAAAGACACTCTGCCCCAGTGTAAACTGAGTTTGCCTTTTTTAAACTGAAGTGCCATTGATTGGAATATAACTGCTGATTCCCAAAGGGTTTTTTTCTCCATCAACCAGGCTAAATACTGCTAGATTGTTGTTGTTGTTGTTTAAAAAAATGAACAGTGTTTGTAAACTGGAAGAAAGAGGTATGTGGATCAGAACATTTATGTGATCTGATACCCTCAGATGAAAAATGGGACACGTGTGGCCGTGCGAAATCACAGTGTGGTCAAGACTCAGCAGAAGTTATCAATGAGGAAGAACACACAGGCTGGGATTGGTTGCTGCAGTTTGCCTTTGCCTGTGCCTACTGGGAAAGGCAGTACTCATGCATGTTTTGATATGTGTTTGTCAGTTTGCTTTATATTGTACTCCATTTTTTTTATTTCTATCTGGATAATTTGTTTTACAATTGCATTGCACAATTTTGTATTTGCATTACTTCTTCCTCCCTCTGTCTCTGTCTCTGTGTGTGTGTGTTTTAGCTTCTGTATCTTTGGCTGCCCTTTATATTGTTGTCTTGGTCCATTTCCACACTACACTGTTATAGTGCTATTGTTCCACTTTCAACATCCTGTGCAATCCTGGGGTTTGCAGTTTAAGGAAGGCATTTAGAATTCTCATCCAGAGAGCTCTTTGGCTTCAGTAAACTACAAACCTCAGATTCCACAGGAGGTTGAAAGCAGAATAATAGCACTACAGTAGTGTAGGGCGGAAATGGCCTTTCTTGTAAAGTGCCATGTAGACGGATAGCTCCATATAAATAAATAAACATTGTTGATGGTGATGACACCCTGGTTTTTCCGCTCCTCTTCTGCCCCCAAGTTAACTGAGTATGAACTGTTTTTGCACTTTGCAGTCAGTTTGCAGCAACTGAAGTAAGCTGAGACGAAGGAGGAAAGTAGAAAAGGGAACAACCGAAACATTTTAAAAGCAGGTGGAAAAATGGGAGGAAAGAGGAATCCCCGGGACTGTCCCTGCCAAATCGGGACATTTCGAAGGTATGGAATTTTGAAAGACAGCTTTCTTCTTCTACTACATTAACAACAATGAATAATGATACACTGGGGCAAAAAGGGGGGGAAAATAGTGGTTTTGGTTTTAAAAAGTTTTTTGATGCACAAAAAAATAAAATGTGATGAAAACAAAGGACACGCATCCTCTATTGCACCAGCAACATAACAAAAGACAGTCTTCAACCAGGACTGTGAACAAACACAATAATGCTTAGGACAGGGGTGAGGGAAAGAAGAGCCTGGCTCATGCCCAAGCCGTTTGACGTCACTGCATTATGTGCTAGGCTGTAAACAAAGCATGGGGACACACGGAAGGAACCACGTTTGCCCCATGAATCAATGGATCTAAGGACGCTTTGCTGTTATTTCAAACCTCTCTAGGCCCCAAGCAAAGCAGAACCTCCATGTGAAAGAACGAGGCATGCGTGTGTGTGTGTTTTTGAAAAGAGTTGGGCTTTGTACATATTGCATGCAGTTGTGTTAACAAACTGAGGGAGGGGGGAAGAAACCACACACAGACACATCAAGAAAAGGATATCGTGGTGTTTTATTAGAGGACTGAGTTTTTCAAATCTGAGAACAGATGGCACGTCCGTCTAAACATGCTGACAACTTACGACAGCGAGAAACAGGCACAGAGATCAGCCTGCCCTTGGCCAACCTGAGTTATGATCTCACCAGCGCTTTCATATCTTTCTTATTTTCCCCACCGCCCAAACTGCCTTCCAATACTTAGTGGGAGGTGTTCCCCTTGAAACCGAGGCAAAATCTAAACAGGCGTTGGTTGCCAGAAAAAAATCTGGAAACAGTTGGGGGCAACATTTATTTGGCGGAGAAACATGTGTTCATGTAACAAGCTCATGAGAGTCAAGGAATTAGGAAAAGATGTTTTAATAATTTACCAGCGGATGATAAATTCGAGAGCCCAAATCAGTGGAATGCCTTCGAATGCAAGTTCTAGCGTGGCTTTTGCAAATTTGCCATTTTATTTCAACAGGGCTTGCTCAGAGCATCCCACCAGATTGGGGTCTATCCTTGCTCTCCACGCCAATCATGATGAGGAAAATTCTCCCCCTTTTCTCCAAACTCCAAAAAGTGATTGCAAGTGATTTTACACCAAACTGCCCATCTCTTCCCTTGGTTCATTCTACTTGTTTTTAGTTCAGTCTTGCTACATAAATCCTTCTAACAGCAAGGATATCCTTTGATTTATTACCAGAAAGAGTTACAGAAGTTGAGATGAGAGTATAAAACGGCTGAACGCATTAAATATTATTTTTTAGATAAACAGATAAGATACATATTTTTTTAAAAAAAAGGCTTAATAAAAATAGAGTCCTATGATTCAAATGAAAGGTTATACACTTGAGAACAGTGAAAAATATGTCAGTGAGAGCACCTCTGCATTATTCTCGGTCCCATAACAGTCAATGCAACAGAATCACTCCAGATTTTGAATGCCTTGTTCATTTCGGATTGAGGCCTACAGTTTGGACTCTGAAAAACATCTGTTTTGACAGGTATGGCACAGGTCTTGATGAATATATTAAGACTGGGATATCTCCATCCTTTAAAGACTGGCTGCAGCTCAGTGGCAGAGCAAATGCTTTGCATGCAGAAGGTCTCTCCGGCACAATAGCTAACAAGATTCTAAGGGGAGGCAGCTATCTTTGGAAGCTACTACTGACTTAGTATTGAACTAGATATATATCGATGGTCTGCCACAGCTCCAAACACACAGCAATGCCTGTATCAGTGAGAGCGCAAAGTCTATGAATTTACTTCTGTGCAATTTTGCAGATTTTGCTCTGGGATTTAGAAACCCTTCCACACGCAACACCTCCGCCTGTGTAATGATTCTCAGATTTCAGGAAAAAAAGTTTTCCTGGAGAATAAGCCTTGATGAGGTTGGGAGTATTGCTGGATGGACTGCCTGTCTGTACAGGCAACAGGAGACAAATAAAATTAATGTGCGGGTGGCTTCCTAAATCTCTTTGAAGTAAGTGAATGCAGTAAATTGTCAGTAAAACAGCCCACAATTCAGCGAGAGTAATGCAAGCCTAAAAGGACTAGCTGTAAAATCTTCAGTCTTTTTTAAAGGCTTTTTAGAACTTGCTTTTCCTTCATTGTACATTATACCAATTTAGCCAACATAGCCTGGGAATGTCACTTTTCCTACGTTTGTATTAAACCCTTCTGTTATCACAACTTTTGCTAGTTTTTTTTTTTGTTTTTTTTTGCCCTGGCATTTAACATTCCTTACAAACAGTCTCAAAATCCACTACCATCTGTGCTTTCACTGCCTGATCACTTTTTTTTTCCAATCAATTTTAGGCACGCATAACTTTCTCCTGATGGTACCACTCTGAGTGCACACCTTAGGTCATTGTGACAAGCCAGTGTTTCCCATTGAGCTGCAGATTGTGCATATCACATGGATGTATTAAGGGTTCAGCGACTTTTCAAATCCATAAGCTTTATCTGCCCATAGCCTTTGGGCAGATTGGCAACCTCACTTCAAGATGTTACAACTACACCCCTTTCCTTGAATGCAAAGCAACAAAAGCCATTGCTCCAGTGTCTCCGGATATGTAAATAAAGAAGCTGCTATTGAGAGTCTAGGAGGAGATCAAATGCACATGAAGGCAGCACCCCTATCACCTTGCAAAGTGTCACATGAGAGCACTGAATAGAGAGAGAAGCTGCACTTGCCAGAATTCCTCCGCCTACATAACCCACCAAAAGTTCTGGAAAGCCGCTCTCTTCTCCCCATTGTCAATCTATAAAAGCAGTTTCTTTCTGTTTTGGAACAGTCCATATTTTCATGCTACATAGCAATACAGTATATCAGTGGTTCAGCGGGTTTGTTTTTCTTTTTTTTAAAAAAAGCAATGCATTTAATGAGCTCATCTATATAGGTCAGTGTTCACAGATAAGGGAGAAGGTTTGGAAGCTTGGTGCACAGGAAGGCATTTGGGGGCACAAGAAAGTTGCAACAGAATGTGTTATCTTGGCTCTCCACAAGCACTGAGCATCAGTCTGGCCCGTGCTCTGTGTTAATTCTTACTGTATGCAGAACCAGTGATGGTATCCACAGCATCGTAAGCGAGGCAGGCGTCTGTCCTCTGCTTTGGCAGGACATGCAAAGCAGAAAAGCAAATGCACTTTTTAAAACAACTTACGAGGCAGCTATCACCCGTCACGCCTTTGTGAGACCTTGGGAAGCATACTATAAGTCCCAGTAACTTTTCCAAGCTCTGAATTTTGTGAGGGAGACATGTCCCTCCTGAACTTGTTAAGGATCATGATGCATGTTTCTGCAACACACATTTGTTAAGCTTTGGACTTGTACGTTTACACTTAAAAAAAGTCCTCAAGTGTACATTTAGAGCGTCATGCATGAAGAGGTACTTCTATGCAGCACAGTCCCCCTGATTCAGTGTTAGGACCCCCAGGTCCTGCTTTGGGTACAACAGCAGATGTCCCAGGCTGTCGGATCTTCATAGCTGTGGTTGCAAAATTCCTGCAGATAGGAGTGGGCAACTCTAGATGTTCTGGAGGCCAGTGTTTTGCTCAGTAACCATATGTGGCTCACATGGCTTTCCCAAACGGCCAAATTAACAGAAAGAAAACTGCAGAAGTGGTTGGAAGTCCACTTCTGGTTTTGAAAAACGGATATTTTCTGTGTCAAACAGTTCAGCAGCAGGGGTGGAAATCTATTATCTAAATCTAACAGTTAACTGCCCCTCTTGGTTTGTGTCTACACTGTTCCATTATAGCAGTTTGAACCCACTTTAACCACCATTGCAGCTTGGATTCATCTTTGGAAGCTTTCAAGAGAGGCAATCCACTCTCTGATTTCTGTCTGGGGGGGAAGGGTGAGCTGGAAAGTCTGGAGGAGCAAAAACACTGTTTGGGGCTCCTGCAGACCCAGCCTCATTATAGTTTTGAGGAAATACGACTAGCAATTAGGGTTGCCAGGTCAGGATCACTCCGGCCCTGAAACTTCCATTCCCAAACCTGAAACATAGAGAGGGGTCCTGGTGATGTCCTTAAGTCTTACGTGCAACCCATGGTTGCTTGCAGCTTCTTATTCAAACATACACACAGAAAGAACCTATTTTCCTGGTTGGAAAATTAAACGTCTTTCCAAACTGCAACACTTGATTTTAAAAAAATTAACTTTTGCAAAGCGGAGCAAGCTGCACAGTCAGCTGGAAAGTTCTCTGTCCAACTGCAGGCTTCCACACATCTTCCCCCAGAGCTAACCCATCCAAAACGCAGAATTTGAACCCCTGCCTGTTACCTGGAGATGGCCATCAAACCTGGAAGCTCCAGACAGGAACCTGAGATCTGGCAACCCTAATTAGCCTCTGTGCACCATGCCTTCCTTGCTACTGGCTCATAAGGGAACATGTACACTCCAAGCTTACATTGAATTTGCACCAGTTTAACTGTCACAGCTTCGCGCAAAGAATCCCGGGAAAATGGAGTTAGGGGACAGTGCTGATCATGGTGTTCGCAGATCCCCCAGTCCCCCATGGAGTTCCCAGGGCTTCCTGGCAAGAGGAAATGACCGTTGAACCAGGTCCAGCTTGTAAGGTAGATATGCCCTGAACCTCTCCCCTGAGTGAACACATACCAGAAAGGAAGAGCCCTACCCGGTAATACAGGTGCTATAATAGACGGCACTGCTGGCATCAGACAAGGCCGATATCAAACTGCTCTCCTCGCAGGAGAGGCTTCGAGGAGTTACTTTGGACATGGAAACATGATAAGCAAATCCCGGAGGGTCGGGACGAGTCCTGCTCATATTCAAATACTGGTCAAACTCGTTGCGGTCAACTTCGGTCCAAAGCTCACTGGGACTCATGTGCTCTACACCATCCAGATGGTGAGATTCAGGAGGTGGGGAGAGTTGGCCCAGGTGGGCGGAAAGCCCGTTGGTGGCTCCAGCACATATCTGGTTGTAGTACATACCAGGTGGGTGGGGAGTCCTCATGGCCTCGGCCAGGTGTGTTGATGTGTTCTGAGGGTAACCCATCGGCATGTTCCTCCCCAGGGCTTTCTCGGGTGAAAACTCCATCTGGGGAGGAGGAGGAGGAGGAGGAGGTGGCGGCGGCGGGTGATGGTGGTAGCCTCGGAAGGGCATCACGTTGCAGTCGTCTTGCATGTGAGGCGGGAAAAAGGCCGGCTCGGTCTGCTCCAGGACATCCAAGGGGGACATCTCCGGGGTTGGGAGGCCATAGTTCTCCATGTCAGAGCCCACCGAGCGGAGTTCTCTGAAGTGATTGAGAGGAGGAGGCTGGGAGTGGGCCGGATGGCTGATGCCTCCTGAGGCCCGGTGGTTCAAACCAAAGCTGTCGTTGCAAGGTTGGGAGAGGTTGTGGAGAAGGATGTTGGGTTCCATTCTTTTGATCTTTTTGGCCTGCTTCTTCCTCCTGGGGCGGTACTTGTAGTTGGGGTGATCCTGCAGGTGCTGGATCCTCAGCCTCTCCGCCTCCTCGACGAAGGGGCGCTTGTCGTTGGCGCTGAGGGCTTTCCACGACTGGCCTGGGAGGTCACCCCAAAAAGAGAAAAACACAGGGTGTGAACTTACAGCTGCTCAGCAACATGGTGGAGAGTTAAAGCACCCCAGCAGGTTCGAAGCCTGAATCCGCCACATCAACCAGCATTGTTATCCCTACACAACACAGGTGGGCAACTGCAGGGCAGGCAGGACCAATTTCCTCAACCCACCCTGCACAGGCCACCCACATACACAAACACCAAGCCAAAGACCTCTGTTTTCCTCTGCAGTCCCTCTCAAAATGGTGACAGGAAAGCATCAGGACATCACTTCCTGTCACCTTTGTTTTCCTCTGCAATCCCTCTCAAAATGGTGACAGGAAGTAAAGTCCTGTCACTTCCCTGTCACCATTTTGAGAGGGACTGCAGAGGAAAATAGAGGTATCTGGGAATAAAATGGGGCCCTGGGATGTTTGTGGGGGGTTATTTTCACATGTTTTATGTTTTTCACATCCTTGGGTGATGTTCTGTGTGGTTTGGGGACAAAAAAATGACTGAAAATCACATCAATATCCTTCTTTTTTAAAAAAATTAGGGGATTGGAAGTCCTTTGGAGGGCTTGTGAGGGTCTTCACAGGCCACTAGAGTGGGATCCAGGTCCACAGGCCATAATTTGTCCACCCCTATAGTACAACAGCCTGCCAAGGTACTTACAAATTTGTACTGAGCACCAATAATTTGAACCCCTTTGCTTATTTTCTGAAATGACAGAAGGAACCAACAAAGGTAGCTGCTCTCTGTTGCTCCCTGGGTAGGCTCAGAGCTCCACTGAGTCCTTCAGTATGGAACCTGGGTGGTGCGCAGAGGGATGCCACATCACAGGAAATTGTTTTCAGCAGTCGTGATGGACTATAGGCTGCTGGGGAAGTGGAACAACAAAGATCTGTCCATCCTAATCCCTCAATTTTTGTGTGGTTGTGGGTCTTCAATTTGTTTCTAACTTAAATCCCAGGGAAAGGGAGACACCCAATAACGGGATGCAACCCCTCCCTTTGTAAGGTCTCTGTTCCAGATGGAATGAAGACTCTATGTACATCAGTGGTCACCTGATGCGGATAGAAAAATGAGGCTTGTGTACTAGATAAAATCCCAAATCTCTAGAATCATCTTGGAACCTTACACATATGTAAATTCCCCTACAGAAGTAGTAGTGTATTTTTCTCCAGTGTGGAATGTCTGCATTCATGTCAAGGTTGTGACAGTGAATTTGGGCAGGTGGCGCCATTGCATATGATTGTGCATGCTCACTGATGCGTATTGCATGTGGATGCAGTACATATTGCCTGTGAATGTGGATGCTGCTTTGATGGTATATTCCTGCAAGGTAGCAAGCTGGACTCAATGGTCCTTGTGGTCTCTTCCCGCTCCATGATCCTATGTGCCTTTGGTTGCCCTACAGCTGTGTAATGCTGCCATTCAAAACCAAAGCATTGCATAGCACAGCTGGAGATTTATTCTACACTGTGGAGGGTCTCAGCCTAAGCAAGTTTTCAAGGTTACATAATATGACATTGGGCTGAGCTGATGGAGTTTACATTTAACATCTGAACTGGTGAATCATTTTGCAGAATCATAGAATCATAGAATCAGAGAGTTGGAAGAGACCCCAGGGCCCATCGAGTCCAACCCCCTGCCATGCAAGAACACCCATCAAAGCATTCTCAAGAGGTGGCTATCCAGCCTCCCCTTAAAAACCTCCAAAGAAGGAGACTCTATCACACTCCGAGGCAGCAGATTCTACTGCTGGACAGCTCTGACCATCAGGAAGTTCTTCCTGAGGTTCAAGTGGAATCTCCTTTCCTGCAGCTTGAATCCATTGCTCCTTGTCCTAGTCTCTGGAGTGGCAGAGAATAAGCCTGCTCCCTCCTCAACATGACATCCCTTCAAATATTTAATCATGGCTATCATGTCCCCTCTTAACCTTCTCTTCTGCAGACTAAACGTACCCAGCTCCCTAAGCCATTCCTCATAGGGTATGGCTTCCAGGCCCTTCACCATTTTGGTCACCCTCCTCTGGACACGTTCCATCTTGTCGATATCCTTCTTGAATTGAGGTGCCCAGAACTGGACACAGTATTCCAAATGAGGCCTAACCAATGCAGAATAGAGTGGTACCATTACCTCCCTCGATCTGGACACCATACTCCTATTGATGCAACCAAGAATTGCGTTGGCTTTCTTGGCTGCCGCATCACACTGCTGACTCATGTTTAGCTTGTGATCTACCAAGACTCCTAGATCCCTTTCACACGTACTGCTGTCAAGCTACACATCCCCCATCCTGTATTTGTGCATTCCATTTTTTCTGCCTAAGTGTAGGATCTTACATTTCTCTCTGTTGAAATTCATTTTTTTAGCTTTGGCCCAGCAATCCAATCTGTCAACGTCTTTTTGAAATTTGATCCTGTCCTCTGGTGTATTAGCAACACCTTCCAATTTGGTATCATCTGCAAATTTGATCGGCATGCCCTTCACTCCTCCACCCAAGTCATTGATGAAGATGTTGAATAGCACTGGACCTAGGACAGAACCCTGTGGCAGCCCACTAGTCACTTCTCTCCAGGATGAAAAGCAGCCATTGATGATCACCCTTTGGGTTTGGTCAGTCAACCAATTCCAAATCCACCTAACAGTAGCCCCTGTCCAGCCCGCATTTTACTAGTTTCTTTGCAAGAATGTCATGGGGAACTTTGTCAAAGGCCTTACTGACGTCAAGATATGCTACATCTACAGCATTCCCTTCATCTATCAAGCTTGTAACCCTATCACAAAAAGAGATAAGATTAGTCTGGCATGATTTATTTCTGAGAAATCCATGTGGACTTTTAGTGATTACGGCATTGCTTTCTAAGTAACTACAAACTGACTGCTTAATGATCTGCTCTAGGATCTTTCCTGGAATTGATGTCAGGCTGACCAGGCGATAATTATTGGGGTCCTCCTTTTTCCTCTTCTTGAAGATGGGAACGACATTTGCCCTCCTCTAGTCTGCTGAAACTTCTCCTGTTCTCCAAGAGTTCTGAAAGATTATTGCAAGTGATAAACATGAAGGCTTACTCGCTCCTTTGTGGCAGTTCCGTTGGTCAGTTGGTTAGTTCTTCTCCTGTTATGAATGCCGAGTGCAGATGAGAATCCCCCTAAACTAGGGTTGCCTCTTCCACACAGCCATCAAAGGGAGAGGAGATCTGTCCTTCCTTTCATCTGGCAACTCTACCCTTAGTTGTTGTTTTTGTTGTGTGCCTGGAAGATGTTTCCGACTTACACTGACCCTATGGCAAACCTCTCGCAAGGTTTTCTGGGGTTGAGAGTGTGTGACACATCCAAGGTCACCCAGTGGGTTTCCATGGCCAAGTGGGGAACTGAACCCTGGTCTCCAGGGTTGTAGTCCAACACTCAAATCACTCCACCTTGCTGGGTCTCCAACCTTACAATTAGTAGATTTTAAATGGCTCTTCCTTTCCTCCACCCACCTAATCCCCACCAGAAGAAAGATAAAGAATTACAAATAGCTCATTCCCCTCTCACTCCTTTGATTCAGGCTTTGAGGGGTTGATTCTTTCACACAATCCTCATGAAGTTAGACCAAAGGTGAGAAGATGATGCCACATCCCATTGCAATCCACCCTGCAAAGGTTCAAGCACTCCCAGATTGTGACTCACATCCTCCAAGGGCAACTTGCTTTGAGGAAATTTTCTAGAGCGTGGTGAGATGCCATCTGGACATTTTTCAAACCGTAACAGTGTGCCAACATCTGCTTCCAAACTCAGGGCAGGCTAATTTCACTATAGTCTGCTAAAGGATCTACCAAACTGGAAGGTGGAAATGAGTCTTGAGACAGCAAACAAGAGAAAAAGAGGGGGCTCTTTTTCCTTTTCCCGTAAGCGACTCTGAAATTAGGGCTGGGTTTGTCTGGGTATTTTTCCATTTCCTTTCTTTGTGCTGAAACACAAAGGTGACACCTACATTAGCTAAAATGAACATTCAGTTTAGAAACTGCTGTCTCCCATGCTGTCTCTCATATTAATAACATTCAGACATGGCACACAATGCCGTGGCATATAACAGTGTGTGTCTCTGCGTGAGCATGAACACACATGCACATGCCTTCAAGTTGTCTGTCAACTTATGGTGACCCCACGAATTTCATAGTGTTTTCTTAGGCAAGGAATCCTCAAAGGTGGTTTTGCTGGTTCCTTCCTCTGAAATATAGCCTACAGCACCTGGTATTCATTGGCTGTCTCCCATCCAGGTATGGCCCAGAACTGACCTTCCTTAGCTTCCAAGATCAGACAAGATCTGGTGCCTTTAGGGTATTTACATGGTTTGCATATAACAGAGGTGTACAAAATTAGGTACAACATGGAGGGAGTGGAGACAGATTGTTTCCTTCATAGTACTAGAACTCACTGTGATCATCCACTGAGGACCACTGGTGGAAGTTGTAGAACAGAAAATAAGTATTTTTTTTCATGTGACCCACTTGGAATTTACTACCACAAAAGGAAGCGCTGATAACTCAAACTGGGCAGTTTTAAATGGATTCGTGGGCTCAATGGTTAAAATTAATGGAGGACAAGGTTATCGGTCACTACCAGTAATTGATCCCTGCAATGGTAGGAAGTTAGATAGATGTCCTCAGGGCTCTTCTTCCAAAGCGACAGTTCTGTGAGTCTGCCAGTATTTGGAGCTACATAGAACCTCTAGTATTAGTGGCAGTATGCAGAATAAAGTCAAAATTGGCATGATGACAGTTAACTAACACCAACAAGAGCAGAATAAAGTTCCTGGGGAACACAAGAACGGGAAAAAACAAATTGCCAAACTAATGTGGATTTTAAAGAATAAGTCAGTTGAAGATGTTTTGAAAGACTGGAAATCATTTATGGACTTTTTGAGAAATAAGAAATCTAACAATGCAGTAATTTGTAGAATTAGGGACACTAGTAATTCTAGTAGGATTACCTAGCTGGATCTGTTATGGTAGAATATTTAATTTTTCCCTCTCTTTTTATTTTTCTTTCTTTCATTACAGTTTGGCTTGGGAGGTCAGATCCTGTTTGTGTTTTAACAAGTTAATGTTCGCTGTTTTAGGTTAGCAGGCTAATATTGTGTTCTAGTTTCAGTTTTAGGGTTGTTGTTGTTTTTACTTTTTTCAAACATATGTTTCTTTGATTGTAACTGTAATTTTAACTGTGAATTTGGACTGTTCGTTTGTTTGTTTTAAAACCAAGAAATAAAGAATCTAGAAAAGAGCTGGGAACAAAAGTTTGTATTATATGTGTGGCAACGCCAGGAGACAGCAGAACGGAAAACAAAAGAGAGGAGGAAAATTATAAAATATCAAGGGCTACAAATCGAGATTCAGTGACTTTGGGAAAGAAAAAAAACACGACAGTTTCAGTGGTGACAGGCCCTCCGGGAGCAATTCCAAATGTGCTGACAAAACATCTGAACGAAGTTGCCAGAGACAGGATCACAACAGCACAATTACCAGAAGTGACACAGTTTAGAACATGCCACATTATCCAGCAATATCTCACCGATTCCTGGATTCCTGGATAGAATCCGATCTGTTGATAGTCCAAAATTCCTATCAGTAACACCTCTGGCAGGCTGTGAAAGTGAGAGAGAATGATCTCCCTTCTTTTTCCTATCTGGGGGGCTCCAGATGGCTTTCTAAAAATTGAAACAGATACAATTAAAGTGCTTTCATACTCGTGTCCCATGGGTGGGCCCCCCATTGGTACCTGATCATTTCCCACAAGTTGACCAGCGTGGAGTCAGAATGATAAACTGGGTGGGCTGTTGGTTTGCTTTGGCAAAGACTTTTTGTTTTTTTGAAGTTCTTATGAGAGTAGCTCAGAGACTTTTGGGGTAAGATAGAAAGGATAATGGTCTTAAACCTGGGCCTCTCTTTTCTAGATAATGTGTTTAGGAAAAATCAGGGCCAGCAAGACACAGTATCTGACTGGGGTTCTGGAAGGCCTGGGTCTAACTCCCCAGCCAGCCAGAAAAACCCACTGGATAGCCTCTCTCTCTCTCTTGTCTTTCTCAGGCTTATAAGAAGGCAACAGCAAACCTCATCTAAATTAATCATTCCAGGAAAACCCTAGGATTCTTATCACGGGATTTTCTTGGCAGGATCTGTCCAGAGAGGCTTTGCCTTTGCCTTCCTCTGAGGCTGAGAGTGTGTGACTTGCCCAAGGTCAGCCAGTGGGTTTCCATGGCTGAGCAGGGATTTGAACCTCGTCTTCAGAGTCATAGTCCAACACTCAAACTATTATGCTGGCTCTCACACTAAATCTTATGCCCCAATAAATGTGTTAGTCTTGAAGGTATCATAGTGGGATTCTGGTAGATCATTTCATGCAGAGCATGGAAAAGTTACTTTTGGGATAATACTGCCCAGAATCCCCCAGTCAATATGGCCATCAGGAGTTTGTCCCCCGCACCACCAAAAAAGTCCAAAAAAAAAAACGAAAATAAAACCAAAAAAAAAAAAAAGCACCTTCTACAAAAATAGCTACCTTGTAGGACCAAAATAAAAAAAAAATTAGCAGTGTCAAAAAAGAAGCAGATGAAGGAATTTTATGCCCCCTTTGAAACAAACCAGCTTATGTTACATGAGCCTATATGCATTATAATTGACATATTTCAAATTCCTTGTTTTGAGTGAAGAGGGATCTTAATATATAAACCTTGGTTTAAAGTGGGACAATTCTTCTAGATCGGGGTAGACAGAGGCACGTGGAGGCACCATGGGGTAGTGGTTTGAGTCTTGGATTAGGATTTGAGGTAACCAAGGTTGGAATTCCTGCTCAGCCATGGAGACCCCCTGGGTGACTTCCTCAAGGAAGACAATGGTGAACCTCCTCAGGTCATTTCCACATGAGTCTGTTATAGTGCGTGGATTCCACTTTCAACCTCCTATGGAATCCTGGGGTTTGCAGTTTCAGGAGAGGCCAGGTGGCCCCTCCCAAAACTGCAAACTCCAGGATTCCATAGAAGGTTGAAAGTGGAATCATCACGCTATATCAGGCTCGTGCGGAAATGGCCTCAGAATAAATGTAGCCAAGGAGATCCTAGGATAGAGTCACTGTAAGTCAAGGTCCACTTGAAGGCACATACCCACAACAAAGGTAGAAGATAGGCTGGAATCTACTGGTAGATCTCCGACTGCTGTGCAACAGATGAGAAAGAAATTCCAATTCCAATTCAACAACAGCAACCAAATCAAAAACCTCCCCCACCACAAATTAGATCTGCTGAAACAAAGGATGCTAAGGGGGAAAACAGAAGAGCAGTTTTCTGGACGAAAGATCTCTGACCTCACCTCTAGTCCTACCAGTAGATTCTTGCTGAGCGCATGTTCGGAGGTACTCTCTTTTTAAATTCTAAGCATATGTTTGTCTCTAAAATGTTGTGTTTCCTTTGGATCCAGTTGGTGGATCTTGGGTTTCTAGCAAAAAGGCCCTAATTGATCTGGTTGGCCCAAATTCCTAAATGTCTGGGTGAATTAACACAAAGTGCAAGGATGTGATCTTGTTCCACGAAGACCCACATACTATTCTGTGCTCCTTGTTCATTTTTGTTGTCATGTGCCTTCAAGTCTTTTCTAACTTATGGCAACCCTAAAGCGAACCTATAATGGGGTTTTCTGTGGGCTGAGAGTGTGTGCATGCCCAAGGTCATCCAATGGGTTACTACGGCCAAGTTGGAAATTGAATCCTGTTCTCCAAGGTTGTAGTCTAATGCTCAAACCACTACACTACACCGGTTCATTACTAAAATCCCTTTACCTCTCTTTTGACTCACTTGCCAGTATCAGTTTAAAAATGCTTCTTGAACCAGAAGTACCCATGAAAAGGTGTGAGAAATCTACTAGGAGAGTTTGGGATGTCCTTAAGACTGTATATGTACGTATGAGCCTTCAAGTTGCCTGTCCACTTATGGCAACCCCATGAATTTCACAGGCTTTTCTTAGGCAAGGAATCCTCACAGGTGGTTTTGCCAGTCCCATCCTCTGAAATATAGCCTACAGCACCTGGTATTCTTTGACAGTTTCCCATCCAAGTACTAATCAGAGCTGACCCTGCTTGGTTTCCAAGATCAGATGGGACCCGGTGCCTATAGGACATTTAGGCCACCCCTTAAGATTAACCCATTTATTTCAACATAAACTTTTGTGAACTGCAGTTCATTTCTTCAGACATGTCTGTAGTCCGTGCAAACTCTCAGTAGAAATAAATTGGTTAGCCTTTAAAGTGGCGAAAGAGTCTGTTTTCCATCTTTTTGTACCGAAGCAGACAAATAGGGCTCTCTCTTTGAAAATTGCTAATTGTGTAAAAGCGCAGTTTGAATGTTGGACTAGGACTTTAGGAGACCTAGATGCAAATCTATGCTCAGCCACGGAAAGCCACCAGGCAACCTTGGACAAGCCACGCTCTCTCAACAAACAGCAAACCCCCTCTGAATATAATCTTGCCAAGAAAACTCCATGATCAATTTGCCTTAAGGCTGCCCAGTGGATTTCCGTGGCCAAGCGGGAATTTGAATCTAGGTCTCCCAGAATCACAGTCCAAAACAAACCACCACACCACATTGACTCCCTTCACATCCACCTGGAGCGCTTCCATCTTCCGTAGCTGTTAGCACATTTACGCTGTCAGACTCAGAACAAAGGTAAATCATGCCTCTTACACTCAGAAATGACTTGAAAGCACACAACTGGGAGACCAGAGTTTGGATCTTCACTCAGCCATGGAAAACCAGTGGTTAATTCTGAGCAAGTCACATTCTCTCAGGTTTAGAGGAACATAATGGCAAACAGCCTCTGAATAAATCTTCCCAAGAAAACCTGCCATAAGCTGCCATAAGTTGGAGCCAACCTGAAGGTGCGCAGCAACAAGAAGAAGATAGGAAGGTTGACCATGATAGTGGGAAATTGCTTCACTCTCAGTGATTTTAGCGCTCTTAATGTCTGTTCAATGTAGATCAGACCAAAGGGCCATCTCATTGACAGTTCTGATTCTAACAAAGGCAACCCAGATACCTTCACTGATCATCCAAGCAGGGCAAGAAGACAATTGTCTCCTTTGTTCTCAGTTCTCATTAGGCTATTTGGGCTTGGTGTTTCACCACCCCATCACCTTAAGCTGTTAACAAACAAACAAACGAACAAAAAGGAAATTGTTTGCTTCAACAAACCTTGGTCTTTCCCTGAATATATAGATCTTTCTCAGGTCTACTCTTGGACCTTTCTTGAGTCCATCAGCATTCAACACCAGTGCTCACTATTAGAAAGGGCGACGGCTCTTGTGAACGCCCCTGTCCTCCTCCATGAATTCATGTAAACCACTTGAAAAACCAAACCAAAGCAAGCAAAACCCGAAAGATCACCTGATCTTTAAAAAGTTTGGTGCATCTGAGGAAGTGGACTAATCTCCCCAAAAAGCTCATGCTAACTATAAAGGTGTCTGTCTTAAAGATGCTACTGAATTCCTTTTGTTTCTCCCTGCACCTTCCCTTTTTCCTTTTCAGGCTATACCAGACTAACATGGCTCTTTATCCGAAAATGTTAAAAAGTGAATTTACTCTAACAAGCTGCCCTCAATCCCTCCTACCTCTTGATCGGAATGCTGTTGATCTCTTACATACACATATGTTCCCTTACAGAATCCATTGGATGGTTTTGTCCGATGGAAGTGGAGATGCCAGTGTGATGCCCTGTGCATAGAGGCACTTTGCATACAAATATGAACGTGCTGCGAGTTGTACATTCGGTTGCGCATTTGGTCTCTCACTTTAGTGGAGCAATGTCACCATTCAGCACAAGGGTTGTGTAGCGCAACAAATCCACAACTCTGCAGGCAAAACTGATGCTACTCGCATGGAAGATCTCATCCCTTGTGGCAATGACTTCCACGGCACAACTGTCAACAAATACTTTGTGGGGGAGAGAGATGACCACATGTTCTCATATTATAAAAGAGGGGAAGAAGAAGTAAAGAGGAATGGAGTGTGTGCAGTGGCTCAGGAACTGTTTCTAAAGTGGGAGGAGGGCTCTACATTGGCGGGCGAGTTGTTATTAATTTTGCCTACTGGATATTTGCAGGCAGGGACAAATAACTTTTCCTGTCGCTTATCACTGAATAATTTGCAAATATGATGACTATGGAGCAGGATGTATAATTAGAAGTGCCATCCAGGTTTTCAGGATAAAGTTGAACGGCCATGCCTTGGGAGTACGATAGTTACGCATGACAGGGGGTTGGACATAATGGCCCTCAGAGTCTCTTCCAACTCTATAATGCTATGATTCTGCGCCAGGGACACACACATAGATGGCAGGCTCAATGACAACCACTATCGTAATATTTCTTAACGCTTGATCATGTAGTACCTCTACAGGTTTTTAAACAGAAAGTGGGTGGGCATTTTTGGGAGCTCGGTATGCAGAAAAGAAGTTTAAGAAGTGACTGACAACCATATTTAAATATTTGAAAGGATGTCACACGGAGGATGGAGCAAGTCTGTTTTCTGCTGCTCCACTGACTAGGACATGGAGCAACGGATTCAAACTACAGGAAAAGAGATTCCCCTTAAACTTTAGGAAGAACTCCCTGATGGCAAGAGCCGCTGAAAAGTGGAATAGGATGCCCCAACGGAGTGTGGTGGAGCAACTTCTTTGGAGGTTTTTAAACAGAGGCTGGATGGCCATCTGTCGGGAATGCTTTAATGGCGCATTCTTGCAAGGCAGAATAGGCTTGGAGTGGATAACCCTTGGGGTCTCTTCCAGCCCTATGATTCTATGATTGGTACTCTCAACTCCCGGGGGCGGGGACGGGTGGTCCAGTTCTGCCAGATCGTTTCAGAGGGGGCTCAGGGGCGCCTGTGCGAGCGCCAAGGAGACCCACCGCCCAGCCCCGCTTACCGAGCATCTTGCTGAGCACCGCGTTGTGCAGATCCGGGTTCTGCTGGGCCAGCCGCTTCCTCTCGTCCTTCGCCCACACCATGAAGGCGTTCATGGGCCGTCGGATGCGGGAATCCTCGCCGGCCCCGCCGCCGGGGCTTTTGCCTTCGCTTCGGCCCGAGACGGCGCTGCTCCTGTAGCCATAGCCGTCCTCGTCCGGGCTGGGTGAGCGGCTAGGCACCGAGGTCGACCCCAAAAGCGCGCCGCCTGGGTCTCCTCCCCCTCCTCCCAGGGGCCCCGCCGCCCCCGCCCCTGCCCGCGCGCCCGGACGGTATCCAAAGCCCGGATCGGGGCTCGGGCTCCGGCTGGAGGAAGACGCGGGGTCCGGGGCCACCCGACGGCTTTGCTGCTGCTGAGGCGGATAAGCCAAACCCGGATCAGAAGCGGTTGCTGGCGGTGCGGACGGAGGCGGTGCTGCTGCCGCGACGGCTCCCCATGAAAAGTCGCCTCGGGCTTGGGATCGTTCCTCTCGGCAGAAATGAGGCTCAGATATATTCATTCCAGCTAGACGGAGCTTTGGGGTTCACACCAGCCGAGCAGAGGATGCGGAGCGCGGGGCTGATTTTTTTTTTTACCGGGGGTGGGCGCGGTTCCCTTCCCGGGGGAAGAACCAAAAAGTATGGGGGGGGGAAATTAGAGGAAAGAGGCTGGTGTTCTGCAGCACCGACGATCGGAGGCGAGGGCGAAAATGGGGGTTTAAAAGAGGAATAGAAACGAGTCAAGTCTCCAGCTCAAGCAAAAAGCTTTGGCTCCACGGGGTCCCCGCCTCCCGCCCAAGACGAAGCACTTGGTGCGGAAAGGATGCGCCCTTGGAAGGGGCGACCTTATAAAGGCTCCGGGCCCATCAGGAGGAGGAAAAGGGGAAATGGAGGAGGGCCGTTCGGGAGGGCGGGCAAGGCAAAGAAGAGGAGGGGGGCTGGCCCATTTGGACCCCCCCCCGCTCTCTGTCGCCTCCTCGTTTCCTTCCCGGGAAGCAGAGGAATGGCTTCTCCCACCCGTCCACGCACCCCTTTTGGAACAAGGCTCCAAACCCCTTCGCATAAAAAAACCTCTCTAAACCTGGGAAAAGTTTGGTTTTTTTAAAAAAACCTCTTTTCAAGGACTACAGCTCCCCAAATCCAACCCACTCCCCACCCAGACAGTACAGCCGTGGGGACTTTTCCAAAGGAATCTGGTAGGGGGTTCTGAGAGAGGGGAAAGGTTTCTTCCCGACAAAGAAGCCAGTGAAGCTTCGGAAGCTTGCCTAATGCTTGGAAGCTGCCCCCCCCCGAAAAGGATGCTTTGAAGCTGGGCTCCCGAAAAGGGATCGCAGCTTGGGGATTTGGGATTTTGTTGCCCTTTCTTTCCCGAGAACTATGTCTCCGTATTCAGAGATAGACTGCTTCTGAATACCGAGGTTTGCTTAAACTCTTACAGATCATCAAAGCTCAGGAAGGTTTGCCTTCGGGATCGCAACGCGTAGAATAGCCCCAGCTGCCTCTTGAGGGATTTTGGGGCGTGTAGTCCAAAAAAAAGGGAGGGGGCTCCTCCAAACTCGGGTCGCTAAGTGGAGCTTCCATATTCAGAGGAAGTATACCTCTGAATTCTGGTTAGATCGTTTGTCTACAAAAAAGTACGTAGCATTAAAAGGGAGAGAGATCAATTGGTGGTAAAGGAGAGCCAGGACTGTTAATTACCAGGCTGAAAAAAAGTTATTTGTTTGGGATTCAGCTTCCCGAATCCTGTCCCGAGAGCATGACCGGATGGAGAGGATTTAAAGAGCTGTAGGTATAGTGATTTGAGCATTGCATTCCGACTCTGGAGGCCTGGGTTCGAATCCCGACTCAGCCATCGAAATACTCTCTCGGCCCCGGAGGAAGGCAAAGGCCCCTTGAAAAAATCTTGCCCGGAAAACCCCGTGATAGGGTCGCTTTAGGCTCGCCATAAGTCTGAAAAGAAGGCACACAATAAGTCCGAAATGGGAATGCTGTCGAGCTTTGATGCTCTGAGCGATCTCAGTGGATCAGCCATGTTCGAAGGCAGTCTACCTTTGAAATACCTCTTGCAAACAAGGAAAATCCCGTTTATGGACTGCAGCTCCCAGAATCCCGCTCAGCAGGCATGTTACTTTTTAAAACAATACTCCCACCATGGCCATGTAGGCTTGTGGAGGGAAGATCTGGGTAACTGTAGTCCAAAAAAGGAACTTTCCCGAGCGTTGTCCATGGAACTGCCATATTCAGAATACAGGTCGCCTAGGAGCAACGCTTCTTTTTGTGAACGACAACTCCCCAAATCCCTCAGTGGCTAGCCTGGTTGGGGGAATTCTGAGAACTGCAGTCCAAAATAACTTTCCAGAGCTCTGTTTTAAAACTGATGAACTCTGGAGGATAACACAAGAGGCAGCCGGCTAGCTCTCTGCCCCGGGGACCCTGCAAAACCACAGCCTGCAATAAAGAGCACGCACGTGGTGTCCCTCTGTTTCCCACAGTGGCCAACCGGCTTCCTCGGGGAAGCCTACAGGAATTAAATTCAATATTCGGGGGGATGACATTCAAGTGGCAGCCACAATGCTCCTGGCGCTGGAGGTTCTATCGAGCACCGCCGTCACTTGGAGCCAACGATTGCAAGCTTATCCATCGTCAGTTTATCGAATGCCTTTTGATTGCCATCTAGGCGAATTGGGGAAAAGTCATTTTTGAAAAAGTTTTGAAAGTTTTGAAAGTTTTCAGAAGAGGATTATAACTCCCACGCCCATGCAGGCGGGAGGGGGAGGGGATTTTGGGAGATGCAGTCCAAAACAGGAACTTTCCCAAGCTCTCCGCAAAAGGGTCAGGAAGCCGCACCGCCAAGATCGCCAACTGCGAAAACATTGGCAGACACAGGCCATTTCCGCACTAGATTGTTCTAGTGCTTTTATTCCACTTTCAACATCCTATGGAATCCTGGGGTTTGCCTTAAAGGCCCCTCCCTAAACTGCAAACCCCAGGATTCCATAGGATGTTGAAACTGGAATAAAACCACTAGAACAGTCTAGTGCGGAAGTGGCCTTAGTCTCTCCTGGCTTTGATTTCCTGCGGATTTTCTCCAGTTTTGTTTAAGGTTGTGCTCACCCCCCAACTGCTCCGGACCCCCCCTTCCCCTCTCCTTTAAACAGCTGGAAAATAATAAATCTGACCCGGAGGCGCACGCGGTGGAAGCAACAACGGCGTCGCCACTGCAGCCGCGGGGCTTCGGGCGAGTTCCTTTCGGGAAGATAAGGCTGCGTTGTGGTTTGGGCTTGGATGTTTCTCTCTCTCTTACACGCACACAAACACACACACAGCACTGCCAGAAAGAGAGGGGAAAAAAAGTGGGAGGAGGAAAGAATTGGGGAAACACTTTAAAGGGAGGCGCGATTTGAAATTGTTAGTTCTTGCGGGGGACGGGAGAACCAAACCTTGTTTTGGAAGGTCCTTGGGGCAGGGACCTAGCCATTTCGAAGCTTCGGCGATTTCGTGAAGCTTATTCGTTTTTATTTTGTTAAAATACTTCTATCCAGCCTTTGGTCACAGGATCTCAGGGCGCCTTACAACATAAAACATTTCCCGATTAAAAACATAAATAATGTGGTATTTAATGTGATACTAAACACAGTAATAGTCAAATTACTTTTAAAGCAACAGTTTTAACTGTTTGTGTTAAATACTAAGACCTGGGAGAGCTGTGGGCGCTGGATTCCAGAATCTCTCCAGCCTACCTGCCTGTGGGAGTTATTATCTTCTTCTTCTTCTTCTTCTTCTTCTTCTTCTTCTTCTCCTCCTCCTCCTTCTTCTTCTTCTTCTTCTTCTTTTTTGAGGCGGGGGAGTTACTAGAAGTTATGGTGGTGTGTGGTAGAACCTCCAGCTTCAGGAGCAGTGTGCTTACTTCTTGAATGCTGCCTTCTGGGAAGCCACAACCTTGTTTGTAGGCTGAAAACAAGAAACTATGGCAAACAGGGTGGTGGACATTTTTTTTTTTTTGTCTGAGCCAGCACAGTGTCTCTCAGGAAAGCAGGGGCTGGGCCGTCACATTTTATTGTTAGCATGGTTTGGAAGCTGCTCTGGGTAGGGTGTTAGCTTTCTCTTGCTTGTGGTAGTCTGCAAATTTTGGGTCTTTTTTGAAGCCCCTAGTAACCGTAGAACTCTCCTCCAGCACCAACTTTCAAATGAGCTGATTTTGTATCCCCTGTTAGCTTTGTTCATTGCACCCAAGGCTTCCAGGTCTGGGAGAGAGGTAAAACTACGGAGTATGTTTGCATAGTAGGAGGACCTCTTGTTTTGGAAATGAACTGCAGTTTCTGACTCTCTTCCTACTGCCTTCACAAGCATTATTGTCTTTTCTAGCAAGTCTTCGCAGAAAGCCAGCATGTAGAATAGCTTGAACCCTGGACTACAACTCTGGGCAACAGGATTCAAATTCCCGGTCTCCATGCAAACCCATTGGGTGACCTTGGACAAATCACACATTCTCAGCCTCAGAAGAAGGCAAAGGCAAACTTCCTCTGGGCAAATCTTGCCAAGAAAACCCCATGTTAGAACCTTAGGGTTTCCGCAATGCTGAAATAAATGATATGTCCAAATTATGACAGCCTCAATTTAGTCATCGTGGCTTCGAGGGAGAGTTGGGTGAACCTACTTGGAAAGAAACTCTCACTGATAACAAGGGAATGGCATCTAAGGAAATGTATTCAGGATTCAGGGGTTTCGTGGTGACTGCTGTGGTTCACCACTTCAGACTGAAATGGAGCAAGTTACAACATTTTATATTGTTTTGGAATTCCCCCTCTGATGACCAGCAGGAAGATCCAGTTGAGCATGGAAAGGTTCTCTTCTGCCTCAATTTTTCACTCCCACAATGTTTGCAAACATGCCCCAGACCCCAGTTTGAAATCTGAAACTTTGCATTGACTCAGATGGGGGTATGGAGTTGTGCAAGAAACTGGCAGTGGGAGATTGCATGCTACGAGAGGTGTGTGTGTGTATGTGTGTATGTTATGTCTGGAAATGATTTGGGAAAATCCGATCTGTATTTAACCCTGAACAAAACAACCATCCTCTTCTTCCAGTTTACTCTTCAGATTCTGGGGGTGAGGGGAGGTTTGAACCACATTTTTTTTCTCTGGTCTCTCAGTTTGCTATTTCCAAATATTGAGTTTGGTCACATGTGGGGCCACCTCCTTTGGTTCTTGTAAATTTCTTGTCAGGGTGTGCCAGAACTTATGCTCTCATGCACAAGGATCCAGCTCATTGGCACAGAGGCATATCTAGCATAAATAGTGCCTAGGGCAAACGTGGAAGTTGCTCCTCTACCTCCAGGGCTGTTTCCTCCTGCTCCTCCTCTTCCGCCGCTTCCAGCAGTTCTTTTTTGAGCATTGGGACCCAGGGCACGTGCCCTACGTGCCCCATACCTTTACACTGGCAGCAGTACATGTGAAAAAGATCTAAGGGTCTTAGCACACCTCAAACTAAACATGAGTTAAGAGTTTGACTGAGCAACCAAAAATGCTAACACAATTCTAGGTTGCATCAGTATAATGTCAGAGAAGTAGTAGTACCACTCTATTCAGTTTTGGTCACACTTGTCTGGAAGACTGTGTTGGGCATGCAAGATAATGTTAACAACTTGGAATGTGTCTTACCCCAAAAGGTGGGGGACTTTGAGGTCCACTTGCACTGCCCTTGTCCCTTAGAATTTGGATAATTATAGCTCAAAGGAGGCCCGTGAGAGGAGGGTAACAGCAGGATCTTTTCACCTGTGTATACCAGTACTAACTGCAGAGAGGACTCCAGTTAAAGATTAAACAGATTATTTTTATTGAATATTAACAAATCTCGTGAACCATACAAAGCTAGGGAAAAGTGACACAAGAAAGATCTGAAATGGACCACAAGGGCCATCTATTCCACCCTCCCGGCCATGCAGGAATATACGCTAAAGTGTTCCTGAAGATGCCTATCCAACCTTTATTTGAATACCTCCAAAAAAGAAGAGTCACCACTTTCTGAGAGGGTCTATTCCATTGTCAAACAGCCCTTATGGTCAAGAAGCTCTTCCTAATATTTAGGTGGAATCTTGGAACTCCTTTTCTCTCTCTCTTTGTCTTACCAAATTACCAAAACAAAGACAAAGAGAGAGAGAGAGATTCCAAGATTCCGCCTAAATATTAGGAAGAGCTTCTTGACCGTAAGCAATGGAATAGACCCCTCAGAAAGTGGTAGACTTTTTTGGAGGTATTCAAATGAAGGTTGGATAGGCATCTTTCAGGAACACTTTAGTGTATAGTCCTGCATGGCCGGGGATTGGAATAGATGGCCCTTGTGGTCCCTTTCAGATCTATGATTCTGTTCTCTGTCTCTAGGAAACATATAATTTCACCTTAAGTAAACTAATTTAAGAAGCAATTTATATAGTACTTTCCTGCTGCTTCTTTGTGGAATGAGTATACAGACAGGCATTCTCTAATTTTCCACCCCCGTGACCTGTCAGTTGCTGCACCTATGACAAACAAAAATGACGTTCTTTTTTTAAATGGAGAAGAAATGGAATGGAGAAGTGACTAGTGGAGATCCACAGGGATCTGTCCTGGGCCCAGTGCTATTCAACATCCTTATGAACGATTTGGATGAGGGTATAATTATCAGATTTGGAGATGACGCCAAATTAGGAAGAGTAGCTGACATCCCAGACAACAGAATCAGAAATCAAAATGATCCTAACAAATTAGAAAGCCGGGTCACAACTAACAAAATGCATTTCAACATGAAGAAATGTAAGGTACTACACTTGGGCAGAAGAAAATGAAATGCACAGATACAAGATGAGTGATGTGTGGCTTGACCACAGCACATGTTGAAAGGGATCAAGGAATCTTTGTAGATGCAAGCTGAACATGAGTTAGCAGTGTGATGTGGCAGCTAAAAAAGCCAATGTGATTCTAGGCTGCATCAAGAAGAGTATAGTGCCTTGGTCACTGTTGGTCACTATTCTACTTTGGTCAGACCCTACCTGGAATACGGTGTCCAGTTCTGGGCACCACAGTTCAGGAAGGATATTGACAAAGTGGAACACGTCAACCAATATGGTAGAAGTCATGAAGCCCCATGAGGAGTGGCTTAGGGACCTGGCTGTGTTTAGCCTGGAGAAGAGAAGATTAAGGGTGACATGATAGCTATGTTTAAATATTTGAAAGGATATAATGTGAAGGATGGAGGAAGCGTGTCTTCTGCTATTGCAGAGTCTAGGACATGGAGCAATAGCTTCAAACTTCAGGAAAAGTGATTCTATCTAAACATTAGGAAGAACTTCCTGGTGGCAAGAGCAGTTTGACAATGGCATATGCATCTGAGTGATCATCTAAGCATCTGAGTATCTTAGCAGAATGGGAGGTGCTGCTACTTGACCAAATCTGCAAGAATACCATCCCAACACCAACAGGCATGGGCAAGCTGTGATAGTTTGGCTCATTCTGCCATTAGACCAGCAGTGTGTATATCTGTGTGTAGTGTCTCAGATCTGTTGGATCACTGAAATGCATCGAATCATGGCAAAACAAACACTTGCACAATTTCCTATAGTTGAGTCTGGAACACAAGAGCAAATTTTGTTAACAATTGGCATCTGGTGCCATGTGACCATGAGACCAAAAAAAAGATAGGGTCAGACTTAAGGAAAAGTAATCTGAATCAGGGGAAAAATTAGAAGTTACCCAGTTGTTAAGCTCAATCTTGGAAATATCAAGTAAACAGAGCATTCCAGTGGTAGTATTGACTAACTGGCCTTTTCTATTAACAACAGCAACATTCTGAAGAGTAAGAAAGACATCCAAGATGAATAGTTTTCCCTTCATGCTTGCTTGGTATTTTTCATTATGGCTTCATGTCTGCTGTTTCATGATTGGCAAATATATTTCCAGTCTCCTACGATTTCCTATATATTTTTGTATACTGGTGCTAAGTAGGTTCTCCAGAACTCCTACAAATTTTAAGGTGTGAGTTTGGTTTCGAGCCAGTGTAGTGTAGTGGTTTGAGTGTTGGATTACATCCCTGGAGACCAGAGTTTGATTCCCTGCTCAGCCATGGAAATCGACTGGGTGACCTTGGGGGTGTCACACACTCTCAGCCCCAGAAAACCGCGTGATAGGTCTGCCTTAGGGTCGCCATAAATAAAACTGCTGTCTTCAATTCACTAAGCCTCCATTTTAGAACCCCAAACTGGGCAAGTTTTCCCTTTACCCCCACCTTTGGGTAATTTTTGCAAAACTGGGAAGAGGGAAATGATTTCCCGTTACAGATGCCAGAGGCCTGTTTCTGTACTGGGCATTTGCTCATAGGTGTCATTGATTCTTGTTATATTTTCCATGCGTTGGATCACACTGAGTAGTCTGGCCTCCATCTCGTGCCTCACAAGTAGACACTGCGTAGCACAGCTGGCAGACATTGAAACTGCCAGCACAACATGGAGAGCGTGTGAGTGTGAGTCTTGTTGCCTGATTGTTGTGATTGTCGTTGTCGTCCTAGCGTGCTGTTACCACCGTGAACTGGCCTGGCCTTTGGTACCCTTTGGATATCATTTCGATATCATAATTCGGCCCTGCTCTGCCACCAGCCAAGTGTTCGTGAGGCCACCGAACAAGCGCGAAGCTAGGCATGGCTATTAAATGCTGAATCATTTCTGTTTACACCTAAGCAAGCCAGACACTGCCAGATCTGCTTTAGGAGACCTCCCGAAACAAACACCCTCATTACAAATGTGTGTTAATACAAAGAGACCTCTGCCCCGAGGGGGCACCCTGGCGAGCTAAGTGCTTAACTGCCGAGCCAGCCGCATCTACATACTGGCCATACTATTGTCAATTCGGACCTTAACTCAATCATGTAAATCCTGACCTTTCGGAGACATTGTCTCCAGCCCAAAACTCATTGTTTTCACCCAAGACCAGACTAGCCCACGGTCATACCTTCCCTAAATAAAAACCCCAAGCTCTGAGAGCTTCCTCGGACCGCTCCGGAGTGCTATCCAGCCTTGCCGTTGCTTCATTTTGCGAGCTCCCCTCGGCTGCCACGCCGAGTTTCCTTCTCTCCAATTGGACCTCTTCAGGACTACGAGAAAGGTGGCATATCACCCATTTCCCCCAAAACTCTTATTCCTATTTCTAGTTAGCTGAGTGGTTGTGTTTTCTTAATAATTGCTGTCTGTTTAATAAATGTTATTGTTGCCATTTCAACTGTCTGACTGCTCACTGACCCGACGCTGTATACATTGGGTAAAAGATTCCCGCTAAGTTACCCTGCCTCTCGCTAACTTAAAAGAGTGCTCGAGTTAATTTCCCCATCTTTGCTTGTTGTTGTTTGGTCGTCTGGGAGCCCCTCCCGGGACCCTCAAGTCACAGGGTAACAGTGCCTTCAGGTTGTTTCCAACTAATGGCTACCCTAAGTCAAAACTATCACGAGGTTTTCTTAGCAAGATTTGTTTAGAAGAGGTTTGCCACTGCCTTCCCCTGATACTGAGAGAGTGTGACTTGCCCAAAGTCATCCAGTAAGTTTCATGGCTGAGCAGAGATTTAAATCCTGCTCTCCTGGAATCCTAAGTCATTTCTGCACTACACTGTTTTCGTGCTACTATTCCACTTTCAACATCCTATGAAATCCTGGGGTTTGCACTTTAGGGAGAATTCTCAGCATTTAGAATCTTCAGCCAGAGAGCTCTTTGGCCTCAGTAAACTACAAACCCCAGAATTCCACAGGCTGTTGAAAGTGGAGCAATAGCAGTATAACAGTGTTATACAGCCGGACGGCCCCTCCCAAAACTGCAACTCCAGGATTCCATAGGAGGTTGAAAGTGGAATCATTGCGCTATAAGAGTGTTGTGCAGAAATGGCCAGCGTTAATATCTTTTCTTTATTCGAGCAGCTATGGGTCAGGAAAATCAAAGCAATAATAGTATGAAAAATGGGCAAATGAATGGAAGGTGCAGTTGGCCCTCCACATTTGTGGGTCTCACTTTCACAAATTTATTTATTTGCATATATCACCGATCTTTGCCTCCCACCATCTCAGGTGCTTCGTTTCCAGGGGAACCTTCCTTCTCGGCAGCTCCAGTCAGGCCCTGCAGCCCTTTAAAAACCCACCTGTGGTCCTCCTCTTCCACTACCAGCTGCTACCTGGCCAGCTAAGGATGGCTTCCAGCCTAATTGAGAGTTGAAGTACAGGACCGCCATGCTGATCCATCCCCTTTCCCTCTCCTTTTCCTGATCTCGTTTGGACCTTGAATGTCCATTCTCCCCACCATGCCTCAGCCTTCTTCTCACAGACAGACAGACAGACAGACAGACAGACAGACAGACAGACAGACAGACACACATTTTGATATTTGAGGTTTTCTCCCTTTTTGAGGGTCCTGTGCCCCTAACTCTAATGAATGGGGAGAGCCAATTGTACCTTTTTAATGTAAATTTCCACATTTTGTAACTCTCATGGAGAAAATTCTCAGAAGAGTTGATCTAGCACTGCAAGTTTCATACCTGATTGCCTCTGCGGATAGGCACAGTACATGGAAATCATTTTGTGTCCTTAATTTTGTGTCCTCTTCCCACCACATCCCTTTTTCCTTTTGTATCGTATATTTCGTGCTTTAAACCTGTGGGCCATCATTATCCCATTTTTAATCTCAGCATCAGCAGCAGAAGCAATGCTAGTAAACAGCAAGCCTTCGGCATGAGATGGCCAAGAATTGATAGATAGTTTGGGTGCCTGTAGATGGCGTTTCATTCCTGAAGAGGCAAGTTTTAATCTCCTATCTGAGCTCATGACTTCCTGTCTACTCCATGGAAGTGTTTTTTGCTGACTGAAGGACAAGGTGATACAAATATAGAAAGTTATAGATTTGAGAGCAAAACCTTGCTGATGTGAGACAGTGGAGGGCAAAGGCAGTTTCGTGGGAATGTTTATATCTGCCTTGCTCAGCTCATGTAATTATAGTTGAAGGTTTATGCAGATAAAAACAGGACTTTAGAAAAATAGGAAAGGAAAAGGACTGTAGTTTCCATCCTTGGGTCACCCATTGATCATTGCAACCGATGCAGCTTCAGTAAAGGTGCCAAAGGACTTCAGGTTTCCAATGAAATTTTGAAAGCACTTAAAAACAACGTGGTTTTAGCTGTCAAGGTGGGGTTGGGAATGAGATCATTGATCCTCCTAAGAATTCTGCCTCTCTCAAAGGAAATTTTCCTTCATTCTCCAGTATTTTAAAATTTCAGTTTTAAAATAAATGAATAAAATAAAATACAACAGATTACACCCCCTAGAATGCAATTCTAGGCTGCATCAGTAGTATAGTATCTAGAGCCATTTCTGCACTACACTATTATAGTGCTATTATTCCACTTTCAACCTCCTGTGGAATTCTGGGGTTTGTAGTTTACTGAGGCCAAAGGGCTATCTGGCTGAGAATTCTCAATGCCCCTCTCTAAACTGCAAACCCCAGGATTTCATAGGAGGTTGAAAGTGGAATAATAGCACTATAACAGTGTAGTGTGGAAATGTCCTACATCAGAGCTTTCCAAACTGTGTGTCATGACACATTAGTGTGTCAGCTGCAACGTGTAGGTGTGTCCCATGAACATAATGGGTGGAGGGGCTGCCTCTCCCACTGCCACCGCTGCCACCCTGGGCCAAGGAAGACCCCAGCGAGGGCGGTGGCAGCCCAGGCTCAGATGGAGGGGCTGCCTCCACTTACTGAATTACTGTGTCACAAAATGATGCATGTCTAAGACGTGTGTCACCAACATGTAAAGTTTGGAAAGCCCTGACCTAGATTGAAGGAAGTAATAGTACCACTCTCTTCTGCTTTGGTCAGACCTCACCTAGAATACTGTGTTCAGTTCTGGACACCACGCTTCAAGGAGGATATTGACAAGCTGGAGTGTGTCCAGAGCAAGGTGACCAAAATGCATGTCTAGGAGCATGGCTAGAAAAAAATGGGGAATGGCTTTAGCTCAGAGGTAGGGCATGTGCTCTGTATGCAGAAAGTTCCAGATTCAGTTGTCACCGGAATGTTTCCTTAGGGCTGGGAAAACTCTTGCCTGAAATGCTGGGGAGTCTCTGCCAGCCAGTATTGACAGAACTGGGCTAGATGGACCAATGATCTGATTCAATGTAAGGCAGGTTCCTCTATTCTGAGAAAGACGGATGACCTAACAGGCTGGAAGACTAATGTCAACCCATGGGAAGTTAATCACAGGAATTGAGGCCAGAAGCTCTGAAGTGACACAGAGAACTGACTTCTACAGCTCCAGGATAAGAGTGTGAGAGGCAGGGTATGAGTAAACGCATTACCTATTAACTAAAGGTCACAGAAATGCCATCAGAGTCATTTAGAAAGATGCAACACTCTCATCAATGGGACACTTGCCAATTGTTCAGCATATGTATACACAGAGAGAAATTAATCATAGTAAACAAAATATAACAAAACCTGAATATAGAACAGAGGCGTAACAAACTTCCTACCTCAATGATGCAACAAGCAATGTTTAAACTTGTATGATTAATTTCTATACCACTCAGCATCTTTGGAGCCTGGAATATTGCATCTATGATCTTGGCATAATTGCAGATAATACTATTTTCTGCTAACCACTGATGAAGGCTCATTGAAAGAGCTCCAGATTTCCAGAAGTCATCATATGCATATAGTTGGCCTTTCTGTGTTCCAACATGGAATGGCCTGTAACGTGCTCATGACTCTCTTGTTCATCATGGATGTCCACGTTTAGGTTCAAACTAATGTTTACTATGCAGCTACTCTTGCTATATTGTAAAAGTTATATTTCATCACCTATAGCCAGGCTGTGTTCTTTGGGTTAAGTTCTTTGCAGATACTTTTGTTCTTTGCAGATACTTTTGTAGTGCTTAATCATAGTGTTTGGTATTACAGTGTGCCCATTGTATATACAGGGGTCTTGTTCCAGCAACCCTCACATAAAACAAAAACCATGAGCATCACATCCCATTGTAATCATGGCAGTCCCTAGGTGAATATGGATCTGCAAAAATATTCAGTTCTGTTTCGCACACATGTAAGTCCAGTTATAAAGATGCAAGCTGAATTCTAGCCATTATCTGTAAATTCTCACCTATTTATTCTCATAGAATCATAGAATTGGGAGGTGGGGTTGGCTCTATGATTCCTTCCCACCCTTCTGCTCCACCTTTCCCCTTTCTATGCTGCAAGAACCTAATGCAGCTACTTCTTTGAAATCATTAAGCATGATACCTTAAGCATGAACTGCAATTGCACAAGGTATACCATTCAGATAAAAGGCAATAAAAAGTCTCACAAATGAGGAAGAGCGATCTATGCACACCCAGTGCTCTCACCCTGAGATTCTTCCCCCTTTCCCTGAAAAGAGGAGAAGATGGTCCAAGCACTGAGAACCAGGGCCAGGCCCTGAGATCTGGCAACCCTAGCGCTGACCCTTGTCTATGGCTCGCCCAAGCAAGGGAAAGTGTTGCAGACCGAGCCAAGGTCTGTGCTCCCAGGGCGTGACATAAACACAGGGCCCAGCCAGTCTGTTGGACTTTCACTGGGGAGGAGAAGGAGACTCAAGGACCCCATTTCCCGTGGAGCCATGGCTGTGTGCACAGCCGCCATGCCTAGGTCTCCAAACACCCGGAGGCCTTGTTAGGACCCTGCAGCAGATAAACAAACCACATCTGAGGGGACGATAGCTGTGAACAAGGAAGAAGGCAGTCCAGCCCTCAAACTGGGCAGCATGAGAGTGGGGGGTGTCACAGAGATGTGGACGTGCAAGGGGGGGCTGCCTTCCACCTCCATCTTCTCACCCTTTGTATTTGCAGCAGCTGCACAGAGGCAGGAAATGTCGGATCTTCCTGGGCAAAAGATAAGATCGTTGTGAAGGGGGGGAAATGGCCCATCTGGGTGACCTCTCCCATCACGCTTCTCAGCAGTGCTGGCGTCTGGCAAGCTGGACCACGGCCCAGTGTCCAGCTCCTTCTCTGTCTCTCTTGCTCTGTCTGCATCATGTTTTATTGGAGTCTCGCGTCTCCCCCTTCCTCTCGCCCACCCTCTGCAGGCATGGAGACACACAGACACACTGAGTGTGTCACACACCCAGTTTCTCTTTATAGCTCCTTGTGTCTCCAAGCACCACACCTTGGAGAGAGGAAGTGGGGTTGAAGAGGAGGTAGACGCAGCGGCTTAGTGCTTTTTGGAACACACAAAGGGGTTATGGGGAGAGGAAAGTTGCTCTCTCTCTCTCTCTCTCTCTCTCTCTCTGCCTGTTCTTCGTCCACCTTTCTTCAACTTCTGATGGTTTCTCAAAGTGGCTAATTTGAAGTCTGAAAGCAAGGCTAAAAATAACACACATACACATGTGTGCAACCTCTCCATATACTCCTATTGTCCTGATTTGGCAGGGACAGCCCTGAATCAGCCCCATCCTCCTGACTCAAATGGCCCCAGGTTGACCCGGTTGGGGAGGGCATTGGGAAAACTCTCTTGCAACATTGCCTGTCTGGCATACCCTCCCATTGTCCCAATTTGGTAGGGATAGTCTTGATTAATCATCTGTCATCCCCCTTTTTATCTGCTTTTAAAATGTCCCAGTCATTCCTTCTCTCACTTTCCCCCTTTGTCCTCTGCTTGCTTCAGTTGCTGCAAACTGAGATCAAAGTGGTTTCCACCCAATTAACTGAGCAAAAGGAGGGAAATGGAGCGGAAAGGTGGAGCCTAGCACTTCCAGATAGGCAAAAGCAAAGTGCTACAGTCTCTCTTAACTTGCTTTTTCTTTCTTATTAATAACTTTTCCCATCTTGAGCACACTTTGATGTTGCTTGGCCATATATGTCCCAGTTTTTATCTGCGAAATTTGAAAAATATGCACCACATACACACCAAAAAAGTCCTCTCACATTACACATCACATTATAGCACTATGACTCCACTTGATCAGCTATGGCGTCATCCAATGGAATCTTGGAGTTTGTAGTTTGGTGAGGCACTTAGAATTCATTGCCAGAGATCACTAGTGCCTCCCCAAACTACAAATCCCAGAATGCCTTAGGACGGAAGTACATTTAAAGTGGAATCATAAGGGTGTAAAGGTGTAGTATGAAGGTGCCAATACTCATCTGGGATCAGCTTTCATCAGATCCAGGAGGCTAGAGCAGAATAACACAACTCTCCCTGATATAGTTTGGTGGTGTATTTTAGGGGTATTGTAGACAAAATTATGTTTGCTTTACTTATGAACCTTATAGTACTAATGTGGGGAAAACATAAGAGAGAATGAAACCCTGCTCAGGCATTCCTAACATATTTTATTGAAGGACATGAGGAAGAGAGAGTGTATTATCCCTTCATTTCTGTTGTTGCTTTGCTCATGTGAATGTGATGTATCCATTGGCAGCTGATGGCTTTTGTGTAAGTGGTGTGACTCTCAAACTTTGCTCTGTACTCAGACTTTGAAGGAGCTATCCTGGGTCCTGAACTTATTTTGCAGACAAGGTTCAGCACCTTGGAGAGCTTCATGAACGTTCAGTCTAAAATCTGAGGTGGATTCAATTACCTGCAGACATGGAAGATCCCAGATGCTGCTGGATGTGTATGAGGAAGACAACTCCTTCTACCTGTGAAGACTCCCCACACAAGCAAGGGCCCACCATTCTTTCTCATCCATGAGGAGAAAGGGCTGCCCCCATGGGCCCCAAAACAGGGAGGCAGAGGGGGCTTGACCTCCCCCTGAGACTACACTGGGGGCTGAGACACCCCCTTGAAATGGTCAGGCAAAATTAGACTAGCACAAACCTTATGTAGCTGGACCACCACAGGAATTAGCAATCAGAAGTGTCCTAAATCAGTCCTTCTCATGTTATCTGATGTGGAGGATCAGCAATGACTTTTATGTGCCAGGGACCAGCATTAAATTAGTGCCCATTAAGCACAATTATTTCTTTCCTTACTGGAAACTTACCAGGGACTGCCAGCTCAGTGGCAGGCACTGGTCTGTGGACCACCGCTTTCAGTAGCAGTACTCAATTCCTTTGTTGCAATAGCTGCTCTGGATTCCGGTCTGTTTCTGGGCACAATGCAAAGTGCTTGTTTTTACCTATAAAGCCCTATAAGACTCAGGTCCAGGTGATTTGAAGGACCCTATTGTCCCTTACAAACCTACCCGTGTTTTGAGGTCTATCGAAGAGATCTTTCTCTCTGTTCAACCATCCTTACAGTTGCGTTTGGTGGGAACACGGGAGAAGGCCTTCTCAGTGGCTGCTCCCAGGCTCTGGAGCTCCCTTTCCCAAGAGGTGAGACTGGCATCCGGAATTCCTACTATCTTTATGCAGACAGGTAAAGTCCATTTTGATAGGCTTTTGAGGACTGATTGTGCGAGGACAGTCTTGCCTAAGCAATGGGCTAGATTTTCTTTCTACTTGTTTTCCTTGCAATACTACTGTACTAAGTGATCAAGCACTAAAAAATATTAAGACAGCTATTGTTACTGAATCCTCCAAGGAACAATAACTGCCTGAAATCTATCCAATGCACACCTACTTGGGAGTAAGCCGCAATGAACCATAGAGGGTACTTCTAACTACACACTGTGCTTGTTAGGCTCCTTCAGGTATAAGGATGCTTGCACAACAATGGATGGGAAAAATAATTGGCCCTCCCCTGCAAGTAGTTCTAAGCCGGCAAAATTAGTAACAACCTGGCTGCCTGCCAATGATGAGTGCTTAACCCTTCTCCCATCATCTGGGGAATCCCAACTCATGCTCCAGAATAAGCCTGGGGCACAGATAGAGAAGCAAAAGTGTGGGGTGAACTGTTAAGAAGACAATCAGTAGTGCAGTAGAGGGAGAAGAAATGTGTGCTTTCTCCCAAGAACTTGGGAAAATTATGTTTTGGATGATAACTCTGCAAATCTGTTTTTAAGATGCTGTTTTAGTTTGGTTTTCTGAATGTATTCATTTAACATTTTAAATGTTTTTCTCTGTTATATATTGCCTCAAGAGGCCTGCTGGGCTGAGACATGATAGATAAGATGTCCAATAAAGAAATAGATCCCCCCAGCCAACAAATTTTGTTTAAGGGACTTGAGAAATCATATAATAAAAAATTAAGTTTTCCAGACTCTACTCTTTACACAGTCCTTGCAAAAGAACTCCACTATGGAAAATAATGGAAGGGGTAGCCATAATGAGAGAGCCATTGTGATATAATGGTTTGAGTGCTGAGCTAGAAAATCAGGAGATCAAGGTTTGAATCCCTGCTCAGCCATGGAAACCTACTGGGAGACCTTCGGCCCATCACACACTCTCAGCCTCAGAGAAGGGAAGGGCAAACCTCCTCTGAAACAGTCTGGACAAGGGAACCATAAGATGGGGTCACCATAGTCCCTTTATAATTGATTTGAAGGCACAAAAAAATCCATATATTATTGATTGTTAACCCACCAATGACACTTGTCCACTCTCAGTCTGGGCAGTCACCCAACAAACAGCTGATAAGGGCTGCCAGCAAGCAACAGTTCCACAGTGTGATTCCTTATTTTAATCTAGTAGGAAAACAAAGTCAAAACAAATACAGAGCATAACAACATTCCTACCAATATTCATAAATAAAAGCACAGTCAATACAATTCTAAGTCACAGGTCAGAGACACAGTAGGAGAAACGGTCAATTAATCACCAACAAGTCCTGGAGGGGAATGGCTGGGCTTTTATAGGTCCAGAGGCTAACCCAGCTGCTGCCCAATTAACTGCCACTTGCTATAAATTCATTGAGATCTGCCTACGATTTCCCTTTGATGTATACCCTTGGCAAAGGTGGGTATAGATGAGTTATCTTCTGTAACAGAAAGAGCAGAGCTCTCTGCTGAGGCAGGCTCTGCCCTCTGTTCTGTCTCTGGAGTGAGTGGTACTGTTTCCACTGTTTCAATCTCTGAGTCAGTGTCTATGTCTAGGTCCTGAAAGATGGGTATGACATTACTACCATGCACTAGTGATGGGATTGTTTGCTTCTATCAGGCAAGATGCTCTACTGCTGCTGGTAGGAGTTTCTCATGTCAGACAGGCTTTTGTGAGGAGCTGGCCTAAATGTGCCAAACACCCACTGGGCAGCAGCAGTAGTGGGGGGTGACGCCAACGGACGATCTCACAGAGGCAATCGCAGTGGCACCATAGCTAACAATTGTTTGTACTATGTAGAAGGAGGCACAGTAAACCCTTTTGGAATGTCTTTTCCTGCAAAAACCCTATGATGAGACAATCCAAAATGAAACAAGAGACAGAAGATGAGACTCAGAGGTCAGAAGGCTGTCAATGAGCTACTGGAGTAGAGCAGAGGACTACTACAAATTGCACTGTTGGTAATGATGCAACTGGACTCAAGCTGAAAGAATGTTCAGCTATTGATGTGCTCAGAGATGAAAGGAAAGTCCAAAGCTACACAACACATATTATAGGAGCATGGAATGTGAGAAGCATGCATCAGGGGAAGGTAGACACAGTACAACAAGAAATGGAATATACTCATATAAACATTGCAATAGTCACGGTGAGAGAACTAAAATGGACAGGATTGGGACATTTTGAGTCAGGCAACTATACAGTTTTTTCCTCAGGAAATGAAAATCTAAGAAGAAATGAGGTGGTGTTAGTAGTGATGAGAGATCTAATAAAAACAGTCAAAGTCTGACCAAATCATATCAATAAGACTTCTGGGAAAACCCATCAATATAACCATAATCCAAGTTTATGCTTCAACTACAGAGGCCGAACAAGAAGAAAATGAAAGATTCTATGCTGGAGTCCCAGAGGAAAAGGATCACATACCAAAAGACAACTTCTTGTTAATCATAGACAATTGGAATGCAAAAGTAGGAAACAGAGCAGAATCAGAGACTGCAGGAGAAATGAAGCAGGAGAGGAACTGAGTGAATTTTGCAAAGCTGACACTCTGCTCATCATGAACAAGCAACCAAGGAGTTGACTTTATACATGGACATCATCTGATGGCCAATATAGAAATCAAATAAAGTACATAATTGGATGCAGAAGATGGAGAACTTCTATTCTCTCTGCAAAAACAAGACTATTAAGCCCAATTGACCAGGAGTCAGAAGAACTCTGGACTGAAGGCAGGGATATTGTCCAGGGCGGATGCAAAAAGACATTATCTGCAACTGAAAACAAAAAGAATCCTTAATGGATGATGGATGAAAATCTTCAAGCCATTAAGGACACAGGGGAAGCAAAAGTAAAAGGTGACAGAAATAAGGTCAGAACTGGGAATGCAACTTTTCAGTGATCAGGAAGAGGCACTAGAGATCATAATGCAAACATGTTGGATAATGGAGAGTAGCAAAGAATTTCAGACAAAAATCAGCCTATGCTTTATAGATTATAGTAAACCAATTGACTGTGCAGATGATGAAGAACTACGGATCACTCTTAAAGAAATGAATGTGCCACAAAATTTGATTGTCCTGATACATAACCTGTACTCAGGACAAGAGGCTAATGTCAGGACAAAATACAGAAAGACAGAGCAATTTCCAGTTGGCAAAGGGATCAGGCAAGGCTGCATTTTATCGCCTTATCTGTTTAACTTGTATACTGAATGCATCATATGTAAGGATTAGACTCAGAGGAAGAAGGCACAAAAAGTGAAGGAAGGAACATCAACAGTTTAAGGTGTGCAGATGACACCTTACTACTAGTGTAAAACAGCAAAGACTTGGAACTACTGAAAAAAGTTGAAGCAGAAAGTGCAAAGGCAGGTTTACAGCTGGACATTAGAAAAACAAAAATAACAACCACAGATGATTTATATAACTTTAGAGAGGATAATGAAGACATTGAAATAGTTCAAGATTTCCCATATCTTGGCACAGTCATTAATCAGAATGGAGACTGCAGTCAAGAAATCAGAAGAAAACTAGGACTTGGAAGGGCAGCTATGAAGGAACCAGCCAAGATCCTGAAGCATAAAGATAAATAATTGTATACTAAAGTTGGGGTGATCCATGCCATTGTATTTCCAATTACTATGTATGGTTGCAAAAGTTGGACAGTGAAAAAAGCTGATAGGAGGAAAATCACCTCATTTGAAATGTGCTAGAGAAGAGTTCTGTGGACACTGTGGCCTGCTGAAAAGACAAATAAATGTGTCCTAGAGCAAATCAAGTCTGCATTTCCTGGAAGCCAAGATGGCCAAAATAACCCTGTCATACTTTGGCAATATCATCAGAAGAAATGACTCACTAGAAAAGACAATAATGTTTTGTAAGGTAGAAGGCAGTGGAAAAAGAGGCAGGCTGCGTTACAGATGGATAGACTTATGCCATTTCTGTACTAGACTGTTATAGCACTATTATTCCACTTTCAACATCCTATGGAATCCTGGCGTTTGCAGTTTAGGGAGGGGGCCTTTGAGGATGGTTTTTGAGGATGACCTTTGAGGCCCCTCCCTAAACTGCAAACCCCAGGATGTTGAAAGTGGAATAATAGCGCTATAACAGTCTAGTGCGGAAATGGCCTCAATCAAGGCATGGCCCTGAGTCTGCAGGACCTGAGCAGGGCTGTTGATGACAGGGAGACTTAGAGGTATGTCATTTATAGGGTCACCATAAGTTGAAGTCAACTTGATGGCAGTTAACAACACAACAATCATGTCTCTCCTTAGTCAACACCAACAACTGACCATTAAACATAATGCAAAATACAGATCTGGCGATAAATTTATTAGGCCAACCAGAAGGTGAAAAATGCTAGCTGTCCAAGCTCCTTGACTTGTTCATCATGCAATGAAAGTACAGAATGTACATAGGGAAGAAAATTGTGACTCCTGTTGCATCATTTTTTTCCCTGTCATGAATTCTGTTCCCTCTTCATTTGATGAAGAAGCCGGTGAACTCTGAAAACTAGCGGGGTAGTTTTTTCTGTTTTGCTTGACACCTTCTGATTGGCTTAATGAGGGTATCAGCGATGTGTATCTTGGACTTTCAACAAGTTGGGAACTTGTGTTGACAGAGGTCCTTCGCTGGTCCACCCAATGTATGGAAACAGTTTGCAACCCATGTGCTGTCCATAGGCCCATACTGTCACTGCAACAAAACAAAAGAAAGAAAGGGAAACAAGTTAGAAAAATAGCCCATTCTCTGCCAAAGCAGCCTTAACTCAGCCAGATGGTGCACCAAATAAACACTTTTGCTTCCATTTTGTTGTTCTTGTTGAAGGTTGGAAAAAAAAGGGCAAAGCAAAGGAATAGAGTGACCCATTCAAGTCTGCACTTTGAAAGGAAGCATTATGCACCATTTAAAAGTCATGGAGCAAACAAGAACAAATGGTTTTATATTATGTCATTAATTTTAAACTTCCTGGTAGGTTGTACCCTTATTTACTTACTTACTTACTTATTTATTTATGGGTGCTGGAACCCTATATGATCTGTTACTTTATGTATACCTAGCCACACTGCAGAGGTACTTAAAATTTTTTTTACTGAATTATGGAGCTGTATCGTGGGATACCAGCAATTCTGTCTGATTAGCATTTGTGCACAATGCTCACTGGGACCGAAGTGATGCACATTGGTCCCATTGTTCCTTGAGCAGCAATGTGTATTGGCCACTTAGCGAGCTCTACTATGTAGTAATACAACCACAGCCCTCTACCAGATGTGGGGATGGTGCATCTGTGCAATTCTAATTCCCATAGATGTAAGCCTATTCAGAAAGACGTAAGTCCCCAACAGGATTCTGAACCGTAATTTCTCTATTGCCTCTTAGCCCACAAGTGCTTGTGAGGGGATGGACAATCAGAAGCATTAGAACAATACAAATAATTTTAAAAAAATCACAAACACATTTTAAAAATTCTTTTTAAAAACTGTTTGAAAACAGTTTAAAAGCAACTCTAAAATACAATTTTCAAAGAATTAAAACAGAACAATTTGAGAACAAAACAGGCTTCTGTTTTGGCTGCTGGCTAGAAGCTCGAAAGAGATGGAACCAGTCTAAATTTCTTAGGTAGGAATTTTCCACAGTTGAGGTGCTGCTACAGAGAAAGCCCTGTTGCATGTACATACCAACCTAACTTCCCAAGGTATTGGAAACCCCACAGGGCCTCCTCTGATGATCTTACATTTCAGGCAGTTTAGCTTGGCACTAGAGCTTTCTGGCAGAAAATTCTCAATACCCCTACCTAAATTGCATAGTGTTCTAAACACTTTAGAGAACTTCAAATCTCGGCTTTGTATAAGATGCTACGAAAGTGCTATAAAGGTGTAATGCAAAAATGGCATATATATATATATATATACACCCATGAAATATTACAATCAAGTAATTAAATAGCAAGTGCTAAAACAATAAAACATTTAATTAAAATCATGTATTGCTGGTCACACAGCTACAAATCTTGGTGCTTATCTTGCTGGTCTAGCCACATGATATTCTCAAGGAGCTCTGGAAAGTGTTGTTTTCCCAGTGCTACCATCAGACAAGAGGAATTCTTTCACCCTATACAATTCTGGAACAGAATGATTCCCCTTTAACTGCCATGACGACATCCTATGGAATCCTGGAGTTTGTAGTTCGATGAGGCATTGGAGCTCTCTGGCTGAAAATGCTAAAGATTCCTCCCTAGACTTTAGATGCCAGGATTCTATGAGATGCAGTCCAAGACAGTTAAATTGGAATCACAGCCCTGTAACTATGTAGTGTGAAAGGGCCCCAAGTATACGTGGAAAGTCACAGTCCCCTCATTCCTTACATCTGGCTTGCAGCCATTGCAGTATGTCAATATCAGGTTGCTAAACTTCCCTGTCATGGAAAACACTGATCCGTAGAATGTGTATTCTTTGCTAGATGCTCTCGTGTACATAACCATTGCTAAAAAAAGGCTACTATGTGTCCAGGCTTAAGTATTGCTAATTGCTGCTACATTGTCTTCAAAAGGCTGCTTGCTGCTACATTGTATCTCATGGAGGGGAAGAGGGGAACAGGCTGGAAAGCGAAAGTTAAGGCTAATAAGGGTAGGATGTTATGAGAACAGAGGGGTGTGGAGATAGGAGGCATTTCCGCACTACATTGTTATAGTGCTATTATTCCACTTTCAACATCCTTCGGCATCCTGGAGTTTGCAGTTTGGGGAGCGGCCTTTAGAATTCTCAACCAGAGAGCTCTTTGGCCTCAGGAAACTACAAACTCCAGAATTCCTCAGGATGCTGAAAGTGGAATAATAGCACTATAACAGTGTAGTGTGGAAATGCCCAGGGACAGAGAAATATGCAAGGGGGAGTCACCTTGGTCAAGGACTTGTGTGTCCTGGCAGGTACCAGCCTGGGAAAGTGTAGGGGGGATAGGGACATGACAGGATTTATAACTCTGACCAATGAATGCTTTAGGTGCTCAAACTTGTATTGATAACCTATAAAAGATGTATGCTGCATGTACCCTTCAGTTTTGGCAACTTCTGTTGAACTGTGCTGTGTCCCTCATGCTGTGTCCCTCGGTTTATCCGTGGAATAAACTACTGCCTGTCTCAGAGTGAGTTTTGTGAAGTGTGGGTTATCCAACACAGAGCAGTCAGCTGTTGAGATAAGGGAGGTGGCAACGCGTGGTGTTAAAATAAAATAAATAAGGAGGGTCAGTGTGGGGAAAGAAAGCAGGAAAGTATTGCTGAATCTACTGAAAATCTCTCTAGATCAGAACCTCCCAGTTGGACTTCAGCTCCCTGCACTCTCATCCATTATGGACAATGCTCAGGAATTCTGGGAGTTGAATGTCTCCTGAAATTCTATAGGACCAAAGGCTGAGAACCTCTGCCCTAGATCTAATGAAATATGGTGATCAACAAATTGTCTGAAAAATACCCACAAATGCGATCAATCCATTTATATTTTTAATTAATTCTCTTTCTCTGTCTGCTGAGAATCATGCAATTTGTGGGCCATATTTGGTTTCCCCAGGGCCATTTTTCCAGACCCACTGAACTTGCCCACCAGGAGGTTGCAACAATCCAAAAATGAGAATTGTTATTCCAGAAATGGCATTTCCCCTTAAGAATATGACAATACCTTCCCCCCGCTACTATTTAAATATTAAAATAGGCTTGTTGCTTTTCAAAACTGTAGGTAGCACTCCATTTCGTCCTCATTTTTTAAAAACATTTTTGTTTGTGGGACGTACAGCAACTGACAGGTCCTGGGGATGAGAAATCGGAGAATATCTGTCTGTTTATTCATTCCACAGTGAAGCAGCAGGAAACTGCTGTATAAATCATTCCTTAAATCAATCTTCTGAGGTGGTCTGTTCCACTACTGGAGAGCTCTTATATTCAAGAAGTTCTTCCTAATGCTCAGGTGGAATCTCTTGTCTTGCAATTTGAATCCCCTGGTTCATGTTCTGTTCCCTGGAGTGGCAGGAAACAAGCCCTCTCCATCTTCTACCTGATATCCTTCAGGTATTTACATACAGCTACCTTATCACTTCTCAGTCTCCTCTACTCTTAGCCAAGCATACTCAGCTCCCTCAGTTCCTCTTAGGTCTTGGTTTCCAAACTTTCTGTCAAGTTGGTCATCCACTTCTTAGCTGCTGCATCATGCTCTTGACACATGTTTACTTTGCAATCTACCACTTTCCCCTTACTCCATTATAGGTTAATTAGCGAAGGGATTAAATTTACCAGCAGTGCATCACATGGGGAGAGGTGAATTGTTTCTTCCCTTTCCAGTGCAGTCAGAACAACCCCAGCCTCGCAGTGGTTCTCAACCTGTGGGTCCCCAGATGTTTGTGGACTTCAGCTCCCAGAAGCCCCAGCCACTATGGTCAATGCTCAGGGCTTCTGGGAGCTGAAATCCACAAACATCTGGGGACCCACAGGTTGAGAACCACTGGATGTACAGATAAAAAGGTTGGGCTGACCCAAAAAATATAGCCACCAGAAGTTACCAGCAAATGACCTCCCAAGTGACATAAGTAAGGCCAGGCAAATTATATTGGTATAAGGGAGATTAAATATCCCAAGTGCTTTTTACACCTGCTGGTAGTAAAAGTTTAAGAACAGATCTGACTGTCCACGTTGGCCTTCATCTTTGAGTGAAACTCAAGGTAATACAATTTTTTATACTGACTGTCCAAGTGAGGTGATAGGGATTATGGCCAGAATTCTGTTGGTGTGCGTAAGCTCCCCTGTGGAACCATTTGGACATATTTGTCAGATGCAGATCATCCACATTCACTTCAAGTTTGCAGAAGTGGAGTTGAGCATATAGTAAAATTGTGCATGGATTCACATCCACATTTGGATACACATTTTATTGCACATTTGGTTCAGTATAATAATGCTATCATTCAACACAATGGCCATGGAAAACAAGCAGGCTGGTATTTTGTATGTGAGGCAAATTATTCATCTTAGTGCAACAGACTTATTCCTCTGACGGTAGTGGAAGCAAAGTTGCACATACAACAATGCTGGACAATGAGGCTGGAGTTCACATTGGACACTGTGCATCGTGCAACATCACCTGGCCATTGACATGTCTTATGCAGTGTTGCTACGCTGCACTGTGCTTGTGTTGTGTATCTCTGAATGCAAATATTTGCACTATGCTGAGGGGATGCTAGATTGAAGCTTGAGTGGGTAACTCTGCATACAGAAATTTATACAATGCAACCCAGGTGTAGGATTTCAGCCTACATATTTTTTTAAAAAATATCTACTGAACCTTATTCTTTGTAGCTGTATTGAAACATGAGCCTTGTGGGTAGGCATCTGAAAGGCGGGGACATAAGGAGGGCTTGAAATCTCAGTGGCTTGGCTTTTAACCCGAACTGAAGAAGAACCTATCCTTCACCCTCATATTTGCTTCCAGCAGAGAATTTAATTACTTATTTATTGGATTTGTACTCTACCTTTCTTCTGGGATGGAATCCAAGGTGGCAGCGAAGACCAACATGAGCCTACCAAGATAGACTCATATTCTGAATCCCGCATGCAGCATCACTAATGCTTGGAGCAAAGTAGCAATGTGTTACATCTGGTGGTGTGTGTTAAGCCTTACAGCACAATAAAATATGGAATCCTTATCATCAGTTCTTTGGAATGGAAAGGAGTGTCAGGAGACTGAATCCAGCCCTTGATGTTTCCTTGCAAGGATTTTGGCTTTTTAAAAAGGGTTCCCTGTGCGTGCTGGTTTGGTAACAATGCAGGCAGCCCACATTTTAAGCATGTACTTAACCGTCTAGTTAATGATAATGGAACCCTTTGCTGATGGGATTTTGTAACTCTGCAAATACCCCAGCCAGCATGGCCATTGGCATTTGGGGAATGCTGGTAGTCTAAAAGGGACTATCTAGAAAGGATTTTGCACATATTGGCTTGGGAACAATATATGCAGCCCACATCCAAGCATGTAATAATCCATGTATCATAACAAAGGTTGGACAATGCAGAGATAATACAGAGATTATACAAGTTAATTTTGCAGGGATAATGATAACGCAGTGATAGGGTTACTTAGGAATAATACAGAGCTCAGATCAATTATTTAAGGATGGTACTTTGGATAAGTTGTATTTTTTTAAGTTTATGACCATTTCCGCACTGCACTGGTATAGTGCTATTATTCCACTTTCAACGTCCTATGGAATCCTGGGGTTTGCAGTTTAAGGAGTGACCTTTAGAATTCCCAGCCAGAGAGCTCTTTGGCTTCAGTAACTACAAGCCCCAGAATTCCACAGGATGTTGAAAGTGGAATAATAGCACTATAACAATATAGTGTAGAAATGGCCTATGATTCAAAATACAGGGATAATACAGAGCTTGGAGTGATTTTTGGAATGGTAGTCCAAACAAATTAATTTGTCTAAAGTCTAAAATATGCTCAGATTATTCCCAGATTTTTGAAGTGGGGGAAATGGGGCCTTATTAGTTGTGGCACTCACTCTGCAACAACTTGAAGTAAGCTGAAGACAAAGGGGGAAAGGGGGAGAAGGGAAATAAACTGGGACATTTTAAACGCAGCTGAAAAAATGGGATGACAGAAGATTAATCAGGTTTGTCCCTGCCAAACTGGGACATCAGGAGGGTATGACTGTTTAATGTTTTTGAAAATAGTCTCCCCCCCAACCCTGAAGCAGATTTCCAGCCACGTTTAGCAGGGAGAGTTTTTTCATTACACGTGGCCCCTGGAGGGTTGCAGGGGCATAAAATTGGCCTCTGGACCAACTTCAGTTGGCCACTCCTATTTTCGTCTTGGAATGAAGGCATTTTTATTCTCTTGAACTTTCAGTGAACAGTATTTCATTGCTGCTCTTTTGGCTTTATTGCTCATTTGTTTCTGACGGTTTTATGGCTGATTGCTTTCATTTCTGTTTTATATAGTGGTTGGTTTCGGAGGTGGGTGGGTTTTTTGTTGTTCTTGTTATTCTGTACACTTTAAATGATTGTTGATGAATGCCATGGATGTCCTTTTTGCTATGCACCATCAAGTCAGTTTCAACTTATGACAATTCTGTGAATAAAAGAGCTCCCAAAACCCTATGATTAGCAGACTTGCTCAGGTCTGGCAAACTCAGAGGTGCAGTTACCTTGTCTGAGTCAATCCACTTGTAATGCAGTCTTCCACCTGCAATGCAGTTCGGCAGGGGAATACGCTGTCTCAGAGTGTGGTGGAGTCTCCTTCTTTGGAAGTTTTTAAACTGGCTGGATGGCCATCTGCTGGGAGTGCTTTGAGGGTGTCTTCCCACATGGCAGAATGGGGTTGGACTCAATGGCATTTGTGGTCTCCTCCAACTCTACAGTTCTATGACTCTATGGCCCTTTCCGCATGAGGCGAGTGAATCGCTCCGTGCCGTTACTCACCGGTTCTTCTTGGGTTGAAGCAACGCAGACTCTCCCTTAAGCCCTTCTGCAGGGCTCCTCCGTTTGGTCCAGGGCGAATCGGAGCAGTGCGAGGTCCTTAGATCCGCACTGCTCAGACTTAAAAAATGGCAGCTTCCTGTTGTTCGTGGGTCCGGACCAACCGTTGAAGCTGGCCATGCCCACAGCCTGCCGTCTGCTGATCACAGGCTTGAATTGGTGCGAGCCTGCGCATCTGCACAAGTGGGGAGGAACGCAATGGCGCGCTCCAGAAGATTGAAAGACTGGATTTTTCTGGTCTTCACTTAGCATGCTGGAGGACCATTGGGGGTGTTTTGGATCGGACTAAGGTGCGGAACTAAGATAAATAGTCTGAAACTAGTCCGATCCAAGGTGCAGATTACCTCCGTGACAGGACGTCTTGGCCCATTTTAACTTACTGGTGCAGAAAGGGCCTATGATTTTTACTGCTTTCTGCTTTTCCCAACCTCATTATCTTTTCCAGTGAGGCATATTATCTCATGATATGTCCAAGGTATAACAGTCTCAGTTTAGTTATTTTAGCCTTTAGTGAGAATCAGGCTTCATTTGGTCTCAGAACCATTTCTTTGTTTTTTGGAAGCCCATGGATCTGCAAAACTTCGCCAGGCCACATTTCAGATGAGCTGATTTTCTTCCTGTTAGCTTCACAACCATACCTAGAAACTGGAAATGCTGCGGCTACCATTCTACAGGACTGGTGGCCAGATCAAGGCAGCTTTGAGTTGCTGCTTTGAGCAAAACATGCCATGTTCAGCTTTCTCTAAGACATGGAAGGAAAGAAATGAGCTCTACATTTAGGTAAATGTATGTGGGTTTACCCTGGATCTTCCATGCTTTTGAAATGATATGACAAAGATGCTGGTGATGGTTTATAAAGAATAATTAAAGATGGTGATGGCAACAATGACTGGGAATCTTCTACAGCACCACATTTCAAATACATTGGTTTTCTTCCTGTTACCTTTCCTCACCATCCAGCTTGCACAATCATACATAGTAACTGGATATAAAATGGCATGGATGATCCTGACTTTGTTATTCAATGATACATCTTTACATTGGAGGATCTTGTCTAGTTCATTCATAGCTGTCCTTCCAAGTTTTCTTCTTGACTGCAGTATCTATTTTTGTTAATGACAAAGCCAAAGCATAACAATATGTTTTCTATTAGAGTTATTAATTTAAAAAAACACTCATGGAGAGGTGGTTAGTGTAGAGCATATATCTTTTATCTAAGCGAGAGGGACAATGTAGCCTTCCAAAATTGGTTGGATTTGTTGGATAATCCTTCACTACTGGCCATGCTGGCTGGGGCTGATGGGAGCTGCAGTATAATAAATATTTGCTTTTTTTAAAGCTTTGAACTGTTTATTGAAGTCACAACCACAGGCCTATTCAACAAACTGAATTCAACACTGTTGCTTGGTATACACACATTATTTCTGTTTCTCTTCAAATTCAAATTCAAGACTACCTATTTCCCTCTTCTCATTTTATTCAGAATGAGGGAATCATCTGCATCTGGGCTGTGTCACTTCAGAACACAGGGGTGAGCTGTTATGGTAAGAGCTCATGGAACGAGCACCATAATTCAATGGCAGAGCATCAGACTTGCATGTGGAAGGTCCCAGGTTAATTCCCTGCTGCTGTCTGACCCTGGAAATATTGGCCAGAATGTTGTTGACATCTTACACATGTGGAAATTTCTTTTATGGGATGATGTTGGATACTATTATTCAATGTAGAATGGCTTCCTTCAATTCAAGATTGTGGGGGTGGAGTTGCACCCACAGTGCCATTGCATATGGATGTGCACTATGAATGGATAAGAAATGCAAATGGAAGGGCATTGCACATGGTTATGTGTGTGCACTGTGTGTGGATTGTACCTTTGGTTGCACATTTGGTGCATTAGTTCAATTGCACAAATTGTCATTCAGCAGAGTTGTGTTGCATAATCAATGTGTAACTCTGAATTATAGTACACAACCTTGATGCATAATCCCAGCCATTACAATCTGGGAATACAGTTTCCAGAGTCCCCCAGACAGCAAAAACAATCTTCCTAAACTGTGTGCTACAGTCTAACCCCAGAGTAGGGATAATGTGACCCTCCAGATGATACTGAACTACAGCTCCTAGCTGTCCACCCTATTAGCTATGATGGCTCGGCCTGCTGCTGGGATTTACAGTCCAACAACATATAGAGGGCCACACAGGGCTTGTCCTTGGGCTATCCTAATGTTGCATAGACATCAGTTTATGAGGAGGGATCTTTTCTTTTTCTCAGCTTCATAGCTTGGGGTAGATGGGGTAGACTGGGGATTATTGTCCTTGCAAGCCAAGATATTGAGAAGGTACCAGGTTGGGAAAATGTGGTATGGAGGGACATTCAGCTGTGGGATTCCTCCATCAGTGTACTGATGTGCTATAGTCCAGATCATTCACCTGTGTGAGTGAGACCATAGTTCTCTTTGTTGTTGTTCTTGTGTGACTTCAGCCATTTCCACCATACACCGTTGCAGTGCTATTATTCCACTTTCAACCACCTGTGGAATTCTGGGGTTTGTAGTTTACTGAGGCCCAAGAGCTCTCTGGCTGAGAATTCTAAAGACCCCTCCCTAAACTACAAACCCCAGGATTCCATAGGATGTTGAAAGTGGAATAATAGTGCTATAACAGTGTAGTGCAGGAATGGCCTTAGAATGAAGCAATGATGGCTTTGTTTCCAGGGAGCTGGAATGTGTGATTTCTTACTTAGGGCAACCCTGTTTCAGGGTTTTCTTGGCAAGCTTTGCTCAGAGAGGGTTTGCCTTCCCCTGAGGCTGAGAGAGTGTGACTTGCCCAAGGTCACCCAGTGGGTTTCCATGCTCAAGTGGGGATTCAAACCTTCATCGCCAGAGTCGCAGTCCAATGTCCAAACCACTACATAACTCTGTCTCTTATGGCCTTTTTCATACTATATAATTATCACACCTCAGTAGAATTTTAACTGCTGTGGCTGCACCCTGGGAGTTGTAATTTCAGGAGGTATTTCGAATACTCAGCCAGAGAGCAATAGTGCTTTCCCAAACTACAGATCCCAAGACGTTACCATGGCAGTTAAAGTGGGGGCAAAGCACGGTAACTGTGTACTCTGAAAAAAGACCGACTTGCCTTGTTGCGGTTGTTTACCATGTGTGTGTGGAGTCATGGAGTTTACCATGTGTGTGTGTGAGTACCCTTCCACAGGACTGTGGGAGGTATTAGCCACACTGAGTATGGATCTGCTGGCTTTTTAATCAGGCCATTTTCTGTGGCTGTTTATTGCAACGCTCAGGATTTACTGCAGTGACAGCACATCGTTTCCAGAGCCGAGTGTTACACTCTCGTCAACCATTTCCAGATGCCCAGAAGCATGCTTTGGGGGGGGGTGGAGGTGGGGTTTCTTTTTTGTTTTCTTGGTGGTGGTTGGTTTCAGCATTAAGGAATTACCTCAACGCGATGCAGCGTGCTTGCCAAAAGCACGGACACAACTCCTCCGACTGGCCATGGAGAGAGGAAAGCAACTGGCTGCCGTTCAATGGCATCAGTACACAGTTTGTTTACTGGATTACAGCTCCACGTAGAAGAGCATTTCCTGGTTTAATGAATATTGTCTAGAGATCAACAGGAGTGAAAAACCCACTAGCGGGAAAGGAAACACAACAGTGGGGAGACAGCAGGTCACCCCCTCAAAACAAGTGGGTAAAGACCTTGTTTTTCTGGCTTCCTTGCCTAAAGAGTGCGCATGTGGGTATGCACGTTCGAGCCGCCAGTGGACCTATGACAGTCACATTAATTTTTCGTAGGGTTTTCTTAGGTAAAGAATGCTCTGAGGTGCTTTTGCCAGTTCCTTCCTCTGAAATATAGCCTACAATACCTGGGATTTGCATAAACTACTGCTCAGAAAAGGGCTGGTGAGAAGTCACAGGATCTCCTTAGTGGTGGTACCTGGGCCATTTCCACACTAGACTGTTATAGCATTATTATTCCCCTTTCAACATTCTATGGAATCCTGAGGTTTGCAGTTTAGGGACGGGCCTCCTTTGAAGGATATTGACAACCTGGAACATGCCCAGAGGAGGATGACAGAGATGGTGAAGGGTCTGGAAACCAAATGCAAGGAAACCAGCCTGTAAGGAATGTTTGGGGAAAATAGGTGTATTTAACCTGGAGAAGAAAAGTCTTAGAGGTTTTATGACAGCCATGGAGCCAGCGAGATGTAGTGGTTTGAATGCTGGACTATGACTCTGGAAGATTACAATTCAATCTCTGCCCAACCGTGGAAACCCATTGGGTGATAACTGGGCAAGCCACACTCTCTCAGCCTCAGAAGAAGGCAAGGGCAAACCCCCTCTGAACAGAAGATCCTGTGATAGGTTCACCTTAGGGTCTCCATAGGTCAGAAATAATTTGAAGGCACACAACAACGTGAAAGCCATCTTTAAACATCTGAAAGCCTGGTATGTGGACGATGGAGCAGTGAGCTTGTTTTTTGCTGGTCCAGAGGACAGGGCCAAAACCAGTGGGTTCAAATTATAAGAAAGGAGATTCTGGCTAAATATTAGGTAGGATGTCTTGATAGCCAGAGCTGTTTGACAATGGAATGGACTATCTCAGGAGGAAGTGAACCTTTATTGTTGGTGGTTTCAAAATAGAGATTTGATGACCACCTGTCTGGATGCTTTATTTGTAAATTCCTGAGGTGGTGGTAGAGAGGTTAGACTAGATGACCCCCTCCAATAAACATGGAATCATGGAATCTTAGAGTTGGAAGAAGCTACAAGGGCCATCTAACCCAGCCATCTGCAATGCAGGAAATATACTCCTAAAGGAATCCTGACCAATGCCCACCCAACCACTGTTTAATCTCTTTGTTTGTAATTTGATTCTGGAATGACAGAAAACAAGCTTGTGGTACCTTCTACATGACAACCCTTCAGATATTTAAAGTTGACTATTATGTCACCTCTCCATCTTTTCTTCTCCTAGCTAAACATACCTGGCTCCTTAAGTATTTCCTCATAAGACTTGGCTTCCAGACCTTTGATCATCAAGGTGACCCTTCTCTGAAGCTCAGTTCAGTTCTGCAGCTCTGTGATTTCTAGGCTTCTATTCACCTGTGCATCCATGACACTCACGAAGCCAATTTGGGAACCTGGTTTGGGTATCCCCTCTTGGAAAAATTAATTTGTCTCACAAAGAGGTACCTCCCTATGTTGTCTTTTGTTATTGTGTGCCTTCAAGTCATTTTCAACTTATGGTAACCCTAACGCAAACCCATGACAGAGTTTCCTGGGACTCAGAGTATATGACGCTGTTACCCTGGTTTCTGGGGGGTCCCTAAATGCTCTCCAAATTATACAAGTTATACAAGTTGGGGAAATTAGTCAAAGAGCACAAGTTAGCACTGCGAGAGGCAGGGCAACGGAGCGAGATCTTTTACCCAATGTCTACGGGGTCGGGCTGAGTCAAGGAGCAAACAGAAGTGAAATAATAATTGTTGTTTTTATTAAAATACAATCAAACAAGTGTATGCAGCACACTCACACAGATAACTAGAGAAATAAAGGTTGGAGTTGGATAGAAGGATTTTTAGAGGAGGTTTTTGGTATGGGTAATACTGCACCTGTCCTGAAGCCCGGTAGTCTGAAGATAGAGTTCGTGGATATGAAGGTTCTCAGTACGTGGGACTGAGGGAACGCTCAGCAAGCAAAGCGGCAGCAAGGCAGTATGGAAGTCGAGAGTGATCCGAGGAAGCTCTCAAAGTCAGGGGTTTTTATAGGGGAAAATGTGGCCGTAGGCTAGTCCGTACTTGGGAAAAACAATGAGTTTCGGGCTGGAGACAAAGCCTCCAAAAGGTCAGAATTTAGCATGATTGAGTTAAGTCCGAATTGTAGCCAGTATGCAAACGCAGAGTGTTTGACAATTGAGTATTTGGCTTGTCAAGCTGCCTGCTCGGGGCAGGGAGTTCTTTGTACATAATGTGGTACTTGCCTTGAGGTCTCCTGGAGCAGCAGGACGGCTATTGCTGGCCTGCCTGTATTTGTGTGGAATATTACAGCAATTAGCGGCCGTGCCTGTATGCAAGCTTGTCCGGGGACCTTGCAGCACATGGAGCGGAATAGGTAAAGAAGGCCAAATTATTGATATCAAAATGATATCTGGTATCCCACAAGTCCGGACTAGAAAACTGCGGTAACAATGCATCCAAGCTCACCCAATGGGTTTCCATGACGAAGTGGGGAATTGAAGCCTGGCTTCCAGGGTCATAGTTCAATGCTCAGACCACTACATTGTGCTGGGTCTCTATACTGTTTCATGTCAGCATTCAAAAGGAGATCCAGTGGGTCCACCAAGAAAACCATATGCTTTCCATGGCCAGTTTCTGTGGTGTCAGCATAACCTTTGTCCTCTGCTGATTTGATCCCACAAAAAGCTTTGCTCTCTTCCTGTTCGAAGCAACAGAGAGTCTCCTGTGGCTGGTATTGTCAGAGGGTCATTCAGGAAATATACACAATGTCAGGACATTTTAACACTGACCTCACCACTTTATGACTCTGCAAGCTTCCTCCACCGGAAACAAAGTCCTCCGAGATGGAAACCTTAGGCGTACATGTTGCCAGAAGGTCTGGGAGCATTTTTACCTTGCAGAGCTTGAGCTGTGAGGGATCTGAACACTTTTGTATATCATAAAATGGTGGTAGTTGTTATCCCTCCAGGATCACAGGGAACAACCAACAGAAAGCGTGTAAAGAGAAGGGTGGGAATTGTATAGCTCTCCAGCTGTAACAGTGTGGTTTGTGATGCAGCAGTTTGAGTGCTGGACTTGGACTTCTGGAAACCAGAATCAAAGCCTTAGCCATGGCAATCCACCCAAAGTGACATGCTCTCTCAGCCTTAGATGAAGGCAATGGCAAACCCTTCAGGGCAAATCTTGCCAAGAAAATTCTGCGATAGGTCTACCCTGGAGCTGCCATAAATCAGAAATGACTTGAAAGCAAACAAAGAATCACCAGTTGTAATTGGACTACAATTTCCAGTATTCCTCTCCATTGTCTATGTGGTCTGGGGCTACTGGGACTTGCAGACAAACAATGTCTGGAAGTTCTTATGATTTTCAGTCTTAAGGTGGACTTATGACTGAAGTCCACAATTTGTCATTCTGTCATTGTGCCCATGATCATTCAGAAAGCTAGAAATAAGTAGGGCAGTCAAAATCTGGCAAAAGACCACAGACAATGTGAAGACAAGGCTATGTGAAAATTATGGAATAACAAATTAAAACTGTTGATACGACATGACTAAGAATCTCACCTGGCATTTCCTAGGTTGAGGGTTTCACCTATGATTTGAATGAAATAAGAGTCTGAGCAGCAGTGTCCTCAGTCGATAAAATTTATTTCATACCAAGTTCCATACAAAATAGGCCACAAAGAGCTGTCCCCCTACAAAAAAAAGGTTTTATTTTGGGGACTGGTCCTAAATTTGCATGAAGATGTTTGGGATGTCAACCTCTACCTAAATATTGAATTTGGTCAAAATCAATTCACAAATGTGCACTCTAGAGTAAAAAATACAGAAATCTGACATGTTTGTTTCGGAGGTAACCAAAGTAGTTGACGAATGCATCTCAAAACTTTATTTTGTCTTCATTTTGGCCCCATTAGATAACATACCAATTCTGTCAAATCTGTGATTGAGCATGTGAATTTATACAGTATATAGTACACCTTTCTAAGATACAGGTCTCACTAATAACAGTCATTCCTTTAAGCCATTTTTATGCCATGTACCATATCTGAAACATTAGCCTGGGGTGGCTTATTGCAGGAAATGTTTCGGTCTAAACTAGTATGGCTCAGAAACTTCCTGAAAGATAATCCTGCTTAGAAATAAAAGGAATTGATATCTGAGCATGCATCTAAGCTCTGCTCCAGAAATGTTCCCCCAAAGTTGGTTTATACCTTAAGCATGAATGCCTATAGTGGACCCCGTAACCATGTTCAGATAAATGTGGTTGCAGAACTTCCAGGATCATAAATCTGGCATTAACAGGTTTCCTAGTCATAGTAGGTTTTGTTACTGCAGTCTAAGCCTACCCGGAGATAGCACCTGATACCACTTTGATATCAATAATTTGGCTTTACCCTGCCACCCCGCTCCACGTGTTTGCGAGGCCACCGGACAAGCACGCAAACAGGCACAGCCGATAATTGCTGGACATTCCATTCCCCACCCAGGCAGGTCAGACACAGCCGGTTTGTCGCTTCAGGGACCTCTCCGGCAAACACCTCATTACATATGCACGATGCTAACGAAAGCTTCCTGTCCAGAGCAGGCTACTGGACAAAGGTTGTGCTGTCCACTGGTAAGTGCTGCGCATTTGCATACTGGCCACACTATTGTTAATTCGGCTCTGATTCCATCATGCAAAGTTGTGACCTTTCCGAGACATTGTCTCACATCCAAAACTCATTGTTTTCCCTGAGTAAGGCATAGCCTGCAGTCCCAATTCACCCTATAAAAATCCCTGATTCCGAGACCTTCCGCGGATCGCTCCTGAGTTTCATCCCGTCTTGCTGCTGTGTTGCTTGGCGAGCTCCCCTCAGCTAATCGAGCTGAGCTTCTTCTCTGCACCTCCGGCTTCTCTCCTGACGTCCAGGACGACGAGACAGGTGTCGTATCACCCATTTTTCCCTGAAAGTCTCTATCCTTAATTCAACCTCTAATCTCTTAGGTAGCTGTGTGACTGTGGTGTCTTTGCTATTTGTTTGCATGCAATAAAACATCATTTCTATTACTTTAAACCCGTCTGGCTGCTTGACTGACCTGACCCCGTAGACGCTGGGTTGCAAGGTCCCGCTAAGTTACCCTGTCTCTTGCTAGCTTAAGTGGGTGCTCCAGCTAATTTCCCCCAAAATTGTGTTTTAGTGTTTGGTTATTTAGGTGTCCTTCCCGGGACCCCCAGTAAACAGGGTAACAGTTTATAACTATGGAACTCTGAGGGAAATTGCAGATGCTTCTTCAACTTTATGCTTCAGACAGGAAAGTCTAGGACTTTGCTGGGTGCATAGGGGTGTGTGGAAGCAGGTATGCGTACACTCACATACCCACCACCTGTGTAGCCCTTTATGCATGCAGGTGAACGCTGGAATAAGGCTCAAATAACAGTGGGGAATAGATATATATTTTCCATTTTTCGTTAAAAATTATTTTTAAGCAGGTATCTGAGTCCCTTTTGATGTCCTTTGAAGAGCCTGGTCCAAATTCATGGATGCATAAAATGCAATTGGTTGTCATGAATTTGGGGTTTCTGTTCCTTTTTTCCTGACTCAAGGATATGATAAAGCAAAATTACTTATACTCCAAAGACTCAAGGATATAGCAATGCAATCCCAGACGACTGAGATTAAGTCCTGCCAATCTAACACATTTTTTGTTTCCTACATTCTGCTGAACTTATCCCTTTCTCATTATCTGGTTGATCTTCCAACTTTTAAAATGAAGTTAGCCTTTCTGCATGCTAGATTGAATGTTCTCCCACCGGCAATTCGGATGGGCAGGTACAATAATGTTCCTATGAAGGACAGAGTATGTGTTTGCAACTCTGTTTCAACAGAAGATTTAATTCATGTTCTGCTTGAGTGCCCTATTTATAATGATCTTAGGAGCAAGTATATTTTTCCTTTATTGAAGTCTTTTAAGGGAAATTCCACCTTTGTGAAAATCTGTTTCCTGCTAACCGATACTGTGAAATATGTGTCTTTTAGAACAGCTAAATTTCTTCTTAGGGCCTTACAATTACGTGCTATAAAGAACAAGGGGGTATGGAAAGTGATTTATCTATTATTGATTATATATTACATGTAAATTGGCTGGATTATCCTTTCTCATTTCATTTTATTTTATTTTTGTGCAATGGCTGGCTGCTAAAATGCAATAAACTTGACTTGACTTGACTTGACTTGACTTGAGAGAGAGAGAGAGAGAGAGAGATATTGCTAAAACAAACTCCTACCTCCGACATGAAAAAACACAAGAGACTTGTGCCAAGTTAGGTTTGGAACCAAGAGAACAGAAATAGAACAGAATGTGCAAAATAGAACAGAATATGCAAAATCAAATAGAATATGCAAATATGTGGAACAGAATGAGCAAAGTAGATTAGAATGTTCAGAACAGAACACAAGACGCAAGATGTATGTAGAAAAAGGCAGGAGGGGGAGATAAGCCTCCCACATCTCAATTTGTCATGTTGTTGACTTTCTTGGGACAGCAGTGAAAACAAATGTTCAGTTTCTGTGCCACCAAAGTTTGCAAACATTAGATTTGTTGATTTGTTTTTGGACCACCCCTCCCCAATGCAGTGACCCTGCTGTCTGGGGGATACTGGGAGCTGTAGTCCAAGGATTCAATCCCATGGTTAATCCCAACTAGAGTATCTCCCATCAAATCAATGGAAACTTGAGATTCAATGTCCCATTGAATCAATTAACCTGCCCTAGTTAGCTCTAGTAATTGGATTTAGCCCCCTTCCCTCTGGTAATTTTTCCAAACCCTGAGCCAAACAGAAAAAGCTGGAAGGCCATTCATTTGCTTGCCAGGGACACCAAGAGAACAGTTAGGGGGAGCACAGTGGGAGGAGAATGGGATTTTTCTCTCCCCTCCCGTTCAAATGTGTGTGATCTAATATTCTGGGATGTCTCCATCTGGGAAAGGTTTTCTGTTCCTCCCAACTCCTTGAGGTCCTTGATGTGTTATAACTTAGAACAGACCATTACCTCACTGGTTCACTGCAGATGGCTGCAGTCTGAAAACACATTAAGCTGCTTTCTTGCTCTCCAATGGCTGGCTCTTACAGCCCTTTCGTCAAACTTCTCACAGGGTCCCAGTCTACAGTTGTCCCCCCTCCAGTTTTGTCTGATTCATAAGCTTATTTAAGACAGTATGGACCTAGGGATCATTTAGCTGTTTCATAGATTTCAATAACTCTCTCTCTCCCCTATTTCAGCAAACACAGGATTGATATAAAACAAGATCAAAACTCACAGGACAGACACACATTTGTTGCCTTGCTTTCTTCCTATAATATTTGGGCAGGTGAGTGAATAGAGCAATTCCAGGTCAAAAACTTCCCAAATGGTTTGCAAAATTGAGACAAGCTATGAGAAGCTGTATATGCACAAAATGCTCTGAAAGGTAAAAAGGGACGGTTTCATGAATTTTCTCCACCAAGGATAAAATAGGAGCAGGGAGAATGATCCTCTTTGTCAGAGTTGGACAATGCAATTCCCTGGCAAATTCAGCTCTGCCAATCCTCTTGAAATGAAACAGCACCATTCAAATGAACATTGGTGGCTGGTGGCTACTAGCTAATGTCCATGCTTAATGCAGAGAAGTATTAAAGGGAAGCTTTAATATTTTAATAATATTTTAACATTTTAGTCTGCTCCAATAGAACTATAATTTCCCAGTCAAGGGAAGTAATTGGTATTGGTGTTGTTGCCGTAGTTGTGTGCCTTCCACTAGTTTCCAACTTATAGTGACCTTAAGACAAACCTATTATGGGGTTTTCTTGGCAAGAGGGCAACTTGCCAAAGGTCACTCAGTGGGTTTCCATGGCTGAATGGGGATTTGAACTCTAGGCTCCAGAGTCAGGGTCCTGTACACCATACCAACTTTCAGGTCCAAGGGAAGTAATACTTGTGCCATATTCTTTGCAGGCCAGGCCTTGTCTGGAGTACTGTGTTCAGTTTTGGTTGCCTCACTTTAAGCAGAATATAGACAAGCTGGAATGCTTTCGAAGAAGGGCAACAAAGATGAGGCATGGAGAACAAAAATGAAGAAAGGTTGAGGGACTTGATCATGTTCAGCCAGGTAAATATATAACAGTTTGAAGTCACAAGAGGGTGGATTTCAAATGGACATTAGAAGAAACTTCTTGATGATACAAATGGTTCAGCAATGGAACCAAATTCCACAGAGAGATGGTAGTGTCTCCTTCTTTGGATGTCTTTAAAAAGAGGCTGGACAGCTGCCTGTTAGGAATGATTTAGCTGGGATTCCAGCACTGGGCAAGGGTGTGGACATGATGGCCTAAGGAGCCCCTTCTGACTCAAAGATTCTATGATTGTATAAGCTTCCAAAAAGAACTGTCACCCTTCCTAATTTTAATAGATGGCTTCTCTCACTAACTCTTTCCATACGCAACAGAAACCACCGTAGCCCTGTTCATGACACTAAACAAAAGATAAGAAACTTGTGGATGGTAGAGCTGGAGGGGGACAGCAGGATGCACTCACAGCCTTCATGCAGTCATTGCTTCTTCTATCTGGAGCAGAAAAGCCAAGGAAAGTAGATAGATCAAGAGTAGTGGTTGCAACCACGATTCCAACTCTCTTCTGCACTAAAGGTATCGGGTTCCATCTAATTTTGGAAGCTAAAATTAGATCAGCCCTGGGGCCCATTCATATTACACAGTTGTTGTTGTTGTTGTTGTTGTTGTTGTTGTGTGCCTTCAAGTCATTTCTGACTTATGATCACCTAAGGCAAATCTATCATGGTGATTTCTGTGGCAGAGACTGTGTGGCCCACCCAAGGTCACCCAGTGGGTTTCCATGGCTGAGCACGGAATTGAACTCTGGTCTCCAAGTTCATAGTCCTGTACCACCCTGGCTCTCAATTATAAAACTATTATTCTACGTTAACTGCCAAGATTCTGTCTTATGGAATCCTGGGACTGGCAGTTCCAGGAGGGGCATTTAGAATTCTCTGCCCGAGCATACTCCAGTGCCTCACCAGACTGCAAACCCCAGGATTCCATAGGACAGAACAATAGCAGGTAAAATGGAATAATAGTGCTATAATTATGTAGTACGAATAGGCCCATGGTTAGGACTTGGATGGGGGACTTCCATAGAATGCCAGGTGCTGTAGGTTATAGTTCAGAGGAAAATAGTGGCCAAACCGCTTCTGAGTATTCCTTGGGAAAAAAAACTATGAAATTCATGCATACTCTGTAAGGTGACAGGGAACCCCTTCACACACACATGCATCCATTGCCACTTGGTCGTATGAATAAGAGTGTTGTTGTTACACACTCCTCACTCCTCTGTGCAGTGAGAAGTTCTAAGTGCAATGCTTACCTCCCTTTGGATGAGAGGTCAGTGGAGGCTTGGATGTCTTTGTAATTGTTATTTTAAGCACAAATATGTAAGATCCCACTGGGAAAACATCCAGCATCCTGCTGGGGATGGTCCCAAAGGATATCAATCATTCTGAAGGGTTTTCTGTTCTGTTTTAATCCACATGTGGTTCAGTGAAATGATGAAGCACAGTAAATGGTAGCGATTGGAAATTTCCATGTCAGTGGGGCAATGAACTTATTTTGGTCCCGACACCAAAGTTTAAAGAACCTGTCCAGCATGCTGAAGCCTACGTCCCAAATTGATTCAGTACCTTGGATGGCTCCTTTTAAGACTGGACTAAAATGCAGAATGGATTTGCTACTTCACCAATATGTGAGTGAACGAGCAGCATCAACTGGCAAACCTAATAAGCATGCAAAATTACAAAGATACTTAGTTTGACTACAGATCTCGAAGGATTAAAAGACATTCCATGTCATTTGGTGTGGGAGTCTGCTAATCCCGTGTACATTGATACAAAGATAATCCCCATGCAATTAAGTGAGACTTGTTAACTGCTATTAAGACAGTTTCAATTATGGCAGCCCAATGGATCAATTGCCCTGCTCAGATTTTGCAGATTCAGGGATTTGTCTTTCTTGATTGACCCTATCCATATATAATGCGGTCTTCCTCTTTTCCTACTGCCTTCAACCTTACCAAGCACTATTGTCTTTTCTAGTGAGGCATGGCTTCTCATGATTTGGCCAAAGTACAACAGTCTCAATTTAGTCATCTTGGCTTCTAGGCAGAGTTCAGACTTGATCTGCCATAGGACCCATTTATTTTTCTTTTTAACAGCCCGTGGTATCCGTAGAGCACTTTGTTACTGTAGTTTCTAGTCCGGATCTGTGGTACATTAGATATCATTTGATATCAAGAATTTGGCCTTCGCTACCCATTCCTTTCCAGGTGCTTGCAAGGCCTCCGGACAAGCATGCACACGGGCACGGCCGAAAATAGCTGAACAATACAAAATAAATCCAGGCAGGCCAGTAATTGCCAGACTGCAGCTTCAGGAGACCTCCAGGCAAGTACTCTTTTAAAGTCACATTATGTATGCACACAGCTTACAAAAGATCCCCTGCCCCGAGCAGGCAGCTTGACGAGCTGAATATCCAACTGTCAAGCACTCCTCGTTTGCATACTGTCTGCGCTATTGACAATGCTGTCATAATTCAATCATGCTAAATGCTGACCTTTTGGAGGCTTTGTCTCCAGCCTGAAACCCATTGCTTTCCCCGGGAATGGACTAGCCTAGAGGCACATTTTCCTCTATAAGACACCCTGATTTTGAGCATCTCTTCGGATCACTCCTGGCTTCCATCCCGCCTTGCTGTCATTCCATTCACCAAGCCTTCCCCTCAGCCTCCACATGCTGAGAATCTCCGCTTCAACAGACTTGTCTTCTGACTACCCGGGCTTCAGGATCAGGTGTGGTACTTCCCCTGAAAAATCCCTCTTAAAATCCTCTATCAAACTCCTACCTTTCTTTCATTAGGTCTGTGTGAGTGTTTGCATTCATATGTATTGACTGTGTTTCAAAATAAAGGAAAGCAATTATTATTTACTTCTGCTTGATTATTGACTCGGCCTGACCCCGTAAACATTGGGTCCAAAATCTCACTAGGTTGCCCTGCCTCTTGCATTGCTTAGCTTGTGCTCTTGCTAATTCTCATTCCCCATTATTTGGAGCACATTGAGGTGTCCCTCATGGGACCCCAGAAATCAGGGTAATAACTTCTAATTTTGCTGCTCAATGATATATCCTTGAACTTTAGGATCTTGTCTAGCTCCTTCACAGCTGCCCTTACAGGTCCTAGTTTTCTTCTGATTTCTGGACTGCAGTCTCCATTCTGATTAATGACTGAGCTGAGGTATGGAAAATCTTGAACTATTTCTTTGTCTTCATCATCTGCTCTAAAGTTATGTAAATCATCCGTGGTTATTATTTTTGTTTTTTAATATTCAACTGTAAACCTGCCTTTGCACTTTCTGCCTTGACTTCAGTAATCATTCCAAGTCTTTGCTATTTTCTGCTAGTAGTATGGTGTCATCTGCGTATCTTAAATTGTTATTGTTCATTCCTCTACTTTTCAGGACTCCTTTGTATAATTTTGCTTTTTGTATCAGATGCATAATGTACAAGTGAAACAAATTGGGTGATAAAATCCAGGCTTGCCCCCTTGCCAATTAAAAACCATTCTTTGGCTCCCGATTGACATATCAGGACAATCAAATGTTGTAGCACACTCATTTAAGATTGATCCATAGGTTTTCATGAGCTACACAATCAATGGCTTTGCTATAATCTATAAAGCGCAAGCTGATTTTCTTTTGAAATCCTTTGGCGCATTCCATTGTCCAATGTATGTTTGCAACATGATCCCTTGCACCTGTTTGATTCCTGAACCTAGCTGGTCAAAAGTTCACTAAAATTAGCCAGGGAGCTAATCCTATCAACTGCCAACCTCAGAAAACAATAAGGTGCCCAGGTGCAGAGGCAAGGACCCCTACTGTGTGCATCTCCTACTGAAGCCTAGCTCAGAAACCCCACTCAACAAAGACATCGAAACCATTAGCACCATCCAAGACCCCATTGTCTGTGTTGCAACTCCCATTGTCCACTAGGCTGGGAGAGCAATTAACTCACACTCCTTCAGGGAGGAAAACAGAGTATATAAACCCTTGGTTTTGAGAAGTCAGATGAAATGCTGGACCCCACTATGTTGCTCTGAATCCTGATCTGGTCTGCCTCTAGATAGAAGTCTAAGCCACATTTCAACTTCTTCACTACTCTTCTGGACTGATAATTATAACCCCAAACCCTCAGCCTCTCTATACATAATTTTTCCTCCTTTTATCCTTCAGTTAGCTCTTATGTGAATGCGTGACTCTGTGTAACTTGTGTGCATGCATGAGTGAATTCCCCTCAATAAAACACATTTTTAGTTTACTTTTGAATCTCTGGCTGGTTCTTTTCCTGCATGAGCCCATAAACATTGGTAGAAAGTTCTTGCTAAGTTACTCCCCTCTCGCAAGCCTCCTCTTTGAGCTAATTAATTCCCCACTTTTGCATGGAAGTGTTTGGAATCTCAGGGTGGCCCTTGTGGCACCTACATTTTGGGGTAGCAGCTTGAACATCTGGCACTTCTCGCTGTATATACAGTAGCCCCTCCACATTCACAAGGGCTCAGGGCATAGAACCCTTGCAAAACCTTAGTCTCATTCTGTTTCTCTCTCCCTCTCCCTCTCCGCCTAACCCACCTCACAGAACTGTTGTGAAGAAAAAGTATGGCAGAGAGGAGCCAACTTGAGCTAATGGAAAGAACTGAGGGGTATACATTCAACTGGTTAAAAAAACAAATAAATAACATTGCAATCAAAGAAGTAGCCACTTTTTAAAAAATCAGCCATTTTTGGACCAGTTGTCAGGCTGCAAACCTCAGATTAGTCACCAGGGTTTGAGGGTGGATGGAGCACCGGGAGCCCATCGCACCAAGTCTGCCGCCTCTTTATAAATAACACTCATCCAAGAGGCAGGCAGGATGTGTGTCAGGGCCATTTTGATAAAGTGTTCTCTCCTGATTAAAGAGAAACAAGAGTTCTCCTCTTCCCCACCCCCACCTCCTGGTGAGATTGCTTTGAAATGACTGCCTCCATCCTTTTATTTTTGGACACTGGCAGGAGAAAGGTCCAAGTGGAGGAAGCACTTTTCCTTTCCACAGAAGGCTGAGACCTGGGTGTGGGAGTTGGCACAGGGACACACTAAGCCCGTGAGAGAACACACAATAGCTTCCCAGAACCTTGGATTCCCAGAGGCTGCTTTCATACTCGATAGGCAGTTCACACATGCACTGGGTTTCTCAGCGCTTGATGCCAGATTTCCGGGCATGGCCTGGAGTCTCAGGTCTGGGGGCCTCTTCTCCAATCTTTAGATTGAGAGGAAGGAATCTCTGGGTGAGAGCACTACCTTGAAAACTATGTCTTTATGTGTTTTCCTCATTTGTTAAGCTTGGTGACCAGGATATAGCTATGGGAGGGAGGCAAAATAAGAATTTCCCCCCTGCACTATTTTTTTTCCCTTCAGTCCTCAAATTCCTAGCATGGCAGAGAATGAGACATTGAAAATTGCTCCCACCTAGAACTCTTCTATTTGCTGCGATTATATTCCTTTGGTCACTTTGCCTGCTTGTTTTCTTTGCATGCCTAAATTCTATTTCTATTTCTAAATACTCAAGTGAAGTTTTTTCTTTACTGCAATGCTAGAAATTTAGGGATGGAGGGAAAATTTCATTTAGGAGGCAGAACTCCAACTGGGAGGGGCAATTTTGTCCAGTGGCACAGCTTGGAGTGTGTGGGGGGGCAGGAGGCAGGTGGGGCTATAGTGTGAGGGGCCACTGTGTGGGGGCGTGGCTGCAGTGTGGGGGGCGTGGCCAGGGAAGGCAGGGGCATGGCAGGGAGCGCTGAGGCGTGGCTACGGGCTGGGACGCCCCAGAAACATTGCTGCCTGGGGCGAATCACCGCCCCCCGCCCTCACGTTCCTATGTGATGGATTTTGCCTCTACTGTTCCCACACACCTGTTGGGACTTCTTGTTTGAATAGCATGGGCTTTGCTGCTGTGGCTGGTGCTTAAAGGATCATGGTTAAGGACATCACCAGGAGCTGCTCCTTATAGCATCAACCTTGTAAAAAAACCAAGATCTGTGCCCTGCAACATCACAAGCACTCATCCCTTGATCTCAGGACTGAGGACTGAAATTTCAGCCCCTGGGACAGTCCTGATCTGACAGTCCAACTTGTATAGCTCCACAGGTAAAGAGACTCACCTGAAAAGGAGTATGAGGTGAGGTGAGCGTCCTATCTTGTGTTATCAGAACTGCAAGGGGCCATTCACAAAGACAGGTCATCTTTCATGAAGTGACAGATATGCATGTATGAATGGACTCATCCTAAAGTTCCATACTAAACTCTCCATAGTGCTTCAGCAAGTTCCAGTAGGATATTGACAAGTAGAAAAGTGTCCAGAGAAGGGCAACCAAGATGGTGAAAGGTCTGGAAACCAAGCCCTATGAGGAATGCCTTAGGGAGCTGGGTATGTTTAGCATGGAGAAGAGAAGAGGGAGGGGTGATATGACAGCCAACTTTAAATATTTGAAGGGATATGATATTGAAGATGGAAACTGGTTGTTTTCTGCTGCTCAGAGAGCAGAACACAACAGTGGATTAAAATGACAAGGGAAAAGATCCCCTCTAAACATTAGGGGGAACTTCATGACGGTAAGAGCTGTTTGACAGTGGAATAGACTGCCTTGGATGATGGTGGATGGATGGCCATCTCCTGGTAATATTTTAGTTGTGTAATCCTGTATGGCAGGGTCTGGACAAGCTACCCCTTGCAGCCCCTTCCCATTCTGTGTTTCTGTGATTCTAAACTAGGCTGTCCACCATTTATCTAAGGCCATTTCTGCACTACACTGTTAATAGTGCGATTATTCCACTTTCAACCTCCTATGGAATCCTGGGGTTTGCAGTTTAGGGAGGGGCCTTTAGAATTCTCAGCCAGAGAGCATTTTGGCCTCAGGAAACTACAAACCCCAGAATTCCACAGGATGTTGAAAGTGGAATAATAGCACTATAACAGTGTAGTGCAGAAATGTTCTAAGAAACTTACATGCCAGCCTTCCGTTTCTAAAACGTCCAAGGACGTACGCACATTTATAGTAGTATAACAGCTCTTTATGGATCATGGCTGCATTATACTAAGCCCTGGAATTTGTAGTTTGGTATGGTACTTAGAATTCTCCAGTTCAGTGGTTCTCAGAACTTCAGCTCCTCAAATCCCTTATCCTTATCCACACAGACTGGGCTTTTGGGAACTGAAGTCAAGAACAACTGGAAGACCAAAGATTAAGACCCACTGCTGAAGTGGATTTCTGTGAACTACAGCATTACAGTTGTCTTGACAGTGCATTTCTAAGTACTTTATGAAACTACAGATCCCAGGATTCCATAGGATGAAGCTGTGGTACAGTGGAAAGGAAGCACTATAATTAAGTAGTGAGGCTATACCCTAGAGCAGCCAAAAATTAAAAATAAAATAAATTACAAAACAAAAATAATGATTAATTCATAAAAACAAGAAAAAGTAAACCCATAATTGGATGATTAACAATCTTAAAGTTAAAATTGGCTTCACTGATGTACTGGGCATGTTATCCTGGACACCTAAAAAGGTTTTTGCCTTAATAAAAAGACATTATGTTTGGTGCCAGGCCAACTTCCTCAGCAAGAGCATTCTATGGACATGCGACCATGACTTAAAAGGCCCTGTAACCACTCATCTCAGGTGGTAAAAGAATATACAGGAGGGCTTCCAAAGATGTTTGTGACCATTACGTGTGCACATGTGCAAAAGATACAGTCCTTTAAATAACTGGGATTGCCATTAAAAATTAATCACCAAAATTGTATTTGGAAAAGTCACTTGGGTGGCTATTTTTTTAAAATATTTTTTTAAAGATATTTTCCTCTTGTCCAATCCCAGCTAGCAACCTTAGAGCTGTATGTAAACAAAGTACAATTTCTCAATCGTCTACAAGGGCAGCTCCACATATGGTACATTGCAACAATCTAGTCCTGGGCGGTGGCAACTATTGGCCACCGTGTCAGTGGGATGGTGAATTACCTCTAGGTTTTATTCCAAGGAGCTATTCAAGGTGTTAAAGTCTATCTCCAAAATACGTTTAGCATTCTGGATACCTCATTTTAAAGTTCAGACTAAAGCCTGGAGCTGCTTCACTGCTCTGCTGCGAAGGAACCAACCAACCCTCACTTGAACTGAATACTGATACAAATCCTGATTTGTTCTGTCTTGGTGTAAACAAGACGGTTTTAAAAATTCTCTTTGATACAATATGCTTTTAGATGCTAGGCTTTTGGGAGTTTGTGTCTTGAAAATTACATAAGTGGTTTTGTGCATTTCTATAAAACGCTTCGTATGGGAAAATGTGATAATTGTTGCCTTGTAGTATAATCAGCAAGATTAGCTTATCTAGTTTGTGTCCCATCAGCCTTTTTTTTTTAAATTAAACTAGAGGTGCTAGGGTTTGCAACAGCCCTCCCGTTTGTGTGTGCAAAGCATGTGTTCTTGGCCTCACTGAGATTACTAGTTTAACGTCCAATTAAATCACTAATTACATGTCTCTTCTTAAAGTTACAATCCGATCAGAAGAGAAGCCATAGCTCAGTGGTGGACCAACTGCTTCCCGTGCAAAAAGACCTCATGTTCTGGGTCCAGAAAGGACGGAGAAAAATCCACAACCCAAACCCTGGAGAGCCACGGACTCTTCCCCAGTTGTCTGAGGAAATGATGGGAATTGTGGTCCAACACATCTAGAAGGCCCCAAGTTGGAGAAAGCTACCACATCAGGATGGATGGACTGATTTTTGTCTAAATCAGTCTGCTGTCTGCAGTGGTAGCAGGTTTTCCCATGTCAGTGGGGCAGAGAACCCAGTCCAGATGTCAGCTCAAAATTTAAAGGTACTGGGCTGGTAAGTATGGAGACAGGGGCTTTCTCTGTGTTGGCACCCTGGATGTGTGGAACTTCCTCTTGAAGGAAGATGGGCTGGCTCCATCCAAGACTGCACTGATTCTACCTAAACATGAGAAATAACTATTTTTCCTGTAAGGGTGTCTTTCAACTTTAGTTGTGTTTTCGTTAATGGCAGGGGTTGGACTAGGTGGGCCCCCTTCCAGCTTTAAGATTCTATGGCCATTTCTGCACTACACTGTTATAATGCTACTATTCCACTTTCAACACCCTGTAGGATTCTGGGGTTTGCACTTTCCTGAGGCCAGAGAACTCTCTGGCTGAGAATTCCAAATGCCTCGCCCCAAACTGCAAGCCCCAGAATTCCATAGGATGTTGAAAGTGGAATAATAGCATTATAACAGCATCATGCAGAAATGACCTATGAGTCTATGATTCTTTTCAGCATTTGCGCCTTCAAGTAAAAGTGACTTTTCTGTTTAACTGTTCATTGCCTCCGGAGCCCTTGTGGGCTGGGAACTGATACAGAAATATCATAAATAAATAAATCTCTGTGTGTGTTCAAAAAGTTGTTTTAAAAGTTGTTTTTTCAATTTTTAAAAAACTATTTTTACTCATTCTGTCTGGTTTTGCTCATCTCTGGAGGCTAAGGGCGATAAATAAATACTCAGGTCCATAAATGATAAAATGGACTTATTTTGGGTTCAGCACCTTGGATAACTCTTGTACAGTTTGGAGCAAAACCCAGATCGGAATCATCTACCCACTGACATAGAAGTGGCCACTTGCTAGAAAGCTTCTTCCTACACTCCTATTTTTTGGTGACCCATTCTGTATTCTTACAGGATGCCGAAATCTGCAATGGAACTTGAAACCTGAGGAGTTGTGGGTGCTTTATCCCCTTCCCAGCTGTGATTCTTCAGTGTTATTCTTTTAAAATGAGAGAGAGAGAGAGAAGAGAAATAAATTAAATCCGACTCTCTGCTTTTTGGCCCCTTGGTGTGTTTGAGGTGAAGGAATAAAGTCCCGGGCACTTATCTGATGGAGCACAAAGCTTTGCCAAAGCTTCTTGCTATCAGCTTGAGACACATGTGCGATTGGCAAAGCTTCTGGGAAGGAACAATACAAACAGTCTTCATTGTGGAGTCAACAATAATGGGAGAAGGAGCCATGGGCTGTGGGCGGCTTGCAAGGCACACTGTAGGCAATCCGAAACCAGGAAGATGCTTTCAAAATCAAACAGAGGGGGTGGCAAATTTCTGGAGCATGCCTCTTTTTTTTTTTCCTTTCTTTTTGGTTTGTTCCCAAAGGAGGGTGGAGGGAATCTTCCTTTGGGAATGATTTGGAGCCAACAATATAAAAGCAAACAGGCTTTTTTTGCCTACATAAAAGAGTTTATGGTTGCGGTCATTGGTGTGCTTAAAATAAATCCCTGTTGCCAGACAGTTTAGCAACGTAGCTGGATATACCAAGGTGCTAGGTCTCACTCAGATTTGCAAGCTGAATGTATTTGGGGCATTGTAAAAGAAGATGCAAAATTCTTTGAAAAGGAAGATCTCTGCAGCAGGACTGGGATTTGCTACTTCATTGAACTCCATTTCATTTTTCAATCCTACCAGTTCAGGGCTTTTACAAATTAAACATTGGACTTCCCATTTTTATTTTATTTTATTTTAAGGTTAATATCCTGCCCAGTAACCAAAGATTTCGAGTTAGCATAGCAGTAAAAAAATAATTTACACTCTAAAAACATATAATTATTTAACAAGTGAAAATGAGTGAAAACATTTAAAACCACATGCCTGTACAAGCTGGATAAAATCATTAGATGGCAAAAGCTTTCATAATAAGCCATCTTTTAACTTGGCACTGTAATGAAGTCAATGTAGATGGACGTCTATAGAGAAGATATTCCATGAACTGTATGCCATAGCAAAGGAGGCCTAAAGCCTAAATATATATGGGTTTCAAAACTACCTCAGAATATTCACACCATTACACATCAAAAAGATGTAAAGTTTCTTAGAACTTCTTTCTATCAGAATTAAGAGCTGATTGTACAAATCTGGCATACTTACTGGGTGCAGACCTTATGAACACTGTGAGTGGCAAAGTGGTACAGTGCTTTGAGTATTGCATTATTATTCTAGGACTCCAGGGTTCAAATTCCTGCTCAGCCATGGAAACCCACTAGGTGACCTTAGGCAAGACACACTCTCTCAGCCTCAGAGGAAGCAACAGCAGCCTCCCTCTGAACAAATCTTCCCAGGAAAACCCTGCAATAGGTTTGCCTTAGTGTCCCCATAAGTCAGAAATTACTTGGAGGCACACAACAACAACAAAGATCAGAAGAGAGGGGTTCCTGTGTGCGTGCACGTGCACGTGTGTGTGTCTGTAAAAGGAAACAAGGAAGATGGGTTGCACTTTTCGGCTGCATAGAAAGCACCAGGGAGAGACAGACAGACAAGTGAATCCCAAGGCTTCCATGTCATGCTATGGAGGGATATCACTCTCTAATGTACTGATATAAACAGATAATTCTGCTATCTGTTGGAGTTTTTAAGCTGGGGTGGGAATCATGCATTCCTCCAGATGTTGAACTGCACCTCCCAGCATTCCTCACCACTGGCTATGCTGGCTAAGACTGATGAGACTTGCAGACTGGCAACATCTGGAGATCCAAATGCAAGGGTTTAGCTACAGGGACCAAAATGAGGGCATTCCCCCCCCCAACCAAAATAAGAATCCTGCACCCTCAACAAAATCATCCTTCCGCCCCTAAATTTCTAGCACTGCAATAACTGAAAACTGGCAGAGTATTTAGAAATCCAACCCATTTTAGTCACCCAAAGGAAAGGGGCAGAGAAAGTTCCCAAAGGAATATGAACACTGCACATATAAGTGTCCCTGGTGTGAGCAACTTTTATTGTCTGCTCTCTGCAATTTAAGAAATTTGGAGATTGAAAGAAAATTTCATTTGGGGGCAGAATTCTTATGCGGGGCAAGGCCCTCATTTTGCCCTCGCTCCGGTCGCTACACCCTTGGCCACACAATTCCCATCCCTTGTTCAAGTTCTGCATCTCCTCTTTCCCCTTAGCCTATCTAAATAAATACTCAGATATTGCAAAATACAAGAAAGCCTCCAGTGATCTTCTTCCAAAAGAAACCCGCTCTGACCAATTGTGCTACCCCTAGAAATGCTTGGTCTTTGGAGAAATGTGGGAAATTAACTGTTTAAATGCTCTTGTTGTAAACTTGTCTCATTTCCCTAGCACTTAGCCAATTCCTTGATGTGCTAGTCTTCTACACATGGGCAGTATCTTTTGTGGAGGGTAAAATGACCCTCTTATTTCATTAAGAAATGGTGAAGTCTATATGGAACTGGATTGCAAAATTATTTATGACAGATGGATCAACTGTTATTTTGAGAGAGAGAACCATACCATGCACTTAGAATCATAGAATCATAGAAATGTAGAGTTGGAAGAGACCACAAGGGCCATCCAGTCCAACCCCCTGCCATGCAGGAAAACCCTCAAAGCACTCCTGACAAGTGGCCATCCAGCCTCCGCTTAAAAACCTCCAAAGAAGGAGACTCCACCACACTCTGTGGCAGCACATTCCACTGCCGGACAGCCCTGACTGTCAGGAAATTCCTCCTGAGGTTCAGGCGGAATCTCCCCTCCTGCAGCTTGCATCCATTGCTCCTTGTCCTGGTCTCAAGAGCAGGAGAAAACAAGCCCACTCCCTCCTCGACATGACATCCCTTCAAATATTTAAACATGGCTATCATGTCCCCTCTCAACCTTCTCTTCTGCAGACTAAACATATCCAGCTCTCTAAGTCTGTCCTCATAGGGCATGGCTTCCAGGCCCCTCACCATTTTGGTTGCCCTCCTCTGGACCTGCTCCAGCTTATCCATATCCTTCTTGAATTGGGGTGCCCAGAACTGGACACAGTATTCAAGATGAGGTCTAACCAATGCAGAATAGAGTGGTACCAATACCTCCCTCGATCTAGACACCATACTCCTATTGATGCAACCAAGAATCGCGTTGGCCTTCTTGGCTGCCGCATCACACTGCTGACTCATGTTCAGCTTGTGGTCTATGAAGACTCCTAAATCCCTTTCACACGTACTGTTAGCCAGCCACGTGTCCCCCATCCTATATTTCTGCATACCATTTTTTCTGCCTAAGTGTAGGACCTTACATTTCTCTCTGTTGAATTTCATTTTGTTAGCCTTGGTCCAGCTCTCCAATCTGTCCAGGTCCTTATGAATTTTGATCCTGTCATCAGGCGTATTAGCAACCCCTCCCAATTTGGTGTCATCTGCAAATTTGATCAGCGTGCCCTCTATTCCTTCATCCAAGTCATTAATGAAGATATTGAACAGCACCGGGCCCAGGACAGAACCCTGTGGCACCCCACTAGTCACTTCTCTCCAGGATGAGAATCTGCCATTGGTGACCACCCTTTGGGTACGGTCAGTCAACCAGTTACAAATCCACCTGACAGTAGCCCTGTCCAGTCCACATCTTACTAGCTTCTTTGCAAGAATGTCATGGGGAACTTTGTCAAAGGCCTTACTGAAATCAAGATATACTACGTCCACTGCATTCCCTTCATCTATCAAGCAAGTAACTCTATCATAAAAAGAGATAAGATTAGTCTGGCATGACTTATTTTTGAGAAACCCATGTTGACTTTTCGTAATTACCGCATTGTTTTCTAAGTAATTAGAAACTGACTGTTTGATGATCCGCTCCAGGATCTTTCCAGGTACTGATGTCAGGCTGACTGGGCGATAATTATTTGGGTCCTCTTTTTTTCCCTTCTTGAAGATCGGGATAACATTTGCCCTCCTCCAGTCTGCCGGAACTTCTCCGGTCCGCCAAGAGTTTTCAAAGATTATAGCAAGAGGTTCCGCAATGACCTCTGCTAGTTCTTTTAAAATCCTAGGATGCAATTCATCTGGCCCTGGAGACTTGAATTCATCCAGGGTGGCCAGGTATTCCTGTACTACCTCTCTACCTATTCTGTGCTGCATTTCCCCCACTTTCTCACCTGCTCCCCAACCGCCAGGTTGCGTGTTTTTATCCTTTTGGGAAAAAACTGAGGCGAAGAAGGTGTTGAGGAGTTCTGCCTTTTTTCTTCCTCCTGTTATTAATTCACCATCTTCCTTGCGCAGTGACCCTATCGTCTCTTTCTTTTTCCTTTTGCTGCGGACGTATTTAAAAAAGCCCTTTTTATTGTTTTTAATGTCTCTGGCCAGCCTAAGTTCGTTCTGTGCTTTAGCCTTTCTGACCTTCTCCCTACATCTCCTGGCTACTTGCTTATAATCTTCTTTGGTGATTTCCCCCTTCTTCCATTTCCTGTACATGTTTTTCTTAACACTTAGCTCAGCTGAGAGCTCTTTAGTCAACCATTCCGGTTTGTTCAGATGCCTTCCATTTTTCCTCCTTAATGGCACAGTTTTAGCCTGTGCCTTCAGTACCTCCCTTTTAAAGAACTCCCATGCATCCTGAACTCCTTTCTCATTGACTATTCTTGACCACGGGATTTCAGCCAGCAGCTCCTTCAGTTTACAGAAGTCTGCTTTTTTAAAATCTAAGACGAATGCCTGGCTACACTTGCCTTCTCTTCCCCACTGAATGCCAAATTCTAATAGGGCATGGTCACTCTCTCCTAAAGATCCAACCAGTTCTACATCATTAACAAGGTCTTCCCTGTTGGTCAGGATCAGATCCAGAATATTTGATCCCCTTGTCGCCTCTTCCACCTTCTGGACCATGAAATTGTCTGCAAGACAAGCAAGAAACTTGCTGGACCTTGCCGCCTTTGCAGAGTTTGACTGCCAACATATATCTGGGTAGTTGAAATCTCCCATTATTACTGTATCTCTCCTTTTTGAATGTGCAGTCATTTGGTCTATGAAAGCGCCATCGAGGTCCTCAGTCTGGCCTGGAGGTCTGTAGTAAACCCCCACTATAATATCCCTATTGTTTCTCGCTCCCTTAATTCTTACCCAGATGCTCTCGACCTGGCTTCCGGTGTTCAAGTCATGGATCTCTTCACAGGTGAAAACACTTCAACATCCTCCCCCCAAATTAATGAATATCTAAAGGGGTCTGTATTTATAAGGTCATATAGTCTGTCATTTGAGGTTATGTTAAGCCTCTCCCTTGGAAACGGCCCCAATCTTATTAAAATTCTTTTGGTTTATTTAGACATTGCCTGAGATGTAAGCTATGGAGTTGCTTTAGCGTCTTTCCCAAGAGAGTTACACGCTGCTTATGTTACCCTAAGAGGTAAGGGATGTTGGGATCCACCCCAACATGCCAGCGTCTCCTTAGAATTTGGGGAAAATATGGTGCAAAGGAGGCCTGCGAGAGGAGGGTAATGGCAGGATCTTTTCACCTAGGAATACCAGTACTAACTGTAGAGAGGACTCCAGTTAAAATCAAACAAAGTAATTATTTGAATGTATAAACACACAGGAAATCAGACAGTCTTAGGAATCATGCAAGGCTGTCGGAAAGGTTGGATAGAGAGAAATTAGGGGTGGAAAGGGTATAGTTACCAGTCTTGAAGAAAGAGGTTACAGTGGAGAAGCTCAGAAAGCATCTGAGGGTAGCACAGAGGAATGGCAGTCTGGATGTACTACTGACTACATAGTACAGAATGCCTACCATGCACTACACATGGCTGGGGTCAAATCTAGGGTTTTTAATACCATATTTCACACTCTGAAGGGGGAGCATTGACAAAGCCGTAGTGGCTTTCCCACAGGACTGGCAAAGGGGTCCAGAATGGGCTGACTGCTTCAACTCTGGAGTGATAAAACATTGATGGGATTCCGGACAATCAATGTACAGACAAGTAGAGTGTATATGGAAGATCTCTATAGGATAAGATCGAGGAATGGTCTCTGCTTGTTTTAATTTGGCAGTTCATCCTCCACCGTGTTAGAAAGTACAGAAACCCAAAGCGGTGAAGGGATTAGCACAAACTCTTCAGTGCTGGGTTTTTCCACATAATCCTATCCGGACTAATGACCCCAAATATGTCTCAGGTCAGTGTAACCTTGATCTCTGCTCATTAATAAGTCCAAATTATGAAAATCGTATATCTCATAGGAGGGATGGTAGGATATGGTAATACTTAGGAACATATTTCTGAATATAAAAAATATTCAGAAATATTTGAACAACAGAGGAGTGGAGGTTTCCCAATGATTTCTCTTTTGCTTCACTCTCCAGGCTTTCTCTGAGAAAGCATACACTTCTCACTCAACCCTCCTTTGGTTAACTGAGAAACTCTCTGGATGAAGGGCTGACTCTTAGCCTCTCCTGTGGACGTCAGACTCCAAAACCAATTCAGTGAGCCTGCTATATATGCATTTCCTTCTTAGGGTACCAACCTCTCCATCACACTAAAGGGCTGGTTTTTTCTCTGGAGTGGCTACTCTGGTTGCCTGGCAACCTGTTGCTGAGTGGCTCTCTACCACTTAGGGTAGCCACTCCCCTGACTCCATCATAGATATCCAAATGCATGGATGCTCAAGTCACATATAGAGTGGTGTAGCAAAATGACATCCCTTATATAAAATAGTGAATAATTCAAAAGGTTTGCTTTTTGGATTTTTTAAAAAGTATTTTCAAGCCATGGTTGGTGAAATCTTGGATGCAGAATCTGTGGCTACAATGTGCCAGCTGTATTTGTGCTGTGCTGTAGCTGAAGGTCATGGGACAGATTTCACCTATGCTTTCAAGGCCTGAAGGATGTTTCATGGAAACTTATTTATGAGTAACAGAACTTCATTGGGCTTCAGATGCCTGAAGGTCCTGTACTAGGGTTTACCTATGAGTAAATGTTTGGAGCTACCCACTTTGCTTCTGGCCTGTTCACTCTGTTCTGCTGTATGCTCCTACCTCAAACCACGGAATTTTGCAATTGTTTTGAGCTGTTTTGCCGGCTTAGAAATTGAAAAAAAAAGCCCCCAAATTGATTTGGGGGTTCTAGGAGGTTTAAGGATGACCAAAGGCCATATGTGACCTATGGGATCAACCATGGTCCAGAACAAAGGTAGGAATGATATTGGCCCTCTAGATGTTATTGAACTGCAAATCCCAATAGAGGTAGCCCACATAGCCAGTGGTGATGAGTCCTGGGAGTTGAAGTCCCACACTATCTGGACAGCCACATGATTCCCAGCCCTGTTCTATAACACTCTTGCAAAGTTTCCATTCACAGGAATGAGCATTCTGTCATGCATCTTCACAGACTCATACAGGTGGAAGGGATATGCAAGGGCCATCTAATCCAACATCCATCAGTGCAGGAAAAAACAGGCTTCTGAAGAGCAATTTCCCTGGGGTATGTATGAATCCTTCAATGTGATTATTCTCCCTCCACTCCAAAAGTTCACTTACTTTCAGCAGACCACTGTGAGGTGATACATTAATGTTCTCATTTTCCAGGTAAGGTAATGGGGAATAAACAATAGAGAAAAGAGTGATGATTAAGAGGTGACATGATAGCCATGTTTAAATATTTGAAGGGATATCATGTTGAAGATGGAACAAGTTTGTTTTCTGCTGCTCCAGGGACTAGGACACAGAGCATTGGATTCAAACTACAGGGAAAGAGATTTCACCTGAAACTCAGGAAGAACTTTCTGCCTGGGAGTGTGGTGGAGTCACCTTCTTTGAAGGTTTTGAAACAGAGGCTGGATGGCCATTTGCTGGGGGTGCTTTGAGTGTGTGTTCCTACGTGGCAGGGGGTTGGACTCAACAGCTTGTGTGGTCTCCTCCAACTCTATGATTCTATGCCCAAGACTGCGCAATCATTTCATAGCAGGAATAGGAATGTGCGTCCATAAATCCCCCAGAATCAAGGCAGACATTCTAGCCATTGAATATCTATGGCAGGACATAGCCCATTGCACAGGAGAATCATGGAAGGACATGGGTCAGTTTGTGAAGTGAAGGCTTCTAAGAAAAGCGGAATGAAATCTTTCCTAGTAGGAACCACAGTAGCATAATATCCCCTTGTTAAAATCAATTAACATTTCGCACACCTCAAAACAGACTTCTTGTTGTTGTTCTATCCACAGGAACCCTGCAAGGGATTCAAGATGGATGGTTCATTCAGAGACTGGGAAAAAAAATACTTTATTGATTTTATTTACAAAATCATATTTTACAAAAAGTAAGCCTCCAAACTACTGTCTTCCTTCCCACGAGTCGGGCTAAAGGAAGGCAATCTGAACACTCTCAAAGATGAACATACAGAATTCAAAGGCAGAAATCTATCCCAGAGAGTGAAGAAAGTGAAAGAACCATCTAATGTTCAGCATGACAGCTGTGTACATATTGCTATATAGTCCCTATTGCAGAGCTAGGGTTGGGGGGCAGCCTTCTATCCCCTCCAAGATTTCACAGACGAAAACTGGGAAATGTGGGATTTCACAGTGTGGTCAAAAGGCTGCAGCCCTGCAACAAAAAAGCACAATTCTTTATGAGAAAGAACACACAAAGCTACTATTTTGAGCAGAGGAACCCTGGAATTTACATATAGGTGCTTAGAAAAGCCTGAAAGGAAGGGACTCAACTATTTGCCTACCAAGAAATGCAAGACTCTGTCCCTCTTTTTCTTCCTGCTGAGCTGTTCCCCCTCCTGCTGAAGTGAGTGCAAACTATTTTTGCAGTTTGAATTCAGTTTGCAGCAACTGAAGAAAGGCTGAAGGAGGACAATGGAAGGAGAGAGTAACTGGGACATTTTAAAGGCAGCTGAGAAAGTGGGATACCAGAGGAGTAAGTGGGATAGTGGATGCTGGAGGGAGGGATGGCAATGCCAGCCTCCCACGACATGCTCTCCAGCTGTCCCAATTTGGGAGGGAGAGTCCCAGTTAATCCTCTGCTATCCCACTTTTTCACCTGTTTTTAAAATGTCCTAGTTTCTCTCTCTTCCTCCCACTTTTCCCCTTTGTCCTAGCTTACTTCTTTTGGTCAGAGGAGCTAGATAGTGTAGAGCACTCTCAGAATTGTACTATATCCCATAAGGATGGGAGGGGAAATGATATGGCCTATTTAGAGTTGCCAGGGTGAAAATCCTGTCCCCTTAATGCCTATGAAGAACAAGAATTTTGAGCAGGTGATGCTATCCTATTGCATGACAAGCAAAACTTGCTGAAATACCTTCTTCTACACAGCCTCCAAAGGTTTAGGAGCCCTCTCCACCTTAGGCTTTTAGACGAGGTTGAATGCAACTCCCAGCAGCTCTAGAGAACATAGCCAATAGTGAAAAATGATGGAAGCTGTACATCCGTTACATTTGGAAGTAAGGTTGCTGGTTCCTAGAATCATAGAGTTGGAAGAGACCCGAGGGGCTGTCGAGTCCAACCCCCTGCGATGCAGGAACACCCATCAAAGCATTCCCAACAGATGGCCATCCGGCCTCTGCTTAAAAACCTCCAAAGAAGGAGACTCCACCACACTTCACAGAGGCAGCCTATTCCACTGCCGGACAGCTCTGACTGTCAGGAAGTTCTTCCTGAGGTTCAGGTGGAATCTCCTTTCCTGCAGCTTGAATCCATTGCTCCTTGTTCTGGTCTCTGTACATCAGGATCATCCCAGCTCCTGAAGCTTCTGGGCTAAAACTTGAGACTTAGGGATGGCCTCTAGTAATGTCATTAAGCATTATGTACTAAGTATGAACCACAGTTGCACACAGTTGTCCATTCAAAACACACACACACATACACACAGTATTTTTCCTGTTGAGAAATAAGGACAGAAATCTTAGGTAAAGGGGCTGTTCCCTAGTGAAATGAGATTTTTCCCTCTCACTTACATAGGGATACAGGATAAGGAATACTGTTTAATTAAGTCTACTTGCTTCTAGTGAGAAAATGGAGGCAGAGCAGAAGAGAGACTGAGCCCCTGTTGCCCTGCAATGACTGGGAGGGCTAACTAAGGCCATTTTTTCACTACACTATTATACTGTGATTATTTCACTTTCAACATCCTATAGAATCTTGGAGTTTGTAGTTTAGGGAGGGGTTTTTAGAATCCTCAGCCAGAAAGCTCTTTAGCCTCAGTAAACTACAAGCCCCAGAATTCCACAGGATGTTGACAGTGGAATAATAGCACTATAACAGTGTAGTGCGGAAAGGTCCTAAGTAAATGCTTTGGTCAGACCCACGTGGAATGCTGTGTCCAGTTTTAGGTATGACGGTTCAGAAAGGATATTGACAAGTTGGAATGTGTCCAGAGGAGGGTGACCAAAATGGTCAAAGGCCTTGAAACCATGAAGCCCTATGAGAAGGTGCTTAGGGGTCTGGATATGTTTAGCCTAGAGAAGAAAAAGTTGGGCAACATGATGTTTAAATATTTGCAAGGATGTCATATTGAAGAGAAGCAAACTTGTTTTCTGCTGCTCCAGAGACTAGGATACAGAGCAATGACTTCTAACTACAAGAAAAGAGATGCTACCTTGACATTAGGAAGAGCTTCCTGACGGTAAGAACAGTTTGATAGTGGAATACACTGCCTTTAAAAACCATCAAAGAAACCACCAAAGAGTGTGGTAGAACCTCTTTCTTTGGAGGTGTTTAAACAGAGGCTGGATGGCCATCTGTTAAGAATTCTTTGATGATGTCTTGCTGCATGGCAGAAGGGGTTGGACTGGAAGGCCCTTGGGGTCTCTTCCAACTCTGCAATTCTATGATTTTATATTCAGACCTGCTAGAAAGTCTTTGCAAGCTGCAGGAAGAAATCAACGAATCTTTGGGAACAGTAGCAAGTTGCTGTTCTGTTAGACAAACTGGAGATGTTCACACAACCCTTTCCTCTTGCCTGGAGCTGAGCCCACTAAAACCAGAGAATTTTCCTTATTTTCTCCCACCTGGAGACGGAAACTCAGGGCCAGGCCCTGAGATCTGGCAACCCTAAGGCCGCACGATTCTTCCCACTGCGCTAAGGAAAAAGGACGGCAGGAAATTGCATGTTTAAAACTTTCTGATGGTGAGGACACCCCTAAGAGTCTCAGCCACTTGAAACTTCCTATCATTCTCCCTCTCCCCATCCCCACCCTTCCCTCAGCCTCAGTCGGTGCTCGCTTTCCCTATTTTGTAGCCACTGTGAGAAAGAGAAATAAACCCCAAGGTTCCTTCTTTCAGGAGCACTGCAGGCTTCCTTTACCAGTAGGTGGAAGGGAGTATTCTTCTTGCATTGGTGCCGACAGGCCGGCTGGCTGGCTGGCATGTGCCTCCCAAGGGAGGTGTTAGCAGAAGGCTGTGCATTTCTGGGAATTGTGCAGCTCAGGGAAAGAGGCTGTCATTGTGTATAAGTGAGACGTTTGCTTTCAGGAGCCTAGGTTCTGCACTCAGTTGAGAGCAGGAGCAACAGAGAAGTGCAGCTGACATCAGAAGAAATTATCTTAATATTTTAATAGTGGATGTGGAAGCAGAGAGACCAGTCTATGGAGTGTGAACTTGATCTTGTGTATCAGCAAACCAAACACCAGCTCAACAGTTTTTCTCCTCCCTTCAAGTATCAGGTAGAAACTACCTGGTAGATGATCCACCTTTGGGCATGCTGAAGTATTTATTTATTTAGAATCACAGAATCCTAGAGTTGGAAAAGGCTGCAAGGGCCATCTAATTCAACCCCATGCAATGCAGGAAAACACAGCTAAAGCACTTCTACCAGAACTCTGTTTGAAAAGGTATCAGGAAAGTACTATTGGAGACCAGTGTTGAAATTCCTACTCAGCGTAAAACCCCTCTTGGGTGATCCTGGGCAAGCCACACTTTCTCAGCCTAAGAGGAAGGAAATGGCAAATATCTTCTCAACAAATCCTGCCAAGAAAACTCTGTGGTAGGGTTGCCATAAACTGAGGTTTTTTTAAACCAAGTCTGGTACAGATGTCGTAACAGAATGAAGGAATGCAGGCTTTGAGCAGTTAGGGAAGGGGTGGGAATTGTGTGGCCCTCCATCTGTAACAACAGCAAATCCCAGCATGCTGCACCATTGGTTATGCTGGCAAGGGCTGCTGGGAGATGCAATTCAGCAACATCCAGAAGGACACACATTATCCACTCTTGAGTTAGTGGTGTTCACACTTCCCTCTTGTAGTTTGCCTAATTTCTGATCCTATCATTGCACCTTAAATCTCAGCATTTTCATTCAGTGTTCTCTCTTTGCTCTAATATAGGTCAGGTAGTCATGCTTAGGGATGCCTGAGGAAGCTGATATTTCAGAATGCTGATATACACGGATCTCATCTGCAGCAACAAAACCAATGGACAAATTGGAATTAGACTGAGCCACTTACCTGCAAACTTTCCAAATGTTCTGATGTATTTATTTATGCTGATACTTTTGGCCCCATAAATAAATAAATAGATTTAGAAATGTATATTTGAGGAGGAAACATGATTTTAAAAGAATTTAGAAATAAATGGATTGATAGGCATGTTTTGCAAAGAAAGTAGATGAGTGCATGAACTTATATGTAACAGTGACACAGATCAGAAACAGACTGGTTTCTCCATCCATGCTCACAGCCACATGCACAGCTTTCAAAAGTTAATTTTGGGCTACAGCACCCAGAATCCCCCAGCCAGCACAGCCAGTGGGAGTTGTGGTCCAAAAACATAATGTTTCCAAACTCTGGCGCCTGTTGATAAGTGGCCTGTGGCGTTTTAGTGTGAAAAAGAGGGAGGGAGGGGGAGAATAAAGGGAATGTAGCAGCACCCTTAAGGCTAATTGGTCTTTATTTTAGTATGAGCTTTTGTGGATATAAATCCACTTCTTCATATGTAGATGTTTTAGTAGTATCTCTTCCCCTATCCTGTAAATACCCCAGATAAAAAATAACTACAGTTGGCCCTCCATGTTCTCTAGGGCTAGGGATGCAGGACCCTTGCAAAAGTTGAACAATTGCAAATATAAAAGTGTGCATGTGTGTGTGTGTGTGTCTGTGGAAAAGGGAGGTAGGGGTGGAGAGAACAGGCACCTATATTCCAAACCAGGTCAGGGAAAGGGTTGGTATGGTGGCCCTATACTTCTTCTCTCACAACCATATCTCCTTCCTGGGAAGTGTGGGAAGCATCAGGAGAGATTTGTGGTGCTGCAAAATCAGGCCGCGAGCTGTTCTTAGCTGGTGGAGAAGGAGGAGGAGGACCAGAGGCAGTTTTTAGTCTGCACAGCCTGATCGGGGCCACCAAGAAGGAAGGTTCCCCCAGAAAGGAAGTGCCTGGGGGAGCAGGAATTGAGGAAACTCGCAAATAATCAAATCTGTGAAAGTCAAATCCACACATCTGGAGGGCAGACTGTATTCCAACTATGTTCCCCAGGGTCTTAGGTCAGAGAAGGTCTTTCACATCACCTACTACATAACAAGCAATTAAGAATAGCTATTTCTATTACACAGATTACAGGTAATTAAACTCCAGGAAAAACAGTTTAAGAAGGACATTGACCCAGTGGAACATGTCCAGAGGAGGGCTGATCAAGATGGTAGAATCTGAAAGCCAGGCTCTATGAGGAATGGTTGAAGAAGCTAGGTATGTTTGGCCGGGAGAAAAGAAGAGTGACAGGTAAAATGATAGCCATTGTTAAATACCTGAAGGGCTGTTGTGAGGAAAATGGAGGAAATATGTTTTCTTGTGATTTGAATCCTTTGGTTTGAGTCTCATCCTCTGGAGATAAGACCCAAACCAGTGGATTCAAATCATAAGAAAGGAGATTCCAAGTAAACACAAGGAAGAATCTTCTGAGCTCTTTGAAGGTATAACACACTGCCTCAGAAGGGGGTTGACTCTCCTTTGTCAAATGTTTTTAAACAGAAACTAAATGAACAACCTGTCAGAGATACTTTAGCTGTGGATTTGTACACTGGCAGTAGGTTGGACTATATGATCCCAAGGTGATTTCCACCTCTATGGTAAAGGAGCAGCTACTGAGTATAGGCATGCTAACTGTTGCTATCTCTAGCAGTTTCAACTTCCATATCCATAATAAGTAACATATTAATCCCAAATGCTGCTAGATAATGATAATGCCCCATGTTGAACCATTTATAAGAATTTTAAAAACAACAACAAATCTTAAAACAGGGAAGGAGGGAGGGAGGGAGGGAGATAAACACATAAACTGAGCTGCCAACCACTGGATCATTTTCACTGGACAGTACCAGGAACTGAATCTGGGACTTCTACAAGCAAAGCAAATGCTCTAACACTAAGCTATTAGCATAGTCATTTAGTCACTGCCAGAAAAAGGGGAAAAAAAGGTCCAGAGAGGACACAGACTCGCCCAAAATGTGCATCTGGTAAATTGTATGTATTGACAGAAATGTAGAAATAATAACTGTGATTTCAACGTAGTACTTTACATCTCACCACAAAACAATGATGGCTGGTGGTTACTAGTTACTGGAAACCATCCCAGATGCTCAGGCAGGCTGCCTTTGAAGAGAAATAGGTTGATTGTTCATTGTAATGTTGCCAGCAAAGGAGACAAGTGTCTGAAAATCAAAAAAGAAACAAAGCAGGAGTGGCATTCCACCGCCATTACTTCCTAAATGTGGTGCTATGGTCTATGCTGTGTGTGTGTGTGTGTGTGTAAACTACCTCCCACACCTGATGCCGCTGCCCTCCTCTGCAACAACCAGAGTGAGATAACTCTCTCATGAGTCCCCAGTTGGGCTCCTTAGAGATGGGTGAGAATTTCTTTTCATTTTGCTCTTGATATGGATTTACTCAAATTCAAAAACTTTCTCTATATTGGAGACAGAAGGAAGTTGAATTTTAAAAATCCTGACAGCTGTATCTGCCTGCCTATCTATCTATCTATCTATCTATCTATCTATCTATCTATCTATCTATCTATCTATCTATCTATCTATCTATCTGCTGAAACTGACAATGTCTCTATCTGGTCCCTTCCATATTCATAGGTTCTGCATCCACAGATTCGACCAAACATGGCTGGAAAATATTTGGGAAAAAATCCAAAAAGCAAACCTTGCTTTTGCCACACACCAAACACTATGCTGATGTATGGGCGTACCCTGCCATAGGCCTCTCACCATTTCACAGATCCTAAGGCTCTCTCCAGCACCTTTTTGAGTTGTTCGCCATTTTGTATTAGGGACATTATTTTACTATGCCATTGAATATAATGGGACTTAAGCATCCATGAGTTATGGTATCCATGGAGGGTCCTGGATAACCCCTGCAGCTAGCAAGGGCCCACTCTACCTACCAGTCAAAATCTATCTTTAAATCCCTGTGTATTCACGTATGCTCAGGGGAAGATGGTGACTTCCATGCCAGTCAAATACAGTGGGTCCTCCACATTTGTGGGTTTCACTTTCACAGGTTTGATTATTTGCAAGTTTCTTCAACCCCTGTCCCCCCGACCTCAGGCACTTCTTTTCTGGCAGAAACTTCCCTCCAAGGAGCTCTGTTCAGGCCACGTGGCCCTTTAAAGAAATGCCTCTGATCCTCCTCCTCTTCCACCAGCTGCTACTGGGCCAGCTAAGGATGGCTCACAGCCCAATTTCTCAGCACCGCAAACACTCACCTGAGGCCACACACCCAAGGAAGGGCGTGGGTGAGAGAGAGAACGTCCAGGGCCACTATACCAATGCCCTCTTCACTTCACTTTCCTTTCCTTTCCTTGACTTGGTTTGGAGCTCAGGAGCCCACTCTTGCCACCATACCTCGCTCCCCCTTCCCACAGAAACAAACACACACATTTTGATATTCTTCCACCTTTACGGAGCTCCTGTTCCCCTCGCCCTAGCGAATATGGAGGACCGACTGTACTAGACTCTTTCCAACTTTTATTATGAACTGTATGGGAACTATCCAATGTGCTGAACCTACATCAGGGATAGGGTTCAATATCTTAACTCCTTTAAAGTTCAGACTAAGGTCCACAGCAGATGCTGGCTCACCGATGAGGAAGCCACCAGCTACCGCTGGCCAAGTTACCACTGAATTTTGGGTGCTACCTTTTTTCCCGGGGGATGCCTTTCATTTTGAACACCTCTATGGCAGGCATCTACAAAGTTGGCTTCTCTGTTCTGGGAACAGCCATACCTTTAGTTGTACAAATGAGGGAGAGATAATGTCCTTTTAATTTGTTTTTTTTTTAATAAAAATTCTTCCAAATTCTTACACTTTCTCATGTTCAAGGTAAGATGAATGGGAAGGTTTAAAAATCTGAATGAGAGAAAAAAAATGAATAGACACATTGTCCCTGTTTCTGATTTATGGCTAAGCAAACTGACCTTGATTATTCAGCTGCTGTGCAGAAATAAATGGACCAGAGTTGTGGTTATGGGGAGCAGGGATGGGAAAAAGGACATTGATCTCCAAAATAAGAATTCTGTGCCCCCATTGAATTGATTTTTTCCTTCTATCTCCAAATTACAACAACTTAAAACTTCATTTTAGGCACCCAAAGGTAAGGGGCAGGCAAAGGAATCAAAGAAATGAGAACGCAATAGAAAAGTTCCACATATCCCCCAACATTTCACAAATGAAAACCAGGACACAGGAGGCCAAGCAACATCAGAGGTTGCTCAATATGGTGAAATTATCAATGAGGAAGAACACAAAAACTAGGAGATGCTGCAGAAGTTTGCTTTTGCCTGAGCCTACAGGGAAAGACAACATTATGCCTTCTCCTTTCCTCTCTCCTCTCTTCGCTGAGTTAATTGAATATAAGCTACTTTTGCACTTTGAACTCAGTTTCCAGCAACTGATATACGACGAGGACAAAGAGGGAAAGTGGGAGAAGGAGACAGAAACTGGAACATTTTAAAAGCAGATGAAAAAGGTCAACGATTGATCAAAACAATCCTTGCCACATTGGGACAGTTGGAGGGTACCTTTCTGAACGTGAACAATTTCCAGTGTTTCGCTTTCTGCAATGCTAGACATTTTAGGACTGGTAGAAAACTTAATTTGGAGGTTAGAATATGTATTGGAGGTAATGACCTCATTTTCTCCCCCTCTCACATACCAATATTCCTGCAGCAGACTGATTCACACTGTGGAAAAAGTGTAAACCAAGGACATGGGCAGATCTGAGTGTTGTCTCTCATCTTTCTGTCCCTGCTGTGCTGAAGTCTCTGGGAAGTGTGTGTGTGTGTAAGAAAGAGAGTGTTGGGGGAGGTGGTTTAGGAAGCATTAAATAGGAAAGCCCTCTGTGAGAGTTCAGGAGCCCCTGCCTTCCCACAGCCAGCTTTGCAGTGGCGCCACGGAGAGGAGGGTTTTTGCAGAAGCCAAAAGGGAAGTATACTAACACCGGACTTCTCTGGGTCAAGGACGCCGAAAGGCTGCAGGGAGGGGAGCAGCATGGCTGGGTGAGGAACACAAATAGAACAGCAGGGCTTGCAGTTTCTGTGGGTGCAGTGGAGGAAAAGGGAGAAGCAGAGCTCTAAAAAGTTGCCTTTTTTTTTTTAAAGACAACTTCCAGAACCGCCACTGCTGGCTAGGGAATTCTGGGAGTTGTTGTTAAAAAAGTAACTTTCTTATGCACTGGGAAGAACAATGCACAAAGTGCACAAAGTAATAAGTAATCAAACCCTAGCGGATACCGAGGGCCCGCTCTGTGTGTGTGTGTATGTGTGTGTATCTGTCTATGTTAAGATTAGACAGATACACACAGATACACACACACACACAGAGCGGGCCCTCGGTATCCGCTAGGGTTTGATTCCAAGACCCCTGCGGATACCAAATTCATGCATGCTCAAGTCCCATTATGTGCAATGGTGTAGTAGTGTCCCTTATATAAAATGCAAAATCAAAGTTTGCTTTTTGGAATTTTCTTTTTGGAATATTTTCAAGCCATGTTTGGTTGAATCCATACATACAGAATCTGCAGATATGGAGGCCAACTGTATATATCTCATACACATGCACACACTGATAACCTTAAATGTATTCCTGTTAATACAAATATATATTTAAATTAACAAATATACATTGACATACGCTTAGGTGCAGTCAGCTATCTTTTTAAAAAATATTTATATTAAACATAACATGTAAATACATAATATTCACAACAACAACAATACAAAACACATTACATATATTACATATACCTAAACTAAGCAACACAACAATCATACTTACAGAGCAGAAAAGACAAACTAATCTAGAACAGGGCTGGAAAGACAGATGTATGTCTTCCAGCCCTTCAGCTGATGGTTATGAGATAAAATACTAAATCTACTTCTTCAACTTTATGTAACTGAGATATACTTTTACATATTAGCAACTACTACTAATCTTCAAAATCCAAAACAGCAGTCCTCCCCCAATTCTCTCTCGGATATGCAATTATCATATCCCAATCTTTCTGAAAATTATTCAGTGGTTCCTCTCTAATAAAAACAGTCCATTTGTCCATTTCTGCCAGGTCATACACCTTCATCAAACACTCATCTCGAGATGGGATAACTGAATCTTTCCACCTATCTGGCAGCCTTACTCAGCACTGAGCCATATTTAAGTGCACCAATCCTTTGGGACACACAGAAAATGTCCATGGAAATTCCATCATCTTCACAGAAATTTAATAAATTTAATGAGTACTAAATATTAAATAACACATTTAATAAATACTAGAATCCTACAGGCACTTTTGGAAGTTACTGATTACCTAGGCCCATTTCAATCTTGGTTTCCAACTGGATTGATTTGACCTTGGTTGCCATGATGGAAAGCCTTTTTTGTGACAGAGACAGGAGAAGTATACCCCTGTTGTTCCTGGCTAGTCTTTAGCAATTTTTAATGCCACTGATCGTGGTATTCTGCTGGTTTGGGTCATCGGGACTGTTTCACCTAGGTCAGTGGTTCTCAACCTGTGGGTCCCCAGATGTTTTTGGACTTCAGCTCCCAGAAACCCTGAGCATTGACCATAGTGGCTGGGGCTTCTGGGAGCTGAAGTCCACAAACATCTGGGGACCCACAGGTTGAGAACCACTGACCTAGGTCATTCTTCTCCAATGAACATGGCATGTTCCAAAGAGCAACATTTGGAGATTTTCCTTGGTCACCTATCCAATGGGCTACAGTGTGCCACAGGGTACCGTCTCATTCCAAAGTCATAGAATCACAGAATCATAGAGTTGGAAGAGACTACAAAGGCCATCGAGTCCAACCCCTGCCATACAGTAACACACACTCAAGGCACCCCAGCAAATGGCCATCCAGCCTCTGTTTAAAAACCTCCAAAGAAGAAGAGTCCACCTCACTCGGAGGCAGCATATTCCACTGTTGAACTGCTCTTACTGTCTGGAAGTCATTCTTGATATTTAGGTGAAATCTCTTTTCCTGTAGTTTGAATTCAGTCACTTTAATATGACGTATAAAAAGCTGACAGGACTGGTTGTTAGTACGATGATGATATCCATCTCTGTTTCTTCATCTCGTTAGGCCAGGAGTGGGCAACTGTGGAAGACGACGGGGCAGCATTAGCCCTCCGGGAGGCCTTGGAAGGCTGCACTTTCCACCGCACCTGCTGCTGCAAAAAATTTCTACTTTTGTGACCTCAAGTGCTCCCGAAAGCTCTGTAGTGGATGGAAGGAATGTTTCTGGGTCTTCCTGGGCCCCTAGAAGACACGTTTGAGCATTTGAGGCAAAAAATGTGTTTTTTGAAAATTTTCTTATGATCCATGGGGGGATTGAGTGGGGCTGCAGACAAAGTGGAAATGCCCTCCACATATATTAGATATCATTTTTAGGCATTTTAGACACACACACAAAAATCTTGACCCCTGGAGGCCACAAAAATGGCTCTGGGGCATGCATGCAGTACATGGGCAGCACTTTGCTCACCCCTGCATTAGAGGAATATCCTGCATTAGCATCTGGATGCAAAAATGGGCTGGATGAAGGCCAACCAACAGGGTCAAGCTTGGCAAGATGGAACCCAAGATGGATGAGTGTTTCTCAGGTCCAGCATAGAGGTGGGGACAACAGCCAAGAAATTAGAAGAAGGCTAAGAATTGGCAAGGGAGCTAAGAAATAATTAGATAAGATCTTTGACTGTAAAGATATATCATTGAATATTAAAGTCAGACTTCTCCCCTGCCATGATATTTTTGATTTCTCTGTATGGTTGTCACAGCTGGTCAGCGAAGAAAGCTGAAAAGAAGAAAATAATTTCCTTTGAAATGTGGTGCTGGAGGAGAGTTCAATGGACACCACAGACTACCAAGAAGGTAAATAAAAGAGTCTTCAGACAAATCAAGCCAGGACTCTCCGTAGAAGCCCAAATGACTAAGCTGAGGCTATTATACTTTGGACATATCATGAGAGATCGTGACTCATTTGAAAATACTATAATGCTCAGTTAAGTGGAAGGTAGTAGGAAAAGAGGAAGACAATATGACAGGTGGATGGATTCAATCAGATCTGAGTCTACAACACTTGTGGATGAGACACCTGTGGAGATCTCTCATACATGAGCTGCTACAAACTGAAGTCAACTTGGTGGCTCTTGATGGCAAATACTATCAACAACAAATAGGTGGGGAAGTATTTAGGAATAGTCCTGGACCCATATTTAACTCTAGAGATCCTGGATTTAGATTTGTCAGTAGAGATCTAGTTGACTTCACTGTCTGCAAGAGCCTTTTATCAGTTTCGTTGGATGTGTTAATTGCAGCCATGCTTTGACTGGGTCCAGGACAACTTGGCTGCAGTGGTCCAGATAGCAATCAAAAGTTTTGGCTATTGTACCGTGCTCTGGGTAGGGCTGCCCTGAAAGCAGCCCAGAGACTGCAGCTGGGATAGAATGCTTAGAAAGGTGAGAATCTCTCATTCTCTGAATTCTGCCTGCATTTTCTGCTTCTTTTGTGCCCAGTTACAATGTTCAGTTTTCTCCCCGCTGTGAAATGTGCATGTTTTAGTGCATTTCCCCTAATTTGTGCTGTATTTGTGCAACCTCCTTAATTTACGCAAGCTTTCACCTTCAACTAAGGTGCTTTTCTGTGCTCTTCTTTTTTTTAGTTATTCATTTTTCAAAAATGTGCACTGATTGCTACATGCTTGAATTTTCAGAACGGGCTCCCCATGACGCTCAACCCTACCCCCTCTCAAAAAATAGGTTCAGCACCTTGGAAAACTCCTGAAAGTTCAGGCTAAAACCCAGAGCAGACTCCCCATCCCACTGACGCTTGTTATAGTTAAGCATTTTGTTCCAAAGCTGGGAAGTAACATGTTACAAGCAATGACATTACCAAAGATGAATTACTGTTGGGAATAAGGTTATAATGTGGGCATAATTTCCTGTCTTTTCAAAATAACTCAGGGCCCTTCCACATGATTGGTCTAAAGCAACATGAATTCTAATGATATAGTTCCTTGGATTTTGCTGGTTGTCACCTCATTGTCTACTCTTTCCTTTCTTTGGCGGGGCGGGGGCACTGTTTTCCATAATCTCTTGTATCTGCACTAGGGTGGGACTTACGGTTTGAAAGGAAAGGTCTTAAATGCCTATCCTATTTCCATTCTAAGTCCCCTGCCAAACTACAAATCCCAGATTCTATAGGATGGAGCAAGGCCAATTAAAATCATATCAAACAGGTAAGACTATGTAGCTTAATTATCCTGTAGACCAGATACATCTTCAGCTCGAGAGCTTTGAAGCAGTACTATTTGAACTACAACTCGGCCAAACAATAACAACAAAAAATTGTATCCAGTACACATTTATATTTATTATGAATGTAAAGCCATCACCTTGGAGACAAGTGAGCATTTTATTTCAGTTCATTTTTATCAGAATTTATTAGGTTTTATCCATCTATACCTAAATCCATATCTGTATCTATACCTATATCTTTGTCTGTATCTATATCTATCTATCTGAGAGGCAGTGCAGTATAGTGGTTTGAGCACTGCACTAAGATTCTGGTAGAAAAGGATTCATATCTCAGTAAGGGAAATCCACTGGGTGAGCTTGGGCAAGTCACATACTCTCAGCCTCAGCGGAAGGCAATGGCAACCCCCAACTGCCAAGAAAGTTCCATGATAGGTTCACCTTGGGGTCGCCCTAAGCCGAAATGGCTTGAAAGCACACAACACACACAAATACACACACAGAGAGCTATTGTGCAAAAGAGTCAGTTCACTGATGCACTGTAACTGTTTTTAAAAAATTAAGAAAGTATGGAGGAGAAGAGAAGGGTACTTCTTTGTTCCACGGTGTGTCAAATTTTTTTTTTTTTTAAAAAAAGAACACTTGAGGCTGGGAATCAAAGGTTGTAGCTGGTGCTCAGAATTGCCAAAAATAGTCTGAAACAACAGCATATTTTAAAAGATCTCCGAGACCGCAATGTCAAACAACATTTGCCCTTTCTGGAGGATCTCAGATCCATGGGTGACAATATTACAAATTAAAAATGTTTCTATGGGGCATGTCAAAGTGATTTCCTCCCAGATTCTACAGTATTTTCTTGCTGTTTTTAAATAGAGTTTTAAATAGATTTCCTGCCCCCACAAAGGACTTAAAGTGTAAGATATTTTCTTGCTGTGGGAGTGCTAATCCAAATAGTAACCCAGTACTTCCTTTATGCTTTGCAAGTTTCCTATTGAAAAGTAACTGTCCAGGCTTTGCTTTTTTTCTAGCATCACCTCTTCCTTCTACTCTGCCTCTCCTAGGATCTTTTCCACAGAAAGTTTTAAGCTGTGATGTTAGCCATATTGAGAGGCAAGATTTCCCAAAACAACAAGATGAAAATAGTAACTAATCAATATTATTGTTGTCGATCTTAATATTATTTGATCAATGTGAGCAAGGAAACACAAGTGTGAGTAAAAGGAATATCCAGTATCTCTAGGTAAGGCTGGGAAAAATTCCCATCTGAAAGCCTGAACAGTCGCTGCTGGTCAGTATAGCTAGAAAAGCATCCCCTCCACTTGGTGCCATCCAGATGTATTGAATTCCAGCTTCCAGATGTGCGGTCCGGGAATGATGGGAGTTACACCCCAACCTTTCTGGGGCCACCGGACTGAGGAACATTGAGCTAGATGGAGTGATGATTGGACTCAAAATCTATGGTTCCTTCCCACAGGCTAAAGTAGTCTTGGGTCTTTCCACACTACACTGTTATAGTGCTATTATTCCACTTTCAACCTCCTGTGGAATTCTGGGGTTTGTAGTTTACTGAGGCCAAAGAGCTCTCTGGCTGAGAATTTTAAAGGCCCCTCCCTAGCCTGCAAACCTTAGGATTCCATAGGAGGTTGAAAATGGCATAATAGCACTATAACAGTGTAGTACGGAAAGGCCCTAAGTTGCTTTAGAGAACAGGGAACCAGAGGTCCTGGCACACGACTCAATTATAGAATTTTGATGCAGTTGAACTGCCTTTGCTGTATCCTATGAAACTGTGGGGCCCACTCTTTCTTTTTTGGAATTTATATGCTGCATTTTCTCCCAAAGTGGGATGCAAGGCGGCTTCCACAAATATAAAACATTTAAACACTTAAAAACACATCAAATTATAAACTGCACTAAATTTTAAAAACAGCTAGTAAATAAATAAAATTGTCCTGCTCACCCATTAAAGTCCTGCTTAAATAAGAATGTTTTTGCTTGCCAGTGAAAGGGAACCAGGGAGGGGGCCAGCCTAGCCTCCTGCGGAAGAGAGTTCCACAGGTGGGAGCAGACACAGAGAAGGCTCTCTGCCATGGCCTCAGCAGGACCAAGAGAAAGCCTTCCCTTCCAGATCTTAGGGCTCTAGCAGGTTCATATAGAGAGATATTGTTTTTCAGAATCTGGACCTAAGCCATATAGGGCTTTATAGGTCATGACCAGCATTTTGAATTGTTTCCAGAAATGAACAGGTAGCCAATGAAGCTATTTTAACAAAGGAGTTATGTGCTTCCTGTAACTGGCCCTGGTTGGCATTCACACTACAGAATTATAGCGCTATTAACCCATGGTTCCATCCTATGGAATACTGGGTTTTGCCATTTAGGAAGTCCCATCTAGAATTCTCAGCTAGAATTCTCCTCCCCAGACTACAAGTCCCAGGATTCCACAGGATAGCACCATGGCAGTTAAAGTGGAATAAATGCACTATCCTTCTGTAGTATGAAAGGGCTCCTGGAATTTGTAGTCTGGAAACGCAATAGGGCTCTCCTGCTGAGAACTCTAGATACCTCATGAAACTACAAATCCCAGGATTCCATGGGACGCAAACCTGGCACTTAAGGTGGAATTAAAGTGCCGTAATTGGCCATTTCCGCACTATACTGTTATAGCGCTATTATTTCACTTGCAACATCTTATGGAATCCTGGGGTTTGCAGCTTCGGGAGGGGCCGGATGGCCCCTCCCGAAGCTGCAAACCCCAGGATTCCATAGGATGTTGCAAGTGAAATAATAGCGCTATAACAGTCTAGTGCAGAAATGGCCATTGTGTAGCCTGAAAGGGCCCCCTGTATACATTGGTCCTAAAGCAAATTAAAATGCTCTAACACACCCAGAGCAAGAAGGAAAAAGTCATGAGTCAAAGGAGCGTGAACCTCTCTCGTTCCTCAGTCTTGCCCCCCAACCCCATCTCCCTGGGAATTCCTGCCGCTGCATCAGGTCGGCTCCTGTAGAGGTGGGGTTTCCTTCTCCCACTCTCTCTCCACCCAGTTTTGCTGGCATGGTCCTTTGGTATTCAAGGGGTGGAGACGAACCGGACAACACTACTGTAGCTGTTCCATGACTGAGGGCATTCAAAAGCTGCCAAAACCTCCAGACTATCCTGGATGAGGCGAACTCTTTATGGTTTGGGGCATGTTTTATGGAACGAGCAGATTCTATGGCATAGAACTGGACGAGAAGAAGCTATCTGGGGCAGGTGGTACCACTGAATGGCCTTGAGTATGAGCTGTGATGTGGGGGATCTGAAGTCAGTACATGGCTCTTGCGGCAAGCAATATTCCTCCAGCCATTTGTTGGCAGTGTGCAAAGAACAATATTAACATTTTTTTTAAAAAAAAATATATATCCCACCTTTCTCCTTCTATAGGATCCAAAGAAGTTGGTATACTTTGCACGGCTGTTGTAAAGGTTACCAAGTTAACCGTGTGAATAGCTTTGGTCACTCCAAAAGGATGATAGAAATTCCTCCTTCTGATTTGCAATGTATCGGCTGTCCATGTGTTGTTGCCTCAGCTAGCCAAATGGTACTACAAAAAGAAGGCATCAAGAGGATTTATTGAAGTATTTCTTTGTTGCCTCTTGGTCCACAAAGACTCCTAAATTAATGTATAGCAAATAAAAGCAAGTAAAGCACTTGAAAAAAAAAACTTTTAAAAAAAGTTTTGAGAAACACCTGCTTCAGAAGATCTACCCTGGTATTCGGCGCAAAAGTCTGTAAAAAAAATCATCTAGTCTTGGCTGCCAAGAGGAAGCTTGAGAGATGGAGCCACAGACTGGCTTCCGCTGGGAAGGAATTCCACATTCGTGGTGCTAATACTGAGAAAGCCCTGTTTGGTATACTCACCGATCTAGTGGATTTGAAACAACTTCCCCCCTATCTCTGGAGTGGGCATGAATATAAAAGCCGTGCTGGATGCAACCAAAGCCCCTTCCACTCCAGCATTCTGTTCACACAGTGGTCCACTGCAAGCAGAGGTTGCAAATTTCATCTTCTCTCTCTTCTTTCTTACTTTATTTCTACCGCTCAACTTGTGGTGACTGAGCCTCTTGGAATTTGGGGAAACATCACATGCTGCCTCAGTGGGGAGATGATGTTTTACACATTTTACAGAGTTCAGCGGCAGTGGGAGCTCCAACATGTTCTCTGTGTAGATACACACTTCTGTGGGGTAGTCGGGATGGTGTCTTGGACCGATTCCTCTCACTCCTGTTCTCTGTCTGCCATCTGCACGGAGGCCTCTCTGCCATACTCTCCCCGAGCTAAAGCTTGACCTTCTATAGCCTGGATTTTGCCATAAGATGGAATATTGCCAGGCGCCATACTCTTTCCAGATTCTGCTTTGGACCACTGCCTAATGCACACTACAGTGAGCCTCATTGTTCTGGGATCCCTGGCAGCATTGCCTCCTTTCTCCTGCCATAATGAGAATGCATGTTGCTAAGGTTTCAATTTTGACCTTTAAAAATAATTTTCAAACTCCAACGTATCTCAACATCTACATGCTCTGTGGTCTTTATTGTCAACAAAAGTTTTTTTTTAAAAAAACCCCCACGCATCAACCCATTTCACAATTTCAGCAGTCAGGGTAAACTCACATGCATGCATCCAGACACAGAACTCACTTTTTCCCTTCCACACCCACGAGAGGTGTCTGAAGATGGCACATGTGCTCAGAGATGGTACCAAAGAGTGCTCTGAACTGGTCACCAGTCATGTAGAGAGGTAGCCAGTAGATCATCCATGTCATAGTATTTCCATGCATGGTTATGAAAGCTGGACTGTGAAAGAAAGCTTACAGAAAGCGAATAAACTCATTTACCATTTTAGATGAGTTTTACATTTATAAATGAGCTATTGGAAAAGACAATAATGCTAGGAGAGGGGAAAGGCCACAGGAAAAAAAGAAAGATGGTATCCTAGACAGATTGACTCAAACTGCAAACCCCAGGATTCCATAGGATGTTGAAAGTGGAATAATAGCACTGTAACAGTCTAGTGTGGAAATGGCCTCAATGATGGAAACCACAGTCTTCAGTTTGCAAAACCTGAGCAGGGCTGAGAATTACCAGGGCTCTTGAAAGCATCTCATTCACAGGGTGGCTGTAAGTTGAAGCCAACTTGATGGCAAACAACAACCACTACATATCATGGAAATGTTCTGACATCCAGCAGGACCAGAATCTTGAACTAGTTGGGTTTGAGGGAAGAATCTCCACTAATTTTCAACTCTTTCTGCACTTTTGGAAACCCTGCTTGGCTTCCTAATCGACTAGGAATCCTATATTGGCCTTCTATCTCTGCAGCGCCTATTGGTGTCTGGATGTTCTGGATGTTCTGTCCCTCTTGCTTGGGATTTTCCATGCTTCTGGACTTGATCCCATTTATATTTGTGCTCCTGCCTCCCTCCTACTTTGCTCCCAGCCTTCTGCCCTACACGTAGGCCTCCCTCCACCTTTGCATCCTACCATGCCATCCACATGATGACTGATGGCATTTTCCTTGCCCTTGCAGAAGGCAACAGGTAATGGAAGGAACACTGAAAGCCTCTAGTTCAGAACACTCTAACACTCTCACAGAGACATCAGTACTTTCATACCCCAAGCATTTACAGTGCTCCCATGTTCTCTGAAGCAAGAAACTCAGAACGATGGAGGGAGGGCTGCATTACAACAATCCAAGGACATGGCAAGGAATCTATTTTCTATTTCGTACAAGAATCCTACAAGAATCGTACAATTTTGGGAACTGGGAGCTCAGCAATTGCTTCTCTCCTCTCTCCTAAGACATACATATGACCTTTTTTTTTTAATGCACTTTTTTATAAAAATATACAAAGAGTCTCTCTCTCCCATCGCTAAACATCATTCTGGACAGCAAAAATATTGCACTACTAGAAGTGGAAGGGGTCTTCAGAAAGCATTGTGCAATTATACAGCATAGGTTACAGGGAAACACAGTTAATGTTGCATACTTTACGTGAAAAGACTGAATGCTGGGCACCAATCATGGTGACCATGGCCATTTCCGCAGTAGACTGTTATAACGCTATGATTCCACTTTCAACATCCTATGGAATCCTGGGGTTTGCAGTTTCGGTAGGGGCCGGATTCCATAGAATTTTGAAAGTGGAATCACAGCGCTATAACAATCTAGTGCGGAAATGGCCCCTAACAGCGACCATCAAATGTTTACTTTATGGCACAAGAGTGCCATCTGCTGGTGTTTTCTGAGTCCTGATGCTCTCATAAAGAAATAGAGGGAAATTTTGTTCTCTCTGCTCTAGTACAGTTGGCCCTCCACATTTGCAAGGGTTAAGGACACAGGAAAAAGTGGGAAAACTGCAAATGTTGAAGTGTGTATGTTTCTGTAGGAAGGGGCAGAGGCATGGTGGAAAGAGCAGCCACCCAGGGTCCAAACTAAGTCAAGGACAGGAGAGGGAAAGGGAATGGGATGGCACAGTGGCCCTATACTTCCTCACTCTCACCCATCTCCTTTGTTGGTTGTGTGTGTGGGGGGACTGGGAGAGGGCTTGTGGCACTGAGAAATTGGGCTGTCAGTGTGTCCTTAGCTGGCCAGGTAGCAGCTGGTGGAGGGGGATCAGAGGTGGGTTATTAAAGGATTGCACAGCCTGATTGGAGCAACTTTTCCCCTGAAGAGAAGCACTTGAGATGGGGGGGGCAGGGCTTTGAGAAACTTGCAAATAATTATATCCATGAAAGTGAAACTCACAAATGTGGAGAGCCGACTATACAAACACAAGCATAGCTGCCACAAGCACCTATTAGGAAGTGTGCGATAATAGTAGTAATAATAGCAGTAACAGTTGCAAGAATATAGCTCTGGAATAAATTCTACTTAGTTCATTGGTACTTAAGACAGTTGGTTTAGGGTAGTCCTGGGCCTGAGTCCCAACTAAAGCAGATCTGCTGAATCAGCTCTTGAATGATGAATCAACATACAGACAAATCACACTGATTGAACAGGTTTATTCTAAGTGGGATTAACAATACGGTTCAGACCTGTGCTGTATGGAACTTGGAACTACTTCTACCGAAGAACCATTATCTGTTGGCTTCTTTTCAGTTGGACCATCCAGATATTTCTTGGAATCACAAGGGGATGGACGCCATTAGTTCTGGGGTTCTTCGCAGCATCTGTCAGTCCTAAATATAATGTGGCCATTCAGCATCCACCAAAATGCCCAAACTATCCCACGGGGGAACTTAGGTATGTGTAAGGCACAAACAAGATTCTGGTCTTTCTTTCATACACAACCAGCCCAAATGCTGAGATGTTTCCAAATAAATGCAGAACATGGATAAGTGCATGCAGAATTAGCATCATCATTTATGTCGCACCTTCACTATACATGGCACTTTACAAGTAAAAGCGCAACAGAACAGTTTTCTGCCCTCACGCTTATAGTCTAATTAAGGCATGATACAAAAGGAAAAGGCGATGGCAGTGTGGTAAGGGATTAAGTCCAGCAGATGCTGCCTCTTCTTCTCTTCCTCCAAGGCCAGGGCAGTGGCAGCTGAGACGGAGGGAGGGCCCTTTTTCCGCTTCTGGTTCTAGCCATGGCGGAGCTATGCCTGCCTCTTCCTCTTTCCCTCTGAGGACAGGGCAGGGGCATGCTCCTTAAGGTATCTTACCCACAAACTATTTATCCTTTAAAAGTCAAAACTAACACTTTTTATTGAACTCAGAAGTGACTTGGGAGAAAATCTTAGACCGTATAGCATTGATGTACAATCTAAGGGCCAGATGAACTACATCCAAGGGTATTAAAAGAACTGGCAGAAGTAATTGCAGAACCACTGGCAATAATCCTCAACAGTTCCTGGAGAACAGGAGAGGTTCCAGCAGACTCAAAGGCGGACAAATGCCGTCCCAGTCTTCAAACAGGGGGGAAAAGAGGACTGAAACAATTACCGCTTAGTCAGCCCGATATCAATACCGGGAAAGGTCCTAGAGCAGGGCCATTTCCGCACGAGACTGTTATAGCGCTATTATTCCACTTTCAACATCCTCCGGGAACCTGGGGTTTGCAGTTTAGGGAAAGGCATTTGGAATTCTCAGCCAGAGAGCTCTTTGGCCTCAGTAAACTCTACTAAGACGATGTCATGTGAAAACACAATTCATAGACTGGTGCTATCCCGTCCCTATCGCGGGGCAGCAATGACATGCGGAAATAGCCACTGTCTTTTAATGAAATGTTTAGTTTTAACTCTATAAATGGTTTAATTGCATTTAAAAATACCACACACACATTTTAATTATGTTTTCATACGTTTTGATTCAATATTCTGTTCTAATATTTTAACATTCTGGTTTTAATATTTCGCATCATTAGGAAACAAGCAGGATATAAATGAATGACAATAATAATAGTGAGGAAGGAGAGGAGAAGGATGGATGTGGCCGTCTTGGTTAAACCAAGACTATTTCCAGAGACAGATGGTTGCTTTCCAAAGGCCACAGATATTGGTTGTTGTGCCTCCCTGTGGGCTGGCTGCTTGGCTAAAGATGACCTGACTCGGAAGCGGGATGGGATCAGCAGCACCGGAGGATGCGCTTGTTAGCCTTGACAGTTACACTCTTGATGGCTTGGTCGAACAGCAGTTGCTAGAATTATGGACTAGAAATGACAGGCCACAATGCTATAGAGGAGACAGACAAGAAAGGAGACAGAACACATGCTTAGCATGTGTTGTTGGCACCTCCAGATGAAAAGATTGGGTAGCAAGTGATGGGAGGAAAGACCTCGGTCTGAGACACTGGAGAGCTGCTGCTTATCGGAACAAAGGCACTGTGAAATAGCCTTTCCTAGTATAAGGTAAGAGGGTCACCCAGTTTGACGGCACACAACAACAGTATGGGGCAGCTTCTTATACAGTGACTGGACAGTCAGCCTGACATCAACACCAGGAAATGTCCTAGAGCAGGGCCATTTCCGCAGGAGACTGTTATAGCACTATTATTCCACTTTCAACATCCTACGGAAACCTGGCGTTTGAAGTTTAGGGAGGGGCCTCAAAGGCCTCTAATTCCTCCTCTCCTCAAAGGCCCCTCCCTAAACTACAAACCCCAGGATTCTGCAGGATCTTGAAAGTGGGAATACGCTGTCCCCCTCCTTGCTGCTAGGCCTCATCTTCATAGCAACCGACCTGTTCAAGACAGGCCCAAGAGCTCTCCGCAGGCAGCCAGTTGCGCAAGGAAGGGAGTGCCAGGGAGACGCTCCCATCCCGACAGAGGTGTTGCCGGGATTGCAACGGGACACACTCCTTTCTTCCAGATCGCAGCCAGCCTCCTGCCCATGCTGTAGTGGGGGAGGAAATATATTTAAACAATAACTTTAAAATTATATTTTGGCAATAACTTTTTTGCATGTTTGCACCCAAGAATATTCTTCTCCATGTCTTTTTATTTTTTGTGAGTCAGCTCTGGGGAAAGTCTGGATAGAAATAACCAGCAATACTTTTCTGGCTTCAGTCTCTCCACTTAAGCCCTTCCAGCTCCTAATTTCCACATTATCCAGTTTAATTAAAAAAAAAAAAAAAAACCGAGCCCTGGGCTTTGTAGTTCTCCTCTGGTCCTGGCGGCGAACTACAGTTCCCATAACAGCTCAAGGGACCAAAAAAAATCTCGCTCGCGCAACGCCCCCTGGGAAACGCAGTACAGGCGAAGGCTCCCCAACCCCCATTCTGAAGCAACCCGAGGGCGCGACGGCGACTACGTTTCCCATCGTGCCTTGGGGTGACGCATCAAACGGGAGAGGCGGGAGCGGTGTGTGAGGGCGTCTGCTCTGCACCGCGGCCGGCCGGACTGCGGCACGGCTGCTTGGCTGCACCCTGAGGCATTGTTTCACACACACACAAACACCCCCCCCCCGCAACGGACACCCTGGGCGAGCCGGCGCCATGGGCGGAGAGGAAGAGATCGTCCGCATCGCCAAGCGGCTCGACAAGATGGTCGCCAAGAAAAGCGCGGTGAGTGAAGGAGTCCTCTGCCAGCCTGGCTTCTCCACACCGTCGCCGCGCCCCTTTCTGCGGAGGGCGGGCGGGAGGCGGGCGGGAGTGTCCCCTTTCCCTCTCGAAAGGCCTCCTCCTTCGTTGCCTCCCCCTCACAGACTATGCAGCCCTCGCTTCCTTTCTCTCGCTTTTCGCCTCAGGGAAGCAGACACTCTCTCATTGCCCCGCTCGCCTATCCATCTCTCCTCGTCGCCTTGGCAACCACGCTCTGGCGTCGCGTGAACGCTTAGCCCCGCCTACAGCCGCTCCTTTTTAACGGTTTTTTGGTCTCTTGCCCCTTCCAGCAAATCATTTTTTTTCAAAAGTCAGCCCCGCCCACAACGTTCTCCTGTCTTGAGGGAACAAGCCCCGCCCACATTTTCTCACCTTGGTCGCCTGTCTAGCCCCTTCCCCGCACGGCCCCGCCCTCATCTGTCCGCCTCCGGATAGGAACGCTCCGCCTGCACGTTATCCCGCGCTCTTAGCTCCACCCACTTGCCTCAGAGCCGCGCCTTGTCTCTTCCTCGGGTCGCTATTGGCCACGCCCCCTTTCTTCAACGTTGAAAAAGCCTACCGCTTTCTTCCTAGGGAAAAGTTGTTCGTTGGGTGGTGAGGGATGGAAAAGTAACTTCTGGCAAGCTACGGTTCGCAGAATCTTCTGGCCAACACAGCCAAAATCAAGGCAGAGGTTGGGAACATTTTGTGTGTGTGGGGAGGAGGTATGAGAAATTGTAGAAGTTCCATCCTGTTTTTTATTTATTATATACTAGCCTATATACCCAGCCTTGCCTGGGATTTTATTTTTTCATGGGTAATACTTGTTAGAAAGACTTGAGATCTTGTGTCTCTAATTCCCTAAACTGTCTTGTCCAGTACCTGTCACTTTTTCCCATATTCTCCAATCCAATCCGTATTCAGAGTTGTTAAGGTACAGAGGTTGGGTTCTTGAGGGGATATGCTGCCCTCCTCCTTGCTGCTAGGCCATGTCTCCATAGCAACTGGCCTGTCCTCTGGCTGGGCATTCCAAAGGCCCCTCCCTAAACTGCAGACCCCAGGATTCCATAGAATCTTCTCAGGCAGCCAATCATATGAGGTCTTCGCCTGACACAGCCAGTCATACGAGGTCTTTTCGCCTGACACAAACAAACAAACTTTGACTTTTATATATTAGGAGATTATATTGTGCTCTTGAGACAGGTATTTTATTATATTGTGCTTTTCTGTAATATGGAACCCAAAGCAGTTAGTAGTGCCACTAGATGTGGTTTTGTAAGTTTTCAGTGGTATTTTTTTTCCTGGTAAAGCACCACATACAATGATGGTGCTATATAAATAAATGTTAATACTAACAACAAAAATGGCAACAGTGGTATTCCATCTTTCCCATCACTTGTTTCCCTGCTTTGTTCTTCCAGCTTTGGAAGAAAGAAGGGATCTAGGCAAGTATAATAGCAGCAACAACAAAGCTGCAAAGAAGGTTAGACTGGCAGGGGAGTGTTTTCTGGTCCTGTTGCTGTCCTTGCTCTGGGCTATACCAGTTTCCACAGGGTGTCATACAATAGGGAAACTAACATGGGATAGTGGGTTGAGTGCTGGACTGAGGCCATTTCCACACAACACTGTTATAGTGCTATTATTCCACTTTCAACATCCTTGGGGGAATTCTCGGGTTTGTAGTTTCGTGAGGCCAAAGAGCTCCCTGGCTGAGAATTCTGAAGACCCCTCCCTAAACTGCAAGCCCCAGGATTCTGCAGGATGTTGAAAGTGGAATAATAGCACCATAACAATATAGTGTGGAAATGGCCTCAGGCTCTGGAGACCAGAGTTCAAATCCCTGCTCAGCCATGGAAGCCCGGTGGGTGACCTGGCACATTCTCAACCTCAGAGAAAAGCAATGACAAACTTGTGAATAAATGCATGCCTAGAAAATCCCATAATAGGCTCAGAGGAATGTCCAAGCAGACCAAGAGCTCCCGCCGGACCACTGGAGTTATCGTAAGTCAGGAATTATTTGATGGCACACAACAGCAACACAATCATGTGATAGAGTGCTCCTCCAGTACAAAAGTGTTTTAATATACAGTTGACACTAACATTGGTATGAACATAATCACCTTCTAGAACACGTTGCTGGTTAAAGATCTCAAAATGTGGAATTCTGTACACATGAACATTACATATCTGCCTAAGGGCACACTGTAACAAGATGTGTGGCAAAAAGGTTGCTTTTACATGGCATCCGTCCTGAAGTAAGTATTTTCCCTCATGAGAGTATGGAATGATAATCACAGACAGAACTGTGATACAAATTGCTCTGCATCATTCAGAACTGCCAAGTAAAATAAGGGGTAGGGCTCCTGTACTTCTAATGGTTGTGTCAAAAAGGGAATTTCAGCATTACAAGCAGCACTTGTATGACAAGCAAGACCTGCTGAAATTCCTCTCCTGTAGAACTATTAAAATTGCCCAAATTCTGTTTCTTATTTCACCTGGAAATGGTGACGTCAGTGATTCTCAGGCTATCTAATGTGCAGGACCAGCTCTTTTAGTCCCAGTGTGCCAGGGATTGTTATCATATTTGTGTCCATTGGATTCAACTGTTTCTTTTTTGCTTGGAAATGATTTATGGACTGTCAGCCAACAGCTTGCAAACTGGTGCAGTTCTGAGGAAACTATTTTGAAAATAGTTATACCTTTGGAAATGGTTGTTTTCTCCTGCCATGTATAGTTCTCTTTTTTGTAGTAATTTCTCACTCTGAACCAGATATAATGCATATCTCTTATTTTAAAAATATTAGCAGTGTTTCCAGATGGAGAAGACTATGAGAAATTATCTTGGGCCTCCTGGAAACAATTTGATGAGATTGATTGAACAAATGTGGCTCTTTTCACCCTAAGAATGAAAGCTAAAGGGCTTACTATATGCAGTATACAGGTCTGGAGTAAGACATTCCAAATCTGATAGATACAGAAATGTGTGCAGATACCTCTGTTCAAAAAATATCTCTTCTTCCTTCTGATGTATTGTCCAAACATTAGGTGTCCCCAGCTTAGGTGTCTCATTTTTAAAGAAAAATTCTCCGTTTCCTTGATGTACATGCAGTCTGAGAGAAGAACTAGCAATGTATTACCTTCTGCTGGACAAATGTTCCTTTTTGTTAGCAAGGAGAGCATTACTGTTTATTTAACATCCTAAGTTGAACTGTTTTGCCTTCTTTTAATTAATTTACTGCATGCCTGCCTTGTTTTTCACCCCTGTAGACGTTTTTACTTTAGAAAGCTGTGATCTGTCTCCTTTCAGAGTCTGTCACCAAGTAACCATTCTCAGACAGACTTGAAATATATTAACACGTGACATAAATGTGAGGCCACTCATAACATTTTTCCACACTGCTTTCCATCAAATCTGATTAGAGCAGTTTGCAGTTCTTTTAAAATATTGAATACAGCCAGCTAGAAAAAGAATAAATTAGATTGCCTTGCAAAATGCGTTCGGTTTTGAAAGGGCATATAGATGGGCACATATACCTTCTAACGTGTCTGCATTGGCCAAGTAACTTATTTCTGTATCCAGGAAATCTTTGACTTTAAATGCAAATACTTGGATAGTCACATAATTACCATTGACTCAACCTCATTGTAGTTCAAAGAGAAGATTGAGAACTCTCCAGTGAAAACAGAATTTGTTTCACACGGTATACAGTGTGTGAAATCTAGTTTGAGTGGACTTTCAAGTTCTGACTTCTAGAAAGCTGAAAAAAGGATTGAACTTTGCTGAAGAGCAAATTGTGTGCTCTGTATATTGTTGTAGCTGGAACCTTCCAGTTTTGTTTGATCCATCTCTCCATGCCCTGTCTTCTTGCTGGATTATTCTGGTGACTGAACTCCTTTTTGAGATGAAATGCACTCTTTTTATGAAGAGGGGAAAAAATCAAACACAAGTGTGCCCTTCAGTTTAGACCTCCTCCTGCCTCCGCAGTTAGTGTAATGAAAGTTGTGGTCTGTTAATGTCCAGAATATTTACTGGTTGAACAGAGGAAGAAAGACCTTTTCTGATGGAAAGGGTGAAGAAACTGCTGGAAGAGTCTTGACACGTTGCAGACAGTGTGCGCCTGGTTAGTATTACAGAAACTCAGCTTCTACAAGTTATTTCATCAAATCAGGGTGGTGAAAATGGAGGAGAGAGATGGATACCAGGTAAGACTGGTTTCCTGAAAATGTTTTTAAAAGGGCACAGATTTCTTTAGGTTACTGTTTACATTATGTAAGGAAATTTTCCTTTTCACTTACAATTTGAACGAAGGAAAATAGGGGATGGAACCTATTGATTTACCATTGCTTTAACACTTTCTTCTAAAGTGGTCCCAAACCAGCAATGTTTTTTTTAAAAAAGACAAAGTTTGCTGGATACTCATGAACATAAATGAAACTGTGGTGTCAACCTAATGTATAAATATCAAGTTTGGTAAAAATCTGTTCATAAATATGCCTTCTAGAGGAAAAAAATAGAGAAATCCAACATGTTTATTCAAGACATATTTGGAGTAACTGATGGATTAGGTCCAAAATCTAATTATGATCTTCATAATGTTCTACTTAGGTGATACACCAATTTTTTTTGTGACTCAGCCACTTGAAATTTCTGATACCCACAATCAAGCTTTTCCCCATTCATGCGTCTTCTGGAAGGTATTGCCCACCATTTTGCTGCCTTGGATTGCATAGGAGAAAGTTGTGATACACATTTTCTACTTGCAGATTTAAATGCAAAGTAGATCTTACTGGCAGCTGGTATCTCACTGCATCCAGACATGTAGAAAAACGTTTTGTTTTGGAAAAATCCATTTTGTTGGTAGAAGGTCTTTATTACATCTTTACCAAGATCTTTGGTGGCTGAAGTTTCTCTAATAAGGAAGTGAAGGAAGCTGATAGGTCTTGTTTTGTTCATCTCTTGATGGTTTCTTTACAGTTTTATTGACACATATATGATAAGATTGAACAACAGAGTAATAAGGGGTCATGTTCACTACTGAGATGTGGTCAGTTTGATGGCCCATGAGGCCCCTCAACTCCATGATTTATTAATCCATACATTGATGAATGCAATTAGATAAATATTGTTTCATGAAATCCATATTAATTTGAGAAATGTTACCAAGTTTCCGATAATAGTCATTTGGAACAAGAATTGCTTATTTGAGTGGTCATCTTCTTTTCTCAAACAGTCCCCCTCTGTTTCTAATAGCCTAATTTGAATTTACTGATTTGCTCGACCCATATTCAGTTGGTCTCATAGAAGCAATTTGGACCCAGTATAATTGTCGGTATCTGTAACTTGTAGCATTCTTTTTCTTTCCCAGGAAGGAGCAATGGATTTACTGAAGGAACTGAAAACTATGCCAATAACTTTGGATCTGTTGCAGGTAAATCATCTGATTGTATGTCCCTCATCTTATATTTAATTGCTAGCTTTTCAGTTCTCTCTCTCTCAGTCTGCCAGTCTGGGAATGCCAAAATATTGCTACTAGTAATGAGTATGAATATTGTATTATGTGTTTGTTCACTGTGTCCCAGAGGCACTCCAGATCCTTGTAAAAAGAAATGCCAAGTTTGTAAATGGGGTAACTTCTAACAAATGGTTTTGTTTATAACTATTTTGGTTTCAGTGACTTTCGTTGGATTTGGGATGTTTTGAGAAGAATCAAAGGAGTAGAGACCAAGGATGGTTGAGAAATGGGGCAGGGAAAAACACCATTTTTTGTGCAGGTAACAACTTTTTCCTGCACAAAACAACCATGTGCAAATTTTGCACATAGTAATTCCTAGATTGTGAATCAGCTTTGAATACTACATAATTTTTGAAGACTTTCTCACAGCAGGAAGAAAATGGTTTAAAATTGCTCATTGCTTGCTTCAAGAAGAAAATTAGTGAAGAATTACATCACTGCTGTGCTCATAGAGGTTTAATTCTATGACTTGCGGGAAGAAGCCACCAATAGACCTATCTGCTTTGCTTATTTTTATCATAGTAGCCGTCATGCTGCCCTATGGCTATGAATTCCTTAACTGAACTGTACATTGAATCAGTGTGTTTTCTTTTGCCTTTAATCTCATTGTTAATCTGTTAGTTTCATGCCTCCTTCTGCTCTATGATTCTAGATCAGTGGTCCTCAACTTGTGGGTCCCCAGATGTTTTTGGACTTCAGCTCCCAGAAGCCCTGAGCATTGACCATAGTGGCTGGGGCTTCTGGGAGCTGAAGTCCACAAACATCTGGGGACCCACAGGTTGAGAACCACTGTTCTAGATGTATACCATGGAACATCCAAATTCTTGTTCTGTAAGACTGTTGTCACAGAACAGAAGAAAACGAAGCTAAATCTCTAAACCTGGAGAATATCTTTCCTGGGATAAATGAAATAGTTATGAAGAATACAACATTAGAGCTGGTGTTTCATGGTTTTAAAATGAATTTGACACTCTGTCTTAGATTTAGCCTTAGTCTTTGGGCACTGCTTCCTTTTTTGTGAACCTTTTTACATATCTGCTTATACACTTCTTTCTTATTGGTATGCAGTCTACTCGAATTGGGATGTCTGTGAATGCGCTCCGGAAGCAAAGCACAGATGAAGATGTGATTGCCCTTGCCAAGTCACTTATCAAAGCCTGGAAAAAACTTCTAGGTGAGGGAAAGAGCATATTTGGATAGTTTCATAACAGCATAAGATTGGCCTCTCTGGACTGCTTGAAAGACCTATCTGTCCATCATTTTATTTCTGGTAATAGCCATCCAGATTTTGAGGGGACACTCACAAGCAGCACATAAAGGCAGTTGCCTCTTCTTTTTATCCTCAGCTTGCCATCTCTGAACAAAGAAATTATGTTTTTCCATAACCGTTTATTTACCATTTATATTAAATCTTTCAGTTACCATTATACTGATAGTGGAACCTGGCTGCCTTTTAAAATAGTGGTTCTTCAAAATAAAGAGTACAGAACTTTCTGTGCAGCAAGTTTGAAGACTATTCAAGTTCATAGAATTGTCATATTTTTATTCCTTTCAATGAGGAGATATTACAAAAAATGTAATATTACAAAATATTGCAAAAATTTCAGGCAGTGCTTTAAGAACTTTCCCCTGTTTATTGCTATGAGTGGTTGCTCTTGAAAACCTCATGGCACACTGAATAAATGAACAGGTGAAGACTGTGGCCCTCTCTGCCCTTGCTTTGTTTGTATGACTACCATTGTTCTGCAGCAGAGGCAAAGGGGCATACCATTGTATCATCCGTGTAGTCTGTTTTTGGAAGCTGAGGAGGGTGTGTCCTGATTAGGACTTAGATGGGAGACCATCAGGTAATACCAGGGATCTCTGGGTGAGGTGAAGAAAAGATATTGCCAATTATAGCTGAAAATACTGATCTAGATGGACTAATGGTCTAACCCCAGTATAAGGCAGCTTTCAATCTTTCTATGGCAGCTGGTTAATCAGAAATACATTAGTTGATTCTGCACTGAAAGTAATCTACAAGCAGTTGTGGTGATGATGAAGAAGGTATTCATTTATTTCCCAGTTCAGGACTCAAGGTGGCTTACAACAATTAAAATTCAGCTAAAATTCACAGCATACAAAAGTTAAAAAAAAACTATGAAAAAAAGTGTTCTTTTAAAAACTTTGATGTTCGGGTGCCATTCTGCCTTTTCTCAATAACTTGTAATTGCAAGTTTCATGTGGTAGCATGGAAGGTGAGGCAGAGGTGTTGGAAACCACTGTAACTGCCAGGGTCATGGGATAGATGGAACCACTGGGACAGCAGAGTGAGGAAGAGTCTGTTTTAATCACCATACTGCCGAATTTGCTCTGTCCTTGGTGCAATTCCTTTAGCACTAACGCTTTCAGGATTTGGCTACTAGTTGAGCTGGTTTTAATAAAGAACAAGTTTTCAGAACCTGTTGGACATCTGCTAGGTAGATCACAGTTCTCTCTTAGGATTAACGTTTTGCTGTTGCTTGTTCTCTTTCGTGCTACTCTTTTTCTATATTCAGATGCCTCAGAGGATAAAAGCGATGAGAAGAAAAAGAATTCTTCTTTGCCAACCTCGTCCTCAAAGGAGAGTGGTGACTCAAAAGACCAAAGGTAATACTTCCCTTTAGCCAGAAATAGACTTCCTGCATCTGATATTCTCCCCACAGCTTGACAGTATGGTGCAATTCAAATACTAGCATGTTTTCCTTATCAGCTAGGTAGCTGGGGAAATTATAGTTTGATATCAGCATATTAAGACTGCTCAAAGGAGAGGGTGGCAGCAAGGAGATGACTTGTGATGGTGCCTTTTTTTTAAAAGAAATCTTCAGTTATAAATGAAAAAAAAATAAATGGCTACAAAACACAGTGTCCTTTGTGAGTTTATTTTTGTTATCCTTGTGTATTATTTGATTTGCTTTCATTCCTTCTTAATTCTTCTCATGCTAGTCTTCCTTTAATTAATAAAAACATCTTTCCTGGTTTTGTTGATTTACTTTGTGTTTCATTTTTTTCTAATTAACACATTCTTGTCCTTTCCATGCATGTTCATGTTTACACACACTTACCTCCTAGGCAGCTTAAAGTGTGTCCTCCAAGGCATTTTGTGCTTTTCACTTCAGCTGAAGCAAGAATTACCATGTTGGGTGCATTTCTCCACTTGGAAGCAATAATACCATCCAGCAGTCCTGCAGCCTTTCAGCTTGGAACTGTGTTGATAATCACCAATATTCCAAATTGCAGTGAGCTCTGCTGCTGTCTTTTACACATACGTGCCTGGCATAGTGCAGATTTCAAAAGTCTGTTAGGTACTCCATCTTGTGCAAGTCTTCATTTGACACATCACCCAGAAGTGGCACAAGTGGTACCGTTTCTAGGACAATATTCATTGTAGTTTATCCTCTTTGGATATGAAGTGCTAAACATGGAATTATGCTGTAAACAAGAGCATACTCTGGTTAGAAACACAGGGCCACTTAATTATGTAGTTATTCCTCAGAATCTGATCCTGTGGTTACTAACTTCATGGAGAGCTGATTGTCTGTAGCTTTCATACATATTCTGTTTTTGCAACTGTGCAGAAGTTTGGAGAGGCAGGATCCACCCAAATTATTACATGGTCAGAAGCTGCAAATAACCAGCTCATCACATGATTAAGTTTGCTGCTCCTTTGCCACATAAATGTTACAGTTTCTTTCCAGCTTGAGAGAATATTTTTTCCTCCTAGACTGAAAGAGTACCTGATATGACAGGCTGGTGACACTGGGTAAGGCTAGTAATACAGTTGGCCCTCCATATTTGTGGGTTTGACTTGATTATTTGTGAGTTTCTCTGGCCCCTGCCACCCCCTACCTCAGGCACTTCTTTTTCAAGGGACCTTTCCCTCTCCACACAGTGCAGCTCTTTAAAGATCCATCTCTGGTCCTCTTCCGCCAGCCACTGCCTGGCCAGCTAAGGATGGTTTCTCAGCACCACTAACATTCTTCTGATGCCCTCCCACAGGAAGTAGGTGGGTGAGAGAGGAAGCATAGAGCCACCATGCTGACACATCAGCTTTCCCTGACCTGTTGAGGGCCCTGAGGGCCCATTCTCACCACCATACCTCAGCCTCCTTCCCATAGACACAGACATTTTGATATTTGCAAGGATCCTGTGTCCCTAACCTTGGTGAATGTGGAGAGCCATCTGTACTTGCTTTTCACTACCAGAGACCCCTGTGCATTTTGATCCTTTATTTGGCATTGATTTTGTAATTTAAAAACTTGGGTGTTTTTAATCCAAAAAAACAAACAAGTGGGGGCGAGTAGGAGCTGAGATTTTTGTTCTTTTGCTCCATTGCTCACTTTGAAAGATTGGGAGGTATGAACCAGTTTGTTGTTTGGAGTTAAACCAAGTTCATACACTTAGGTAATGTTCCTAGGAAGCATAGCTTAACTGTGCCCAGCATTTGCAACATAACTTCTTTCCTGCAGTTTGTTAGTAAGAATGAAATCGGCAGAAACACATGGGAGGGTTGCTTCACGTAGCAGATTGGCTGCTACAGCTGCTTCTCTGTGGTTGTCAACGGAGTAGCAGCAACTCCGTTATTTTAGTGTATTAGTTGGGCCTTAGCCCTTTTTACCTGCTTCAGTGGAATATTGCAAACCATGAGCTTTTTTAAACGACTGCAGCTCTGCATTGGAAGCTATATCTTTCTCAATTATTTTTGTTTGAAAATAAATGAACTTTAAAGCCCGGTGGAAAATACTGTACTTTGAATTGTTGCTTGTGTAATTCCAGCAAACAAGGAAAATCTTCAGCTTATAATGACTGATAGGACCATAAGGTTAAAAGGGAAATTGTGGTTTCTAGGGAAGTAGAAGAATGTATTTATAGAATATTCTGTTTCCAGGGAAATAGAAGACTCAGGGTGACTAAAATGCAGCCCTCATTTAAACTGTGATACTAAAGCCATGTATATATGTGTGTGCGTGTGCGCATGTGCGCGTACACACACATATACATTTAGCCACTTCCTAATGGAAGATATACTGGGATATTTAAACTAGTGCATTGGAACAGGTTCTACTTAAATCTGTTTAGAGGCTTACATAAAGCTACAGCATGTTTGCAGTGAGAGTCAGTGTGATGTAGTGATTTGAGTATTGGACCAGGACATTGGGAGACCAGGGTTCAAATCGCTGATTGACCATGAAAACTCACTGGGTGATCCTGGGCCAGTCACACACACTCGGCCTCAGAGGAAGGCAAAGGCAAACCCCCTCTAAACATATCTTGCCAAGAAAGCCCCAAGATAGGGTTACCTTAAATCAGAAATGCCTTGAAGACAGGCAACAACAGCAGCCTGTTTGCAGACTGGAGTACCCCCAGCAAATTAGAACCAAAGATACATTGATGGCCTTTAGTGTCTCAGAAGCAGGATGTTTTCACACTTGGAGGTAGAATATCAGTCTTAGAGATCAGTGTTGCACCATTATACCAAAAATGTGGGAGCTGTTGTCATGTGGTTTTCTTGTGCACATCATTTTTAATGGCCATTTCATGGCAGTATTGATGGGTTTATCTGAAGACGATGCAACATGGTTTTAAGCACTTACAGGTCCCAGCCAATGACATTAGGACTGCTGCAGGGTAAGTGGTGTGAAAATGGCTGCTTGTGTGGCCGTAATCAAATTGACAAGTTGCTTTTGAAAATCATGACTGCGGTTCAGCAGTCAAAGCAACCTTTATTCATAGCATTACTGTTCAGAGAATACTTATGGATGGTCTTTTTGAGATAGTTGTAGGAATGTTTGGGGTGGAACATAGGACAGTGAATGGTGGTTTAGGCTCTAGCTTCCATATTCACATCAATCTAAGTGGATCCCATTTCATTTTGTCCACAGTTTTTGAGAGATCCATTGGCACTTAACCTTTGTCCATGTATGTCAGGAGGGATTGCCAGAGGGAAGAGATCTATATTCAATTGCTAGTCTTAATTGAATAGACCTACTGAACTGATTGCTCAAAATTAAGTCAATACTCATGTAGCTCCCATTGATCCAATGAGGCTAATGAGGACTAGCAATTGGATTTTGAGTCAGGATGATGACAGCTGTGTTACTCAGGGCAGACACATTGCACTGTGGCAGCATAGAGGTTTCTGGCAGCCTGTGCAGTATGATGCTGTCAGTTTGTTGTGACGTAGTGCTGGCGACCTCTGCTTTGGGTGAACAAGCTCAGCATCTCTGTGTTTCTCTGCTAACCCTGCTTCTGGTGGATTGTAGATGCTGGGGCCCTCCTCTTCCCTCTCTTGTGTCATAGCAACTGAGCAAAAGACACTGCTCTAGAACTGCTGTTAATCATGAGTGGAAACATGGAGAGCCACTGGTTCTTGTGGGTTTTTCGGGCTTTGAGACCGTATTCTGGTTGTATTTCTCCTAGGAGAAAATACAACCAGAACACGGTCTCAAAGCCTGAAAAACCCACAAGAACCAATGGATTCTGGCTGTGAAAGCCTTCAACTCTACATGGAGAGCCACTGTTTGAGTGTTGGACCTTGGGTATGTCACACACTCTCATCCCTTAGAAAAACCCATGATAGGTTCGTGTGTGAGTCATCATAAATCAGAAATGACTTGAAGGCACACAACAACAGTAACAAAATATTTTTATTATACTGTACTTCCATTGTCTATTGTCCTGGAATCTAGTAGGATGAAGGGTTATCTAGAATGTATTTTAAAAAATATTGAATTGTAATGTTGAAAATATTACCAAAATTATTGAAATGTATTGACTACATTTATTGGTAGCAGTACTCCAGTGTTTCAGACTGGAGATTTTCTAAGCACTATCCACAGATGGCAGGAGTAAGCCTGATGTTCACATTGTTATTTTTGGAAAGGTGACACCTTATATGGAAAAATGAATAATACTGTTGACTCCAGGAGGGAATCAGGGATATGGAATTCTGACATCAGGTTCTGGGCGAGAATATGTTTTCCGTTTTTTCTCATGCTTCTTCTTTGCATGGAGGTGGACTTAAAAAATGGATGAGTTGATGAAAGAGTCATTGGGCATATTTTCTTAGCAAGTCAGTTTTGATTTTACATTCCAATAACATGGTCTCTTCCAAAGAATCATGGGAATAAGTTTAATGAGTGTGTTGATATATCAAGTCCCACATTTCACAGAATTCCTTGGGGAATAAATAATGACAAGCCACTAACATAGATATACCCATATCCCAGGGGCTTGGATGGGATCTGTGGAGGTTGTCTTTTTAGCAGAGTTCCATACTTACCTCAGTCTAACATTATCATCCATATTCTTCTCAGTTATGTATGAAAGATACTTTAGTTATTTCCAGAAAATATATTCTGTTATTTGGCACTCTGTGTTTTCAATAAACTCTTCTTAACCAAAATACATGCTTTCCATATCTTAAGTTCTGGTTTTACATTTTCTTGTGCTGAGGTTCAAGAAAGGGGATCCCTACCTTGCTACTAAGGAACTTGTCCCCTTGGGAAGAGGTCTGGGTCTCAATCTTCTGTCAGTGCTATCGAGCCTTGACTTGAATCTTTTCTCTACATGGTGCTGGGATGCAGGGATGCACTGTATCAGGGAATGAGCAGATGATTGATAAGGGTCTCAGTTGATAAACTGTGGGTCTGATATGCTTGAGACTGACAGAAACAAGTTGGTAGTATAAGCTTTTGTAGGCTAGTCTGTGGATCTGAAAGCTATTAATAAACCTTGAGCACAATGTGGTGTCTAGATACTTAAATGCAGTGGGCAGTTGATCCAAGAACTAATTTTCTGTCCAGATCTCCTGTCCAAATACTTACAGAATCCCTTTCTAGTCACTGCATGCTGTCCCTTTAATTGCAGCAGTAGACTGATCTTGCATTTTTGGATCATTACGATCTTATATTCATGAACTTTTGTCAATATGTCACATAGTCTCTTATTCAGGGTGCGGGAACATAATGACTCTCCAGGTGTTACTGATCTGCCAATTCCCATTAGTCCCAGCCAGCTGAGTGAAGAGGAGTGATGGGAATTGCAGCCCAACAATATCCAGAAGTCATGCAGTTTTCACGCCTATGTTCAGATTTAGTTCACAGCACTGGATCTTTCTGTAATGCAAGAGGGAAATCCAGTAGAAGATATAGCATTTGCATTTTCAGTGTGGGCGAATTGTATCATTTACTGGGAAATTCTTCTATTTAATGAATGAAATGAATTCAATCCAATGGGGTTTGTGCAGAAAATAATTCCAATAAGTTTTGATCATAACTAATTCATAGGGCCACTCTGGCTGGTGCTTATATGTTTGACTGTTAAAAGAAACCGTATAAGCTCAATACTTGTGTGGTGCTATAGCTAAGCTTTGAATGGCAGTATGATTTTTTTTTTAATTCTGGGCTGAGCTTGTTGGATAGCTTAGACAAGCCATTCTCTTAACCTCATTTTAATTCAGTGCAGTATGGAATGAATAATATCCTTAAAGAGTGTTGTAAGGATTACAAGATAATGCATATGGAGCACTTTTGAGCAACTCAGCAGAACATGTTGAAAAGTTGCTTGCTTGTAACAGTTGTCTGTTACATATACGACATATCGCTGTGATCTGCTTTTCACTTTACAGCATGTTAGGCCTCTTTTGTATCAGACGGAAGTTCTGATCTCATGCTTACAACCTAGTTTTGTGTCTTTTGGGATTTAGAGTGTGTCCTAAATCACCTATTTTCTGCTATCTATTTATTATCTTCTCTTACACCAAGAATTGAGAACTGTATGTAAAGCAGAGCCGAGCTTTTGCAGTTGTATGCCAATGGAAACATAATGGCAATAAAACACCAGAATAATATTGATCTTGACCTCACCTTTCCGTTTTCACAGTTTCTTACAAGAATATTCATTTTGCACATATGACTTGACACTGGTGAAATCATTACTGGGTTGATAATTGCTTGTAATATTTCCATACCTACTGGGTTTATTTCTTGTTTTCATTATTATATTTTAATATATTGAACACTACCCAGAGAATTCTGGTTTTGGGGAGTCTGAAGCTGGAATCCTGTTGCTGCATTACACGGTGGTTATTTTTCCCTGAGTTCTGCTGTGGTGAGGGAAGGCAGATGGAACCTGCAGCTTCCAAGTAGTCTGTTTCGCCAGTGCTTGACTTCTTTTCCAGCTTTTGCTCCCACAACTATTTTCTTCCGCTACCACTGCTTACACTGGCGTTGTTAACACCAGTGTAGGGTACCTGAATAGGATTCTGATCTAAAACTTTAATCAGTCAATTAATTTCTGTCTCCTCTTCAGAATTTCCAAAAGCTAGTTGGGTTCTGTTCCTTGAGAGCCAGTATAGTGTAATGGTTTGAGGTTTGGATTAAGATACAGTAGAGTCCCGGGTATCCGACATGCGGTTATCCAACCTTCCGGATTAACCGACGTCGCGGCTGCCTGGGGGCGTGGCTGTAGGCATTTCCGTGCCCCCAGACATGCCCCCAGACACACCCCAGACACGCCCCCAAAATGGTGGCTGCCATGGGCCTCCAGCTAATCTGACATTTCGGTTATCCGACCTTCCGCCCGCCCATTTAGGTTGGATAACCGAGACTCTACTGTACTGGCAGGCCTGGATTTGACTCCCTGCTCCGCCATGGAACCCCACTGGGTGACATTGGTCAAGTCACACACTCTCAGCCTCAGAGGAAGGTAAGGGCAACCCCCCCTCTGAGCAAATTCCATGAAGAAAACCCCATGATAGGTTCACCATAAGTCAGGAAATGAAATGTGGGCACACAGCAGGAACAATAATTCTGCTGTTTGGAAAATACTTCATAGTAATGGGCTTATACAAGACCTCGTTTTCAACTGGGCCCTTAGGAAGCAAATGTTAAATATTCTCTGTGACTCTGTATTTATACATTGGTTTCCACCTAATCTTACGCTGGTTTATAAAATTAAGTTAGTATCTGACGTAGCAAAATAAATGACTTAAATATGAACAAAGAAAAATGTTTTAGGTAGAACATTTAGGACAAATAAGAGGAAATAATTCTTCACAGAGAGTATCATTCATAGATGGAATTTGCTGGCCTCAATACGGTCAACTAGGTTTAGCCACTTTAAAACGGGGTTAGGTAAATATAGTCAGCCCTCCTGCAGGTTTTACTTTTGTGGATTTGATTATTCATGGATTATTTGCTGTCCATTCTGCTGCCTCCCTGTGCCATTTTTCATAGGGACTGCAAACCTGGTGAGACTGAGAAACTGCAAAGGAGGCTTGTGAGTCCCTATTAAAAATGGTGTGGAGCAGCAGTGGAGATGGCACTTCTGCCTTGTGATGGAACCCTGATGCCTCAAGGGAATCCATGGTGGATTGAATATGGTGATCATACTTTTTTTTTGTGTTAAGTATAGTTTGGGAAGGCCTAGAATTGTTCAAGGTTTTCCACTTTCATGGGAGTCCTCTGCCCCTAACTCTAGCGAATGTGGAGGGATGACTGTACATCACAAAGGAGAGATCTAACAGGGGTTATTGATCATGACAGCTGTATGCCTAGATCAGAAGCGGTGTGCCGGGGAGCAACAGCAGAACATAACAGTTATCTTCTTGTCCTGCCAGTAGGCTTCCAACGGTGATTTGCTTGGTCAGTGTGATAATCGGGATCATAGATCATATGGTCCTTTCGTTGAATCAGCAAGAATTTTATGTTCTTAATCTGTATGGAGTCCACTTTTAAACCAAGGGATTTGATAGAAGGCTATCTCTCTCTCAAAAAACAAAGAAACCAACACACCACTAAACCTTAGAAAAGGCACTTTCCTCCCAACACAAATCTGTGGATAGTAGCAAATGCTGTGACAAAGCCAACCACATCAGAATGGTCCATTGAAGACAGAATGGACAGCTTATCTACCATGACTCGTCAGTTTCTTCTTTCTTATATTGTGGATGCAGGATAATACTTTTGGCTTGCCTTTTTTTTCTTTTCTCTTGTATTTCTGAAGGATTTTGAATCTTTGTTTTGAATCTGAGGATATTAAAAAGCTCGTTTTGAAAGTTTATGTTCTTGATGATAATTCTCATTTTTCACTCTCCCATTTCCGCTAGACCTTTGTGACTTGACTTTCACAATGTGAGTGGAGAGGTTCTGACCAGCTTATTCTCTCTTTTAGCTCCACCAAAAGACAGGACCCTCCGAAGACCCCTACCACTCCCAAAATCACCACCTTTCCACCAGTGCCTGTCACGTGTGACACTGTGCGTAACAAGTGTAGAGAAATGTTGACTTCTGCCCTACAGACAGATAGTAAGTAACAGGAGGGCAGGCGTGTTGCATTTCCTCCCTGTATATCCCTGAATCTTGGCATTACAAAATACCTTGCATTTGATGATGTACATAATAACCACTGCTACACTCTGGGCTTCTTCGGACCTGAAAGGTAGGGTACAAAAGTCAAGGTACAATACTACAAGGAATTTCCCCCAACGTGTGTATTCTGTATTACTGTGTTTAACTACATTCAGTCATCTTTGGTGAAGTGCAGTGAGACCTAAAGTAAAATGAAAAAGGCAGCTACTTGCTTTAGTATTCTCCTTTCCTGCTAGGGACGTATTTGCTTAGTTTGTTTCTTATTTCTTTACAGATGACTATGTGGCCATTGGTGCTGATTGTGAACAGATAGCTGCCCAAATAGAAGAATATATCCTTCTTTTATGTTGGTGGAAAAAAAAATCTTGGGGGAATTTGGGGACTGCTGCTATTCCAAATACAGGCTGTGCATCCCTGTGTCTAAGGCTTTCTGTATACTATGTTGTTTAGTACTCCAGGCAATCCTGAGAAATGTAAGTTTTTGAGGGCACCAAGAACTCTGCAGTAAGGATCCCTGAATGTTGAAGAACATTCAGTAGAGCATGGTGGACAGGGGCTGAGAGTCAGAGACAACAATAACTTAAGCTGCAAAACCTTAGTCTAGGAGCCAGTAAGCAGCAGCGTTACTTAGCACTGGTCTGGAACTGTCTGTAGTCAAGAATATTCCCAGAGTAAGAAATGTATCCTAGATCTTGCCTCTCTTAAAAAAGCACCATTCCCAGTTAAAAAGGGCGTGTTCTGCTCCTGAGATGTATACTCCAGTTGAGCTGCATTGTTTCTCTGCCTCTGGGATAGGCATTGCAGTGAAGGTGAAATCTCTAGAGCTGACGAACGTCCTGGTGTGCAGTGTGAGTGTAAGGAATAAAGGCTTCATGACTCCTTGGCATTCTTCTTCTCCTTTCAGTTGTAGAGATACCTGTCGGAATGGTGTCTGAGGTGGCTGTTTCACAGGGTGGTCTCCCCTACTCTCACAGTTGCAGGACCTGTCTGCTGATGTAGGGTCCTGGGACTGTGGCACTCAAGGCTTTTATAAGACTGACTTACTACTGCATTTGGGGATGGAGCTAAGAGAAGCAAAAATCTATTAGGGCGCTCCTTAATGGCTTTTGAACATATATACCAAGATGTCAAAAACACAGACTTGAAGTACAAAAACCGCATCAGGAGCCGCATCTCCAATCTGAAAGACTCCAAGAATCCTGACCTGCGAAAGAATGTCTTGTGTGGGGTGATCACTCCAGAACAAATTGCAGTGATGACCTCTGAGGTGAGATGGAGGGCTGAGTATCTGAGAAGTCCAGTGTGACTAGTCCAGTCTGTTCCCCTGTATGAAAGTAGAACTTCAAGAAATTGAACTCTACTTCCAAAATTCTCAGTGGCTGCTGCTGATAGGGAATGATGCCCAAGATAGCAGTACAAAGGGCCAAGAAGGCTATCTGTGGCAAGGAACCCAGTTGGCCACTGTAGGAGATAGCATGATGATAGTTCTAACCCTTTGGTCTCCAGATGCATTGGACTTCAACTCCCTAAACCTCTGGCTAGCTTGGGCAATGATATGAGACGATGGGAGTTGGAGTGCAAAGCATCTGGAGGTCCCAAGGTTGAGAACCATTAGACTAACTCTTCTGATCTAGAAGTGCTGTTTACATTAGATTAGGATAGGTATCTGAAGCTCCTTTTCAACCCAACAAGTTTGTACATCAGTAAGTGAAAGGAAGCAGACTGAGATGATGTCCTTGCACTCTTCCCCTGAAAGGAAATGGCCAGCAATGAGCTGAAGGAGATCCGGAAAGCCATGACCAAGGAGGCTATCCGGGAGCATCAAATGGCTAAAACAGGAGGGACCCAGACTGACCTCTTCACCTGTGGAAAGTGTAAGAAAAAGAACTGTACCTACACACAGGTGAGGCTCTGGATTTTTGCAGCACAGCTTAAAAGACTGGATGGTTTGCTCATTAGGGCCCAGAGTGTCCTTTCCTTCCAAGACGTCCACTGAAAGCTGAGGGTGTTTAGGTTCCCCATGAGGGTGTTGACATAATCTGGCCTATCAGGATCAAGGCTATGTCTCTAACAGGCCATTTGTGGGGGAAAACAAGCAAAACAGATAAAATTTGGGATCATCCAACAAAATCTGCAAGAGAAAAAGGAAGACTTGTTTTAGGATGGTCTTTTGTTAGCTTTCCTTTTGGAGGGAAAGGCAGTATGGGCATGGTGTACATAATGAGTTATAGAAACAGACAAGCAAAAAAAGAATGGCTGGAAAACTGTTCTTCCTCCCTAGAATTTGTGGTTGGTTTCTGAGGCCAGCTGGGGGAGGTTGTGGTCAGATAAAATGAAGTACTTCTTCACACAGTGTGTTGTTAAACTGGAATTCAGTGCCACAAGATGGCTGCCAGGTTGGGGGTTTGAAAAAGGGGATTCAATATATTCATGTAAATTAGGATCATCAGTGGCTGCTAATGACAATGACTATGCTATTGCCCCCCATTATTGGAGGCAGTATGCCTCTGTATATCAGTTACTGGAGGTGGGAGATGGAAGGTGCAGATGCACTCTTGTCCTCCTGGTGAAAGACAACTGGTTTCTGGCCACTGTGTAAAAAGAATGCTGGGCTATACAAGCTGCCCTTCTAATCCAGGATGGCTCTTTTTATGTTCGTTCGATGGGAGAAATGAGATCGTCTCATTCTCAGCAAACAGACATCTTTTATCTAACTCCTAACTTTTTTTTCTTCTTTCTGTTCAAAATAAGAACAGGACAGTTGTCAGATCTGTTAAGACAAATAGAGCAACCAAGCCTGCTCACACATCACTACTGTTAATTCTTTAGCAGAGCCCAGCCATGATACTTGTTTCAAAGAGGTTACAGGGCTCACAAAGGCTAGTTGTACAAACTGATTTCAGTTTTGTAAGCCCCTGACCCTCCTTAACTGCTTGTTTTTTGCTAAGAGTCAGTCTACAAACTACTTTTGGGATGGAGAAGTTACTTGAAGCTGTCATTTACCATGATTAAGGCAACATAGAAATGGATTATAGGAATGAATATTTCATCCTATAATAAAAAATAATAATTCCCATGCTTTCTACCAATGGAATCAAAACATTTCATGTGGCACGCTTATCATAGATCTTAACTATGAGAGAATCATGAGGAGATGCCAGTGTGTTTTGTTTTTAAATCAATTTTCTCTTCGACATAGAACTCAATCTTAACTGCCACAGATGGATTTGAGTATAGTTCTAGTCACCCTTCTTCATACAGAAAATTCTGGCCCTGGAGAAGCTACATAGAAAGATGACTAAAATGATCCATGAACTGAGGTGCTTTCTTTATTCAGTCTGGAAGGAGATGACTAATTGGGGGTAGTGTAAATAGAGGTTTACACCATTATGAAGTACTGTCTTGCTTTTTGGTTCTTGCATCTTAGAACTTGGACTAAGTGATTAAACAAACATTTGGGATAGGCCTCTCCGCCCCCAAAAAGGTTCCACACAAGAAATGATTCATGTGTGAAATTCAGTGCCATCAGAGGTCAGGAGCAATCGCTAACTGCGTAGGCGGCTTTGAAAAGGATTAATTCAAATAGGTAAAGGGGAATGACTGTGAGCCTTGAAAATCATATGGAGCCTTCAGGTTGAGAGGCAGCCTCCTTCAGCCCTTAGGACCTGCTTCTGGGTTTTCCTAGCTGGCTATGTTTAGAAAAAGAAGACTAGATCAGATAGACCTTTGGCTTGATCTGGCAGGGCCTTTTTCATCTTTGTTGAAAGAAAGTGCTTTTTTTCAGGTCACAGTTGTGAGACATCTGGGCTACAAGAGAATAACAGTCTGGTTTGAGTTGGTGTCGAGTTTGCATTTGGTCCACAAGCTCTCACTGCACAGCTCGTTTGTTGCCATGGAGCTTGTATGAGAGTGCATCCTAGCGGATAGTGCTCCAAATGTGGAAGGGTGCCTTCAGCACAAGGTTCGGTTGGAGCTGCTGCTGGCTGGAGGGTTACTTTTGGATTCCCAAGGGAGCAACAGGCAAATGCATGAGATGGGAGATGCTGGGGAAAGATGGCTACTTGGCAACCTTGAAGATGAACAGCATGGTCTCTGCTCATCCTGGGATATTTCTTCCCCCATTTTCACAGGTACAAACCCGCAGTTCAGATGAGCCAATGACCACTTTTGTTGTGTGTAATGAATGTGGGAACCGCTGGAAGGTAAGCATTATTGGCTCATTTAAAATCTAAGGGCAAACATATATGTAATGTATAGTTCTGTCATCACCCATCCAAATGTAGCTCTAAGGTTGACTAGAGGACCGGGTGAATGATTGACAGTTTAGTTCTTCTGCTAGGCAAGTTGTTCATTCCTTTTCCTTCTCCGTGGTTTCCCATCCACAAGGAACAAAGCAAATTACAGACAAAGCAACACAAAATGAAAGGGTTAGGCAGCATCTCCAGACCTCCATTCCTGTACTTATGCAGGCACTCTAACCAATTTGAAGAAGAATCATAGAGCCATTTCTGAAGTAGGGGATGGAAGACTGCCAAGAGTTGGGGGCCAGGAGAGGAGCTAAACTGAAAGTACCTACTGGGTGTGTAAGGGACATCTTAAATGCATTTTTCATTTTTTCCCCCATCTGGTGATTTCAAAAACATCCATAGAGGCTGCAGAATCCTCACCCTTGCTGTAAAGGGCAGTTTAACCTTGAAGCGAGGCGTATGAAATTGCAAGTCAGATTTACAGAGAGTGTGTTGATATACGTTTGTTAAGAAGAAAGGCTGGGATCCAAACAATTTTGGGATTGGTAGCCAGGGTTTGCAGCTGCTCTGTAAACTGCACAAAAGCCATGTGGCTTACAGAACTAAGTTTCTTGCATTCTGGTGAAAGGCTTCAAGCAGACAGTGAGATTTCTCATTTATATACCAGTCTGTCTGTCTGTTTGCTGGAGTTGCTGAGAATTACAGATTTACAGCAGTTCTTAAGCTTATAACCAATTCCTTGGGGAAAGGGAGTGATTGTTAAGTCCATTTAAGACTGAAGTCTGGATAGAATTACTGAATGCAATAGAACTTCAGTACAGAATTTCTGACTGTATCCATGGACTTTAAAAGGTAGTTAGATGGGATGCCTGTAGTCACAGCTAAAATTTAATGGATCAGTCCAGTTTCACGTTTAGTCATCTTCTCCTTCACAAGTTCCACCTTTTCTTTGTCAATCTATTACTAAACAACAAAACTCAACCTCCAACCTATCAGCTCTCAGTTGCGTCCATGGATTCTATTCTCTTGCCCGCCACAACAGAAAAGGCTTTGGGGGAAATCACTTGCTTCTTCCTTTGCTCTCTAAATCCTACCAACCTTTTGCAGTTCTGCTGAGATGCCTGCGATGGGAGCAGCAACAGCCAATCCTGGGCCAGATCTCCACCATACATTCCCACTAACACCGCCAGCAAATTTTATACTGTTTTTTGTCACCGATTTTGCTTTGTGCTCTGTACATCATCCAGGTGAGGAGGACCCAGCTGTCTGCATGCCTTGGAATGGAGCAGCAGCAGCAGCTGGGAGTGGAAACTGGGAGGGTGCCAGATGGAGAATTTTGTGTGGACTAATCACCTCTGGAGTTTCTTATCGCAATCAGTATTGTGAGGATTTGAAAAAGTATTAAATATTTTTGGTTTCTTTTTTTTCTTTGAAAAAAATTGGCCAGGTATCTAGTCTCGAATCTCAAAATGTGCAATGGCTTCTTGTGACTTTCCTTGTTTTCAGTTGCCTCTTTCAGAAACTCTAAAGAACGCTTGTCCTATTCTGTAAAACAGAGAGCCTCCTTTTCGGTACGTAAGATGCCCTTTAACTCCCACTGCACGTGAAGTTTAGGTCTGTGTTACAAATTTAAACTCATTTCACCGCTGCTTCAAGATCCAGCTGTTCTCAATCAAGACTCTTTGGACTATTTCCAAACTGCAACTAGTAGGGGTTTTTGCTGGGGGAGAGCGAGTGTAAACCCAGTTTCAAACCAGTTTAAATATGTTGTGTACTATAGATGTTCCCCAAGAACCAGGCGATATGATAAAATGTCAGAGAAAGAGAAGGGTTCACGTTTACAAGCTGCTTCAAAGCAAAGGTGTTTTTGTTGAGGGATTCATAGTGACAAACTACATGGAAGAAAAGCTTCACGATATTCTGCATTATTAGGCTCACCTTGCCCAGCACTTGGTGGTGGGTTACAAAAAGGTCAAGCCTCATTTTCTTCTTATTGCAGCTTTGTGGGTGTAAGCTTCAAGCCATGTGTTGAATCCTTCAGATTTTCTCTGTTCGTGTCATGGCTCCTCCACTTTTCAAATAATTCTGTAAACTGTTGTTTGTTGGAAGGTGCTGAGGATTTTGTTTGAGATTCCTGGCCTTCCCAAAAGGATGGGGCAGCATTCCCAGTTTATATGCACTAGAAATGCTACTATCTTTGTATTCAACACAGCAACTTCTGAGAAAGGGCTAGGCTCCATCATTCATTTAGGCTGGATATGTGGAAGAAAGGAGAACAAGCCAGCCACAGAGTAGAGGGAATGACCTGGCCAGCATACAGAAGTGAAGAGGGATGTCATCAGTACACAAGTATTTGAGATTGGCAAAAGAGGTGTCCTCTAAGGCTGAGAGAAAGACCAGAAGGGACCCAACAAGGGAAGAAGTAGAACAAAGCTACTGGGGAAGAAGGAAAGAGGTGGCAGTTTGCTTTTGTTGGTAAGTGTTTAAATCCTGGAACAGTTCAAATTAAGATATGCTGCCTCTTGTAACAGAAAGAATGGAGCTTTGTGGCAGGAGAGCATCTTTGCAAAGATAAAACTGACTCAAAAGTGGTTTGGATTGCATCTCCTTCTCTTTGCTGCTTCTAGCATTCTGTGCCTGGTTGTTTTTTTTTGTTTTGTTTTTGTTACATGTACAGTTGCAAATGAACAAACTAATAAATTCGTAAATGGACAATGAGCTGTTCCTGTGAATAAAGGAACACATGAATTTGAAAAATTCAGGGTATATAGGCAGTGATGTCTATGGACAAATTTTGAGTCTGCGTAATTAGCATGCCACATGGCTTTTGTCTGAATTAAGCAAAATCCGGGTTTGGTGAAAACATCTTTCTGCCACACATGCCATCTCTTTGAGTGAATCATGAAGCCTGGTTTTATTATTTTTTTCAAAGCCATTGGGTAGCCTTGAAGGCAAAAGGGAAAGCCAGATATACAGAGTGTTGGTTCTGCCAGTCCTTTTAGTCTCTCAAAACCCATGTGTGGGTGTACCTCAAGTGTTTGGTGAGAGATGGGAACTGCCTGGCTGCTGTAAAACAAGTTGTGGGTTTGGCCTTTTTTGGCATTGTTCTGCCCTGGGCGAGAAGGCCAGCAGCAGAATTGAGCATGCAGCTTGTCACCCTATTATTTGTATTCTTTACTAACCAAGTGTAATTCTCAAATGCATAAGGTGCAGGATTGGTTTTATAGTCTTTTTCAACCCTGACTGGAAAACCCTGGGCCAAGGGTTTGTCAAAGTCAGTTTTTAAGTTGACTAAAACATTCCCCAGCCAATCAGTTATTTGCTTTTAAATTTTTGACTTATGACGTGCTATGAATGAGATCTCTTTAGGGCCCCTGGTCATAAACTGCCTCCCTCAGGTCTTGCAGATTCAGGGCTGCAGCTTCTGTGGTTGACTCAATCCACCTAGTGTGGCCTTACTCTTTTCCCACTGCCTTCCACTTTACCAAACATTATCGTCTTTTCCAGCAAGTCACATAGTCTCATGTTATGTCCAAAGTACAACAGCCTCAGTTTAATTGTCTTGGCGTCTAGCGACTATTCAAGCCTGATTAGCTCTAAGACCCATTCATTTGTGTTTTTAGCTCTCCAGCACTACATTTCAAATGAGTTGATTTTAAACTACAAGCATTTTCTCTAGATTGATAGATAATCTCATTGTTTTTCTTTTCTAAAATACTTTCGATTAAAAGCAACTGCAGTGAATGCTCTCATTTCTTTCCTGGGAAAAGAAGACTTACAAAAAAATAAATAACGCACTTTGGCCGAAGATATGACAGGACAGCTACATGGAGAGAAAAGGGTTTGACCTCATAATCTGAAAATGCAACATACCGCTTTTGGCCTCTGCTGTATATTTGTGACTGGATTCCTCAGCTAGTTTGTTTTTGTGCCAATTGGAGAATGTACTAAATATGGCAAGTATAACAGGCAAGTCTGCCCACCCACTCCCCAACTTACATCTTTTTATGTTTTACAAAAAATAAACATCACCCCCTTCCACTCTTGCTGGAGCTGCTCAGTATGGGGAAAGAACTCTAATGTAAATTACTCCTTCTTGTTACCATGGCATTCTTCCATTCAAAAGTGTCCACTGGTAGGAACTATTGGGCAAGGGAGTAGACCTCAGCAGTGCCAGTAAGGATTACAGCACAGGACCTATGGTAGAGTAATAAGCAGCTCTTGAGTTTTTGTAAACTGAAGGATTGGCAAGATTTTTCAAATAATTTCATTGTAAACCAATTTAGGAAAATTTAGATGAAGCTGTTCTTGTAAAAATGCAAGTATGAAGAAATTGTTTTGATAGTCCCAACCCCTTGGAACTACAGCATGAGTATCATTCTCTTGAAACTGGATTTCCCATGCACTGAGTTCTCCACACACTTGAAAGAAATCTCTTTACAGTTTTATCACAGTGAGAATAACAAAGGACACTGAGACCTGTTGGATCAGACCAGTAACCCAGCTGCTACCCACTACTGTTTTTTCAAATTTGGAAAAGGAGTTGAGGAACCCTAGAAAAGCCCTGTTGCTCTCCCCTCAATATCCAATACAGAACATGGAGTTCTGAACTTTAAATCCCAGAATATCCACGCTAGATATTGGCCATGCTGGCTGGGGAATTTGTACTCTCGAAAGGAACTTTTCCAAGCTCTTACTTAGCTATCATGACTAAAAGCTGTATCAAGATATATCTTCCAAACATTTTTTTAATCCTTTTAGAAAAAAACCTGTCTAAGCCAGTGAATTCCATAAACTGTGTTTTATCTGAAGCACATTTTGTTAATCCTGATGGGCCGTTTCACTGGGAAGGCTGAATTATAGTGCCTTCTATCTTTCTTTTCTGTTGTTCTTAACTGCAGTCAACTTCAATTTATGTGACTGTGAATGAGAGACTTTTGTCATCCTGTTACCAATAGCCTTGCTCAGGTCTTGCAAACTCGGTTGTGGCTTGAGTCCGTCTGCATGTAATGCCATCCTCTTTTCCTACAACCAGCTATTCCGGTGAGTCATGTCTTCTCATAAAGTACAACAGTTGCAGCCCAGCCACCTCTGTTTCTAGGAAGAATTCAGGCTTGCTTTGCTTCTGGGCCCATTTATTTGTCTTTTAACAGTCCAGGATATCCACAGAACTCTCCTCCAGCATATTTCAAATGAACTGATTTTCTTCCTGTCAGCTTTGTTCACATCATGCATATTTTGTAAATTTCCATGTTTCATTAGTTGTCGTGTGCCTTCCAAGTTATTTCTGGTGTAGGAAACTGCAACTAACTACACTAGAGCAGGTCCTGTATTTTTTTTTAATCACAAAATGAGTTCTGTGTATGTATACGCTCACACACATACACAGGCCATTTCCACACTAGTCTGTTATAGCGCTATTATTCCACTCGCAACATCCTACAGAATCCTGGGGTTTGCAGTTTCGGGAGGGGCCAGCCCCTGCAAACCCCAGAATTCTATAGGATGTTGCAAGTGGAATGATAGCGCTATAACAGATTACTGCGGAAATGACCAAAGACAGACAGAGAGGTAGACAGGACAATTTGGACCGCTTCCTTCTGTCCTGAATGTGGAACACAACTCTGAAACTCTCCCACTATCATTAGAATCTCCTTAAATTTCAGCTTAAAAGTGTTTTAAATTATTGAGGGAGGGGGAGAAGAAAAAAAAAGGATGCCATATTTCACATGCTGAATGACCCAAAACTGAAGAAGAAATTGGAGTGCATGTTAAAAGCCCAAATAATGGGAACTAAAATGGTTCAGGTGAGACCTTTGCTGTGAGCAACTGTGTAGTTGTTAAATTTAATCCAAGGTAGATTTTCCTGAGACATGATCCTGTTTTTCCATTACGATGAAAATGGGATGGAGAAAAAACTACACTGGTGGAACCCCCTGGCTTTTTCCAGAGCACTGTTAAGAACTTCAAAGCCATACATGAGGAGTCTGGCAGCCCTGACTTCAACTGTGCTGTTTCTGAGAAAGGAATTCCTACCTCAAATCCCTGCTGGTCTTGACTTTCTGCTCTGTGTTCTTCTAACAGTTCATACAATTTATTCCACTCTAGTAGGTAGGGATGTAATTCTTCACTAAGTTTCTTCTCAGAGGAAGCAACAAGTATTCTAAATAATTTTGTTCCCACTGTGACGAAGACTTTGAAAACCACACATTATTTGAAGCCTATTTGCAATGTTCTGTGTGAAATTCACATGATTGTTTTGCACACAAAACAGCATTTTCTGCCCAGGAAACAGGTTTTTCCATATGGAAAATAATTACTGAATAAAAAGCTGCTTTCAGTGCAAATCTACCACATGTGAATTTTGTGTGGAATGTCACCAATTGCAGCATCTTCTGCAAAGGAAACATCTTTTTCTGCACAAAGAGCACTATTTCCACTCAGACTGCCTTCTGTTTCCTGCCCCCCAAAATGCTGTTTTTTACTCAAACCATCGTGTGAATTTTGCACAGATCAAATCCTGAACTGTGAAGATTGCCATCAATACAGATTCTTCTTGTCATGGGTCTTGTTACTCAAAAAGCCTATTTTTTTTATAGTTTTTCAGATCTTTTTGAATAATCTTTCCATGCCTACAGGAAACAAAAAAGAATTTGGTTGGATCAGAACAAAAGTCAGTTTAAGCTAGGTGTAACCAATTTTGCATCTGGGACCAAACTGTACCTACCTAAATGTCATCAAAGGCCACATCACTTCTGGAGATATGACACCAGCAAGATTTTTTTTTTAAAGCTATTTGCTGGGGAAGTATTTTTACACACACAAACACACGTACACAGCAGGGAGTGCATGCTTTACGTTAGTGTAAATATGCAGGGATTTTCTTTTCATTTTTCCACCAGTGAAAGGTAGTGTTCAGTTGTAGCCGTGTAGGCAAAAACACCAGGGAAGGGGTGCACTCCTAAACTAGGCCACCATCCATCTTCCCAAAGTAAGCCAAGTTTATAGTCTTGAGTGATTCAAGGACTCACAGTGGCATGACTGCTAGGCCACAGGGGGCTATGAAACTGCTACTCCTGGATGCCAACCACCAGCGAACGGGAGGGCACATGCTCCCTCGCTTCTGCAGTTCTAACAGAATGGCTGCATTGCTAACAGGACCTCTGCTTTGAAAGAAACTCTGCAGGCTTGTATTCTTCATCTGTCCCGTTCTTTCAATATCCCATTCCCTTTCCCAAGAAATCCTGGAGCCTCACAGGGCCAAACTTCACCAGGATCTGGCAAGCTCAAGAAACTCCTTTACATCTGAAAGCCGCAGCAAAAAGCCACCTGAGTCTTGGTAATAAACAGAAATCAGCAGAGAAAAGCCTACCACAAGCCAGATATGGCCTATTAAACATGGAGGAACTTACTGGAGTTTCAGAAAAAGCCCACTATGGCTTCAAAAAGTTTGCCACACTTCCAGGCTTCTTGAATGGAGGGCAGAAGCACAATCCTTGGTTTGGGAGGGGCGGGGGGGCTCTGGCTTCACTGGAACTCTTTGGGGTGGGGAAAGTGCAAACCTGGGACTAAATGTGCCACCTCCAGGCTTTTTTCAGTGGTTCTCCACTCCTCCAGATTTCCCGAACCACCCTTTTCTGGTTCAAAAAAAAAAGGGTGAATTGTTATTTCTAGAAACCTCCAGGAAACAAAATTTCAAAGTGTATGAGCTGTGAACCCCCATCACTGAGTTAAGCGAAGCCATCCTGAAGTCTGGCCCAAGTTGAACTAAATACAACCTTGAGAGAGAATCAAACCCCAAAGCCTCTGAGCAACACAGGACTCTTCTTTGGCTGTGAAACATCTCCCAAATACCCCGTGCAATTCAGACTCTTCGTATCCTAAATTACCCAAGAGTGTGTCCCTGACTGAAGTTACTACTACAGGACCACCATGGAAATAACTATTTTTTAAAGCAGAAAAGAAAAAAGACAGATCAAAAAGAGAACAACATTCAGAAAATGTGGACTTTGGCCTTTTTTTTTCCTTTTGCCACGATGCCCAATGTCTCCCTGTTGCACCCACCCCACCCCACCCCACCCCCTCGACCAACACCAGTTGGCTGCTCCCTCCTGTACTCCAGTTCTTCTGTGTGATCAGTCAGATGCTAGTTTGCCAACATGGATTCAGTAGTAAAAGCAGAGGCCTGAGTTTGAGGTTTGCATGACAGCAGAAGTCACGGCTCAATTTTCTGACGGAAGAAGATCAGGTGGGTTACATGGGAGTGATCTTTCCAGTAACTGGACAAACCAGGCTGCAGACGCAGCTGAGGTGGATTAGGGGTCATGGTGTACCACGAATACTATTTTAGGTCTTTTCGTTCTTCAAGATCAAGTGGGAGAGCCATTCTGCCTCTCCATAAAATTTAACACCTGCTGTACGAAAGAGGAATCATCACTTTGTATTTTGTACCATCAGTGGTTGTTTGTGGGTTGGATGCTTAGGACTCTGAGGATGACCGAGAGACGCTCTGGAGCAACGCTTTGTATATGGAAGAGTTCAGAAAACGAGGGTAGGAGTTCTATGCATGAGCGTGTAGATCTGTAGCTGTGCATCATCAAAGGTGTGTGAGGATGGGTCCTGCATCTTGCGGTTGATGCCTTCACGCACACGCGAGTCCAAGCTGACCTGAGTAACAGGAGAGAAAACACAGGGAGGAAAAAAATCATATAGGAGGGGGAAAAGGGCACTAGGACTGATAACAGAGTAAGCAACGCAAAGTAAGAGATGGAATGAAGTGTGAGATCAGAAAGACTAGAGCTTGGAAAAGTAGCCAAGCTGGCTGGGTTCTTCGGGGTACTGGGAATTAAAAAAATCAATCAATCAATCAATCAATCAAAATATAAGTTTTGGTCTTCCATCCCAAATTGAGTGGCCATCACTCCATTTTGTGTTAGTGCAGTGGCAGCTAGTGAGTCTCATGTCAACAGAGCAGTCAATCTACTCTGGTCTTTAAAAAGGAGCTATCCAATGTGCTAAACCTAATTTGGGGATAGGTTGAGCACCTTGGATAGCTCAACTTCTTGTAAATCTCCTTCAAAACCTGAATTAAAACCTGAATCCACCACTCCGTCGACATGGAAGCTACCAGCCATCAGTATGTCAGTGAATTCCGCAGCTTAACTATGTACCATGTGAGGACATACTTCTTTTCGACTGTCCTGAACCTCCTACATTCAGCTTCAGTAGATGGTCCTGGGCTCGTGTACTGTGAAAGAAGGACAAAAATGTCTCCTTTTCCCTTTTTTTCACCCAATGCATAATTTTAGCTAGGGATTGGATGAATCCAGAATTTTCTGAATCCGAATCTGGATCCGAATATCTGGAAGGTTCTGGGAATCCATGAATCTCACGAATCTTGAATCTTTTGAATCCTTTTTAAAAAAGTGTTTAAAAAGGAAGGGAAAGAAGGATAATCTTGGGCGAGACACACTCTCTCAGCCTTAGCAAAAGCCTAGGCAAAGGCAAACCTCCCTCTGAAGAAATCTGGCCAGGAAAATTGACATAGTTTTGTCTCAGGATCTCCCCAGATCGAAAATGACATGAAGGCCCTTTCTACACAGGCAGGAAAATGTGGATTAATCCCACATTTTCCTGCCTGTGTAAACAGGGCCACATAGTACAGAGATAATCCAGGTCAAAACTAGATTTTCTTTGCATAGCTCCTTATTGGCATCCTGGGGTTTGTAGTTTGATGATGCTCCAGCACACTTTGGCAGAGAAGGCTGTGACACCTTGTAAAACTAGAAACCCCAGAATTATGTCTGAAAGAGCTTTGCAAATGAGCTCTGCAAAGGAATGTTTCAGCTGTCCTTGAAATCTCAAGCCTGTAGCTTCCAGTCAAGTGCTGAACTTAAATATGAAATATTCAATGTAAATATCTTAGAATACAACCCCAGATGTAATTTCTGAAATTGTTAGCAAAGGCCATTATTACTCCAAGGGAAAAACTCACCTACTTGCCGTCTCCCCTTATATGTCTGGTCTCCCAGGTTTTCAGGTGTCCCAGTCTCAGTCTCCAACAAACTATTTGGTTGGTGGATTCAAAAGATTTGGTTTGCCTATTTTGGCACAGAGATTTGGATTCGTGAATATGAATCCTTGCCCAGGATTCGAGGATTCGGTTGGCCCCTCCCTAATTTTAGCACTGGATCTGTTCTCAAAGGCATTGAGGCTTTGGCTTTTAGGGGACAGGAGGAATGCTAAGTGTTTTGGGGGACAGTCAGGATGCTAGCTGAAACTACATTCACATTATGGGTGAATATAGTTGCAGCTAAAAACCTTCCTTCCAATTGGCAAGCAATGTATAGGTAAAGCTATTGCCAGGGCTTGTAGTGACTGGCCAACTTCTGTGTCCCACACCCCATGACAAAGCGGAGGGGGCACTGCCAACCTCCAGAGCTGCCAGTCTCTTTCTCACTTTTACTGCCTTTGTTTCTGACTCCTCCATGACAGTGAGCAAGAAGAAGCAAAGTGCTCCACATTCCTTGACCTCTCCCTCTGGGTAGCTGCACAGATTGGGCCCCAGAGAAAAGGGCAAGCAAATGGCTCACCGTGAGTGCAACAAAGAGAAGGAGGTTCACTTGTGGATGGGGGAACACCTTTCCCAAGAATCTTCCCAAAGTCTGGCCCCAGCACATTCTGTAAGGTCAGGAGGCTGCATTCACTTTTCCATCATGCCTGCAGCTAACTTTAAGCTCAGTGCTGGGAAATGTCCTTTTTGAACTACACATCCCAGGATGCTTAGCCAGCGTGGCCAGTGGACATGGGGGAATTCTTGTAGTCCAACACAATACATTTTGTAAGCTCTGCACCCACTGAGAGACCCATTAAGCCTCAGAAGTATTGTGTAATGGGTTACTTTCAGTGCTCACTAGTAGCTCTCATGTCAGCAGGTGAGTGGATCCACTCTGGATTTTAGTGTGAACTTTAAAGGAGCTAGTCCAGTTGCCAAAGCTATTCAGGGACCGAGTTCAGCACCTTGGATGACTCCTTTAAAGTGTGGACAAAAAGATCTAAAGAAGATTCACTGGAAGCCACCAACGCTCTATTGGTAACGTGTGTGTTTATCGGACTCCACAATGTTGGAATAGGACACTGAGAGACCTGGGTTCAAATCCCTGCTTGGAAACCCACTGGGTAACTTTAGGCAAGTCACACTCCCTCAGCCTCTGAGGAAGACAAGGGCAACCCCACTCTAAACAAATTCTGCCAAGAAAACCCTGTGATAGGTTCACCTTCAGGCTGCTGTAAATTAGAAATGGCTTAAAGGCACACAAAAGCAACAACGCGCCTTCAAGCTGTGCGTCAGTTCATGGCGACCTGATGAATTTCACAGAATTTTCTCAGGCAAGGCATAGCTACAGGTGTTTTGCCCTTGCCTCCTCCTGGAATACAGCCTATAGCACCTGAAATTCCTTGGCAGTCCCCTACCCAATTACTAAGCAGGGCTGACCCGTATCCTGTTGCTTATACTGGATTTGCACTGGCTTTGAGCCCCCTGAGATAATAAAATCCAGTACCTCCTTGGGCGAAAGGATGGAGATGTAATCTTCGTAGATCATTCGTGCCTTCTCCTCAATGGCATGCTTGTTACACTCGCTTTTGAGTTCCTCGCAAGCCAGCCAAAAAAGCATGTTCTCTTCGCTGTACTCAGTCCGTAAGAATTCCCGGAACACGTTCCTGCCAGCTGGGTTTTTCATCAACTTGTCGAACGACTGGGACCAGCCTTTGACTTCCTCAGACGTCGGCTTGGTGCTGTAAGTGCAGCCCCCGTCCAGTGGGAAACAAAGCCCAAGAAACCACAGGGAACATGCAGGGAATAAGCAGAGATAATGCAGTGAGACTGCAGCCACATCTGGCCAGATCCCAGCAGTTCAGCCCCATATGTAGTTGAGTTGTGGGTTCTTAAAAACAGTTTCCTACAAATCTGAGTGTGGAACACAACATACCCTGAATTTGTGCATGTTTACATACGGACACTTAATTCTTTGATGATTATGCTGTGATTTTTTTTTTCTCTTTCATGGTGTCAAATGCAAATTCTCTAGGAGATTATTTTTCTGCTCTGTATTTATTTAATATTTATTTATTTATATCCCAGCTTTTCTCCCAACATGTGACCAAAGGCAGCTTTGAGCACAGAGGAAAACCAATAACAATGGCTGGAATTCACTGTCACAGTCACAGCCATGAATGTGCAACCTAGCCTTCATACACCCGTAACTGAATTGTATTCACTGTCCCTGTATATTCATGACTGTGGCATTATTCCCACAATCATGAAAGTTCCCCTAAGTTGCTGTCAGTGACAGAAGTCTGTTCTATCAACTGAGGTGCCAGCACACTACTGTATCCATCCCCTCTCCTCAGTGATCTCCGTGAATGAAAATGTCAGTCTTCTGTGCCCCAGTCAACAGGAGAACAGATTTCCATCACTTGCAGAGGCTGCTGCCTGGTGAAACAGTCTTGGGGCGATCAGGCCACGAGACACGGCTCAGTTAAGTATACTTAAGTTGGCCAACGATGATCTCAGCCAATGATTATAAAATTATTCTTAAAAACCCAAACAAAAAGATCATCCTATTAAAAACACTTATTTAAAACAGCATAAAAGCATTTAAAAACATTAAGATTGAAAACATAGCAGGCACACAGCCCATTACAATAACCTTCTGCCCAACAGGTCATCATACATAGCCTGTTTAAACATAAATAATGGAGAAAAGTGATGTACGTCCACATGTGAACTAATTGCTTGGTCTACATGAACAAATTAACCCAGCTGGGCAGGGGCAGGCAAGGCATCAAGAGTGAGGCTTAAAAATGTTTAAAATCAGCTTCCGAATAGTCTTTCAGTACCAGTTTGATTTCACTGCTTTAATTGATCAATACAGCTCAATACCATCTGCAATTCTGGTTTCCATGTCAGTAGGCCAGTGAATCGGCTTCCAGCTCCAGTCCAAACTTTTAGAAGGAACTATCCAAGGTGCTGAACTCTCTCTCCAAATTAGGGTTCAGTAGTATGGTAGCCTCTTAAAGTTCACCCTGAAATCCCAAGCAGATTCACCACCCCACTGATAAAGCACTGACTGACTCACCATGGTAGGTCTCAAGGATCTGGACAAATTCCTTGTTGCCGAAGAGTTTAAAAGGAGAGGGCCTCTGGAATTAAAACTCCTGACCTGATCATTCTACAGTGTTTACACCATCACTTTTCATGCTGTCTTCTTATGCAGGTAATTGGTAGTTTTTTCCTTCTAACATGCCACGGACTGAGCCTGTACTTGTGTCTATTGGCTACAATTTTTCTTTCCTGCTTAGAAACTCTCCACAGACAGAATGCTGGTAGCTCGCAGACTAACACCAGTCAATGAGATGCACTGTTCTAAAGTGAGCCATGGCCTCTTACTGAGGCAAATTTGTGAGACAGAGGAGAGGGTTTGCCACGACCACCTCAGAAGGACTCTACAGAAGTAAAATGAACACTTTGCAATGGAAGGAAAGAAACGAAAGACAGGTGCCATGCCTTTTAGCAACAGGCCGAGCACGTCACATGGCCACACACTGAGTGAGGGGTGGCAATCGTCTGCAATGCACAAAGTGTGCGTTAGGCTGGCTGGAGTATCTTGGGAAAATTCAACCAAACAATACAACTCTTAAGTAGCAAAACTGGCCCAAAGACTGAATATAAACTAGAAAAATGAAGGCCATTTCCAACCTACACTGTTACAGTGCTGTTTTTCCACTTTCAACCTATGGAATCCTGGGGTTTGCAGTTTAAGGAGGGGCCTTTAGAATTCTCAGCCAGGGAGCTCCTTGGCCGCAGTAAACTGCAAGCCCCTTAATCCTACAGGATGTCGAAAGTGGATTAATAGCACTATAACAGCGTAGTATGGAAATGTCCTTAGTAAATTGTATGCAATCTTTTTAAACAAATCCACATATATAATAAAATTAGTAAACTTATGTTAATACGCGATTTGTGAATACAAATACCTTACTACTATAATCTATGCAGTATAATTGGTGATCCAGGGAAAGCAACGGAAATAGATACAAAGATCCTGCAAGATCCCTATGAGAGCTCTGATGTTCAGTGCATAGCCATGTCCTGATGAACTGTATGCGCCAAACTTGATCAAAACAAAATCCTAATGGTTGGTCAAGGCTCCTGCACATCTCTTATGGAGAACACACCTCAAGTGTAATTTGTGGTGGACTAGAACAATCTACCACACCTGAACAGAAGTTCACATACTGTAAGGAAACCTAATGGTAGGTCATTTGTTAGGTGCCTTCAGGTCAACTCTGACATACAGCGGCCCTCTGCTATGGTTTTCCTGGCAAAAGTTGTTCAGTGGGATTTTGCCGTTACCAGTGTGGTGTAGTGGTTTGGACACTGGACTACAACCATAGAGACCAGGATTCAGTTCCCTACTTGACTGTGGAACCCACTGGGTGACCTTGGGTGCCTGATGCACTTTCAGCTCCAGAAAAACTCATGATAGGTTTGCCCTCGGGACACCATAAGTCAGAAATGACTGGAAAGAGGCCAACAACAATCTTCCGAGACTGAGAGAGTCTGGCTCGTCCAGGGTCACCCAGGGCCATTTCCGCACTAGACTGTTATAGTGCTATTATTCCGCTTTCAACCACAACTGCAAACCCCAGGATTCCATACGATGTTGAAAGTGCAATAATAGCAATATAACAGTCCTGTGTGGAAATGGCCACCGTGAGTTTTCATATCTGGTCAGATATTCAAACTTTGCTCTTCCAAATTTTTTCTCCAAAAAGTGTTCCCTAACCCCCTTGCCCTGGAAGCTTTCAATACCGGCCAGGATAAATGACACACATTGGTAGCCATTGTCTTGTCTCTTTCCCATTTTATTTTTGGATGACGTTTTACTGTGCTTTTAAATGATTTTTACCTTTTTTTTTTTGTCATGTATCTCAGCTGCCTTGAGCACTGATTTCTTAGAAGGTGGAAAAATGTGATAGCAAACCTCCACACATATAAAAAAGAATCAAAATAATTTTTTGAGAATGGGATCAACATCCCTCTAGTCCTTATGGAGGCAGGTGTGAACACTACACTTTTGAAACTGTGGCACACACAACAGCCCTACTTGCAACGAACTGGCAACTCACCACGATTCACAGTTTGGGATGGTCTCCAGTTTGGTGTCTCGTGATGCCCTCCATGCCCGTTCGCGATCTTCATTCCTAACAACAAATGAAGGAAAGGGAAGAGATGGGATGAGGGGGGCACATCATGACGGAGGCCCTGCAAGAGCACAGCTAGGCTGAGATGGGATTTTGTGAACTGGCGGTCACTTTAGCGGACGCTGCCTCTCCAGAATGGGGCTGGAGTCCACAAATCCTTCAGTCAATTAAAACTTGTTTGTCTGTAAGTTGCTGCAAGACACTTTTTATTGTTTTGGCTAAAACAGATGAACATAGCTTCCGCTTTGGAAATCAGTGAACCAGAGCACTGTGATTCTCTGACCAGTAGAGGTCGGTGTTCCCTCACGGTTTAGGAGACAAGAGGCGACCTATTTGGGCATCCGGAAACTAATACCGTAAGCACACGAGGGGCGGGGAGGGCAACAGCCCTTACTCACTTGTTTCAGTCACTTTTTACATATTCATGGAGAATGACTATTAGAAAAGTAGAGGCCTCTTTTATTTGTGGAAGCTCTCCACACAACTCAGAACACTGCAAAGCTGGCCTTCTGAAGTGTGGTGCGCTATCTCCACCGATATGGGAGTGGGGCTGGTTTTGCAACCTCTCCAACTGCCCTTTCTCTGGTTAAAAGGCAAGCTCTCTCACCTGACAGCCTCCAAGAGTGGCAATTCACATTTCAAACAAGTTGCAGAACTCCTGCACCGTTTAACATTAAAAAACCTTGTTCTTTTCAAAATCTGAAATGGACGACTTCTGACCACGTTTCGTTTTGTCCCTGTTTCTGGCATCTACAGCACTCCCCTGGAGCATCCCAGGGCAAAAAATGGCTGCCAGACCTTATGAAGTTGCCATCTGGGCTAATGCAAAGTTGTCCCTGGAGGCTAGTGTAGCCAGTAGTGAAGTTGCCACCTGGACTAGTCTAAATGGCAGCAAAGTTGGCATCTGGGCTAGAATAACTGGCAGTGAAGCGTGTAAGCAAAAACCTATCTTTTCAGCCATGCATGGCCCCAAGCAAAGGGTTTCTGAGGTGCTGCAGACTGAGGTGCTGGGAAACGATGACTGCAACACTCTCCCATATGTGCGGTGCACTGACAGAAAGAGTTGCAGCAGGACCCCAGGGGTTTTTCCCTTTTTTTGTGCACAGAAAGACACATTTTCCAAGGTGGAATAAGCCCTCCATAGTGCTTTGGTACATTCAAATGGGGGAGAAAATCACCCATAATTCCTGCTGCTCTAATGCCCTCCCCCAATTGAGTTTCCCAACTGACAAGAGCCCTGTTTTTTGACTTGGTAATAAAGAATGAATACTGCTGGCCTTCTGTATTTGCAGATTCTATATGAATGGATGCAACCAACCACAGCTTAAAGATATTTTTTAAAAATCCAAAAAGCAAACTTTGATTTTGCCATTTTATATAAGGGACACCATTTTAATACACCATTGCACATAATGGGACTGAATCTTGATATCCAAGGGTGGGGGAGCTTCCTGGAATCAAACCCTAGCAGATAACGAGAGCCCACTGTATTATTTCCATTCCTACTATGGTTGAGATCATACTGAGTGGCTGCAGAGCATAAATTTCCACCAGCATGGCCACAATGGAATGAGACTGGATTGCACAGCAGTGCAACTGCCTGAGTGGCAATGCCTCCCTCTCCTCTGGGGCACAATTACTGGAGTCCTACAAATTGACAGGTTCCCCTACAGAAATTATTAGGACATTTTTGTCTGAGGCCAAACAGCTGCATTCAATTTCAAGATATAGAACTGGAGATGCACACTGTGAATGCCAGGACTGGTATTCATTTTGAAAGTCAAGATTGTCCATGCCACTGTATTCCCAATTTCCATATATGGTTGACAAAGCAGGGCAGTGGAAAAAACTGATACAAAAAAAATCACTTCCTTTGAAATGTACGAAGAGTTCTGTGGATACCCTGGACTGCTAAGTAGACAAATAAATAGATCTTAGATCAAATCAAGTCTGAACTCTCCCTAGAAGCCAAGATGACTAAACTGAGACTGTCATACTTTGGCTATATCATGAGAAGACAAGACTCACTAGAAAAGACAGCAGGAAAGAGGAAGTCTGCATTACAGAAAGAGAGTCTCAGTTAATCAATCCACAGCCCTGAATCTGCAAGACCTGAGCAGGGTGGTTGATGACAGCATGACTTGCAGATCTCTCATTCATTGGGTTGCCATAAACTGAAGTTGACTTGATGGCAGTGAACAACATGAATGGGGACTGTGCACAGATATGCAGTAAAGTGCACTGCACATGGATGCACATGCACATTGGCCAAGCATTTGGTTGTACATTTGGTGTCTTGGTTCAGCTGCATGATACTACCAGTCAACACAAGGCATGTGCACAATTCATGCACAATTCCTCAGGAGGAGATCTGAGTTGTGCAACCCCAGTGCAGGCCCTGGTGTGCAACCTCTTTGAGTGTACAATCTCAACCACAATAGAGGAACCCCCTAGAAAGAAACTGTTTTCTGGTGTTAACACTTTCCACAGCCCTGATTAGGTTACCCCTCCTTGCACAATCTCTTCGAAAGTGCAGCTATTTATGGTATACGTACCTATGTGAATTGCCAAGAAGATCACAGCCACCTATAGACTGCTTGATTTATTCCGGAAATGTCAGTAAATATATTGCTCTTGACATTTAATTGACTGAAGGTTGCAGATACAAACTGAGAATGTTAACACTTTCCCTTCTGCAAGACTGCAGGCTGAGTTGCTGGAGCTTGCTTTTAAAAAGCAAGTCACCTTTCCTCCAACCTTGGGCCATTCCTTACGCTTAGAGCGCCACCAGGAACAATGGTGCCAGTGTGCACATTTCATTGTTCCCCCATCACCATCCATAGTCAGAGGGAATTAACCACCCAGGGAAAGAATGAATCCACAGAAATCCCCGCTTCAAAAGAAGCAATTTTTGAGTACCACATCCTCCTTCGGCTGATACTACTGGAGCCAATGAACACACAAAAAGGACACAAAGTCACACATTCCTGATTAAGGATTTACTCTCTCCACACTCCTCCATCTCAGGACACAGCCCCGTCTGCCTTATGCTGGAGACGTGTTCTTGATCTCAGTGGAGGAAATGAGGAAAATTATGGACCCAAACGCCTGTCTAGCAAAGGCCTATCTCCTGTCCTGACAGTAGCTTTATAACAGGCCTGGGTAAAGGGTGGTCCACAGAGTCCTAATTCAATGCTCAAACCACAACACTACACTGGCTTTCACAGGTTACACCTGTGATGGAGTTTTGGGGTGTGTGGCTATCTGAAGTGCCACTGCAGCCTGGAAGCAGGTTGCTAGTCAAGTAGAATAGCTCCTCAGGAAAGAAGTGACTAGCGGGATGCCACAGGTTTCTGTCCTGGGCCCAGTGCTGTTCAATATTTTTATCAATGACTCGGATGAAGGAATAGAGGGCATGCTCGTCAAATTTGCAATGACACCAAATTGGGAGGGGTTGCTAATACGCCAGAGGACAGGATCAAAATTCAAAATGACCTGGATAGATTGGAGAGCTGGGCCAAGGCTAACAAAATGAAATTCAACAGAGAGAAGTGTAAGGTCCTACACTTAGGTAGAAAAAATGGAATACAGAAATATAGGATGGGGGACACATGGCTGGATAGCAGTACGTGTGAAAGGGATCTAGGAGTCTTCATAGACCACAAGCTGAACATGAGTCAGCAGTGTGATGCGGCAGCCAAGAAAGCCAATGCAATTCTCGGCTGCATCAACAGGAGTATGGTGTCTAGATCAAGGGAGGTACTCGTACCACTCTACTCTGCTTTGGTTAGACCTCATCTTGAATACTGTGTCCAGTTCTGGGTGCCCCAATTCAAGAAGGACACGGTCAAGCTGGAGCAAGTCCAGAGGAGGGCAACCAAAATGGTGAGAGGCCTGGAAGCCATGCCCTATGGGGACAGATTTAGAGAGCTGGGGATGTTTAGTCTGCGGAAGAGAAGGTTAAGAGGGGACATGATAGCCATGTTTAAATATTTGAAGGGATGCCATGTAGAGGAGGGAGAGGGCTTGTTTTCTGCTGCTCCAGAGACCAGGACCAGGAGCAATGGATTCAAGCTGCAGGAAAGGAGATTCCACCTGAACCTCAGGAAGAACTTCCTGACAGTCAGGGCTGTCCGGCAGTGGAATACGCTGCCTTGGATTATGGTGGGGTCTCCTTCTTTGGAGGTTTTTAAGCAGAGGCTGGATGGCCATCTGTCAAAGGGAGCGCTTTGAGGGTGTTCCTGCATGGCAGGGGGTTGGACTGGATGGCCCTTGGGGTCGCTTCCAACTCTACATTTCTATGATTCTATGATTCTAAGCCCAGTTCCATAGTATGTTGGAGGGGCTTATAGCTGAGAGAAACAGCTATATAAAGCCAAGTATCTGTGGGTATTTTGAATTCCTTCAGTGAAAACCTAGCAAGGAGCTAGGGAGCAGAGTCCCTTAGCCAGTCAGAAAGTGCGGTTATTTTGGGAGATTTAGTTCTCAGTAGAAGCCTAGTGAGAGGCAGAAGAGTAACTGAACCCTAGTAGGATCTGGTCTGAGAGTGTGACCTAGTTTGGGGGATAAGCTTTGGTGAGAGTTTAGCCAAAGGCTGTTATATGATACTTGTGACTTACATGAAAGTCTAAAAATATAACTGATTGTTTCTGAGCAGGGACTAACCTGTTATATTGTCTAAATAGTACACTGAGGAAAAGTCTCAACCTTGACCTGCATATGAGGCCTAACACGCTACTTTATTCTTTTTGTCATTTTAAATAAACGTCACAATTTATCATGGTAAACACTGATCCGTCTTGAGTTATATACAGTATATAAAGTAACACAGAAAACACACTGCCATAAAATTACTAAGGGGTTCTAAATAAACACTGAAAAACCCTACCCTGCTACCCAAAGGTGGTGTTATAAAGGGGGAGGGAGAGCTGGGTGGTAAAGAGAGAGCACCTTATCAGATTGGGAACGTAGGAGAAATAAGGGACGTCATAACACCATACCACCTCATGAGTGGATTGTAATGTTGCTCAACTGAATGTGCAACCAAATCTGCATGGATGCACAGCTATGCACAAGGTACATGAGAAAAGCATTCACAAGGCATAACTGTGGCAATGGCACCACATGCCCAGCCCTGCTTGCCCAACACTGAAATGAAAACAGCTGTTCTGCATCAATTAATAATAAAAAAAACCCAGCTAATTCTGGAGGGCAAGGGTGGGCGATTTTTTAAAAGTTAGACATGCAATTTTCCACCTCCAGAATCACCCAAAATTTCTCAAAATTACTGCAAAATACATTGGCTTTGCTTCTGCTCCTCATATTCCCCCTGCTGAAAGGAAGGAACCCCCCTCCAAAAATCAAAACTGGAAGTAACACAACATCACTTGCGGTCACACTGGGCTTGCCAGCACTGGGGGAGTGACTGCTCCACCCATAGCTACCCAGCCCTGCTCTAGTCCATCACAAACTTATGCATGAGGAAGACACCAAAAGGCCTCTCTGTGCCCATGTACAGTGTGGAGGAAGTGGAATGGGAGATGTTTTCTATTTTTAATACTTGAACCCAGAGCCAGCCAAGGAAGCTGTAGGATGAGAGATTCAGGGCAGATAAAAGGAAGTCCTTCTTCACACAGCACAGAAAACTTTGAAATTCCCTGCCAGTGGATGTAGTAAAGGCTAATGGGTCCAGACATGCTACTCCATGCAGCCTAAGGCTAGGAATTGCTGCTATTTTCTACAACAGATCACAGGGAAATTAGCCAATACATAATACTCTCAATCCAGCGCGCGCACACAGAGACTCTCAGACCCAAACAAAACTGAATGCAAGGCACTTTCAAAGGCCTCTGTATGCCGTGAAGCACAAATACGAGACCATCTGCTCAAGATGGTGTTTACACTCGCTTTGTCAAATACTTCCCCGATTAGTCTCCAGCAACAAACACGCTGAAGTATGTAGCCCATCCCAAAGAGTACAGCTGAACCTCAGCCAGCAAAGGACAAGGGAACCGTCTGGAAATTTCCCATACTGTAAAAACCACCATCTTGGAACTGAACGACAGTCTATCTGAACTATCTAGGCTAGCTTTTGGACTCTGATGGTGAGCAGACGCATGACTATGGAACAGCTTTTCCCAAATAGAGGCTCTCCAGATTGTTTTGGATTTCAGTTCCTATCATCCTCAGCTGGTATGGCTAATGACCAGGACTATGGTCAGCTAAGCCAAACTGTTTAGAGAGGAGTCAGCTAAGGAAGGCTGCTGAAAACACTGTAATGAAGGCTGCTGAAAACACTGTAATGAAGGCTGGTGATTTCAGTGTCACTGTGATGGTGAATCTGATGTCGGTTTTAGTCCAAACTTCAAAGGAGCTACCCAAGTTGCTGATACCAACATCAGGGTCAGTGCAATGGTGACTCTACCCTGTGTTCCAATCTGAACTTTAAAGGAGAACTCGACCCAATCACTCAAATAGGTTCAATGCCTTGGATAGCTCCTTTAAAGTTCAGACCAAAGCCCAGAGTGGATTTACCACCACTCTATCGAGGTGGGATCCAACAGCCACCCTTTCTGATCTCTCAGGCCGGAGATGGCAAGTGCGACCTCAAGATATAGAGTGGAACAGAAATAGTGTAATGAAAATAAAATAACTGTGAGGGGAGAACAGAGGCCCTTTTAACCTCTGCATCCTGCCAGGGTTGTGCGAATGGATCCGACACAACAGGAAGTGATGTCTCATCACTTTCAGTTTTGTTGTCAATCAGAGTTTCAGCTGCCGGTATTTCTAAAGATGGCATTCCTTCATTATTTTGAAGAACGGTGTGAAGGAAGCGTTTGGCATCTCTTTCAGCCTTTGGTATAATCCAGTAATACCAAAGATTTTGGGGGAGGGGACCATTCCAGTGATGAGTGGGGCCCAAAATACCCAGGCTAGGCCAGTGGCTCTCTGTGGGCTGGTGATTCCAGCCTTGAACGGTTCTAATCCAGGCTTTACAGGTGCTCTCTAAGGTGACAAACCCTGTTCCTAACCCGGTTCAGCACCCTGGATAACTCCTTAAAGCTAGCCGACCCCTGTCGTGGATTCACTGCCATGCTGACGTGGGAGACACGAACTTCCACTGCTGCTACTTGCTATCAAGTAGACTTCATGGTGACCCTTTGAATTAAGAGACCTCCCAAAGCCCCAGTCATCATCAGCCCTGCTTGGCACGTGCAAACACAGCTGATGCTACCTTGATTGAATCAATCCCCCTGTAGTGTAGTCTTCCTATTTTTATGCTTCCTTCATCTTTGTGTTCCTTCGTACCTTCAAGTCACCTGTCAATGTATAGTTAGTTACCTCACCCAGAGTTTTCTTAGGTAAGGAATCTTCAGAGGTGGCTTTGCCAGTTCCTTCCTCTGAAATATAGGCCATTTCTGCACCAGACTGTTATAGTGCTATTATTCCATTTTCAATATCCTATGGAATCCTGGGGTTTGCAGTTTAGGGAGAGGCCTCAAAAGCCCCTCCCTAAACTGCAAACCCCAAGATTCCATAGAATGTTAAAAGTGGAATAATAGCACTATAACTGTCTGGTGTGGAAATGGCCATAGCCTATAGCAGCTGGTATTCGTTGGGCTGACCCTGCTTAACTTCCAAGATCAGACAGATTCTGGTGCCTTTAGGGAACCTAGGCCCAGCATTATTGTCTTTTTCCAGCGAGTCACATTATCTTATGATATGTCCAAAATATGACAGTCTCCGTTTAGTCACGTTTACTTCTAGCACAAGCCAACCTCCACTGCCATTAACTTAGGAAACGCACTTTAACTTTTAAAATGGGAGAAAAAAACACACACGAGCTAGGAAGGGATGATGGAATCATCAGGAAGGCTGTGTGGCCATCTGGGGACTCCAGGAAATGTGGATTCAAGTTCTCCAGCCCAGTATAAAAACATACCACGCATCCACAGCGCTGTTACAAAAGATCCCTGTTACTTCTGGCTTTGTTAGGTAATCGTACGTCCATGCAGATTTATGTCTGTGTGCAAACAATGATATTCAACAGCAGCAGCGGAATTCCACTCAGTCCAGACCAGACTTTCTCCAACCACAGGCTGCACGCCACGCTTACCATGAGCAACTGCAGCAGCAGCACCAGCAAAAGCAGCAGGGGTTGGCCCGTCGGTGGTTGCTGGCTCGTCGCAGTGCCGTCGGAGAAGCCTCATGCTGGGACATTGGAAGGGGTCTCTCAGGATATTCTGGCTCTGGGTACTACAAAGAAAGGAAGCAGGATGGAGAAAGTAAGCAAGGCATCTCTGGGAAAGTGGCACAATGGCTGAATAACTTTCATGGTGGATGGTATCACAAATCCTTAACTACTCTTAAGGTCATGGGGAGAGGTGTCCAAAGCAAACTGAAACAGGGGTGGCTGGTGGCTTCCATGACATGGAGAATCCACTTTGGGTTTCAGTCTGAACTGTAAACAAGCTATCCAAGGTGCTGAATCTGTTTTGAGGATAGGGTTCTGCATTCTGCATAGCTCCAGGTTCTGGATATAGCCCGGAGCATCAGCTTGTGTAAGCTACCAGCTACTTCAGAAATTAAAATATTTGCTTCCCTCACCCTTTTTAGCAAAATTAAACTTTGGGTTTGGAGCATGCACCAGTCTGTGAAACAGCCTGCCCTGTCATTAGCACTGATGTTCTTGTTGTGTGCCTCTAAGTCATTTGTGGCTTACAGTGACCCCAAGGTGAACCTATCACAGAGTTTTCTTGGCAAGATTTTTTCAGAGGGGGTTTGCCTTGGCCTTTCTCTAAGGCTGAGAGAGTGTGACTCATTCAAGGCTACCAGCAGGATTCCATGGCTGAGTGGGAATTCAAACTCTGGTTTCCATTACACCATGATGGCTTTCCCATCTTGCATACACAGAAAAAATGCATGACCACAAAGAATCAGCTAGGAAATTAACTCACATCAATATATAATTAATAAGCATAGTTATTTCAACAGAATCACAGAATCCTAGAGTTGGAAGAGATCCCAAGAATCATCCAGTCCAACCTCGTTCCGTCATGCAGGAATACACAATCAAAGGATTCCCGACAAATGTCCAGACTCCGTTCCAAAACCTTCAAAGGAGACTTCACCACACTTCCAGGCAGTGTATTCCACTGTGAAACTGTGTGTAATGCCAGGAAGTTACACAGATACACAAAATCACATTTTTTTTTTGTTCCCCAGACTATTCCATAGCATTTCGCAGCACCATATGCAACATTTTATTCCCACTCCCGAGTGGATTTCTTTTAAATTCCAAGACACAACGGAACAAAGCATATCCTTTTCTCTCTCCCTGCCTCTCTCTTCAGAGTTCTAACACATCAGAGTATCAGTGCAATGGCAGTTTTGCAATACAACACTTTTTAAAAATGTAAAAATCAGGGAACGTTTACCTTTTAAACTATAGAACCACCTCAGCAACCTACACCCCTCTTCAAAAACAAAAACCTCTTGGACGGATTGTGGTGAAGATCCAAGAAATTACTACAAACAGCGCCCCTCACCAAAGAACAGAACAAGTAGGCAACCCCCTCCCCAAGTTGCTGTATTGCAAAAACTCTTTAGACCAATCTAGAACACTACCTCCTGTCTCAAATTTTCATCATCAGGAGCATGGCCTTAGCAACAGTCTGCATTGGAAGATTGCCTTGTGACTTTTTTTTTTAAAAAAACAACTTTGCCCAAAATTATTGAATCCTTCTTTTTCACTTTTAACGTGCACAACTGAAAGGACTGACGAAACAACAAACAGATGGCAAGGGGTATCCCGCCAAAATCAGAAACTGATTTTTAATCCTGTTTTTTTATCCAGTATTAATCCAGTCCAATTCTGCTTAAGTAGGAACCCAAGAAACAGCATCAATACCTGGCCCAACTCTGACTGGCTGCCACCTTCCAGGATAAGGCGTAAGACCTCCGGAAGCCAAACTAGAGACCCCTGGTATTCCCTGGTGGTCGTTATGATGCATTAAATATTCAATTCCAGTCCCCAGCAACTCAAATCAAGGGAGATACTGCCTTTCTTGTTGCTAGGTGGCAGTGTTAGCAATTAAAAACAGCAATTAAAAACAGTTTTAATTGTTTCAATTTTTTTAAAACTTTTTGGGAAGCCTCCTTGTGCCGCCCACTTTGGGAGAAAGAGTGGCATGTAAATACAATAAACAAACAATAATAATAATAAGCGCTGGGAAAGATAGCTGCCTGTCTTTCCCTGCGCCTGGAGACCCTGAAGATCCCCAGACTGCCAAGGTTGGTTGGCCCCCAGAGAGTGGGGCACGCTGAGAGAAATCCATATGCACAACCAAGAGAAATTTCCACTGTGGGCCCTCAACCAGTTCAGAAGACCAGCCTGTTTCTCAACCATGGTGCTCTGCTAACGGACATTCTTCCCCATCCCTTAGGAGGCAGGTCTGGAGCCTCCGCTAGGGTTTTCTCGAAGCCGTGGGAAGCCTTTGAAGTTTTCTCTGGCCTTTTAAAACTGATGGGAAAACACTGCTTTTGCATGCTACCAAGTTGGCTTCAATCTATGGTGACCCTATTAACGAAGGACCTCCGGGGCACCCTGTTATTAACAGCTGTGCTCAGGTTTTGCAAACTCAGAGCTGCGGCTGTCCTGACTGAATCAACACCATTTACAATGTGGTCTTTCTCTCTTCTTACTGCCTTCAGCTTTACCAAAGCCATTTCCACACTAGACTGTTATAGCTCTATTATTCCACTTGTAACATCCTATGGAATCCTGGGGTTTGCAGTTTCGGGAGGGGCCAAGTGGCCCCTCCCGAAACTGCAAACCCCAGGATTCCATAGGATGTTGCAAGTGGAATCATAGCGTTATAACAGTCTAGTGCAGAAATGGCCCAAGCCTTAGTGTGATGATATACTCATGTGTAAGCTCCTTTACACATGTGGTTGTCCTTTTGGGCCACTGGGAAAAGGACAGACTCATTCTCTTCTGATCCACTTCTCCCTGCCTCCAGGTTTCTCTGTGACCAATGGCTTCCATGTCAGCAAGGCAATGAATCCAGCTCCGGGGTTATGGTCCGAACTTTTAAGGAACTATACATGGTGTTTGAACCAATTTGGAAAGACAAGGCTCAGCACCATGGATAACTGCTGCAAGGTGGACTGAAATCCAGAGTCCGCTCACTGTCCCAACTGACGTAGAAGCCATCTGCTACCACTGCTCCATCTAAAAATGTGGTGGTGAAAGCAGTTTATAGTATTTTAAAGAAACAAGAAGAAACCAAGAACTCAGGGCCATTTCTGTCTTTAAAGTGTCTCCTTTGCATGCAGAAGATTCAGTCCCCAGGATGGATGGGAAAGAAGCCTGCTTGAAACCTCAGAGATCTTCTTCCAAGTTAATGCAGGCAAATCCTGAGTTAGACGGATTCTTTACTTGGACTCAGTATAAGGCAGTTACTTAGACCGCTTCTCCCTTTTAAAGAGTGCTAAGAGGGAGAAGGCACTCAACCAGCTACTAGGGAAGAGCAAAAGACAAATATGAGTAGTGTCGTGTCTAATGATGCAACAGGACACAAGCTGAAAGGATGTTCAGCTGCTGATAATGCTAAGAGGTGAAAGGCAAGTCCAAAGCTGCGTAACATATAATCAAAGAAGGCAAGGTTCTGAGTCTGCAAGATCTTCAGAAGGTATCTTGTCATTAACAGGGTCACTATTAAGTTAAAGCCAATTTGGTGGCAATTAACAGGAAAAGTCAGCATCTCAGCAAATCCACAGTAACATGTAGAGCAGTGGTTCTTAACCCGTGGGTCCCCAGATGTTTCTGGACTTCAGCTCCCAGAAGCCCTGAGCATTGACCATAGTGGCTGGGGCTTCTGGGAGCTGAAGTCCACAAACATCTGGGGACCCACAGGTTGAGAACCACTGATGTAGAGGGAGAACAGCTTTCTACAGCTTTCTACACTGAATGTGCCCTTCCTGCCTTAGGTATTGCTTCAATGGCACCATATTTTCCTTTTGGTAACTGGGCCAGTAGATGATCTCAGCCAATCAGGGAGTTAACAAAATACTCCTGAAAATTTGGCTGCCTTTGTTTGATCTCACAGAGACAAATGGACTGGCAACCAAAACCAACTAAATTCAAAGTAACTACCTCTGGTATTAATCATGTGGGTGATTCCGCCCAATCAGGGATCACACATCAAACAGGATGATGTCAAGGTGTTACCTGGCCTATTAGATTTAGTTATAGGTTGATATTCACAGCAGTGGTTTGAGAACTAGATCAGGACTCTGGGAACACCCAGGTTCAAGTCCCCATTCATCCATGGAAATCCACTAGATCAGTGGTTCTCAACCTGTGGGTCCCCAGATGTTTGTGGACTTCAGCTCCCAGAAGCCCCAGCCACTATGGTCAATGCTGAGGGCTTCTGGGAGCTGAAGTTCAAAAACAACTGGGGACCCACAGGTTGAGAACCACTGCACTAGATGATCATGGGCAAGTCACACTCTCACAAGCCACAGAGGAAGGCAGTGGCAAACTCTCTCTGAACAAACCATGCCAACAAAACTCTGTGATAGGTTTGCCTTAGAGGTACCATGAGTTGAGAATGACTTGAAGACACACAACAAAACAACACCAGGCTGATGTCACTTAGGATATGGCTACTCAAAATGGTGGTCTGTGGACCAGTGCCCACCTGTGAGCTTTGGCTGTTGGTGCACAGTGAGTTTCCAAGAAAGAAAGAAAGAAAGAAAGAAAGAAGTTGTCATCAATGGGTACAAATATGGTGCAAGTCTCTGGCACATTGGGGAACAAAACCATGCCAATCCACCACCATCAGATAGCTTAAAAATCACTGACTAAGGTCAACAAGGCCAGTTCATGAAGTGTTTGGGAATGGAGTTACTCTTCTCATCCCCTGCAACTAATCAGGGTCGGGGATAGGTCTTGAGAAGGGAATACCCTTCAGTGCTGCCCAAAATGTTCACCAACTCCCACTTCCTGCCTAATTCTAAAGCTGACCTTATTTAAGATAAGAATTCACCTGTTTCTCCACTTCACAAACAGTCGGCATGGGCAGTTCTCTTCTGCCGTTATGGCCCACTGTGGCTGTCTCGTCTGGCCAAGTGCTGGCCACGCGGCCTGTTGACACTGGCCCTTCCTAGGGCCCCTGAGGCTTATGGGATGGCACCTGTGGAAAGAGAAAGGCAACCCCTGTTAGCATCATCCCAATGCAGTTCTCTCTCCATGGGGTCTGAACACTGGACACAAGCTTAGAAAGTCCCACAACTTTCAGTACAAACATTTGCCGCTTTTGAACGATCCATTTTTCATATCCCCCTCTTTCAACTGTTGTAAACTATAGATATGTACCATTGTCTCAACAAGGGGTCTGTTCTTTCATCAGTTGTCCCACTCTTCTTCCTGTAGGGAAGGTGAGAGAATTATGGCAGTGTCCATGGTCCCAAGTGAGCCTCCATTAATTCCGTCATTAATTCTTCTTCCGCACGAAGAAGACAAGAGAAGAAGAACTGATGCAAGACTGGATTCTACTTCTCATCGAATTCCACTTTCTGACAGTGCTCTGGTCCCTAATCCATGAAACTGGCGGAGCATACCTACACAGGCTGGCATCCTAGTGGTTAGTCCTAACTATAGTAGAGGCACGGAATCCATAGTTGCATGGTGAGTCAACACATAGGTTAAATCCCACAGATCCAATGGAACTACTCTAGTCGGGATGAACAACAGGATGTAAACTGCAATGATCAGTTCTTTGATTAGTTGCAGAAAATGACACTTTCTGTGCAGAGAACAAGTTTCTGGCACAGAAAGCTGGATTTTCTGCACAGAAAAATGCTGTTTTCTGGACAAGAAATTTGTTTTCTGCCCACAAATTTGTTTTCAGCACAAAAAATATATATATACTGTTTTCTGCATATGAAATACTATTTCTTGTGCAGGAAATAAAATGCTATTTTCTGTGCGAAAGACTTGCATGCACTTTTTTTGCCATGGAGGAAATCCTGAATTTAATAATTTAATAGTATTTAAAAACTGTATTTTTGATGTTTCTCAGCTAGAAGAAAAAAAATGGTAAATTTATTCTTTCTCACCCACAGGAATGAAATTTAAAAGGATTTATATGGCTCTGTCATACGGAGACACCTCCATACAAGGGACAAACTCAAAACCAGAGAACAGCTGTGTGCAGAGTATTTTACAGCCACCCAACTAAGTGCATGCTGGAATACCACAGGTGGAGAAATCTGGTGCTCCAGATGTTTTAGACTTCAACTCCCAGAAGTCCCAGCTGGTCAGGGACTGCTATTTGTTTGCTTATTTATTTAAAATGTTAGTGTTATCATCCGCCAGTCCAACAAGGCTCACAAAGTGATGTTAAAAAACAACAACAACTTTAAAACAATGCAGAGATTAAAATGTTGGTCTAGTCAACAGTTTTAAAAAGTCATTCTGTATTTCCCTCCTGTTCTTCTCCCTATCTAGCCTCCCCATTCTATCAGGCAATTTCTCTCTATTGCGCTCTCACAAGGGTGCATCTGCACTATACAGTTATATCAGTTTCATACCACTTTAACCATCATGACTATTTTCAAATCAAAGTAGACTTTTAAGATCTTTTTTGTAAAAAGCTAAAAATAAACTTTAAAAAGAATTAAAGCAGACCAAGTGGCTTCAAATACCAAGGCTACGTGGAACAAATCCACTGCCTGAAGGAAGCTCAAAGGAGATGGAGCCAGCCTAACTTCCCTTGGCAGGGAGTTCCACAGTTGGGGTGCTGCTACAGAGAGCCCTGTCATGAGCAGTTCAACACTGGAATGCACCTTCTCAGAGTGCGGTGGAGTCTCCTTCTTTGGAGGTTTTTAAGAAGAGGCCGGATGGTCATCTGTAGGGAGTGCTTTGATGGTATGTTCCTGCATGGCAGAAGGGGGTTGGACTGGATGGCCCTTGCGGTCCCTTCCATCTCTGTGATTCTATGTGCGCACCACAGCTTAGCTCCACATGGTGCTGGGATACAGAACACCTCTGCTGAAGGCGTCTAATTTCCAGTAGGCTTGTATGGGAGGATTCATTCTTTCAGAAGTGGTGGTGAAAAGCAGTTGGAGGGCCAAAGATTCCCCCCACTGTGCATCTTGACCATGCTCCTTATCAAGTGTGGGAACCGGAGATACTTTTACACACACACATACACATGGCAATGACACTACCATCAAGTAAGAAAGTGACAACTTGCAGATGTGAGAATACTGTCACAAAGAGAGGTCCTACAGATCTTCAGATTCAGTGGCCTTCAACACAGGAACTCCAAGGATGGGAGAGACACCATGCAGCTAGACCACTTTATCTTTTTAACACCCTTGCAAGGAAAGTCAGATTTAGAAGCCCATAGCAACTCCATATCAGTTTGGTGGTAAACGCATCCCAGGTTATAGTCTGGAATTTAAAGGAGCTATCCAAGGAGTTGACAGATCTACCACCACGGACCTTTAAAGGTTAAACTAAAACCTGTAACGGATTCAACATCCTACTGACAGGGGAACTACCAACTGCCACTAGTCAACAATATTCAACCATGGCTGAGCTTCCTCAGTTTCTTTCCAGCCAAGAACCCAGTGCTCCCCAATACGCCATTCATCACAGTAAGTGGAGTCACAACCTGAGCTTGGAGCTACTTTACAACCACAAATCATGTTGGCTGCAGAAGCATGGGATCTACGGCCCCAAAAAATAATGTTTCTAAGTTCTGCTCACAACTCACAACTCTGTCACACAATTTGACATTCAGGAGCTCCCATCACCAGCATAAGAATGTGTAAGGAAGGATGGCTGGAATTTCCAGGATGCATGTTTTGGATAAGGGTAGATTCTAGTTGAGTCATGAGCCAGTTAAGGATCTTTCATTAGATCACTCTGGCTCCCATCCATCAACTGCATGTCCAACATACTGCTTTTTGTAGCTGCTGAAGAAGAAACAGACTGCACATCATGCGGAGCCAGGGGCAACTGTGGCACTCCATGGTGTACTACACAGAGAGACTGAGCAGAGAAGGCACCAATTAGGCCTCCCTTGGAAGGGAGTTCCACAGGCTGGGAACAGCCATTGACAAGATTCTCTCCCATGTCCTCACCAGATAAACCAGGGAGGGTGGTGGGATGAAGAGAAAGCCCTCGCTCAAACACCCAGGCCATTTCCGTACTAGATTGTTTATAGTGCTATTATTCCACTTTCAACATCCTATGGAATCCTGGGGTTTGCAGTTTAGGGAGGGGTCTCAAAAGCCCCTCCCTAAACTGCAAACCCCAGGATTCCACAGGATGTTGAAAGTGGAGTAATAGCACTCTAATAATAGCATAATAGAGTTTCGTGCAGAAACAAGGCCCCTCCCTAAACTGCAAACCCCAGGATTCCATAGAATGTTGAAAGTGGAATAACAGCACTATAACGATCTAGTGCGGAAATGGCCCATAAGTGTTCAGCAGGACCATATGTGGAAATACAGGCATTCAGATAACTCTGGACCAAAGAAATATAGGGCTTTAAAAGTCATAACCAGCACTTTGAATTTTGCCAGAAATAGCCAGGAAAACTGCTTTAGTAAGGGAGTCATATAATTAGTCCTGGTCAGCAGCCTAACCATAGCATTTTATACCTGCTGAATAAATGAATGAATGAATGAATAAATGAACGTAACTAAGAATAGTGGTAGCTGATGGCTTATATGTCAGTGAAGTGGCGAATTTGTTCTGTGTTTTAATCTGAACTTTAAAAGAGTTAAATCCTAGAGTAGGGTCCAGAGCAGATTTACCATGCCCTCCCAACAACTGGACACCATATCCTAAACCACTACCATGTTCCCTTCTCACAGGGAAAGGGACTCAAGAGTGAACACCATGTTTTCACCAAGGTGGCCACAGAAGTCCCAGCTATGCCACACCAGTGTAGAAGTGAGTAAGCAAGTAAAGGAAATGAAACAGCTGGGAGTGAGGAAGGAGGAGAGAATAACCAAGGCCAGACATAAGACTGCTGACTGAGGCTGGTTATAGGGAACATATATTACTCTCTTGTTGAAACAGCTTTGTTGGCTACCAGTTTATTTCCAGGCACAAACTGCTCTTACTGCCAGGAAGTGATTCCTAGTGGTCAGGTGGACTATTTTTTCATGAAGTCTGAAGCCACTGCTCCATGTCCTAGTCTCCGGAGCAGCAGAAAACAAACTTGCCCCATCTTCTATGTGACATCCTTTCAAATATTTAAATATGGTTTCCACGCCACCTCTTAACCTTCTCTTCCCCAGACTAATAATACCTAGCCCCCTAAGGGCATCATTTCCAGGCCTTTTGACCATTTTGATCGTCCTCCTCCAGATACATGCCAGTGTGTCAATATCCTTCTTGAACTGCGGTGCCCAGAACGAGACACAGTATTCCAGGTGATATCGGACCAAAGTACATAGAGTGGTACTATTGCTCGCCTTGACCTGGACACTATACTCCTACTGATGCATCCTAGAATCACACTGGCTCTTTTGGCTTAAGTTTTAAGATCCTCGGGGAACGCTCCCAGACTATGGAATTCCTTTGCACTGGGGGTTAAGTTGCCATTCTCTCTGGTCTCTTTCCACTGGCAAGAATCATAGAATCATAGAATCATAGAAATGTAGAGTTGGAAGAGACCACAAGGGCCATCCAGTCCAACCCCCTGCCATGCAGGAAAACCCTCAAAGCACTCCCGACAAGTGGCCATCCAGCCTCCGCTTAAAAACCTCCAACGAAGGAGACTCCACCACACTCTGTGGCAGCACATTCCACTGCCGGACAGCCCTGACCGTCAGGAAATTCCTCCTGAGGTTCAGGCGGAATCTCCCCTCCTGCAGCTTGCATCCATTGCTCCTTGTCCTGGTCTCAAGAGCAAGAGAAAACAAGCCCACTCCCTCCTCGACATGACATCCCTTCAAATATTTAAACATGGCTATCATGTCCCCTCTCAACCTTCTCTTCTGCAGACTAAACATACCCAGCTCTCTAAGTCTGTCCTCGTAGGGCATGCCTTCCAGGCCCCTCACCATTTTGGTTGCCCTCCTCTGGACCTGCTCCAGCTTATCCATATCCTTCTTGAATTGGGGTGCCCAGAACTGGACACAGTATTCAAGATGAGGTCTAACCAAAGCAGAATAGAGTGGTACCAATACCTCCCTCGATCTAGACACCATACTCCTATTGATGCAGCCAAGAATTGCGTTGGCCTTCTTGGCTGCCGCATCACACTGCTGACTCATGTTCAGCTTGTGGTCTATGAAGACTCCTAGATCCCTTTCACACGTACTGTTAGCCAGCCACGTGTCCCCCATCCTATATTTCTGCATACCATTTTTTCTGCCTAAGTGTAGGACCTTACATTTCTCTCTGTTGAAAGATGGTTTTATTTATCAAGACCTATGATTCTTCACCAGCCACTGCAAAAAGTGTTTTTATTTGAGGTGTACTGTATTTTTACTGAGAGCTGGCATGTTGTGATATAATCAAAGTCCCTCTCAAAACGGTGAAGTGATGTTACATCACTTCCCTTTACCATTTGGAGAGGAACTCTGATTAAAATAAAGGTATTTAGGGACAGTGTGGTATAGTGGTCTGAGCATTATTTATCCATGCCTTTTACTGTTAACCTGCCACTGCAAATGCTCTTTTTATTTGGGACGTACTGGCTTTTCATCACCATTATATTTTAACTGTCTTTTAAACTGCTTTAAATTAATGCTTTCTAATATGATTATTTATTAAATTGCTTTTTAACTTTTGTTTCACAGATTGTTTTCACTGTTTTTTTGTTTTGCCTGTAAGGAAAAGCAAGAAAATAAATAGACAGATAGCAAGGTAAAACTAAGAAAAATGAAGACTTTATTTATTTTAAAGAGAACTCAAGAGGGGGAAATTGGTGTCAAACAAAACAGCTTTCTGCAAAGTACACATTCCTCACTAAGTAAGCTGCTTTCACATTGATTGAAAAGGAATATAAGCACAGAAGAGAAGAGGTGGAACGTCCCTGGAACGTCTCATATCTGACTCTGCTTGGGGGCTCACTTTGACCTGTGGAATCATGGGATTTGTAGTTTAGGGAGGGGCATTTAGAATTCTCAGCCGGAATTCTCCAGTGCCCCATCGAACTCCAAATCCCCAGCTAAAGTGGAATGATAGCACTAGAACTGTGTAGTGTGAATGAGACCCAGGTGCAAGATCCTATTTAAGTGAGCCACAGAAATCACGGGCCTTTCCACACTACCCTGTTAATAGTGCTATTATTCCACTTTCAACATCCTATGGAATCCTGGGGTTTGCAGTTTAGGGAAGACCTTTAGAATTCTCCACCAGAGAGCTCTTGGGACTCAGTAAACTACAAACCCCAGAATTCCACAAGATGTTGAAAGTGGAATAATAGCACCACAACACTGGAGTGCAGAAAGGCCACCGGGGAAAAGTGTCCGTCCCAAACAGATTGGTCAAAGTAATCAGAGTGACTAACATTTGAGGGTGCGGGAAGCACAGCTTCCCCCAGATGTACAGCGCCCAGCATCCCCTACCATTGAGAAAGCCGGTTGTGACTGTTGGGAACTACAGCCCAAACACATTTCCAAGTTGACAGATTTTTAAAGGTTTTAACATTAGCTTCTAAATGTGTAATTAGGGCCATTTCCACACTAGACTGTTATAGCGCTATTATTCCACTTGCAACATCCTATGGAATCCTGGGGTTTGCAGTTTCGGGAGGGGCCGCCCGGCCCCTCCCGAAACTGCAAACCCCAGGATTCCATAGGATGTTGCAAGTGGAATAATAGCGCTATAACAGTCTAGTGCAGAAATGGCCCAGGAACAAGAGAAATGTATGTTTGGAAACATCAGGCTCTCTCATGCAAGCCAAGTTTGGGTGAAGCCCTCTGTAAAGCAAGGGCAGGGAACTGTGGGAGACTAGGGGGTCTGCCTTAGTACTCCCAACGAAAGCTTGCTGAGCCCCTGGGGAGTCAAAATTTTTTGTTCTCCACTACCCTCTAGACTAGAGGGCATGAAGAGCCTTTTGCTATGGTTTTGATCCTCACTGGACCGTTTTAGGCCCAGGAAAGGTCTTTTGTAACAACAGAAAGTGGCCAGTCTGCTTCCCATTTGAAAAAAAAAGTGACCAAGAAGTTTGCCCATCCTTGCTTTACAGAAAGTTTTGGCCAAATTTGACTTAGAATCATAGAATCATAGAGCTGGAAGAGACCCCAGGGGCCATCGAGCCCAACCCCCTGCTATGCAGGAACACCCATCAAAGCATTCCCAACAGATGGCCATCCAGCCCCTGCTTAAAAACCTCCAAAGAAGGAGACCCCACCACACTCCCAGGCAGCATATTCCAGTGCCGGACAGCTCTGACCGTCAAGAAGTTCTTCCTGAGGTTCAGGTGGAATCTCCTTTCCTGCAGCTTGAATCTATTGCTCCTTGTCCTAGTCTCTGGCGCGGTAGAGAACAAGCCTGCTCCCTCCTCGACATGACATCCCTTCAAATATTTAAACACGGCTATCATGTCCCCTCTTAACCTTCTCTTCTGCAGACTAAACATCCCCAGCTCCCTAAGCTAGGGCTTCATGGCTTCCAAACCCTTCACCATTTTGGTCTCCCTCCTCTGGACACGTTCCAGCTTGTCGACATCCTTCTTGCACTGCGGTGCTCAGAACTGGACACAGTATTCCAAATGAGGCCTAACCAATGCAGAATAGAGTGGTAGATTTGCTCGCTTGAGAGAGCCTGATGTTTCCAAACACACCTTTCTCTTGTTCAAATGATCAAGTGATTTGAAAGCACACACTTGCTCAGATTTCTATGAAACCAAACCCCCATTCTCCATCATCATCATCAAATTCTAACAACTTTAGCGAACAACCACATTCACTGGAATGACAGCAACGCTGGTGCCGAAGAGGCCTCCCAGGGGAAGATATTCCCCAACCGGGGAGCCACAACACAGAAGGCCCTCTCCCATATGCTACACTTTAGCACTTTTGACTATAACTGCTGAATAATCATAAAGAAGGCTCAGTGGAAATTGATGAAAATCAATTTCTGAAATGCTGCATGAGTCTAGATATGATTCCTAATCAACGGGGGGGGGGGGGCAGGGAGAACACAAGGGGGTGGAGTGAGGGACTGGGATATTCCAAGAAAGAGTATGAATGCAAACCTGGGAATATGCAGGTAAAAAGAACTGGAAACTCTCACTACTTCCCAATACTTTTTTCTTTTCTGGATGAGCCCTGCATTAACAGGGATATAAAATCCACGGTAGAGACATCTTGTGGTAAAGCCAAAGTTCTCTAGCTCAGCTGCATGGGGAAACTACTCCCCCACAATGATTCCTTTGCCGTGATTTTAATTTTGTGGCTGTTCCCACCGCCTCCACCTTTCATGCAAACCATTTCTAAAGCAGGCAGTCACCCCATGGCACACAGCTTCACATCTCCATAGCTGGGTCTAGATTCTTTTTTTTTTTAACCCCACACAACATGGCTGAGCACAGTCAAAACATGGCCCGTGTAATGATCTGCTTCTTTCCCCACATCCTGCCACAAACTGTAGCACGGCAGGGTACAGCCTATGAGAGCTGGATACTGGCACAAGGATTCACCTAGTAGTTTTCAAAGGGACTACTCTTCCAGGATTGGAGAAGCAATGCAGTCACATCTTTGACAACTGATCTGTTCTGAGTCTGAGCTTTCATGGATATCAATCTACATCTTCAGATGGAGATCACATTCCCCAACTCCCTCCTTTAGATCATATTCCCTAACAGTCTCATTTTGGTCAGACATCCAGATTGCCAAAAAGTTAGGGTGCCCAGGCCTATGGGGCATCCTATATGTGGAGGTCTAAAAATCCTGTCCCACATACTGGATACCCCGAATCTGCATTTTTATACCTTCCAACCCTCCTGGTTTGGCAGGGGCAGTCCCAATTAATCCTTTGTCATCCCACTTTTCCAGCTGATTTTTAAAATGTCCCAGTTTCTCTCTTCTCCTCCCACTTTCCCCCTTTGTCCTCAGCTCGCTTCAATTGTTGCAAACTGAATTTAAATTGCAAAAGTAGTTTGCACTCAATTAACTCAGCACGGGGGAGAGTAAAGGAGGGGACAGAAACTTGCTCTTCCCAGTAGGCTCAGAAAAAAATAAATTGCTGCAGCTTCTCTTAGCTTGTGAGCTCTTTCTCATTAATAATTTTTTGCCATCTTGACCACACACTCTGATGTTGGTTGACCAAATGTGTCCAGTTTTCATTTGTGAGATGCTGGAGGAGATACACGGCGGAGTCATAGGTACAACAGCCACAGGCTATATAAGAACAGTCACATAGTTCTGGGAATGGGATTGGAATGTAACAGGATACAGAAAAGATGCAAAATGGCTACGAATCTTCAAAGTACTGCATGAGAATTTGCTGTCCATCTGACTGGCAAACAGACAACCCAGAAACAAAACCAAGAAATTGCCCCAAGTTCATTTCTGTTTTGAAAAACTGGTCTTTTAAAGACATTAAACAGTGTTAGAGGAACCCTGCAAACTGTTTGAAAGGTGAATCCTGGAGGCTTCTAGTGGTGCTTCCACTGTGCACAATTACAGCACTATGATTCCATTTTAATTGCCATGGCAACATCCTATGAAATCCTTGGACTTGTAATTCAGGAAGGGGCATTTAGTCATTTTTGTGGCTCAGTACCCTCAAGTCATTTCTGACTCATGGTGACACTAAGGTGAGCTCGCCATGGGGATTCCTGGAAAGATTTGTTGGGGTGGGGGAGTCATCTTTGCTTTCCTCTTGACTCAAGAGTGTGGGATTTGCTCAAAATCATCCCAGTGGATTTCCATGGCTGAGCGGGGGATTCGAACCCCTAGCTTCATGGAGTCTTAATCCAACACTCAAAGCGCTAAACCATGCTGGCATGCCGTAGTGCCTCAGCAAACTACAAAGCCCAGAATTTCACAGGGTGCAGGCACAGCAGTTACAGTGGAACTACAGGCCATTTCCGCACTAGACTGTTATAGCTCTATCATTCCACTTTCAACATTCTACGGCATCCTGGGGTCGGTAGTTTGGGGAGGGGCCTCAAAACAGCTTATAAATCTAATTGCATGTTAATCTTTTGAAGTTTTTTTTAGCATTTCTGAGTTTTGAAGTGTTTTAATATTGTGAATAGTCTGATGTTTGCTTTTTGTTTGTTTTTAACTGTGTTGCTCTTTTAAACTTTAAGCTGCCTTGAGTCCCAAGTCTAGTAGGAAGACAGGATGTAAAAAAATATAACAGTAATAATAAATTATTATTTATTATTAAATTATTAAAGGCTGCCCTTTGCCCACTCCTCCTTTAGGGTTAGCTCCCCTCACCCAGGGCCATAAACTCTTGGCCCGTTGCTGACAGTGTCACCGTTCCCTGCGCATGACTCCTCTGTATGGGAAATGACGGCACTGGACTTACTTTATAGGGCTAGTGCCCGACAGCAGAAGTTGTCAGAGCATTCTGAATGCTTGAGAAGTGAGAGATAAAACGATAGCCGGTTCAGATCTTTTTTTAGAGGGATGCTGGCTAACACAAACATGCTTCTGTTTGGACTGCAGACACAGAGGATGTTAAAAATCTCCCTCTCAAGCCTCTCATGCTAAAACTTTATCTCTGGCCCCAGCATCGGCTTCTGAAGCAGGCCTTCTCCTGCGCGGGCTCCTTATCTGGCTTGAAGAAAACTCAGATGACGAAGGGAGGGGGTAATGAAATAGAGTAAAAAGACTGCTTCACCAAATGTTAGCATGAAAAGGCTTAGCTTGGAATCCCGTTATGCAATTCGGTTAACATCTGCCAAGTCCCGCTCCAACAGAAAAGAAAAACTTTGCAGATTTCCTCTGGCCTGCATGAATATCACAACCAGACACACATTCCTGAAGAGCCCAGGTGTTCTCCTCACCTGCTCTATTAGCAACACGCTGTGAGGAGCAGAAAGACCAGGCCAATTCTTCAGCAAGGGCTACAAGATGGGAGACACAGAGGGAATGGGCTGGACCACACTAGAAGAAACAGTCGGCGGCCATCAGGAAGTAGAATGGGCTCCGTGAAGCAACCAGAGCTCTACAAGTCGAGGGTGGTGTCCCTGGGCCAGAAACAGCTGCAGAACAAAGGACCACAGCAGATCCAAGCTGCCTCTGTGAGAAATGTTTTGCAGTTTCTATTTTATACCTGCTGAAATTCCCCCTTCCAAACAACCATTAAAGGTACCAGAACCTTCTTCAGTTTCCAGCATGGCAACCCCATGCCTATTCCAGCTGGAACCATGGGAACAATGACGGGGTAAACTTTGGGGGTAAACTCTGAGTTTCCAGGATTTTTCCAAACCTGTCCCCAACTGGAATGTGGAGAAACTCTAAGGCAGCCAGCCTCAGCCAGTAGGTAGTGACACACCAAACGCGGGCTCCTCCAATGCAGGTCAGGGCTTCCAAGTGAAAGGTACTCTCCATGCTTCCACCAAACAAGTAAAGAGCGAATTTTGCCCAAAGAACCCTCGTGTAGTTCTGACTTGCACCTGTTACAAATCTCCAGCCATGCAACCATCTTAGACTGGGAAAGGGGTCTATCTGGGAGTCGCTCAGCACAAGAATTTCAGGGAGAACAAAGCCTCCTGTGCCTATGTTGCCCAGGCTGATAGGAGGAGATAAAAAGAGAAGGAGGAAGAAACGAAGCAGAACGAGAAAAAGAGACAGGAAGACTGAAGAAACAAAAAGTAAGGCAGAGAATGAAGCCACAGCAACGCAGAGAGATCAGTGGTGTGGGAAGAAAGAAAAGGGGGACAGCAACAGAAATGGGGCATGGAAGCAGAAGAGCTGTGAAGGACAAAGTTATTTACGTAGTTGTTCCTCCAAATTTGCAGGGGCTGGGATGCAGGATCCCCATGAAAGTAGGAAAAAACCACAAATATCTATACGTGCCAAAAACCATATTCAAACACAAACCAAAAATCATGATATGATCTGCAGATTCAACCCATCTCAGATTCAAACATACAGTGAACAATAAATTTCAGTTCGCAGTGGGGAACACACCAGTTGCTTGGTTGTCTTCAAGGTGGTGGCATTCCTTTGAAAGGCAGAACTTGATGGCTGGCAGGGCTTGCCACTGTCTCCACCATTTTTAACAGACACTTAGAAGCATCTCCTTGCGTTTGCAGTCTCTCACAGTCTCTCTCGGTCTTCTCAGGCTTGCAGAGAGACTGAACACAAGGCAAGACTTTTAAGCACCTTTTAAAAATGGCACAGGGCAGCAGCAGAAGCAGCGGTAAATAGTCTGCAAATAATCAACTCCACAAATGGTAAACTGAAGAATACCGAAGGCTGCCCGATTCCACCTTTCTCCTAATGTAGAACTCAAGGCAGTTGATAGCACAAGTTTAAAAAACAAAATACAGCTGAAACAATTACAGTACAAAACTTTTTTTTTCAAAAAAACCCAGACAATCTCACTCATTTGAAAACATTTCACGCATGAAAAACAAAGCTAAAATGTCCAGTCCATTGCAGAAAGAGAAAGAAAGAAAGAAAGAAAGAAAGAAAGAAAGAAAGAAAGAAAGAAAGAAAGAAAGAAAGAAAGAAAGACAGACGGACGGATACCCTTCTGCCATAACTAGTTCAAAACTAGTTCAAAGTTGCATTCATACAGGGAGCTACAGTCCCAGTAGAGTTCCATGCTGGGTCCTGTATGCCAAAAGAGAGAGAAAGGGGAAAAAAGAGGGGGCATTTCTGACTAGCATCCTGTTAGTGACATAATGTGGGCATATGTCTTTTTTTGGAGGAGAAAAGAACAGAGAGGGAGGCAACTAAGCCTTCCATGGAAGGGAATTCCAAAGTTTGGGAGCTAGCATAAAAAGACGTATGCCTACATTATGTCACTAACAGGTTGTTTGTTGGTAAAGTCCCCCCCCTTTTTTTCCTTCTCTTTCTTTTAGCCTACGGGACCCAGTATGGAATCCTACTGGGACAGCAGCTCCCTGTATGAACTGGCCAGGGCTCTTGGGTCATCAGGAGAGGCCCTTTTCTCAGTCCCACAACCGTCACAAGCAACCGTGGTTAGTGCGGACGGGAGAGAGGACCTTCTCAGTGGCTGTCCCTAGACTCTGGAACCCCCTTCCCAGGGAAACTAGAACAGCCCCCTTCTTGTTACCCTTCTGGGGACTGGTAAAGAACCTTTTATTCAGCCAGGACTTTTAAAGAACGGGCTGTACTGTCTTAATTTTAACTGCTTCTTTAATCTCTTTTTAGTTGTTTCTTTTATAGTTTAATTCTGTTTTAATATAGTGTATGTTTTTGGATTGTATTAATACATCAGCCTGTTTGAGGTCCAAGGTTGGGCAAAAAGCAGGATACAAATAAAGAAGATGATGATATAATTTGCCATCAACCTTGCTTCAAGGTACGACAGCCATCCAAGAGCTCCTGTTATTTACTGCACTGTTCAGATTTTGCAGACTCCAGGCTGTGGCTTCTTTGACTGACTCAATCCATTCGTAACGCATGCTTCCTGTTGCCCCATTATCTTACGCTTTTCCCAGCATTACCATGTTCGCCAGTGAGTCTCCTCCTGTGTCCAAAACAAAATAGCCACAGACGAGAGATCTTGGCTTCTAGTGAGAGTTCAGGTCAATTTGCTCTTGGACCCATTAATCTGTCCCTTGGGCCATTTCCACACTAGACAGTTACAGTGCTATTATTATTATGACCAGGACAAGGAGCAATGGATTCAAGCTGCAGGAAAGGAGATTCCACCTGAACCTCAGGAAGAACTTCCTGATGGTCAGGGGTGTCCGACAGTGGAATACGCTGCCTTGGAATAGCAATAGCTATAGTGGAGTGGAATGTAGTGGAATGTGGAATGTAGTGGGGTCTCCTTCTTTGGAGATTTTTAAGCAGAGGCTGGATGGCCATCTGTTGGGAATGCTTTGATGGGTGTTCCTGCATAGCAGGGGGTTGGACTGGATGGTCCCTGGGGTCTCTTCCAGCTCTACATTTCTATGATTCCACTTTCAACATCCTATGGAATCCTGGGGTTTGCAGTTTAGGCAGGGGCCCTTTGACCTTTGTGTGGAAATGGCCTTTGTCAGTCCATGGTATCCACAGAACTCCCCTCCAACACATTTCAGACAAGCTGATTCTCTTCCTGTCAACTTCTTCACTGCCCAACATTCGCCACCATGGATAGGATTTGGAAATACTGTGACATGGCTTAGGTGCCTTCCCCATGCAGAAATTCCTTGGTAGAAGGAGGTGGACATGTCTTTGGAAGCTCTGTTTTCAGTTCAAGGTCCTGGAAACGGCCCTGCACGCATATTGTCTTTCTCCACGCAGACATTATTTTGTTGTGTACTCAGCTGCGTACTGCGTTGCACCATGTTGCCATTCAACACAAGGGACTCATACTTCACTCAATCCAAAGGCCTGAACGCTGAGTTTTAGGCAACACAACCTCAGTGCAGGATCCCAGTCCCAGTATCCCCCACCCAGCATAGCTGTGCCGATTTTCCAAGAGGTGGGCCAGGAAAGTAACTTTTACAAGCTTTGGGAGAAGTCTGACAGCTGCTTCACCCTGACTGTTCTTGCATTCACAGGAGGAAACTGTTTTGGACCTGCGCTTTGCAGAGCGCTTTCCTTGGAAGTAAGAATTCTCAGACGGCAGCAGAGGGGTTTCCCGGTTGATATTTTCAGTGGCTAATCTTCCCATCCAGTTGCTGGGGTATTTTTACGCCTAAAAAGTATATAGTCACAGATGCTACCGAAGGGAAGATGGCACACATTTAGAAATGTGAAAAACTGCTTTTATACTGAATCAGCCGGTTTATCCTGTTCTGCACTAAACTGGGTTTGTTTTCTTTACAAGGTACCCAAGGTTTCAAGCAAAAATCTTTTCCAGCTTTGCTGTTTGAGAGGCTTTTGAGTATGACAAAGGGTTGAATCTGAGTTCTGGGACCTTCCTCATGGCAAATGCTAATACGTTGGAGAAAAGTTGAAATTCAGTTAGTTGCTCAACTGTTATTTTGTAAGATACAGCTACGTTGGCTTGTGAATGAGTCTGACACTAGCCTTAACCACTTTGGGCTTTGGCTCTGTTTGCTAGCAATGTGCATATGTGATTCAAGTTTCCTTTCGACTATGACTACCCCATGACTTTCATAGGGTTTCCTCAGGTAAGGAATACGTAACAGTAGGCAGCCCTCTAGACAAAACGGCTACCCACTTTGGTTTATCAGCCAACTTCCTGGGAGATCCAATTGCAATGCAATGAGCAAAGAAATGCTCAAAACCTTGGAAATGCTACTTTTTCAGACTCTACTTCCCAGAACCCTGAGTCTGCATGGGTTGGGGAACGATGGGCACTGGAGTCCACAAAAAATGTTTGGAGCTCTGGGAATATTAAAAGATCAATTTAGTCAGCAGGAGGACTCACCACACCTATGGATACGGCCTGGATGCCTCTAGAGACATATAATGGAAAGACAGAGCAATTCCTTCCCATTGATGAATGGTAAGAAACTGAGAGGGGTTCAGAGGCCAATTTTCTGCCCCTGGCACCCTCTTGGAGGGGCACGGATAGCCAAAAAACAAAACCAGATGTAGTTAAATGTCCACTTCTCATTTTCAAAAATGGGTAGAGGCGTTTCCCGCTTAGTCAACAGGTTGGAGGCCAGAGCACTTTCAGAAAGCAGAAACTGTGAAAATGCAGAACCCTTTTTTTTAAAAGGTTCAGTACGATAAAATGAACACAATCTTACCTTTAAATATATAAAGGTACTGTACAGTAAAATGAACAAAAGTGGGCGGTGAAGATATATTGTATAAAAGATGCATTGTGCATAATTTCTTAGAGATGCACCACAAATCAAAGCACATGTCAATTCAGAGAAAAAAAACAGCATGTGCTCACTTTTCAACAATCCATTCCTTTGACTTTTTGCAGTTATAACCAGAACCCATCTATTTGATGCATGGTCTTTCAAAAAGGTCCCTGGACCACGCTAATCGAAAAGGATTGAAAGAACAGATTGTCAAAAAGTGGATCATTAGAAAGCAAAGAGACTCCTGCATTTTTTAAAATGTTAACTAATTCAAGGGAGATGTTCTGCAACCTATTTAAAATATGTCTTTCTTCTCCTGGAGGCTTCTAGAGGCCTTTTCATATTACACAATTATGGCATTTTGAGTCTACTTTAATTGTCATGGCAAAACTCTATGGAATGCTGGGATTTGTTGTTTGAGGAAGGGTATCTGGAATTTGAGAACCAGCATTGTGGTTTGAGCATTTGACTACGATCCTGAAGACCAGAGTTTGATTCCCTACTCAGCCAGTAACTCAACCATTGGGTGACCTTGGCATGTCACACACTCTCAGCCCCAGCAAACTCTATGGTCACCATAAACTTTATGGTCACCATAAGTCAGAAACCACCTAAAGGCACAGCAACAACAATTTAGAATTCTCTGTCAGAAATCTTACATGGCTCACCGAACTATAAACCCAAGGATTCCATCAGATGCTGTCATGGCAGTTAAATAGGAATCACAGTGCTATAATTGTGTAGTGTGAAAGGGCTTCAGAAGGGACCATTCACTTTCAGTCCTTATCCTCTGAAAAGAGATGGTCCAGGAGATCTGCAGGATAACATAAACCTACCTCTTTTGTCCACCTCTGCTCCTACTGCTGATTCCCAAGCTGCTGCTCACTGTCTCAAACAAAAAGTCAAAAATGACAGAAAAGACCATATAATCCTCCCACCCCAACAGTATACCAGTCTAGCCAGTTTGGCTTCCATATACAATCACATAAACCAAATAGAACACAATTAAAAATGTTGCTAGATAGATAGATAGATAGATAGATAGATAGATAGATAATGATAGATAGATAGATAGATACCCTAGCAGTGGTTCTCAATCTGTGGGTCCCCAGATGCTTTTGGACTTCAGCTCCCAGAAGCCCTGAGCATTGACCATAGTGGCTGGGGCTTCTGGGAGCTGCAGTCCACAAACATCTGGGGACCCACAGGTTGAGAACCACTGCAAGGCACTAGATCCCATCTGATCTTAGAAGCCAAGTAAGGTCAGTCCAGTACCAATATATATATATATATAGTCCATGGAACTGGTATAAAAGCAGCAAACGGGGCAATTAAAAAGCGTCTATTTCTTTTCATTGGAAGCCACCACCAATATTCTAAATATTTAATAACCACAGATCTGCACTTTCCCCCCTAAGCCGCAATGACATGTTGCAAAAGGGACAGACTACAGTACCTGGTATTCATTGGTGGTTTCTCATCCCAGCACTAACCAGGACTGACCTTGCTTAGCTTCCAAGATCAGATGGGATCTGGTGCCTTTAGGGTATCTGGACCATGGAGAAATCACATCTCCTTGCAAGTTGTTTGGAGAGCTACGTGAAGAGGAAGTGGCTTTTGGAGGTTGAGGTGGGCGGAAGAGTAGCAGCCAGAAAAAAAGGCAGGCCCTTAGCTCTGCGGTAAGACGCATCCTTTGCTTTGCTGAGGTTCAGTTCTCAGCACTTCCACTTAATCTGGGGTGGGAGAAAACTGTACCTGATATCCGGGGGGAGCTGCTGCCAGCCCGGGTAAACACCACCAGGCTACATGGGCGGGAGGTTTGATTCTGCAACAAAAGCCGCCTCACAGGAAAGGAGTTTAGCACTTTCCTGCCCTGCCTCCTCCCACTTCCGTGGTCCAAAAGTGGCTTCCGTTTTGCGTGTAATGTGTCACTCTATCCTTAGGCGAGTCACCATTCAACCCCCAACTATACCACAAAAATTGTCTTAATGCCAAAAATTAAAAAAAAGAGTGGGGAGAAAACTACTTTCAGGTCCCTGAAGGAAATGCAAGACGTAAAAGCATATGTCTGTTATTCATTTTCTCTGCCTTCAAGTGGACTCGGGTGGATTTATGGAGACCCTATCTGCAGCTTTTCTTGGCACAATTTATTCTGGGCAGGGTTGCCATTGCCTTCCTCACATTGCCAAGACAGCGTGACTTGCCTGTGGCTAGATAGTGGGTTTCCATGGCTGAAAAGGGATTTGAACCATGGTCTTCTAGAGTCCTAGTCCAATGCTCGAACTGCTACATTTCCTTGCTTCTGATTTATCCAGAGTGGGTTAGCCACTGCCTTCCCCTGGGGCTGAGAGAGTGTGACTAACCCAGTGTCAACCAGTGGGTCTCCATGGCTGAATAGGGATTTGAAGCCTGTCCTTCCAGAGTCTTAATTCAGCTCTCAAGCCACTACACCAGTGGTTCTCAACCTGTGGGTCCCCAGATGTTTGTGGACTTCAGCTCCCAGAAGCCCCAGCCACTATGGTCAATGTTCAGGGCTTCTGGGAGCTGAAGTCCAAAAAATATCTGGGGACCCACAGGTTGAGAACCACTGCACTACACCATGCTGACTTCAACTTACTCAGCAAGGGGTTGCCACTGCCGTCTTAAAAAGGTAGGGGTGGGCAAGCGTGGAAGGCTGGGGGCTACAGAAGCTCCTCAGGAGACCTTGGAGGGCTGCACCTCCTCCTGCAATCAATCAATCAATCAATCAATCAATCAATCAATCAATCAATCAATCAATCTCAACTTCTTTTTGACTCATAACACCTCCAGGGGTCTGTGCATCAGGTGGTGGAAATGTATCCCATGCTTCTTCGTGGACATTACGGAGCATTTTGAGGAGAAAAAATTCTTTGGAAAAAGCTTGAAATGTTTTTGAACCCTGGGGGAAGCAGGGAAGCCTCAAATGTAGTTGAAATGCCCTCCACATCCTGTAGAGACCACATGGGGCATTCTGGAGTCATTTTGTTGTCCTTCTGCAGTCCCAAATTTTGAGAATAGGGTATGTATGACCTCTTGAAGGGCCCCGGGGTCCACAAAAATGGCCCTTGGCTGCCCTTTGCCCACCCCTGCTCTAAGGTGATTTGTGCAAAGTGACCCAGTGGGTTTCCATGGCCAAACGGGCATCCGAACCCTGATCTCTCAGAATCCTAGCCCAACACGCAAATCATGACCTCACATAATTCCCCCTTTCCCGGTTTCTTTTCAGCTCCTTGTCAAGCCATGTTTCATTTTGCCTTTTTTAAAATTAAAACCCTTGGGGCCTCATTTGCTTTTAAGCATATATGTGGTTCTTAAAACTCTTCTAGCTTTTTAAAACTTGTTTGAATTGCTTAATAGGCTTTTACCTTGTTTAAATGCCTTAATGATTTTAACACCGAACTGTCTAAATTGTTTATAGTCGTCGCCTTGAGATAGCATGATAAAAACGCAGGATAAAAGTATTTTATGAACTAAAAAAATTATTGGTGTATACACACACACAGACACACCCTGCGCGGCAACAAAGACATTTCCTTTGCAAGGTGCCAAATCTGTCTTTTCTACAAGACAGCATCATTCTTTCTTTGTAACAAGCCTGGAGAATTTGCATCCCACCAAAGCACCACAGCCTGCTAGACAAGGGCAAAACTTTTTCGTTTTGCAATCCAAAACTGAGCAGCTTATGGATGAAACACCATCGACACCCCACGGGCTACACTAGGCTTTGCTGGTGACGAGCTGCACAGACACGGCACACTGTGGGCACAGTAGAGATGCCACCCAGCAGCCCGACAAATAAAGGAAGTTCATTTTGGGTAGCTAAAACACCAGAAGTTCTCTCAAAACACCCTTTAAAAAGAGGAAGAAGGGAGAGTGTGTTAATCGCGAAGAGGAACAATCTGAAAATGCGGAAATTTCCCAAGACAGCAAATGGGACGTGTCTTTTTTTTTTTTCCTTTAAAAGGGGACATACTGTTTTGTTCTGGGAAATCTGCAGTTGTATGCAACACACAATATTGTGAGGTTCAGGATTACGGCTGCTCAGTCGTCAAACTGCATCTCGCATCACAGAGAGATGCAGGAAAGAGACCTGGTTTGGCAGCAAATACAAGTTTAAGGCAGCGTGCGGTTTGTTCCACATTGTGTGCAGTATGTCTGCCATATTGCTATTTCTGAGAAATAGTCACACATGATTTTACACATGGTATTGAAGACTAGGAGTCTGTCCATAGCTAGAACTCAAGTCTTGTTACTGATTAGATAGTGCCAGTGTCAGCTGAGGACTCCCATTTCAGTGAGATGGTAAACCCACTCTGGGTTTTAGTCCGAACTTTAAGGGTTTCACCCATCTGTTTTGGGGATAGGACTCAATATCTTGGCCAGCTCCTCTAAAATTCAGACTAAAACCCATAGTGGATTCACTCACTCTAGGAAGCCACCAGACATATGCTTTTGTATATCCAAACGGAACAAAAGTGATATATTTGATGACCGATGACTTGTAGTACTACCAAGGAAAATATATCCTCCAGTTATTCCATTTCTTCTTTCCTAGCAGATTTTTCTGGGTATCAATGAAAGAAGCTATTGGAAAACACAGGACAATTAGTAAGGTGGGGAATAAAGCCAAGTGGCTGCACATAAACCACACAAAAGCCACTCGCCTTGCCTATAAACCACACGAATGGAACTAACCTCTCTTGGAGCAAAAAAGTTGGGCATTTCTGTAGGACATGGGTGGGAAAACCCAGGTGCCTGGGCTGAATCTTAGAATCACAGAACTGGAAGGGATTGTATGGGCCATCTAGCCCAACCTTCTGTCATGCAGCTTGGGTCTTATCTTGGGAGAAATGCAATAAATAAATAAGTATACAACTAAAATATTCCCAACAGGCGACTGTCCAACTTGTTTGAAAACAGAATCTCTCATAATTTGAATCCATTGGTTCACGTCCCAATCTCTGGAGCAACAGAAAATGAGCTTGCTCCCTCTTCAGATATCTAAAGACAGCTGTCATTTCACTTCTCTGTCGTCTCTTCTCCAAGCTAAAGATGCTCATGGTGCTTGACTTCCAGATCTCTTATCATCTTGCTTGTCCTCCTCTGGACACATCCCACTTGTCAATATTCCTCTTAAAATGTGTGTCCCAGAACTGGACAAAGGTGTAGCTCCCAATCTTGGGTTTCTAAATATCACACCTAGTCACTTCTTTTAAGGCAAAAACCTTGGACATTCCTGTAGGACATGGGCAGGAAAACTCAGGTCCAAAGGCTGAATCTGGTCTCCTTAGGGGTTCCCCTAGATGGCCACACTGCCGTCCCCATGATGCTGTTATTTCCAGGTTTCTCACTTGTGTACAATTATTATTTTTATTTAAAACACTGGCAAGCCTCTCTCAAGACTTAGGCCCTTTCCGCACTAGCCTGTTATAGTGCGATTATTCCACTTGCAACATCCTATGGAATCCTGGGGTTTGCAGTTTCGGGAGGGGCCAGGCGGCCCCTCCCGAAACTGCAAACCCCAGGATTCCATAGGATGTTGAAAGTGGGATCATCGCGCTATAACAGGCTAGTGCGGAAAGGGCCCTAGTTACTGGTAGTAAGAGCTTTTAAACGAAGATGTGCTTGCATTTTTGGCCCTACCCACGACTGTAACGTGGCCCCCAAGAACCTCTCTGACATTCAATTCAGCCTTTTGGCTGAAAAGAGGCTTCCCACCTTTGCTGTTAAGTTTATTATTTATGGCAGCCTAATGTCCCACCTCCTGATAAGAAAAATGAATACCTACCCAAACATATTAAAAAGATAAAGAGAATGAATTCAGCTTGAGAGCATAGAGCGGCTACATCTAGAGCAAGTTAATTTTTTTTCCTGGGCCACTTCCACACTAGACTGTTAATGGTGTGATTATTCCACTTTCAACCTCCTATGGAATCCTGGGGTTTGCAGTTTAGGGGGGGACCTTTAGGATTCTCAGCCAGAGAGCTCTTGGGCCTCAGGAAACTACAAACCCCAGAATTGCACAGGATGTTGAAAGTGGAATAATAGCACTATAACAGTGTAGCGCGGAAATGGCCAATTTCACTTCCTTTTCCGAAAGGAAGAGCAACCACGCTCCTTGCTTTCTGGGTATCACAATAAGAGGGATGCAAGCATCTCTCTCCAGTGCCTGCCATTCCTTTAAACAATCCATTATAGACTCTGGTGTGAACGATATTAGAGAAGGAAGAAAGCTATGGTCCTCCCTCGCTTTGTGGGAGCTGTACACGAAGGTTTTTGCATGACACTTTAAATGTCTGAATGGCATTTTTATCACCTACTCTCATTTCCCATTTTACCCTCCCAACAACTCCATGAGACAGCTGGTTTATTCAGTATTCAAGACGGTCAACAATGCTAAAATTCAAATAAAACCCAATGCAATTAAAACATTTTTTAAAGGTTGAAAAATAAAATTAAAAAAAACAAACACAACCCAGTACATTAAAAAGCACACATCCCCAACCTCAAAATAATCCAAAAAGGCTGACAAATGCTAATTTGCTGAAGACAATCTAGGGCGTTTTCACAATACACAATTAGAGCATTACAACTCCTTTTCGACTTCTATGGTAACACCCTGTGAAATCCTGGAATTTACAGTTTAGGAGAGGTACTTACAATTCTCCACCAGAGGCCTCCAGTGACTCACCAGACTATAAATCCCAGGCTTCCACAGGATGTGCCATGGCAGTTAAAGTGGAATCATAGTGCTATAAGAACACAGTATGAAAGAGCCCCTGGTAAGCTTCACGGTGAAGTGAGGATTTAAATATGGGTTTCCTCCACAACAGTTTTGAATTATAGCCACCATTTTGGCATTAAAGGAATGACCTTTGCCCATTCTCAGCTAAAATCCTGAAAATACAAGCCAGTTCCGCACTACACTGTTATAGTGCTATTATTCCACTTTCAACATCCTGTGCAATTCTGGGGTTTGTAGTTTCCTGAGGCCACAGAACTCTCTGGCTCAGAATTTTAAAGGCCTCTCCCTAAACTGCAAACCCGAGGATTCCATAGCATGTTGAAAGTGGAATAATAGCACTATAACAGAGTAGTGCGGAAATGGCCACAGTCTCCTTAGCTGTGCTATATATACCATATCTATGAGCCAGAATTTTTCTAATTTTTGGCTCCCACTGCTTGAAACTAAAACAACCTTTTTTAAAAAGTTTATTTTATTTCAATTGTCTCAGGCAATGAAAAGGTTGAATTTGGCCCTGCTGAGAACTGAAACACACGGAGATGACACTACAGTTCACAATGGGCTCCACAGTTTTGCACATCTACAGCGGGATTATTTAACAGCGACAGTCCTACCCCAGCCCCAACCATCATTCTTTGCAGAATAATCCCCTAGTAATCTGGATGAAATCCCGTTTTGTGTGGACAGATTCCAAGAAAATGTTGGTGACTTGAGACAGACCATGAAAATGTCCCCTCTCGTCACAGATGGTCAAAGGAAGAAATCTTACAATCATTGCAAAATTTGTTATATTTTACTGGTTCCCTCCACATTGTCACTAAAGACGTTTTGAAGGACCGGCAAGGCCAAAAGTAACCATGCCAAATGCCATCATTACAAGCCATTTTATGGTAGCTATTTATGGTAGCCATTTCCCCCTTTTTATTTACTGAAAAGTAAAGTGAATTTTTGGGTGGGATTCAGGGTTTTGGGGTGGCTTGGGATCCACAAAAATGGTTTAGGGGACACATGTGGTCCTTGAGTCATTCTTTTCCCACCCCCAGGGTATATTCACATTACACAACAAGAGCCCTTAGGGGCCTTTCCGCACTACACTGTTATCGTGCTCTTATTCCACTTCTAATATCCTGTGGAATTTTGGGATTTGTAGTTTACTGAGGCCAAAGAGCTCTCTGGCTGAAAATTCTAAATGCCCCTCCTCAAACTGCAAACCCCAGGATTCCATACGAGGTTGAAAGTGGAATAATAGCACTATAACAGTGTAGTGCGGAAATGGCCTTAAGACACTCCTTTGACTACTTTGTAAAAGTTGTGGGAGGAAGACATTTAATGGTAAAATGTGAATAATATGTCTAGAAATATTATTGTAATGTATTGCATATTGTAGCATTACTACATTGAACGAAGTAAAAAGGCAATAATAAGTATAAATCAACTTAAACTTCATAAAAATAGTTTTGTAGATAAAGAATACAATTAGTTATTGTATTAACTAATTAAATTAGTTAATTAATTAGTTAGTTAATTAGTTAATTAATTAATTAAGCTAGTTATTAGTTGGTTATTGATATTTTATTATTTTAAGTAACTATAAAGAACCATTTTCTGGGGAGGTGGAAGTCACGTGTGTGCCCATTCTTACCCTTTTGGTTTTTGTCTTTATTTGCTAGTTTATTTAGACTGTTTATTTAGATAGCAGATGTGCATTTTTGTCTCCTTATGTGCTGCTTTATGTACTTTTAAACTGTTTTTAATTAAAAAAAAATACTTTAAACAGATACTACTTTAATGACCATGGCTTCATCCAATGGAATCTTAGGATCTGGAGTTTGGCGAGGAACTAGATCTCTCTGGCAGAGAAGCCTCAATACATCACAAAACTATAAATCCCAGAATTCCACAGAATAAAGCCATCACTGTTAAACTAAGTGCTATAATGATGTAGTGTGGACACATCACTAGCTTAAATCCGACTTTTAGCTCTGACCAGAGAAGACACACTGAATTTCTTTGAATGTTGATGCACATTGCTATTGATTCAGTGGCCGGACCTAACCAATTTGGACTAAAAGGATTTATACAAAAGAGCTCACTTTTAACATCTAATGCTATTTTTATTTCAATATAAATGTACGAACTCAGACAAAAATAGAACCAAATCATTAATTAAGAGAATGAGGCCTTTCAATGATTACATTCCTCAGAAAATCATGGGTGAAATTCTAGGAAAATCAGAGTACAACCAGCTAAGGAGAAGTACACTTATTATTCAGACAGTTGGGATATGTACATTATATTGCTGAATCATAGTAAGAAAGAAACCCATGACTCTAATCTGATGGTTATGATGTGATTACTGGTAGCACTCCTTTTGCTTTTTAAATGTATTAATAAATCTTATAAAGCTCGCCTCTCAAGTACAATTTTTTGAAGGCAGCTAAAATACATCAAAAACTTGGGCCATTTCCGCACTAGCCTGTTATAGCGCGACGATTCCACTTTCAACATCCTCTGGAATCCTGGGGTTTGCAGTTTCGAGAGGGGTCGGCCAGCCCCTCCTGAAACTGCAAACCCCAGGATTCCAGAGGATGTTGAAAGTGGAATCATCGCGCTATAACAGGCTAGTGTGGAAATGGCCACGTTCAAGAACAGAAATACAAAATGGCAGGACACTGCATCCAAACAAAAAGCAATGGACAAAAGCAGCATCAGATCAAGAAATTAAAGGACAAATTACTTTTTTAAAAATCCTTGGACACAATGACAAGATCCTTAGCGCCCAAAGGACAAAATGTAGGTCTGCAGGCAACTCTCCTGAACAACCCACAAGTTTCTGAGCAGAGTGTGTTTTACAACTGGGCAGCTTCCAGTTCACTATCAAGTTGAACAGAGTCACTGAAAGAGAAACCTCCCAAAATTACCCCAGTGCATGGCAACCCTGATATGCAGCAAGCAACGGCAAAAGGCACGGATGTTTTTCCACTTAGGGCGGTGTTGTGAAAAGACACACATTTGGCTGGAGACGAAATTTCAGCCGCACTAGCACAACACCTTGAAAATGAGGAAAGTAGTAAAAGAGTTCTTGGGGAGGGGGGAGTCCCTTCGGCCAAAGTTGGGACCTTTCCAGGCTGATTCAGGGCTCATCCACAATTGCACAGACTACTTGGGGTAGTTCGTGACAGCCCTAATATTTCTGGTCTGGTCCCACATGTTTGTTTTTTTTGAGGGTTCGGCGGTAACCCGAACATTAGCATGGCACCCACTGACTCATCGCCATCATTATGGATCAACGACAGCATTTCACATTGAAAAGCACACCCCCCCTGGGTATTTTGTGAACCCATAAGCACATCCCTTAAAGTGTGTCTTTTTTTTTCTATGGACTGTCTCTGAGAAATGGTATGTTTATTCAACCTTAAGCATTGCCAAAAAACTGGCATATATATGATGGGAGCTTCAAGCTGATAAAGAAGAAACTAGCACACAGAATACAGTAAAACTAGCACACAGAATACAATAAAAACCATGAAATATAAGAAAAAGAAAAAGGGAAGATACAAGAAGGAGATCTGGATAAAAGGCATGGACCGGAAAGCACTGACACAATGAAGGGCCATGCTTGTGCAAAAGCAGAACTTGAAGCAATTTTCCAGCTCTGAACACAATTATTCCTAAGATAACAACATCAAAAAGCAATTTTCACAGTCTTCATTATAGTAGAAGATTTATAGGAAAGGATATTATACACAAAAGAAGAGAGGCTTTAGTGGACATACCCCAACATCACACTGGTAAGTTGCCACCTGCCTGGGTTGCCCAAGCCTAGTAAAAATCACCTCCAGTAAGGGGGTCACTTTGTCTGATTCTGACATCAGACGTACACTTGCATTGCTGTTCATGTACCAAAGACCCCCAAAAATGTGGAGCTGTGCACAAGTGACTAATCAAAAATATTACGGCAGGCTTTACTTGCAAACTGGTCTTCCAGAACCAAAAGCAAGGTTAAAGCATTGCAGGTTTGTACAGCTACCATACCTGTTCCATGGTTGGCAGGGGTCCATCTAGCCATCCTGGAGGTCCCTCCAAGCGGACTGACGCCTACTTACAGGGCTCGGCATAGTATGTTTTCAAAAAAGGAGAGATGCATAGACTTGAGGTGTGGCAGAAAGAAAGAAAAAAAGGGGAGAGAGGAAGCAAGCTTCTTGTTACTTAACAGGAAAGGGAGTGGCGAAGGAAGTGGCATAATTGAATGCAATGCTAAAGCCCTTTTTTGGGAAAGCCCCAGCTAGCAAAGATCTTTCATGAGGGCTTCCTAGAGATAGGAAAAGCCACACAGAGAAGAGAGGAAGTGGCTTAGAAAAACTGAGAGAGAGAGAGAGAGAAAAGAGATGAGGCACAGGATGGTTGTGGCATCTTTGTTCTCTGCCAGCATTGCAACACTGGCTTTTTGGCAACAAGAAGACTCAGAGATGCTCAACGTAATATAGATCTCCTTTCATCCATGCCAAATCCCACACTCCTTAGTAGCTGGGTAAAAAACAAAACAAAACGAAAAACCAGCAATGAACAAAACTGCGAAAGTTGAAGGAAGGACAGCATGGGGAAGTATAGGATGGCATGAGAGGGGTGTAGTGGAGGGGGCACAAAATGAGGACATTGCTCCGAAGAAGAATTCTGTCTCCCCAACAAGGCTATTTTGATCCAGCCTTTGGTATTTCTAGAACTGCAATAACTTAAAAAGTCAACTGTGCATTGACAAACGCAGTTTAGCTGTCCAAAGAAATGGGGAGGCAAAGTGACAAAGGGAATGAAAACACAGCAGACTCTCTCTCTATCTATATATATATATATATGAGTGTGTGTGCGCACATACACATCTGAATGCTTCTGGAGAGATCCTCCCCTGTATCTGCCCAGTGAGGTCAATACTGTACACTGTGAAAGGGCTAGGCTGGAAAACGTACAGTTGCCCCTCCACTTTTATGTGGGTTCAGGGTACAAACCTTCGTAAAAGTGAAAAAAAAATCGAATAACTCCCTCCTCCTCCCTTCCCAGACTCCCTCCTTCCCATTCCCATGCAAAAGGGAAGGGAATGCGGGGAAGGCTCACACGAGCCTTCTCACCCGCCCCTGGAGCCCCCGCCCCACCATTCCTATGCATTTTGCCCTGGCACAGAGAACTCACGTGAGCCTCCCTCCCTTCCTTTCCATTTTGCCTTGGTACAAGTTCTCTGTGCTGGGACAAAACACACAGGAATGGCAGGAAGAACTCCAGAGGGGGGAAAGGAAAGCTTGCATGAGTTTTCCCCCAGACCCCTTTCCCTTCCATTTTGCATGGGAAGGGCAAGGAGGGAGCTCCGGAGGGGGGAAGGAAGGCTTCTGTGAGCTTTCCCTCACCCCCCTTTCCCCTTCCACTTTTGCCTTGGTGTGAGTTCTTTGTACTGGGGCAAAATGCATGTGAACGGGAAGAGAAGAATGGGCATTCACAAACAATCAAATTTGCAAATGTCAAACCTATGTGGCGGGAGCACTGTATTTCAATCAATTAAGTCAAACAACATGTTTCTTTCAAATATTGGGGAACCTTGACCAGAAGAATCCTGGACTTGGGCACTTGGGGACTAATTCTGTGCAAAATTCACATGTGGATGATTTGTATAGAATACTTTTATTCTGTGCATAAAATAGCTTTTTCTGCATAGGAAATATCATTCCCATGTAGGAATACAATTTCCTGTTCAGAAAAAGCTGTTTGCTGTGCAAAATGACAAAGTGTGAAATTTGACACAGAATTAGGCCCCAAACTGCAAATATGTTTAGGAAACTGTATTTAAAAAGTGTCTCTCAGTGGGAAGGAAATTGCTAAAATTACTCATTGCTTCCTTCAAGAGGACATTTAGTGAAGAATTACATCCCTAGTGAGGCCATGGGAGAGGGCTCTCTTAGCAGAATGCTTATGAAGACCCAATGTTTGTTTCATTTAGGCACCAAATAAAAACATGACTGTTTATAAAAGTCCTTGAGCCTCACTCTAATCCATACTGTCAATGCATTTAATATGTTTTAGTCTACTTAAATTATTTTTATTCTTTTAATCCATTTTAGATTGGTTTTACTTATTCACTGCTCTGGGAAGCTTTTAATAGGATGAGATAAAAATATTTAAATATTTAAATAAATAAATTATGCATGGTGAAGAAAAATTCTAGGTGTGAAAGATTTCCACTGTCTCACTCTGCAGTGCTAGAAATGTGGGGAGTGAAAGAAAAATGGATAAGGGCATTTCTTATTTGGAGGGGCATTTTCTTTCCCTGCGCACAAGAGAAGTTGTGTTCTGTTCATTCTCTATCGGGACATTGTCAGAATCGAGTCAGAAGTAATTCTAGGCAAAGTCAGAATCAGTAGAAATGTACTCACTGCAACTTCAGAAATAAAAACCTATAATATTAAATGTCTAGTTTGTTGTGTATTTACTTCATAGGAATTTACAAAAGTTCTCTTGTTCAGAAAAAAAAATGGATCAAAGAAATATATTTTACTTTCCATCAATCTAAATAGTCTAATGAATTCATGTGGTAGTGATGAAATGCCTGCCTTCTGCTACCAGTTTACTATGGCAAATTTGTTATTGCTAATTAATATATATTTGGCATTTATGAAGGGGTTGGGAGTCAGAGAATGCAAAAATGGAGGAGTCAGAGTTGAAGGTTTGGCATACCAACTCCACAACCATGCTTGCGACATAGGATAACAGCAAAGAAAGAATGATGCCCTTCCTCTCTTCCAGTACTAAACGGTGGCCTCGGAATCTGTGAGCCTTTGGCTGATGTTTCCCGGTGAATTTCCAGAAAAGAAAGAAATCACTGTAACCAATGGGTACAAATATGATGCTAGTCCATGGAACATTGGGAAAAAAATGCCCATTTCTCACATCAGATAGGCTGAGAAACACTGCTCTATGCTATGGTGTGGAACAAGAGAATTCCATATTCCATTCTTCTGCAAAACATCAACACGTTTTGTTTTGAACACTTCAGTCCAAGTTGTTCAATTTAATATGCTTCCACCACCTAAATAAGCTTGGAAAAATCAGGTCACTGTACCACTCCCCAAATTTCACAGCCAATCGGAGTAGTGGCCATGCAACTGGGGGATCTGCGGAGTTGTAATCACTCAGACTTTTCAAAGCTCTGCCGACAACTAGAGAAATTCTGAAGCTGTGGGGGGAAAGGTCCCCTCCCAGGGTGGATAAAAAAAAATAAAATGAAAATTTCAGAGAAAATGCAGTATCAATGCCATTTACACACTGAAAGTCATTTTGTCACTTTTTTATCCCAGTGGAGGGCAATACATTTGAAAAGACTGGGTGATACCGTGAAAATGTAATATTAATCACATTTACAGACTGAAAGTCACTTTGATGCTGTTTTTTGGGGAAGAGGTCAGAGGAAAAAGAAATTCGAGGAAAACTGAAAAAATGGTTACTACTGTTGCCATGTACAAATTGAAAATCTCTTATTTTAGGAACAGAAATTTTATATATACACACGCACACAGACACACAAACACACATGTGTGTATGTGCAGATGGGTGGGTATGAATGGATGTCTTGACTTGGGATAGAAGTATCACATCTAACACACTATAGTTTATTTGCAAAATGTTCTTAATTGAACCTACTCTTTAAAATTTCCTTTATTGAAACAAATTGAGTTAAAATATTTGGGACAATAAGAAACCCCTTTGTTTTTGCCAGTTTATGAGGAGCAGACAAAAAAAGAAAAGAAAAGAAAACACCAACATTAATAAAGAACAAAAACGTTATTATGCCTTCTTTAGTCCTCTATCGCACTAACTAAACAGACATAAAACACTCATAAAAATGACTGGAAAAGGAAACCCAGACTAGGAGTTTCAACATAGTTTTACAGAAAAGCCTATCTCTACATAATTTTAAAAAAATAATGTGGAAAGAGTAAACGTAGGAGCACCTTGTTTTAAATATTTGGAGAACGATTTCGGGGGGGGGGGGAATTCTTCCCTTTTTTTTCATGTTTTTCCATCCAACCTTTACATCTCTACCTACAACCAGTGTACAAAGAACAACACTGAAAAACATACCTCTTTACCTCTCTTGATGTATGATTTTATAGCTATCCCTTAACTCACAGTTTGAGGACTCCGTGGCTGATCCACTCCGTGGCTGATTCTGATAATCACACTCCATGAAGCATCAGATTTTCAGCCATGTAGAAAAAGCATTGCCCGTGAATTCTCAGATGGCAGAAAATGCTGGCCTAGGGTGCCTTTTATCAACTTTTGCTGGTATGTCTACTTTGGCTGCTACTGTTAGGCCCATTCACGCTATCCAATTATAGGCCACTTCCGCACGAGTCTGTTATAGCGCGACAATTCCACTTTCAACCTGCTATGGAATCCTGGGGTTTGCGGTTCCGGGAGGGGCCTGCTGGCCCCTCCCGGAACCGCAAACCCCAGGATTCCATAGGAGGTTGAAAGTGGAATCTTCGCGCTATAACAGACTCGTGCGGAAATGGCCACGGTGCTATTATTCTGCTTTTAACTGCCATGGCTGCATCCTATCGAAACCTGGGACTGGCAGTCCGGTGAGGCGCTAGAGAGCTCTGGCTGAGAATTCTAAATGCCCCTCCCCAAACTTCAGATCCCAGGATTCCACAGGACAGAACCGGAGTTAAAGTGGAATCACAGCGCTACAATTCCATAGTGCGAATGGGTCATTCTGATGTGATAACTTCCAAATTATGCATTCCACGTGAGCCGGAAGCGAGGCATTCTGTGCTCTGTTTTTAGGAAGAAAAAGTGAAAGCTGCAGGGTAGAGCAACCTACTTGTTAACGGATGTAGATTGGTACTCTCACCTCTCCAATTTTAAAGCAACTACACTAATTGTTGTTGACCGACTCACTGATAGTCTGCCTTTCTCCTCCAGTTTCCCCAAACTGAGAAACAAATACAAACAAAACACACATGGTGGGAACTGTTGGGAAAATTCCAGCATTCTCTCTCCCCCATCTTGTTCTTAGAGCAAGTGGGCATAGCTAGCATAGGGCTACCTTTCTCTTTTGCATGCCAAAGCTCCACCATTTGCCTTTCTGTCATTTAAATGCATGATCATAAATACCTTCGGTGTTCAGGTGATCAGGTCATCTGACCCCGGACAGTTGCTTGGGTCATCGGTCTTATAAAAGAAAGAGACCCCTCTCAGCTCTCTCTCATCTCCTCCATTTTTGCTTCCTCTTCCTCCTCTCCGACCATGCTTCGCATCTCCATCAGAAGATGGTGAGTTAAGACCGAAGCTACTACTATTCATTAGCTAGTTAGGTTGTAGGCTCTCCCATACATATGTAAATGTAGAAGCCATTAGTAAACTTTTCTAAGTTTTTAATCTGAAGCTGCCTGCATTTGTTTTACTCCTTCAGTCAGTTTGAGATCAGAAAAGCCATACACAAATTTAGACACGCTTCTTCTGCTACTCTGGTAAAAGGAGGCTGAATCGTGACAGTTTTAGCTTCCATAGAATTTCCCAATAGGGCTAACATCTTGGGAAACTCTCATTTCCAACAGAAACATACAAAATGTTATTGCTAAAATGCAAATAAATTATAGAGTAATTTAAAATAAATAATTAAAAAGGCCAAAAAGTAAGTAAAAAATAGCACGAGACACTCTCAAAAGCCCTTTCCTTCCAAAGAATCAGTTCCCAACAGCCTGCTGAAATGGCAAAGTCTACAACTGTGAATGGAAGGATGGCACGGAAGGAACGACAACTAACTGTCAGGGCACAAAAATCAGAAAAAGCCCAGCTGAAAGAGGAGATCTGAGGCACTGCCACTGATGGAAAAATTATCTTTTAACATTAATAAAGGAAGACAGAAATATAATCATGGTTTTATAATATCTGATCTCCATTTATAAACTATGTCAACGGCAACACCAGTTTCCTTTCCCCTAAAGCACATAATAATCTATAGTAAGATGTTATCTCTTAATAGTGTGCTCTAAGCTGAGTGTGATGGTGTTTTACTGGGGTTTTTTTGTTAAAAAAACAAAACAGAGCCTGCTATCTTCCCTTCGAAGACAGTTTCCGAGTATATACTGTAGTGCAGGGCCATTCCGCACTACGATGTAACACTACAACAGTGTAAATGCAGAACGGCCCTTGGTCTGCAAAATATGCATGGCTCCTATTCTCTGGTCTTTCACACATGAAAACCACAAAACCCACAAAAGATATGGGCAAGCAATGTCAGAGGACCTTTCTGCAATACACCATTATAGTGCTATTATCCCAAATCCTGGGGTTTGCAGTTTAGGGAGGGGCATTTAAAATTCTCAGTCGGAGACCTCTTTGGCTTCAGCAAACTACAAAACCCGGAATTCTACAGGATGTTGAAAGGGGAATCATAGCACTATTACAGTGTAGTGTGGAAATGGCCTCAGTTCTGGGCACCTCATTTTAAGAAGGATATATAGACAAAGTGGAGCAGGTTAACCAAACGGTAACAAAGATGACGAAGGGTACAGAGAACAACTCATACGAGGAAAGGTTGAAGAAGTTGGACTTGTTCAACCTGGTGAAGAGAAGACTAAGCTGTGACATGATGGCACTTTTTAAATATCTCAAGGGCGGCCACAGAGAGGAAGGTGGAAGTTTGTTCTCTGCTACTCCAGAGGGTAGGAGCAGGTCTAGTGTTATTTTGCAGGAGGGTAGATTTTTATTGAGTGTTAGAAGGGACTGCTTAATGGTAAGAGAAGTCTGGCAATGGAACCAGTGCTTTGAGGGTGTTCCTGCATGGCAGGAGGTTGGACTGGACGGCCCGTGTGGTCTCTTCCAACTCTACATTTCTATAATTCTATGACCTAGGGAGCTGGTTTGGTCTTTCTCTCAGGATGCCTTCAAGAAGAGGATATACGGTTACCTGTTTGAGATGCTTCGGCTGGATTTCCTGCATGGAGTGGGGAGCTGGACTCAGCATCCTACAGCACCTGTTCCATCTCCACAGTTCTCTAACTCTTACGATGCTGATGGTCGATATACGGCACCACTGAGCTTGAAAAAAATGAGAATATGAGACTAGAAAGAACTGATTCTCCCAGCCGAGTTTTGCCACTATTTAACCATACTCACTGACCATAAAAAATTGCCTCCTGCAATTTGACAGGACATCTATGACTGACATGGTATCTACCGCCATTTCTGCACTAGACAGTTAGAGTGTTATTATTCCACTTTCACCATCCTAAGGAATACTGGGGTTTGCAGTTTAGGGAGGGGCCTTTGGGCTGGAAAATGTCTCAGTTACACAGTTCACAACATGCTTTAAGTGTTTGATAAAGAAACTCCCTTTTACAAAATCTTATAAAAATATTTTTATACCCAAATAGCAAATCCTTTTTTCCTCATCCTCTGTCTAGATGGAATATGTTAAGCAGCATCAACAACAGGAGGAGGGAGAAAGCAGGCTGCAGAAACAGACACTCCTTTTGTGCTTGTTTTGCAGCAGCATGTTTGTAATATAGAAATACAATGAAGTTGGCACTGAGAAAGAATGGGATGCTGCTCACTGATCCCTCTGTAGTTGCGTGTACCTGCCTAAAACAGGCCCTTATTTACCATATGTGAGGAAGAGGGAGAGCACATAAGCCAGCTTCATCTGTGTTCACCATCAAGTTCAAAAGGAATAGCGCTAGAATTCTGTCTACTAAAAGGGAAATCATAAGTGGAGATCAGTGGAAGAAAAAGTCATACCTGGGTGCATCTTAGAAGAAATTCCAAACTGGGCATTAGAAGGTTCAAAATATTCTTGTTCACTTATTCAAGACTAATTTATTTGTTTCATTCATGTACGTATTATTTGTTCTAAATAAAACGCTTGCTGAAACATGACGACCTGCAGCTCTTATTCTCCCCATGTTATTTCTGCCTCTAGTACCAAATTTTCTGTTAAAAGAGGTAAGACACAGGGACACATCTACTTTGTTAACTGAGGAATATCTGTATCTATGGATACCTTTTATCATTACTTACAGAGCAGTTTAAATTTTTGTTAACAGTAAATGACCAACAAAATTCCAATTTTTCAGAACTTTAGAAACTACTCGTCCTGATTAGCCTTTCAGGATTTTTTCTTCCTCCACAAAGTTATCTTTGCTGCAGGTTTTTGCTTTCTACAGAATCAAAGCCATTAGGCTCAATCCAACTCACAATTAAGGGCTCTGGGGCTGAGTCGTAGTCCCAAAAAATGCAACTCTTCCAAACTGTTCACTTTCCCATATAGGGCCAAGTTACACAGCTCACAGCATTCCAGCTTGTTGTTATTCTGTACCTTGAAGTCATTGCTCACTTACGGAAACCCTAAGATGAATCTATCCTGGGGTTTTCTAGAGGCTGAGAGTGTGTGACGCACCCAAAATTACAAAGACTTTTAACTCTGTTTTAACGGCTGTAAGTTTTCCTGAGTCTCACATGGAAGAAAAGACAAAATATAAATAAATAGGAGGAGGATGTGGAGGAAGAGGACCAGCAAAAAGAGAAAGAAGGTGTGTCTGAGGGCAAAATCAAACCTGAATTCTCACTGAAAGCCAAAACGAGTGAGCTGAGACTGTCATTCCTTGGAGATATAATGCAACAACATGACCCACTGGAAAAAAAAATAACTGATGGCAGTAGGAAAAGAGGAAGATCACATTGTAAGTGGATAGATTTAATGAAGAAAGCTACAAGCTCGAGTTTGCAAGACCTGAGTGGGGCTGTTAATAACAGGGTCTCGTCATTCATAATGTCCTTCATTCATAAAGTTGCTGCAAATCCAAGCTGAAGGATATGTAGAATTCTCAGCCAGAGAGCTCTAGTGCCTCATCACACTACAAATTCCAGGATTCCACAGGAGGTTGCCATGAAAGTTAAAACAGAATCATAGCAGTATAAAAAGGTGCCCCTAGAAACAAACCTCAAGATACGGCTATACAGAAGTGGTGAGACGATCTGAGTCTCAGTGTCTTAGCTTATCGGAATGGAAGCAGGTTTAGCCAGCTTCTCAATGTATCTTCAAGTAATCCCTTATCTTTTCCTATTAAAAAAAATAACTGTCACTCATTCTTACAAAGTAAAAAGCACTTCTGCTTGGAGGCAAAAGCAAGCACTGATTATTATTGTTTTTTCCCCCTCAAATAATACCACATAACGAAGTGGCTTGGTTTTCTTTTTGGTTATTTTTTCCCCTCTAGAAGCATAATTAATGTGTATTTCATCTCTGCTCATCTGCATTTGCTCATGAGTGGTAGCTTTTCCTGTTTAGTACGCCCAGCTTTGCAAACACGGCCATAGAAAAAAAAATCAATAACCCACAAAAGTGTGTTATCGGCTGCCTGCCCACAGCAACCTATGTTGTCGTGTGTGTCCTAAAAAAGTAAGGGGCATGGGAGCAGAAGGAGTGAAAATTACAAATTTTGCACGGCTTTTATGAATGAATGCCTGCAGGTGATTCTTCCTTGACAAGGGGCTCTTTAGAAGCCTGAGCAAATCCGGGTCTGAAAAGAACTGGCTATTTATGGAGAAAATCCATGCATTCTTTACATCGCAAGTGTGCCTATGTTGTTTTGCTAGCTATATGGATTCTCCCTGCTTCCGGACCTCCAAGGTCCCAGACAGAAAGGGAAAGGAGCTAACAAAAAGGCAGGCTACAGCTGTTGTTTGCAGCACTGGGGGGGGGAGGTCTGGGGATCATATGGTCCTCCAGATGTTGATCTGTAACTGTCATCATCCCTAGCCAACATAGCACATGGCAAGAGACGACAAAACTCGGGAGGTTTACACACCCCCTGTCCGTAAATTAACGTTTTCTAGACATCTGGAAGGTAAGTACGCGGCCAGCACCCTACCTCAGGATTGTGCAGCACCCGTGTTTATGTACAGACGTCCCCTACTTATCTGACAGGTTAGGGACTGGAGCACTGTCAGAAAGTGGAAATGGTCAACAAGCAGAACCCGTTTACTGTAAGGAACATGAAGGACTTAGGAACGCTTGCAGTATGTGCATGAAGCTTGTAAAGTCTCTCAGCTGGCTTGGTGCCCTTTCCCCCCCTCTGAGCTTGATTTGCAAGGAACACACGCAACGTCCCAAGAGAGTCTCCATAAGCAAGAACTGATGAGAGCCTGCTGTTTTTATGCTTGCAATACAGACAAGTTCCAAAAAGGGGATCTGCTCTTTCCACAGGCAAGACTTGGGTCTCAAGCAAGCCTCTATAGGTAAGAATAACTGATGAACCCCGCATTGAACTAATGGAACTTGTTGTTAATTTGGAATCATCAAAAAAGCGAGTCATCAGATAACAGAGTGTTGAAAGGCGGGGGCATCCTATAATTAATTGTATTGAATGCCAGCATTGGAAAACTGAGCCAAGACACCATATTTGCATCTGAATGCACACTGAAATGCCCAATACACATCTATGGCCCATGGTTCTACATGTACAACTCCACTTCTTCAAATTAGAATGGAATCCAGATGTTCTGCATCACGCAAAAATGTCCAGCAGTTTCCGCAGGGGAAAGTTATCCATGCATAAGACACCGACCCATTTGAACTGTGGTGCTGCAGGAGAGTTCTACAGATAGCATGGGCTGCCAAGGAAATGGGCCTGCGAACAAATCAAGCCTGAACTCTCATTAGAGGCTAAAGTGATTAAACTGAGGCTATCATACTCTGGACGTATCATGACTCAGTGGAAAAAAATGACGATGCCAGGTGAAGTGGAGGCCGATAGGAAAAGAGGAGGACTGCTACTGCAGGTAGACTGATGCAATCAAGGAAGCCACAGCTCTGGGTTTGCAAGATCTAAGCAGGATTACTGATGACTCTTAAGGGTCTTGCACTCATAAGCTCGCCGTAAGTCAAAGATAATGGCAGCAAATAACAACAACCGAAGTCACAGGACCCCAAGAGCCTCAGGCAGCACAGGGACCACACAGTTTCCACCCCTGCTTTAGAATCAGAATAAGGTGACTAAGAATGAATAATAAATAAATCTTTATTGCTCAGCTAAAAGCCATTGCAACTCACCACAGTCAGACAAAATACATCTAAATAACAAAATAGGACATTACGAACGATAATAGACTCATATAAAAGCTAGCATACAAAAACATATATAAGGAATAAACAATCAATGTAATAATTTAAAAAAATCAGAGTGATAAAAATATAAAATATATCTCCAAGATGGTATGATGTAATCCAATATACAATTCAATATAAAATTATATAAAATTATATAAAATATACAATTTAAAATTACACTTATGTATTCTATAACGCCAGGATCAATTACTTTTATCACCTCCGTATTGTTCATGGGGATAGTTTTGATATCTAGATCTTATCTTACTTGCAACTAATGCAAAATTTGCAACCATAATAGTGACATAAGGGTCGTTATCAGCTAAGAGTCCAGAAATCTGCTCAAGAGGTGGTCTACTGGAAAAGGGAGAGGAGTGGAGGAAACAATTAAGGAACTTTTGCCTGGGAGATGTATACAGAGGGCAATGTAAAAGGTAATGTTGGATGTCCTCTACAACCCCGTTCTCACAGATGCAGAGTCTTTGGTGGACAGATATTATCATATCTTCCCTTCAAATAGGCAGATGGCATACACTGAAAGCGTAAAGCTGTGAATGCTTTTCAAAGTGGGGAGAAGGCAAGGTTCAAAAAATATTGCTCTATTCCAAAATATGTTTTATATAATGGGTACCATAGGTCACCCCATTTAGAAGCGAGGCAGATTTTTTCTTTAACCAGTTGTTTAATTTTTTTGGCAGAATAGGTGGGTAAGGCTTCTAAATTGATCTCAAAATGGAGGAGTATAGGCCTTATGGAATTTGTCCACGAATTTTGGAAGGGGGACTGTAATTGCTCTAGAAAGCATTTTCTGGGAAGCCTATTGTTGTTCATACTGGCCAGCTTCAGCCAGTATAAAGCTAAAGCCACCTGTACTCCAGCTTGTAAAGAGGCTAACCCAATTTCCGCTCTTAAAATAGATGCAGGGGTACCTTTTGGGGCGGTCAGCAAAGATTTAAAAAAAGCATTCTGAACTGTTTCTAAAGGAAAAGAGTTATCATATCCCCAGATCTCCGCACCATACAATAATTGGGGAGCAATTTTCTTTTGGAAGACCTCAACAGTAGGAGCAACCAAATTCCCCCTGTAAAATTTATGAAATCTCAGTAGAGAATCAATAGAGTGAGTGGCTTTCAGCTTGACTGCCTGGAAGTGCGTTTTCCATGACAGTTTTGAGTTAAAACCCAAACCCAGATATTTAAAATAAGTTTGCTGTTCTGTGGGGGTTTCCATTAAGTCTCCAACTATGTGGTTTCTTCTTCTTCCCAAAAACCACCACTTTGGTTTTAGTATGATTTACTATTAATCGCTCTTTTAAACAAAAGGCACTCAACTTCTTTAGCAGTCTCCACATCCCAATCAGAGTGGTAGCGATCAAAACTATGTCATCAGCATATAGGAGAATCGAGAGTTTAACATCTTGAATGGAAACTGGAAAACATTCTGGGCCACTCATCTCTCTGACAATACCGTTTATATAAAAATTAAATATAAAGGGCGCCAGAAGGCATCCCTGACGAACTCCTCCGTCTGTAGAGATATTATCAGACAAAAGTCCATTCGCTCCAAGTCTAACCCTGAGGGAGGTATTAGTATGTAACAGCTGGATTAGAAAAAGCAGTCTTCTGTCAATATTAGTGTCAGCTAACTTTTGCCAAAGGTGATTTCTATCAGTAAGATCAAAAGCAGAGCTGAGGTCCACAAAAGCAGTGAAAAGTTCTTTTCTACCTTTTTGGGAATATTTTTGAATTACATGGTGAAGGGTGAAGCACTGATCAATCGTAGATTTGCCCTTCATAAAGCCTGCTTGTTCTTCTGCAATAACATTGTTATCAATAGTCCACGACTCCAACCTACCCAGCAAGTACTTAGTATATAATTTGGACACTATGCTTAATAAACTAATAGGTCTAAAAATTTTTGGGTCATCCTTAGAACCTTTCTTGTGAATGGGAACAACTATGCTCACTTTCCATCCCTGGGCGATTTTCCCATGTTGGTTAATATAGGTGAAAAGTGAGGCAAGGGTTGGAGACCACCAACCAGGATTTGATTTAAGTAGTTCACCAGGGAGCATATCTTCTCCAGGTGATTTTTTAATGGGGAGGGAGTTAATCAAGGAGTTAATTTCATCAAGAGATACTGGATCCCATTCAGGACAACAAGAAAGTACAGGGATGACCAGGCTGGGCTTCAGAGTGGACGCAAAGATAGTATGGTTGAAGAGGGAGAAGAAGTGAGCCTGCCACTGAGCAGAGGTGATTTGATTAGCAGTTGAGTTGTGTACGCCCCTTGTCCCTTTTGCCACCATGGCCCAGAATTTAGTAGAATCCCTTTCTGCAACCTTGCAGGAAGGTGACTAAGAATTTTATTTACTTTTGCATTTTATAATAGGGAAAGCTGCAATTTTCCTTCCTATTCAAAACAGAAGAAACTCGAGATTAAAATAATTTGAATGTGCGAGAAACTGAGACTTGCAAGATTCATCCAACCAGACCCAAGACTTTGACTGAAAAGTTTGGGTTGGAATCCTTGCACATTGCACCATCCTAGTGCTAAGCTAGGACTGCCACTTCCTTTTCTGAGAGGTTCCTCTTATTTAACACATGAATGGCACATAAGTCACAACATGGTCTTCACCAGGCTGGGAACAGCCGTACCTCCTGAATTTGGCCAGAACAGAGGGTGAAGAATTCATTTTGTTGAGATATCAAAATGATCATGAATTACGTCTTCAGAGAGAAAGAACTTAAGATTTAAAAAAACAAGAATCAAAAGACAGACCGTTGAATTTCTCCATCCTAGTATCAGATATAGTTTACAATTCCTAATATAGTCCAGATGTACATTAGCTGCCCCTCCTCTATTATCCATGGTCTTTGCTTTCTGTGGTTTCAGTTACCTGAGGTCAACCTTTTCCTCTCAGACTCATCTTCTTCCCTCCCACCTATTGCCCTGATCCGTCCCCAGGCGTCCAGGCAAGAGTACCCAAGTGGCCTCCTCCAGCCCCTGCCACCTGCACCTTACCTGACTGCTCGCCTGTCTGCACCAACTTTGAGCACCTGTCCACCAACACCAACACTGGGAACACCTCTGATATCACCAGAAATAGCCTTCCAGCTTCATAGGGATCACAGAGAGGCTTCATACTTTCTGGTATTATAAAGTCCTCTGTGGTCCCTGAAAAGCTAGAGGGCTACATCTGGTGATGGTACAGGGTTTGCTACTATCTGCAATTTCAGGCATCCATGGGAGGGTTTTAAAATGTATCCCCTATAGATAAGGGAAGGCTACCGTAATCTGTTTGCCCCTCTATCACAACTATATCCCATACTTTGGCGTACATCCTCACAGCAGCGCCCATATAGGTATGGGTGTACCTTCGAGCCACCTGTTGACTTATGGTAACCCCATGAATTTTTCACAGAGTTTTCTTAGCCAAAGAATACTCAGAGGTGGTCTTGCCAGTCCCTTCCTTTGAAATATAGCCCCAGCTTGACTTTCTCCCATCCAAGCACTAACCAGAGCTAACTGCTTAGCTTCCAAGATCAGATAGAATCTAGTGCCTTTAGGATATTTAGGCAGTTCAAATTCCATATACAATCATATAAATTGGACAGGACCCAATTAAAAACATTTCCAAAAAAAATTGTCCATGAAACAGTTATAAAAGCAACAAATGGGGCCATTAAAAAGAATTTTTCTTTTTAATTGGGAATTCACTACCAATATTTTAATTAAATATTTACTAAAGAAACACAGAACTACATTTTTCCCCATAAAAGAACACAAGAGGCAAGGAAAATGTTGCAATAGGAACACACAAGACTCTGAGCTCATTTACTCCTTAGTTGTTAACCTCTGTAATCCTTCTGAGGCTTTAAGATTTAAAATCAGACAAGTGCAGATGCCCCCAAAGCATATCTATAAAGGCCTGGCAACACTGGGGCAGATAAGCACCTATTAATCACTGGTTAAAGCTCCATAAAAGACAGCTTAAAAAGAGTCAATAGCTATTTAATCAGCATTTCCCCTTAGACAAAATGGAATGCATTTCCTAACTCCCTTCTGAAAAGCATTCCTGAGCAGCTGCAGTGGAGAAGCTCCCGAAAAGAGGCAGGAAAGGAAAGGTAGGCCAAATGGAGGATATCTGTTGCAAAGAAAGGTCGCCCATCTACCTTCTGCCAAGATAACCTACATGCCAAAAAGAAACCTAAATTCAGCTTACAATATAAATTATGCAAAACCCTAAAAATAATGCTCATAATACATTCCTTAAGACAGCTTGCCAAAAATCTCAGGCACTTTACTCTGGGCTCATAACAACTAAGAATGCTACAAAAATGGTCTCCCTGGGGCTATGGGATGGTGGGATGAAGGCTTAGAAAATTCAGTGCTGGCTCTCAAATATTAGAGAAGAGGATAGAGGCAGGAAAGGAGGGCAAGACAAGCAGGACTGTGGAGTGGGCATACCAAACCTTTGCCTCTGATTCAACTCTGACTTCTGCATAAATGGCAAATGTACATTAATTAGTAATAACAAATTTACTGCAGCAAAATGGTAGCATAAGGCATTTCATCACCATCATGTGAATCGTCAGGTCACTTAGATTAATGGAGCATCAAATATATTTATTCCATTAAAATTTCCAAGCAAGAAAGCTTTCCTAAATTTTTACTGAAGTACCTATGCTAACTAGCTAGGCATTTAATGCTGTAAAACTGGTGCCCATATATTTCCACTGACGCCCAATTTACCCAAAATTGCTTCTGACTCCAATTCTGTGATCCCACCTTTGAACCCAGGGCAAGAACGGAATAACAGGGCTGGCAGAGAACCGTGGAATCACACTTGAGGGAACCCCAGAACGCCAACTTTGTCTAAATGCAGGCAGCTGAATCCATTTAGGAAAGGTTACCATTCAACAGCAGAACACATGATATACTTGCACAAAGCAGACCCTTCATCAAGGCTGGCGATGGGAAAGCTGATGGAGAGATGCAGCCAGTCAAGGAAATCAATACTGGTACATAAGACTCCTCTGTCAACACGGATTGCAAATAAATCCACAAAAAAGCATCGTCTTTCCTCGCCCTTATATGCTTCTGCAGCCTACCCAAACCTGATACCCTTCAGATGTATTGGACTGAAATCCGCATCATCTCCGGCCCGTTGCGTTAATACATTTACGGTACATCATCATTCTTGCTAAAAGGAGGAAACACTGCGCGCTGTTTGAAAGACTTTCCTGTTTCGACTACCTGGAGGCGATTCTAACTACCCGCAAAAGACCATGTGATGAGGCCACTGAAAAGGCACAAATGGCTTCTTGAAAATCTGATTTGGTATTCACGTCGGAGTTAGGAGAGGCAGTGCCCTTCAATCCACATCTATGCTAAGAAGTCACATTACCATCTTGCTCCCCTTTCTTAGAGAGCATGCGAAATTGCAAATGTTGTTTCTGGAGTGTCACAAGATCCTTTGGGCCAGAAATGAACTTTCATTCTGCAGGGCTCATTCAGAGCTTAGAATATTTATTTACTTATCAGACCAACATGCTGGGAATTGTCATTCAAAAATAACTTTTACAACCTCTAGTGATACCTACTTCCCTTGGTTCTCACCTCTGTCATTGCATACACTGCATTGTGAGAATCTAGCTATTTTCTTTTGCAGGGTGTGTTTTTATTCATTCTACCGTTCGTGCACCCTGGAAGGGCCGCAGAGGTGATTTAGAAGCTTAAACATACATTTTAAAAGAAAAACCTTGGAAGTATTTCTAAGCTGTTCATTGTCTTGTTTTTTAAATTCTTCTTCAGTGTTGTAACTCATCAATTCTGACCTGCATTTTGTTTCAATTCGTGGTATAAGCCGCAAAAGTGGGATATAAGTAAATAAATAAGCAAAACAGAAGTAGAAAACAACACGAATCTTCAAATCAACTACCCAAAAACAGCCTTGGAATGATTTAACACTTAAAAAAAAAAATTAGACTCTCAGCACAGGTATGCCAGAATGAGAACTAGAGAGGACTCCTTTTCCTTAAAAGACTGGGTAGAAATGGAAAAATGAAGGTGTTGTTTGTAAAACAACTAGGCAACAGGCAACACCTGCTGAAATATCCACTTCCACACAACCACTAAAGGTCCCAGAGCCGTCTCCAGTTTTCAGTAATTGAAAAAGGGATTTTTCTTCCTACTACCAGCTGCTGAAGCTGATGTTAATGAACGCAGAATCAGGCGGAATAAAGAACTAGGCTGTCCTGTGTAAGTGAATCAATAGGAAATTGCTTCTATAGCTAAAAGTTTCTTTGAATTTCAAGTTAGGCTTCCTCCAAGAAAATGGGTCTTTCCAGTCCATTGGGAATTTACTACATTTTTAAGGAAGAAACTAGCCAGTTCAAGTTAAGCGTTGCTGGTCTTACGCAGATATAGTCTGAGATCCTGTACCCCCCTTGGCATAATCACAGGGATGGAGAAGGAAAAGGTGGCCTCTTTAAGGTCTTTAAATATTTTTGGTATCTTTCAAGAGTGCCTTACGTGTATCTTCCTCCATGGCAGGGGGTTCAACCAGATGGTCCTTGCAGTCCCTTTCAACTTTAAGAGTCTATGGCCATTTCTGCACAATGCTGTTACAGTGCTATTATTCCACTTTCAACCTTGTATGGAATCCTGGGGTTTGCAGTTTAGGGATGGGCATTTAGATTTCTCAGTCAGAGAGCTCTCTGGCCTCAGGAAACTACAAACCCCAGAATTCCACAGGAGGTTGGAAGTGGAATCATAGCACTATAACAGCGCAAGGCGGAAATGGGCTATGATTCTAACCCCAGCTCAGCGGAATGAAAACATCTTGCATGGCTCCTTAAAAAACAGCAGGAATGGGAATGGTTAGGTATGCTTTTTAAGAGGGTTACCCCAGGGTTGTCTCGTCCATTAGGCAGAGTGCCGAGGGGCCGAAAACAGGATTTTAGGGCCTATGAAACATCCCTAATGGTATGTCAAAGTGAGGTGGAGAGTCAAACACAACAATAGAGAAAGACCTACAAAAACCTTGATGTGGCCCTGAGGCCCACCCATCTGATTTCGGAGGCTAAGCAGGATTGGCCCTGGTTAGTACTTGGATGGGAGACCGCCCATGAATCCCATGTGCTGTAGGTTGTGTTTCAGAAGGAAGAATTGGCAAGACCACCTTTGAGGATTTGTTGCCTAAGAAAACCTTATGAAATTAATGGGGTCAACAGAGTACATGGGGGGGGGTGTCCAGCAGCAAGAAATAGTAACAAACACCCCAAGCATGGGGGGACATCATCTTGCCAGTCAGAAAACAAAGGTGGGGGGCAGTGGGCAGAAAGAGGCTCTCACTGGCTGAAAGCTCTGTCCCTCCGATGGTGGCTATGCCCCTAGAAGGTGGTTCGACCAAGAGCCCCATCTCACTTCGACCTTCGGAAAGTTCTTCTTCGAATGTTTGGCACTCATGCTGGGAGCCAAACTTTGACATCCCACAAGCAGGAATGAGGAAGCATGATTCTTTTTTATTTTCCTCCTTGACTGTGAGATTGTAAGATGTTTTCTGCTGTTCACATGAGGTTTCGTCACGTTTGTGAGACTGTGCAAAATTGCAATATGGTCACTGCCGCCTTGTGGCACGAGCTCTTAGAAATCAGAGCCTCAGACGGGTTGCTTATGGCATTGGAGTCTATCCAGCCGTCCTTCTCTGTGTGTGCTTTGCTTCCAATTAAAAAAAAAAAAAAGACCAATGACATCTGGCACAAATTGCAAGTGAATTAAAAGTAAAAAAAAAATCCACTCATCTCATTCTTCTGCTGGAGTCGAGAAATCATATGCTTGTTAACTGACTCTCAATGGTCTGTCACAGCCTGCTCATTCGGTACAAGCAATTTTGTGACATTTTTTCTTCACACTCCTGCTTTATCCTCACCAAATATGCTGCCCTTGATGGCAGTGCAAAGAAACAGGGCTTCTAAGGGTCTTTCTATACCATACAGTTATTTTATTTGCTATGAAGGAACTACAGAAGATCTTCAACATATACAGTGAGCCCTCCTCTCAAGCAACCTCTGTATGCATGAATGCAAGGTTGCAGGAAGTATTGCATCCCGTAATAGTCAATAGATGCGGCTTGCAGGCGAACTCCTATTGCATCCACTGATCATAAAAGGCCACATTTTGCTTTTTGCTTTTTTTGGTTTTATGCAGGGGTCCCTGTAACAGAACCCCCCACATATATGGTGGGCACACTTTATCATTAAATACCAAAGTCAGATAACAGCATTTCTGATTTCTATGTGCTTGCAACAGCTGGGACCCTTTTACAGTGCATAATTACAACACTATAATTGTAGTTTAACTGCCCTAGCTGCAACCTGTGGAATTCTGGAGTTTGTAGTTCGGTGAGGCACTAGAGCTCTCTTGGCTGAACATTCTAAACATCCTTCTCTAAACTACACATCCCAGGATACCAAAGATGGTTGCCATGGCAGTTACAGTGGCACTGTAGCACTATAATTGTGTAGTGTTAAGGGGATACTGAAGAAAGCTGACAGGAAGAAGATCCATTCAACTGAAATGCAGTGATGAAGGTGAGTTCTATGCATACAGTGGACCACCAAAAAGACAAATAAATGGGTCCAATTGCAAATCAAGCTTGAACTCTCTAGAAGCTAGAATGACTAAACTGTGGCCATCATGCTTTGGGCATATCATGAGACAACCCTCACTGGAAAAGATAGAATTACTTAGTAATGGGCCAGGTACTAGGGAAAAAGGGAAGCCCATGTTACAGATGAATTGATTTAACCAAGGAAGCAACAGGGCTGAGTTTGCAAGACCCGAACGGAGCCTGCTAAGATGACCTGGGCTTATGGAAGTCTCTCATTCATAGGGTTGTGGTAAATTGAATTTGACTTGACTGCAACTAACAATGTACAATAAAATCGACGCTATTGTGAAGTCATGATTCCATCCCATAAAATCCTGGGAACTGTTATTTAGTCAGGAATTTGAAATTCACTGCTAGAGACCTCTAATCCACTCACCTGAACTACAGGACTCCTTAGAAGGGAATTCCAAGTACTCTGTCAAACTGCAGATCCCAAAATTCCGCAGAAAGGGGCCATGTTAGTTATACGAATTTTGTTTATTGTATCCATGTTATTCTTTTCCTGATGTAATCTTTCTCTTTTTTGTTCAATACGTTTTGTTTTTTGTCCTATGGTAATTGTAGCCTAGTACATGTTTCGAACTCTTTTAATAAAAATACTTTAAAATATTTTTTTTTTAAAAAGAGTAATCTGTTTTAAGATGTACATCTAGAATGTTTTGCAAGCTATATTTTCTGAAATGTGGATTTTAAAGAAAATTAAAGCTCTCTTTCACAGCGAAAAGCCCTATATTTCATGGAAGAAACTCACCCAGTCGACATGGCCAGCGACATATTACAAACCTCCCTGTTCTACAGATATATTGTTGAAAGAAGGGGATCCAACCATACTGGCCAGAAATAAAGCTTAAACACACATCAGCATCTATAAATGTATGCCTTTTACATGCAAAAAAAAAAATTCATATGACGCCGTCTTCCTCTTTTCTACTGCCTTCTACCTTGCCAAGCATAACTGTCTTTTTCTGGTTGTACATCCAAAGCATGACAGTCTCAGTTTAGCCATTTTGGCTTAAGCTTCAGGTAGAGCTCAGACCTGATTTGCTCTTAGACCCGTGCATTTGTCTTTTTGGCAGTCCTGGGTATCCACAGAACTCTCCTCAATCTGCAGTTGCCACTAGAATATGGCCATTTCTGCACTACACTGTTATAGTGCTATTATTCCACTTTTAACATCCTGTGGAATTCTGGGTTTCGTAGTTTATTGACACCAAAGAGCTTGTTGGCTGAGACTTCTAAATGCCCCTCCTTAAACTTCAAATCCCAGGATTCCATGGGATGTTGAAAGTGGAATAATAGCACTATAACAGTATAATGCAGAGACGGCCTAAGTTGGCTAAGATCCTGTAGTGACAAACCACTGGCACAACAGACCTTAATACATGGGCTTTGGCATTAACCACGGCTCGTAAATAGACAGCAGCACTGAGAAGAAGAGACCTCCAGCTCTCAACTACTTCTTTCGCAAATGCTTCAGGACAGGAAATTTTTCAGGTCACCCCTTCCATAGCTGTTTCACTCCAAGGACCCCTCCAAAGCCAGGCAATCAAGAAATAGGCTTCTCAGAACTGCCTCCCCCGCTCCCCCCATCTTCACTTAGACCCTTACGGCATGACGTTGACATCCTGGCATGGTGATGCATTGCTCCTGATCCACGATGCATGCTATTGCACGACGCCACTACTGACCAGGTGCTATTGCATCCCCAGCCGTCGCAATTGCGCCATATACCATTACTGGAAAAAATCCAATAATGGCCCCCTTTCCCGCAATGATCCCGTCAGGCTGCAGGCATGCGATAAAGGCCAAAGTGCTTCCTTATGGAGTACGGCACAGAAAGAGGCTGGGTGTACCGTGGAAGGAAGGAGCGCGCCCCTAACGCTACCCATCCTATAGCAGCCGGCTGGGTGCAGTGGGGAGCATTCAGGTCCCGATCTCATCCTGGCAATGGCACTGCTGGGATTGCTATGGGACAATGGATGGTGCAGAAAGGCCCTTAGAATCATAGCATCTTAAGAGCTGGGCTCTTTCAAAGACAGCACTGCACTGGTGCAACCACCTTCCAGGGGCATAGCTACCTTTGGAATAGCAAAGCCTTCAGTCAATGGGAGGCTCCTGCTGCCACGTGTCTTGGCCCAAGTTCATTTTCTGATAGAAAAGATGGTGGTTCCTTTGCTTGATGGTGCTTCCTTTGCTATCTGACTGTAAAAACTCTATGAATCAAAATGTACTCCTTGCTCCTGGACCCTCCCATGTAATCTCCATGTGTATGTATACGCATGTGCCTTGATGTCGTCTGTGGCAACCATGAGAATTCCATAAGGTCTTCTTAGCCAAGGAATACTCAGAGGTGGTTCTGCCAGTTCCTTTTGCAGAAATATCACCTACAGCACCTGGTATTTGGTGGCAGTCCTGCATCCAAGTACAATGGGCCCTTGGTATCCATCAGGGTTTGACTCCACGACCTCCTGTGCACACCAGAATTTGTGGATGCTCAAGTCCCCTTATGTACAGTGGTGTAGTAAAATGGTGTTGCTTGTACAAAACGGCAAAATCAAAGTTGCCTTTTGGATTTTTTAAAAAATATTTTCAAGCTGTGGTTGGTTGAATCCAAGGATAGAGAATCTGTGGATACTGAGGACTGACTCTACTCACCAGGGATGACCCTGTTTTGCTTTAAAGATCAGATGGAATGGTCCCCTTAACAAGCATGCCCAATCACTCCCATATCTGATGCTTTTTCAGTAGCCAGGCAAGGTGTTTTCATTCAGCTGAGCTGGGCTAGAATCACAGACTCTTAGAAGTAGACGGAGCCATGCAGAAGAACACAACTAAAGCACTCCTAAAAAGACGTCCATTCTTTCTCTGTCTAGAAACCTCCAAGAAGCCACCTTTTCCTTCTCCATCCACACAATTATGCCGATAGGGATGCAGGATGTCAGCCTATATATGCATGAGTCCATCAAAACTTAACTAAACTGGCTAGTTTCTTCCTTAAAAAGACAGTAATGCCCAAAATAAATGAAAGACCCATTTTTGCTGGATGAAGGCCGCATGAAATCTAAAGAAACTTTAGCTACTGAGGCAATATCCTATTAATTAACTTATACAGGACAATCTAATTCTTTATTCCGCTTGATTCCGAGTTCATTAACATCAGCTTCAGCAGCTGGTAGTAAGAAGGAAAATCCCTTTTCAATTACTCGTTAATACTCTTGTGGGGGGAGATGCAACTGGGAAAGGGGCACAGCCTGAAGCCTGATCCAAAGAGATAAGCTACCAGAGGACGTTATCTCTTAAAAGAAGGTGAATCAAATTGAAAGACTGAGATATTGAGAAGTGCTATACATATATTTATATAAGGAAACTTCATTTCTTAACATTCTTTGCAAGTGTTATTTTTTTTATAACCCTTTCTATAGTGAAGGCGGTGTGGAGGTAAGCATATGTCTTAAAATCTAAAGAACCAGAACAACCTGGGGACTACAATGCCCATCTTTAAGGCTTTATGGAAGCTGATGGCTCCAGCGGTAAAGAGATCAGTTCAGGTTGGTCAGTATGGAATGCAGTGAATCAGAGCCAAACATCAGGGGCTGGAAATTGCTTTAAACAATGTGAAGTCTTTCTGGCTCCCTTGAATGGCTCTGGAGAGCAGAAAAGAGCTCAATTCTTTATGCATCTTGAGAGAAACCGTCTGACACACACATATGCACAACCTTTGCAAATTCAAGCATATGCAACAGGAGCCAAACACTGGTCTACTTGGAAAAACAGACTCCCCTAATTACTCTGTGCTGGAAAATGCTTTCTCCTCTTCCTCCTCCTTTTTCTCTTTCTTTCCTCCCCCTGCCCTCCTGTGTATATATGTGCCTTCAACGTCCTGGCCAACCTTGGCAATCCCATTAATTTCATAGGGTTTCTTTGAGCAAGGAACACTCAGAGGTGGTTTGGCCAGTTCTCGCCTCTGAAATATAGCCTACAGCACCTCGTATCCATTGGTGGTTTCCCATCCAAGTACTAACAAGGACTGGCCATGCTTAGCTTCCAAGATCAGATGGGATCTGGTGCCTTTAGGGCATTTAACTCATTTGTTATCCTATCCTAGGTAAAATTCAAGTCCATGTTTAACTGAGGCTATCGCACCTTGGACATATCTTGAGAAGACATGATTTAACGCAAAAGACGATAATGCTAAGTGGAAGGTAGTAGGGGAAGAAGAAACCATGCTATAGGTCAACTGACTCAAGTGAGGAAGGCACAATTCTGACATCGCAGGGAATGAAATCAACTCCCTGGAACAGCGACACGTTAGTGTGTTGCCTGAAGTGTGTAGGTGTGTTGCCCACAATCTTGGAAATGTATGTTATTATTTATAAATCATATATTTTTAAAAATATATGAAAGGTTTTCATTAGATATGCTGTGTTGCCATACATTTTGTTATTACAATTTATGTATGTGTCTGTATACGTTATAAAGGATTAGTTTAACCTACGGTTTGCTAGTAAAACTGAATCACTGTGTCGCAAAATGATGCATGTCTAAAAAAGTGTGTCGCCAACATGAAAAGCTTGGTAAGCTCTGCCCTAGAGAAGCAGTAGATGTTTTCAAAAAGAGGCTGGACAGCTATCTTCTGGGAATGATTAGACAGAGATCCTGCATTGATGGGGTAATGGACTCAGTATACTTCTTCACCATTTCTTCTTGAAAGAAATATTTTTATTATTTTCCTTCCACGGGGAGAAAGTCTTTGAAAAAACAACCACATGTAAGTTTTGCACAGAATAAATCCTCATTTACAGCATTGTTTGCATTAAAAACAGCTTTTTCTGTGCATGAAATACTATTTCTGTTCCTGTGTAGAATATGCTGTTTTTTGAGCAAATCAACCACATGTGAATTTTGCACAAAATCGGTCCTGATCTGTGAAGATTGTCATCAGACCAGTATTCTTCTCCTCAGGGTTTCTTAACACTTGAAAAACCCTTTTTTTGATTATTTTTCAAATATTTACTAATATTCTTTTCCTCTGTAGTACTAACCAGGCTCAATCTTGCTTAGTTTCCTAAAGCAGACGAGATCTACATTCAGGAGAATTATCAGTTTTAATTTCTGTTCTTTCTCTTCTCTTTTGGCTTGTTTTTCATGGTTTGTAGACCATTAACAGATGCTTGTCTAGCTGACTCTTATTCTTACTGAGAGAAATGAGGGACTGAATCTTCCATTGTCGCTGCTGTGGTTGTTGTTTTGTGCCTTCTTTTCTGATTTACAGTGATCATCAGGCAAAACCTACTGTGTGGTTTCCTGAGGCTGAGAGAGTGTGACATGCTCAAGGTCCCCCAATGGCTTTCCATACATAAAGCAAATTCCTAAAGGAAATAAATAGCTTGGAAGTCCAGTCCTATGAGAAACAGTTACGGTGGCTGCCCACGTTTAGACTGCAGAAGAGAAGACTGGAAAGTAGCGTGATAACCATCTTAAAACATTTAGAGAATTGTCCTGCGGAATAAAGAGCCACATTTGTTTTCCCAGGCCCCAGAGGGCAGAACCTGACTCAACAAATTCAAATTACAAGGGAAGATTTTTGTTAAAAGATCAAGAAATACTTCCCGACAGCAGAAGCTATTCAAGGCTGGAACAAGCTAACTCAAAACCAGAGACCTCAGCATAATTTAGGCCACTTCTGCACTAGACTGCTATAGTGCTATTATTCCACTCTAAATGGAATCCTAGGGCTTGCAGTTTAGGGAGGGCCCAAAGGATGTTGAACATGGAATAATAGCACTATAACAGGCTAGTGCAGAAATGGCCTTAGTTTAGCTGTAGATTCCTGCCGTGAGAGGGGGTGGACTGGATGGCCCTTGGGATCCTTTCCAATGCAATGGGTCCAAGATTCTACAGTATGCTGTACCCTGCATTATATCTGCCTCCACCAAGCCTTTTATGGGTGAGTTTCAATAGGAACTGCTCACAAGACTCTGGTTTCTCTGTAGGTCTTGTGCACCAGCTGAGAGGTCTACCAAGAGTTATCAAACAGCCCTCCTCATTTGGGCACTGATCATCTATAGGAAAGGATCTGGGTCTTTATCCAGAACCTCACAAAGAAGCTACTATCTGAGGTTCATGGGGAAGGCATAGCTGCTACCCACTCCACAAGGTGATATATTTTACTGCTGTCTTCTTCCTTTCCACTGTTTTTAACAGATTGCCTTCAAGCTGTGCCTTCACAGGCCATTTCCGCACTAGCCTGTTACAGTGCTATTATTGCACTTTCAACATCTTATGGAATCCCGGGGTTTGAAGTTTAGGGAGGGGCATTTAGAATTCTCATCCAGAGAGCTCTTTGGCCTCAGTCAACTACAAGCCCTGGAATTCCACGGGATGTTGAAAGTAGAATGATAGCACTGTAACTGTGTAGGGCAGAAACAACCTTAGTCATTTTTCATCTGCTTTTTAGAAACATCCCTTTAACTGAGTATCAGTCTCACTAAGTTTACTGCTCTGTGTAATTTTTTCAAAAAAGTAGATGCACCCCCCCCCGCATACTCTATGCTGAAGCAAAATGGGCAGTCGCCCGTTTGCAATCTTTGCAAACTTTTCCAGTTCTTAAATGGTAGAGTTACAATGTCTGGATTTAAAAATTAAACCTCAAATTTATATCGAATAAATAGAAGTTGCAATGCATACACAAATGAAAACAGTTCACAGGAACAGCTCAATCTGCCCAGTTCTCTGGAAACCATCATTACTGCTGACCAAGCAAAAAAAAAAAAATGTTACTTGAACATTTATGCTGATGGAGTCAGATTACTGGTCTATCTAATGAAGCACTGTCTACACTAACTGTCAGATACTACGCAAAGTCTCACGCAGAGGCCTGTCCCATTACCTGCCATCCAATTCTTTCACATGCAGATAACTGACGCTGAGACTTTCTGTAGGCAAAGCAAAGATCTGAGCTACAACAATCCTTCTTTCATAGCACAGGTGGGAATTCTGCAGCATGCAAGTTGCATGGGGTCCCCACGAAGGCCCCTGTGCGGCCCTTGCCCCCCCAGTACTCCAAACCTTAAAAACAATTTGGCCCAGACTAACAATTTTTGGCCAAAAACACTTCCTATAAGCACACACTGTTGCATTTAAATGCTTGCTGGGATTTCTATCAGCACAGCATAATGATTTGAGTATTGGACTAGGACTCTGGGAGACCAGGGTTTGAATTTTTGCTTGGCCGTGGAAACCTACTAGGTGACCTTGGGAAGTCACACCCTCTCAGAGGAAGGCAAAGACAAACCTCATCTAAACAAAACTTGCCCAAAAACAAAAATAACCCTGTGCCCAAGATTTTTTCAACCCAGAAATGACTCGAAGGCATACAACAACAACAATCCTGAAAGAATCTGAATTCATCCCCAAAAACCGACCAGAAGCGACCAGTTACTTCCAGATCAGCACAAATGGTGTGGAGCACACAGTGGCTTGGAAGGACCCTAAAATGCTCCTCTGATCGTCTCTGAATGTCCATCTCCGCTTTTGAAAGAGCACCCATGTCCCACGAGCTAGTGCTGGGATCTGATCCAGGATCTCCAAAATTTTTGTCTTTTAAAGAAAGATTATTCAAAGCGTTCATAAAGGCTCCATATCAGAAAATCACAGAACAGTGTACAGTACACCGCATCTTTTAAAATATTTAGCTTTTACAGGTAGCGTCATAAAGCTGCGACTAGAATTTGTAAGGCGAGAAATGCTTTCCTGAACAAAGGAGTCTTCACCAAAGACCCAATAAAGAAGAGATGCAGGGTGCCAGGCCTCACTTCAAGCAGAAGGGCATCCCACAGAACACGGGCCAACACCCCAAAGGCCCTGCTCCGAGTGGACTCTGCGGAGCCCTCAGACCCATAAGAAACCACCAGCGGGGCTTCCGCGTTAGACCACGGGGCCCAGACAACACGCACGGAGTTAGACACGGAAAAGGTTCTCAAACTTTTTACCCCCTTTATATCTACCAGTTGATGCCGTGTCCCCCTCGCTTAATGTAGTACATCAATAAAACTATTTTGCTTAGTATGCCTGTTTTCATTCACACATTGTGTCTTTTCCCATTACAATATTTTAAGAGGAAATAGCATCGTTCAAATTGGAACAGTTTCATTTAAAAATTTTAAATACAATCAACACCTAACACAATCACATGTTCAATGTTTGCTGGTGTAACTTTTCTCAAGGAACGTTTATACTTCATGCAACCGATGTGCTTGTCCCTAAGGCCATCTCTGCACTACACTCTTATAGTGCTATTATTCCACTGTCAACATCCTACGGAATCCTGAGTTTAGGAAAGGGCCTTTAGAATTCTCGGCCAGAGAGCTCTTTGGCCTCAGTAAACTACAAACCCCAGAATTCCATAGGATGTTGAAAATGGAATAATAGCACTGTAACAGTGTAGGGCGGAAATGGCCAAAGTCTCCCTCCCTCCTCCCGCTCCCCCACCCCAATCCCTCCCCCCTTCCTGCCTGTGTGTGTGTGTGTGTGTGTGTGTGTGTGAGGGCCAACAGTATTAACTGAATGCCCAAAAATTTTTTTGCACCCCTCCCTTGAGTAACTAATGCGCTCCCCTCCACCGGGGGTCCCATCTCACAATTTAAGAACCACCAGGATAAGATCATTCAAAACCCCACCACCAGCTTTGAACTACCTAATCAGCCATGCACAAACCACATCTGGATTCCTCCACGCAGCGCAAATATGTGAAGATGTTGTATTATTTCAACAGAATCACAGAATCCTAGAGTTGGTAGAGACCCCAAGAGTCATCCAGTCCAACCTCGTTCCATCATGCAGGAATACACAACCAAAGGATTCCCGACAAATGTCCAGACTCCGTTCCAAAACCTTCAAAGAAGGAGACTTCACCACACTTCCAGGCAGTGTATTCCACTGTGAAACTGTGTGTAATGCCAGGAAGTTACACAGATACACAAAATCACATTTTTTTTTGTTCCCCAGACTATTCCATAGCATTTCGCAGCACCATATGCAACATTTTATTCCCACTCCTGAGTGGATTTCTTTTAAATTCCAAGACACAACGGAACAAAGCATATCCTTTTCTCTCTCCCTGCCTCTCTCTTCAGAGTTCTAACACATCAGAGTATCAGTGCAATGGCAGTTTTGCAATACAACACTTTTTAAAAATGTAAAAATCAGGGAACGTTTACCTTTTAAACTATAGAACCACCTCAGTAACCTACACCCCTCTTCAAAAACAAAAACCTCTTGGACGGATTGTGGTGAAGATCCAAGAAATTACTACAAACAGCGCCCCTCACCAAAGAACAGAACAAGTAGGCAACCCCCTCCCCAAGTTGCTGTATTGCAAAAACTCTTTAGACCAATCTAGAACACTACCTCCTGTCTCAAATTTTCATCATCAGGAGCATGGCCTTAGCAACAGTCTGCATTGGAAGATTGCCTTGTGACTTTTTTTTTTTTTAAAAAAAACAACTTTGCCCAAAATTATTGAATCCTTCTTTTTCACTTTTAACGTGCACAATTGAAAGGACTGACGAAACAACAAACAGATGACAAGGGGTGTCCAGCCAAAATCAGAAACTGATTTTTAATCCTGTTTTTTTATCCAGTATTAATCCAGTCCAATTCTGCTTAAGTAGGAACCCAAGAAACAGCATCAATACCTGGCCCAACTCTGACTGGCTGCCACCTTCCAGGATAAGGCGTAAGACCTCCGGAAGCCAAACTAGAGACCCCTGGTATTCCCTGGTGGTCTCCCAGCAAACCAGAAAGCTGGCCAGATCCTACTTTAGGTAACGACATCAGATAAAAATAGTTCATTCAATGCAGAATGGTGGTTCATCGTGTCTGGCCTTACATATCCTGAGGAAGAATACAGAAAGCTGGCTGACATTGAGTCAGACCCATGGCCTCGGGGGTTTCCAGCAGGCTTCTTTCCTTGTCCTACCTGACCACCTCTGAGGTCACCCATCCAAGGAGCCAGGACTGGTCTCGCTCAGATTCCAAAAATCAGGCCAGATGGGGCAGGAAGGGGATATTTGGTGCTTTGCTGAAAATCACTCCTTTTTTCCCCCTCCCAAAATGAGAGATCTTTAGCCAGGGGCACAAAGGCAGCCATCATTTTTGAATGCCTGCCATGCCAAGGGATATAATTTGGGGCTTTCTGCCTGGCGAAACCAGGCCTGCCGAGGAAAAACATCCAGTTATCACTGGGGGACTTTGGGCGCATCACATACTCTCAGTCCCAGAAAACCCCACCTTATGGTCACCCTGTTGGAAAGGCACACAACAATGAAGAAAGAACCTATAATACCCTAAAAACACCAGACCCTGCCTGGTCGTGGAGCTAAGCAGGGTTATCTCTGATTAGTACTTGGATGGGAGGCCTCCAGTGAAAACCAGGTCCTGTAGTCTGTTCCTATTGCAACCCTGGCATTGCCACTTATGGGCAGAAAGTGTGGTTCTGTGTTTATTTATTAAATATTATTTAAAATATTTATGGTGGCTTTCAACAAAAAAAGACCCAGATTCTTTTTAATTGCCTCATTTGCTGTTTTTATATCTGTTCCTTATTTTTTTTTTTGCAATGTTTTTAACTGTGTTCTATTTGGTTTATACGATGGTAGATGTAAGTCTAAGCGGTTACATACCCTACTGACACTAGATCCTGTCTGATCGTGGAAGCTAAGCAGGGTCATCGCTGGTTAGTATTTGGATGGGAGACCACCGACAAATACCAGGTGCGGGAGCCTATATATTTCAGAAGAGGAAACTGAGGATTTCCTTGCCTAAAAAAACCCTATGAAATGTCCCCCTAAGTCGACAGGCGACTTGAAAGCACACACACACACACAATATGACAGAGAATTTCGGGAGCAATGCGATTGCAACGCAGAGGTAAGAGAAGCAGGAACCTCTTCCTGGGGAAACGGGTTTCCTCTCTGCAAGGCGGCTCCAGCAACGGAGGGGAAGGAGGCAGGGAAATCCCAGACTTCTCGCCCCCCCTTTCCTCCGCATCCCCGCCCGCGCCATATTTCCTCTCCTTGCAAACGGCGGGCGCTCCCGGGCCGGCGAGCTCGCTGCAAGGGATTCCCTGGCGCCGGGAGAGGATGCCCACTCTCCCCGGTGGGGCGGCGGAGGGGAGGGGAGGGGAGGACGGGCCCTGGGTGCCCTCCAGACAGAGCCAGGAGGGGAAAGGGAGGGAGGAGGGAAATCCCACCTCCGATCCCGCGAAAAGGAAACCCCCTCCTTGCGCGGTGTGTTTCTCCTCCTCCCCCACCCCCCGCGACAGCGCTTTCCACAGCGAGGAGCGAGGGAGGGAGGGGCGCGCGAAGGGACGTGCAGCAAAGCAGGGCGAGGAAAGCCCACGGGGCGGGGGGACACCCTTTTGCATGCATGCAGGCGTGCATGCCGGATCCGCGCTCGGGAGCGTTGCAGCGCGGCGGGAGGGCGGCTTCTGGAATATCCGGGATCCCCCTTTTTGGAAAGGGGTGAAAAATAAACCCATGAGGTGTGTGCGTTTGCCCAGTCCTTCGCAAGACCCAGACTTGATCCAGCGGCACGCCCGGCGAATGCCTGGGTCTTTCTCCCCCAGGCGAGGGCAGCAAGGCACGCAGCCCACCCCGGTGCCCGGGCTCTTTCCTGCCAAAGCCGCCTCTTGTCTCCCGACACCCCCCTTCTTCCTCCCCGGCGGCTGCCCCCCCGGACCCGAACGCTTTGCAAGAGGGTGCCAAGCCGTGCCAATGGCCCTTCCACCCTCCCTTCCCAAACCGTCCTCCTTTGCAGCAGACCCGCCGCCGGGGCTTCTTCCTCCCTTCCCCTGCCTTCAGCCACTTTGCAAAAAAACGGCACATGGCTTTCATTGGAAGCAATCCTGCAAGGCTTCTGCACGCCTTCCTCCCAGCCCCGGGAAGGGGGGCAGCCGCCGCCGGAGGGGGTCAGGGCAAGACCTCCCCAGCTTCCTCTTTGACCCTCAACCCAGATTTAAATTTTGGCACCAGCAGTTAGTATTTGGACCGGATTTTTCCCTCCCAGCCCGCCTCTTCCACCTCTTCCTCCACATTGCAACCGGCCGCACACTTGATGCATTCGTCCACGCGAGACCCGCACCGCTTTCTCCTCCCAAAGCTTTTTTTAAATTAATTTTTTTGGGTGGAAAGGCCCCCCCTCCCAAAGGCCCGTTGGGCAAAGCCTAAGGAAAAAGGAGAGCAAGGAGGGGTAGATGAGAGGCAATCCGGTCTGGAGGACGGGAGAGGAGAGCCGAAGGACAGGGCTGCCCCGCGGAAGGAAGGGGAGAGGGCGGTTTAAGCAAGGTTCGCTCCGATTTCACTCCTCGCCACCCCCTTCCAAGGAAACACCCCCCTCCTTAACCCGACGCCCCCTCCCTGTGGCCCGATCGCTCCGCACCCCTCCCCTCCCCCGATCGTCCCCTCGGAGGGAGCCGGGGGCATTTTGCAACCCCACCAAACAGAGGGGGGGTGGAAAAGAGAGGGGGGGTACTCACGTTGCGTGCATCCGAGGCCCCCGCCGCCTCCCTGCTGGCCGCAGCAGCACATCCGTCCCTTCCTTCGACCCCCTCCCTCCCTGGTTGCCTTTTTTTTTTCCAGGAAGGGGGGACTCCAGAATCGACCCCCTTTGGGGAAGATCGGGGGGGCGGTGGGAAGCCAAAAGGGAAAAAAAAAATTGAAAAGGGAAGAAAAATACTGGCTGGCAGGGTCTCCACTGCGCACGCGTCCCCCAGCCCCAGCGATTGACTTCCTAAAGCAGCCGCTGTTTTGCACTTCCTCGCGTCCAGGCGAAGCAGCCCGCCGCCGCCCCCGCCCGCCCGCCTTCCCTCCTTCTCCGCTTTATTTATTTATTTCGCAGGATCTGGGCGAGAAGAGAGCGGGGGGGGATCTGTTGCTTGGCCGCTGCTGCTTCGCCCCCCTTCTTTTTGCCGCCCCACCCCACCGGTTGGTGGCCCCTCCTGGGCCTTCCCCGCGGGCGGGCGGGCGGGCGGGCGTCCGTGCGTGCGCGCATTGGGAGCGCGGAGCTGCAGCCTGCGCAAGGCGAGCCGCTCAACGGAGGGAGAGGAAAGGAGCCGGGCAGGGGGTGGGGGTCGCGGGGGGCGGTTTGTGCAACGGAATCGGAGCGGCCCGCCTCTGCAGCGCACCTCCCGCCGGCTCAGCTCCCTTTTCCCACCCACCCCACTCCGCTTGGCTGTGTCTACATGGACAGCAACGTGTGCGTGGCCGTGCGGGTTCTTTTTTTTTTTGTGCCACGTGTAGTCGGCGTTGAATTCCGCCAGAACATTTTGTGGATTGAGCGTAGAATACTGCTGGGATTTTTTTGGGGGGAGGGGGAGGGCAAGAGTGCCTCTGGTCATAGGTGGAGTGTTGCATCCGTTGCCCCCAACTTTCGGAGTTTAGCTGAACAGATCGTGGGAGGCGATATGTGTCCCCAGCTCTCCACGGTTTGTCCAGTGAATGGGGATCCCGGAGCTCCTAAGGAGGAATCTGTTCAATAACAGATCTAATCCGTGGACCAGATTAATCACTTCTTCCCTGGCTGGGGTGTTCACTTGGGAAGCTCTGGGAGTGAGTCCAGGAGTCACTTAACGCTTCTGATCTGTGAAGAGGGAAGATACTGGCAAGTCCAACATTCACAGATCGTCTCAGCTGTGAGAGTGGCAGGCAGCTGCAAGAGGCAGTGTGGGGTAGTGGTTAAAGGCCCGTGAGGATGGTGGTCGTGATGCAGTGCCTTACCATCCATGCAGGGTTTCATCCTAGCAGCCCCCGTACGCCATGCTCACAAAGCTGCCAGCCAAAAATGCAGTCACCTTGTTGAAGTTCGACTGCACCAATCAATTCTAGCAGCCATCTCCAGTTTAAGCAGGTTTTTTGTAGGAATAATGGGTCTTAACCGCTCACGGGAGACTAGTTTCCTCTCCAGTGCTTTTCCGGCATGGATAGGGAACAATATTTGGTAGTCTTCAAGGTGCTACAAGACCCTTGTAATTTGTGTGCGCGCATATATATGTGTATGTATATGCATATGTATCTGTATAGAATTGTAAGCATGTCTCATCAGCTATCGCCACAAGAAATTTAGACATCTTCAGTGCCAGGTGATGACCCCAGATTAATGAACTGCTGTAGGTTTTAGCCTAAACTTTAGAGGAACCATCCAAAGTGCTGGACCCTATGCTTAATATGAATTCAGAACCATGGATAGCACCCTTAAAATTAGGAGTAGCGATGGGTGAGATTAGATGACCGCTGCGTTCATTCCCAGCTGCATGATTCTGTAGCATAGGGGCCTCCAGTCACCGCTGCACATCCTTGGCAGGTGGCTTTTCCTTCTCTGCTTGGAAGCCTCAAGTGAGTCTACTCATCTCCAATGCAATTGTTTCTACAGTATTTTCAAACATCTGACCATCAAGAGGTGTTTTCTAATGGCCACACAAAATCTACATTCCTTTGATATAAGCCTGTCACATCTAGTCTTGCCCTCTGGGGGCAGCAGAGAGCAGCTCGTGGCTCTCTTCTGCCTCCCAGCCCTCCAGAACTGAAGAATTTTCAGGTTCCAAACATATTTATACCAGTTTAATTTTGCTTTTTTTGTTACTCATTTTGAACTTTCCTTTGAAGGAAAGACAGGCAGTCTTTCTCCCTTCTGCTCCAACCGAAATGAAAATAAGCTTGTAAACAGTAAGTAAGGGAGGTGTTCAACCATTTCAAATTTTTGGAACAAAGTCAACCTACCCAGATTTTTAAGCAACTCTGGTGAAAACAGCCTTTGGCTGTAAGGGGTTTAAGAACTGCAGCCTTCGAATGGAAACAGATGGGCTTACAATGTGCTGAACTCCTGTGTTGGATTGCATTTGTAAGCCATTTTCTACCCTGGAGATGCTTACTCCAGAGAAATTCCATTATCATTCTGGAAGAAAAGGCTTGAAAACCAAAGACTAGTGATTAAGGCAAAGGAAAACCAAAAATATAAAAAGAACCCCCAGCTATAAATGGGCCTAGGTCACTCTTTTTTTCTCTCTCATTTGGAGAATGTTAGTTCAGATGGAGTAAGATGGAGAAGATACTGGAATTCATTGAAGAAAAAGCTGGCATTAAAATGGAGTGATCTTTGCAGTGCATTTGTGAAGGGCAGTCTATTCAGTCTCTTCTCTGCCAGGGCTGAACCGGGAAAATCCTACATATCTCTGTTAATTTAATGTGTCATGCATGTTTTGGGACAAAGAGTGAGGGGAAAAGATGGGATAAAGAGGGATTTTCAGTGCAATCCAATGCATGTATGCTCAGATATTAGTCCCATTATGTTCACTTGTGCTGGTAGCATATCTTGCCAGCATTTCAGAGATAAAAAGTGGGACATGTATGGCCAAGCGATGTCAAAGTGTAGTCCAGATGTCAAAAGTTATTTGAGAAAAACAGGCAAACTATTTTGCTTTTTCCTGAGGCTGCAGGAAAGAGCAAGATTCCATTGCTGTTTTTCCTCTCCCCCCACAACTTACTTTCACTACAAAGTACTTTTGTGTTTTGAATTCAGGCCATTTCTGTGCTAGACTGTTATACTGCTATTATTCAACTTTCAGCATTCTATGGAATCCTGGAGTTTGCAGTTTAGGAAGAGGCATTTAGAGTTCTCAGCCAGAGAGTTCTTTGACCTCAGTAAACTATAAACCCCAGAATTCCACAGGATGTTGAAAGTGGAATAATAGTGGGATAATAGCAGTATAACAGGGTAAGGCAGAAATGGCCTAAGTTTGCAGCAAACCAAGTAAGTCCAAGACATCAGGGGGAAAATGGAAGGACGAAAGGGAAATCAGGGTTTTTTAAAGGCAGCTGAAAAATGGGACAGCAGAGGACTATCCCCCCCCCCCGCCAAACTGGAACAGTTGGAGAGTATGTGACATTAAGTTCAACCCTACAAAAGCTTACTTGAAGGAACGGCACATTGTGCACAATAGTATTTGTGCCCCAACATGAGCATATGGGATTTTAGGCTCAGCTAATCAAAACAGAAACAAAGAGAATCTCTGGCCATTTCCGCACTAGACTGTTATAGCGCTATTATTCCACTTGCAACATCCTATGGAATCCGGGGGTTTGCAGTTTCGGGAGGGGCTGGCTGGCCCCTCCTGAAACTGAAAACCCTAGGATTCCATAGGATGTTGCAAGTGGAATGATAGCGCTATAACAGTCTAGTGCGGAAATGGCATCTGTGTTACACAGAACAGCTTCATCTCTCTTTTACTATGAGGGCTTTTGCCTATGGAATCCTGGGATTTGTAGTTTGTAGAGGTACCTAGACTTCTCAGAACTGTTGTTCTGGGGAATGGATTGGAGCTCCCTAGCAGAGAATTCTAACTCAAGCATCAGAGTATGACTCTCAAGAATCCATAGGATGCAGTCATAACATTTAACACGGTACCAAACTGGTCTATTTCCATGATGCAGAAATGCGTCAGCCATTTCCGTCCTATAGTGCTATTATTCCACTTTCGACTTCCTGTGGAATTCTGGAGTTTGGAGTTTACTGAGGCCAAAGAGCTCCCTGGCTGAGAATTCTAAATGCTCCTCCCTAAATTGCAAACCCCAGGATTCCACAGGATGTTGAAAGTGGAATAATAGCACTGGAACAATGTAGTGCGGAAATGGCCTCAGTTAACAAATTGAGGAGTGGTGAAGGCATTGCTGAGACCATGCACTCAGGATGTTGTGGGTGTAGGAAGATTAGATTAGGGAGAATTTGAAGGTACCGTTCTTTGGACTACGGTTCTAGTAGTCATGCTGGCAGAGGAACCTGTGAGTTGTAAGTCCAAAGAATAACTCCATGTTCTGGTTTGATTGAGAAACTGCCATCTACCCTGTCAGGTTATTAGTTTGTCCTGCTCAGTATTGATTGTGGCTTATAGCCACTCTCCAGGATCTCAGATAGGTATCTTTCTCAGCTTTATCTGAAATTGCCAGGGATTGAACCTGTGACCTTCTGCCTGGGATATCTGCCATTAAACTAAGGCCTGCCCCAAGATTGGGCTCCATTGTAATGCTGGTGAAGATCTTTGCTGTTATGCCCTGCTGTGTGCCATAGACAATTAGCAAAAGTTGGAAGAATGTCTAATTATTTGATTCAGGGATGAGGCATCTGTGTGGTTCCTCAATGTTCTTGGACTGCAAGGTAGTGAAGGATGGTGGGAATTGCAGTTAAACCATAAATGGAGTTCCATTGTTGTTGTATGCCTTCAAGTCATTTCTGACTTACGGCGAACATTTGAGCAGGCTTTTCTTGGCAAGATTTGTTCAGAAGGGATTTGCCTTTGCCTTCCTCTGAGGCAGGGAGACTACGACTTGCCCGAGGTCACCAAGTAGGTTTCCACGGCCCAACAGAGATTTGAATCCTGTTCTCCCAGAGCCCTAGTTCAATATTCAAACCACTCCACCACCCTGGTTCCCGTGTGACTAATAGCAAATTATTACGTTGGAGGAAGAGGAGGATTGCCAACTTCCCAATTATTTCCAGGAGGGAATAGCCATATTATTCTGTTGCAGAAAAAAATAGCCAAAGAGGCTTGTGGCATTCAAACAAATTCCATCTCCCGACCCCCGCCAATTTGGCAGAATTTTTTATAGGCTGTATCCTTGCATCAGATGAAGTGAGCTGGAGTCCACAGTAGCTTCTGCCAAATAAAGCTTGTTGGCCTGTAGAGTGTCACAAGATTCTTGTTGTTTCACCACAATAAGGGCTTCTTTGAGAGCTGTTTTTACAGCAACTCTTGGTTGGTTGCGATGAACTTTCACTCTTTTCTCGCTATGTCAGATCTGGAAGGCACGGCTGAGAAACGGAGATTAGCTGTGATAGTGTTCCATTTTTCTTTTAATTCTTAAATCTAGTTATGTTGCTGTTCCTGTTGTATCAGCGATAGCGTTTTGACTTGAGTTAAAACCTCAGGTTTCAATTTTTTAAAAAAGGAGGAAAAATCCTTACTTTTGCAGAGAAAACAATCTTTTATGTGGGGCATCAGTGCAACAACAAAGATTATATTGTTTTTAATTGTGGTGGTTCTGAATGCAAATAGAAATGTTTGGGGCTACAAACTTGCATTTTACTGCATTTAATCCTAGTGGTTCTGAATGCAAGTTAACATACAGTAGGCTGCAATCTTGCTTTTAATTGCATTTCATCAAAGTCATTTTGATTACAAGTAGAAGTATTTGGTGCTTCTTGTCTTGTTCTGTGACAAGTTTTATTATTATGAAGAGCAGAACGACACCTTAAATTAAATTATACATCAAGAACATCCCATGTGTATGTTAGGGAACAGATTGAGAGTTACCAAGTTATTTGTAGTGTGGAAATGATGAGTTGTGGGATGGGGGAGAGAATGGTTTTGTGCTTTCTCCGAACACCAAATTTAGGAGTGAATAGATCAGTGGACTGGCAGAATGTTTGGCTCAGAGAAAAGAAAGTATGTTACCCACAATAAATGAATAGATGCTAAATCTGATAGATATGGCCCAGAGGGAAAAACTGACTTGTTTAATTAAAGCAGGTAGACTGGATACTTATGTGATAGAACGGGACAGTGTATACGTGTATGAGGATATATGCAGAGATGTGTCAATAGCTGGTTTCAAGGACTGAAGATAGAAGACGTATTTTTTTTCTTGTTATTTGTTGTATGTGCGCGTGTATGTGCGTATACTTGTCTGAAACAGAGTATAATTAGACTGAGGCCATTTCCGCACTACATTGTTATAGTGCTATTATTCCACTTTCAACCTCCTGAGGAATTCTGGGGTTTGTAGCTTACTGAGGCCAAAGAGCGCTCTGGCTGAGGCCATTTCCGCACTGCATTCTTATGGCACGATTATTCCACTTTCAACATCCTATGGAATCCTGGGGTTTGCAGTTTAGGGAAGGGCTGAATGAGTTTCTCAATATTAGATGGTAGAAGAGATATGATAGTTAAAAGAAAGCTGTACCAGGAGTTGCTGGGAGGAAGTCAAAGTGTGTTAGAAGAATGTTTGTATGACAATAGGATAAGTATGTTGACTTTGTTTGTTTTTTTATTATGTGTGCTAAAATTAAAAGATAATTAAAAAGAGAAAAGAAAGTACTTTTTCATGTGACACATTTTTAGTTTATGCAAACGGAACATGGCGCTATTTTGGTCCGTCTGAGAAAAAAATCTAGAATTCACATGTTTCTCTTTGGAGGAACTAGCAACCACACTACACAGTTATAGCACTATGATCTTGTTTTAACTGCTATGGTTTCAAAATCCTGGGATTTTGTAGTTTGGTGAGCCAGCAAAGCTGTCTTCCTGTGAGTTCTGAGTGCTCCTTGCTAAACTGCAAATCGCAGGATTCCATAGGACAGAACTATAAAGAGGTGAAAGAGGAAAAAGGAATGTAGCAGTATCTGTAGGACTAACTAGTTTTTATTTTAGCATGAGCTTTCATGGATATAAAACCCACTCCTTCAGATGCAGTACAGAATGATATCCAGGTCTCATGAAATAAAGCATATTTACACATATTTAGACAGCGAAATCTCTCCCTGAAAATGGAAGTGAAACAACATCATTTTCAGTTGCCCACATTGGTGGTCTCAGTGGCATGATAGGGAGTGACATTTCTAGCTCAGGGATACTGTAGTCTTGGAGTGAACAACTTAGGAAGGTTAAGAAGGCCTAATCCTTACCATACAAAAGATAAGAAATTCTGAATGATGAGCCAGCAGTTATGAAAATCTCATTACAGTTGACCCTCCAATTTGCATGTTTAACTCTCACGGCTCTAATTATTTGTGAGTTTCTCTAACCCATGCCTTCCTGCAGCCACTTCTTTTCTGGGGGAATCTTCCCTCTCAACAGCTTCGACCAGGTGATGCAGCCCTTTAAAAACCTTCCTCTGGTCCTCCTTCTCCTCCACCAGGCATTACTTGGCCAGCTAAAGATTGCTCACAGCCCAATTTCTCAGCACTGAAAACCTTCTCCTGATGCTTCCCCACACCCAAGGAAGGAGATGGACATGAGAGAGGATACCACCACGCTGACCTATCTCCTTTCCTTCTTCTTCTTTCCTTCTCTGATCTGGTTTGCACCTTGAGTGCCCCTCTCCCCACCATGCCTTGGCCCCCTTCCCGCACCCCACGCACATTTTGACCTTTACGGTTTTTCCATTTTTGTAGGGTCCTGAGCATCTAACCCTAGTGAAGGTGGAGTGCCAATTGTAATGCAATGACACTGATTTAGTTTGGAAAAACGACAGGATTCAGGGGCCTGTATCAAGAACCAGTGTGATGTAGTGGTTTGAGCTCTGGAGACCAAGATTCAATTCCCTGCTCAGTCACAGAAACCCACTGGGTGATCTTGGGCACATCACACACTCTCAGCCCCTGGAAACCTCATGATAGCTTTGCCGTAGGGTCACCATAAGTCAGGAATGACTTAAAGGCACACAGCAACAACAATCTTAATACACTTCATTTGTAATTTCAAGGACATATCTGGTATGTTGTACTATAGCCTGGTTAAATTTAAACCAGTGATACAGACAGTCATTTGTCTTTAATAGGAGAGAGAGACAGTGTCTGAGACACCGACCATTTCCGCACTACACTGTTATAGTGCTATTATTCCACTTTCAACATCCTGTGGAATCCTGGGGTTTGCAGTTTAGGAAGGGATATTTAGAATCCTCATCCAGAGAGCTCTTTGCTTCAGTAAACTACAAACCCCAGAATTACACAGAAGGTTGAAAGTGGAATAATATCACTATAACAGTGTAACATGGAATTGGCCACAGTCTCTGCCCATTTCATTTGCATTTTTTTCTCCTTTTCAGCAGAAGAGAATAGCCTAAGTTTTGGAACCCTGTAATATTAAAAAATGAAAAGTCAGGGTATAATTTTATTATTCAAAGCATTTAGAGCAGTAATTCTTCAGTGGTGGCTTTAGGAACTGAATGGTGTCTGGTACACTTTCAGTTGGTTACAAAGTTCACAAGGAAAGTAACAGGACAATGCTGAAGAGCTGAAGATTTCCATTGGATGCTGAAGAGACAACCCTCCATGTCAGAAATGCTGCTTGCTTCTTCAACCATTGCAAGGGAAATTTGTAAGATATATTTCATGTATGTATCTTTGTTGGATTATGGTCACAAAGGGCAATTGCTTCATCTACGTATTTTAAGAATCTTTTCATGAACCAGTTGTAAAATAAATTAATGTGGAAATTGTGCAGACCAATCAACCAACCAACTAACTGCAACAACAAGAACAAAAAATGAGGATATTGATCCTCAGTGCAGAAAAGATTTGAAGGCTACTTTTTAAGGTCTTTCTTCATTCTTGCTACAAAAAGTCCAACTAAAATATTGTATTTCTTTCCCCACCACTTCCACACCCAGGAAATCAATGTCTGGGAACCCTAAATTAAATTGTCCCAAATTATCCTCGTGAAGCTTGTGCCTGAGTTCCTGCTGAACTGGATTTATTTGACACACATGCACTGTTTGAATTTTCTGCCATGAGATGGAGTAATGCCTTCCTGTTTAGATGACCTCAACAAGAGCTGAGAAAATTCACAGAAGAGGCTTGTCGGTGGCTATTAGCCATGGCACGTGAGACCTGCATGGACATGTTGCAGTGTATTCTCATTCCCAGGAGAAGAGCTCCTGTTACTAGTCCATACACCTCCACACTTCAATATAGTTTAATTGGCAAATTATGACTTAATTGGCATGATATATTAATTGGCATAAATAAAAAACATGCCCTGCTACGGCTAGATGGCCAGGCTGGACAAGAGGAAAAGACTGGTCGAATACGTGCACTACAAATTAGGGCAAAGAACACCTTGAGGCATAGTCAGGTCATAGTCAGGAAATCACCAGGTAACTCCACGGGCAACAGGCTTGCAGATAGCTTTAACGATTCTGCCTTTTGGACAATAGCGACTAGGAGATTCCTACCAGACTGCTGATTGTCTTAACTCTGTTTTCTCTGAACAGGCAAATCCTTCTTTTGTCCCAAAAGCTGTCCAACAAGCACTGAGCAATCAGGACGACCATCAGTCCTCTGCTACCTAAGACCATTAGCCCATTCCGGACCTCATTGTCCACTCTGCAAACTCCATTGTTTACTCGGACAAAGAGCCATTCACAACCTTACCCTCTAGGCAGAAATTGGGTATATAAACCCCTAATTTTGGCCATTCAACTTACACTGCACCAATTACTGGTCACCACTCTGCCACTCTGATTCCCAATTGTGTACTGTCCTTGGATATGAGTCTAAGCCACATTGCTGCTTTTTCACTCCTCTTCTAGATTGGTAAATATCACCCACTACACCCTGATCTCTTGCTATCCAAAACTTTCCTCCCTTTCCTTGTTACCCTTGTGTGATTCCCTGACTGTTTGGATCTTGTATGTATGATTATTTCCTGTAATAAAACACAATTAAGCTTACTTTTGGATCTCTGGCTGGTTCTTCCCTGCAGAAGTACTGGTAAACATCGGTGTAAAAGATCTTGTTAGGTTACCCCCCCCCCTTGCAGGCTTCCTAATTGAGCTAGTAATTCCCCACTTTTCATGAAAGTACTGGAATCACAAGTGGACCCCTGAGTCAACACATTTTGGTCTAACACTCCTGGGGAAGGTTCCCACTGCATCCTCCTTCAGGATACCCTATAGTGAGACAAGTGGGTAGCTCTCCTGTGCACTACAACAATCATTAGCCATAGGTTTCAAAGCCCATATGAAGACAGAATGAGAGTTGTAGTTGAACAAACAAGGAGAAGCTGCAGCAGTGTGATTTTGCCAGAGCCTACTGGGCAGAGGCAAAATTCCATTCCATCCTCTCTTTTCCCCCTTGCTGAGTCAGTGGAGGGCAAACTCCTTTTGCACTTTGAACTCAGTTTGCAGCAAGTGAAGAAAACTGAGGACAAAGCAGGATAGGAGGAGAGAAAAACCTGGACATTTTGAAAGCTGCTGAAAAAGTGGGACAACAGAGGATTACTCAGGACTCTCCCTGCCAAATCAGAACAGTTGGAGAGTATGATTACCCTTAGGCCACATGCCACCCTTAGGACCTCCAGGGATGAAACTGTCCCCAAATGCTCCTAGAGAGCATGAGAGCATTTGCCCCATATTTTGGGGGGAAGGTCTGGGTCATTGTGAACCTTGGAGAAGTCTTAAAAAAAGAAAAAGGAACAGGAAGTGACTTCCAGGTCCCTCCCTGTTGTAACTGAGCCCAACAGGGTCCACATGTGACAACAGTGCCCCCTAGAGGATGTTTAGAGGCAAAAAAAAGGATTTGTGGGTGAGTGGGTCGGTAGACGTACAACCCTCCAAGGTCTCCTGAGGGGGGCTAATGCAGTTGCCTAGCTTCTGACGTTTGGCCACCCTTGCTGTAAGCTGAATGTCATTCCTTGGCCAAGGTTGTTAGACATCAGGTGGTTGTCATCAGCAGTTCGAATGTGTGCACATTGAGAAGAGAGGACCAGTGGTTCAAGGAATCCAAGAAGATGCTGCAAAGCAGGGGAGTTCCCAGTTCCTCTCTCCTGCAGGAAGGATTTTGTTCCAATTCAACAAGAAATGGGAGTATCTTGAAGAAACAGAGGTAGCTATCAAAATGGCAACTGCCTCATGACTTTGGTCCTTGCCATGACAGTAGCACTGGTGGCTGTGATGTTAGTGGAGCAGTCAATCCTCTTTGGAACTCAGTCTGAACTATAAGGATGTTATCTACAGGGTCAACCCACCCTGCTCCCCCTCTTCCTCTTCCTCTTCCTCTTCCTCTTCCTCTTCTTCTTCTTCTTCTTCTTCTTCTCCTCCTCCTCCTCCTCCTCCTCCTCCTCCTGTGCCTTCAAGTCATTTATGACCTATGGTGGCCCTAAGGCAAACCCATCATGAGTATTTCTGGGGCTGAGAGTATATACTGCACCAAAAGTAATCCTGTGGGTTTCCATGGCTGGGTGGGGAATCAAACCCTGGTCTCTAGGGTCATAGACCAATCTTCTACCCCCCTCAATAGGTTAAGTATTTAAAGTTTGTAGTTAAATCCAGAGTGGATGCATCTCCCAAGTCTCATGGAATCCTCCAACCGCAATTGAACAGTGAGGGGGGCTTAGTTAGAAGCAAGCTGCACATTGTAGAGGGGACCTGGGATTGGACCTCTGTTAGTGCCAGTCATGTAGGGGCACTGAGGATGATCACAGGTATGCTAGATTGGCAAGGAGAGCTTGCACAGGTTTTTTTGGTTTGCCATTTTGCAGGCCTAAGCCCATCACAAGGTGCTGTTAGGTCTAATATGTATGCCCTTATGCAGAAGCAGAATCATAAATTCTTAGGCTATTTCTGCCCTACGCTATTATAATGCTATTATTCCACCTTCAACATCATGTGGAATTCTGGGGTTTGTAGCTTACTGAGGCCAAAGAGCTCTCTGGCTAAGAATTCTAAATGCCCCTTCCTCAACTGCAAACCCCAGGATTCCACAGAATGTTAAAGTGGGGTAATGGCACTATAACAGTCCAGTGAGAAAAATAGCCTGGAAGGCATTTAGTCCAACATCCTATGGAATCCTGGAAGGGATTTAATCCAACTCTTTGCCATGCAGGAATACATGACTAAAGCATTCCTGGAATATGCCTATCCAACCTCTGTTTTGAGACCTCCAAAAATGGAGAGTTCACCACATTTCAAGGCAACCTATTATACTGTTGAACAGCTTTTACTGTCAAGTTCTTCCTATTGTTCATGGTGGAATCTCTTTCTTGTCATTTTGATCATGTTGTGGTCTCTGGAGCGGCAGGAGCTCACTCCGTCTTCCACATGACATCCCTTCAGATATATTGTCATGTCACCGCTCTGTCTCTTCCCGACGCTAAGCCTACCCAATTCGTTAAGTTGTTCCTCATGGTGAAGTAGCTCGAAGAGGCTGTTCCATTCACCGTTTGAGGCTTTCCGATGGCATCTGGCTGGCCAATATTGGAAAGAGGATGCTAAAATAAGTTAATTTTTGATCCAGCATAGTTATTTTGATATACAGTGGCCCCTCCATTTTCATGAGGGTTCAGGCCAGAGAACCCTTGTGAAAGTGGAAAAACTGCAAATAACTCCTCCTGCAATTGTCTTCCCAGAGGCAAGGTAAATGATGCGGGTAGCTGAGGAGCAGAGAAAGAAGGCTTATGCATGCCTCCTCCCTCATTTCCTTGGCCATTTCTGCAGTAGACTGTTATAGCACTGTTATTCTACTTGCAACATCCTATGGAATCCTGGGGTTCGCAGTTTCGGGAGAGGCCAGCCGGCCCCGACTATATATTTTGGGAAGAATGATTGCCAGACACCCTTGATGTCTACTTGTAGATTTTCACTCGTCTTGGTAAATCCTCATTTTCCCACACTAGAAAGGGAAACGTCAAAATCTTTCACTCCATCTGTAAAAGAATGGGCTCCCGCCTTTCATGCTCAGTGGGGAATTTGTGCGCTTGCAACACTGATTTTTTTGCACAGATTACTCAAAAGTACGATAGCTACTGCTCTGACACATGGACTTTAAATAATTGCTAGAGTCCTTTTGGCCAGTTAGCCTTTCCTGCTGTGTTTATTAGCTTCACAAACACCAAAAACAAACCAATAAACAAACTTCCTGGATTTAATGCGGAGAGACTTTTGGGAAAACGTGGAAAACTCAGTAGAAGAAGAAAAAATATCCCCTCTAGAGGAAAGAAGTCTAATGGAGAGTTAGCTAGTTAATGGGCTGTCTTTCTGTGTTCAAACCAACTCTCAGTTATGCAAGCAGACAGCGATATCTTCACAATCTCACTCTCTGATTCATCTTAGCCATATTTCTCTCTGGGCTGTGTTCTTCTGCAACCCCAGTAGGTGTCACCCAACTCCAGCAAACATGAACTTCATTGCCTTGGCAACAAGTTAGGTCCTCTTGAGATGATACCCCCATTCCCAAACTCTTGAAAACAATGCTCACCATCTCTCTTTCACATAAAGTGGTGTTTGTTGGTGTGCTAACTAGTTCTGATACCTGGAAGTCTCCCATCTTGTCTTGATGATTTTGTTTCCAACATTAGAACATGCCAGGCCTCCAGCTGGGTCTACACAACAGCTGGGAGATGTTGGGCAAGAGGGAAGAGCATGAGAGTCCCGGAATCCTCCACTCACCATGGCCACCTCCTCTTACCACTGGCCGTGCTGACTATGTGGGGGGATTAAAGGGCTTCCTGGAAGCTGTAGCATGAAAAAAAAAACTTTTGCTAACTCTTTTTAAAAAGTTTCTTATTCATCTCACCGCTGTGGATCAGGCATTCTGCAGATACCTGTACAAACTACTTGGGAATGTTCCATACCTGCCAACTGTCCCAAGTTTGCAGCAGCAGTCCTGGTTAATCATCCTACTTTTTCAGCTGCTTTTAAAATGTCCTAGTCCCTCTCTCCTTCTCCCACTTTCCCCCTTTTGTCCACTGCTTACTTCAACTGCTTCAAACTGAGTTCAAAATGTGAAAGTGATTTGCACTCATGCTCAGAACAGACCAAACTGGAAGCCTTTGGGGCACCGTAAAATGGCCTCAGTCCAAGATCTGACTATTGCCAGTACACCTGGCTACAGCTGTTCCTATCCTATCCTTGGCTCTACAGGTAACCAAGAGAACATCATTTGGGGCTTCTTGGCTTTACTGGCCAGGGAGGAGGAAGAAGAGCACTGGCATACCACCCATGATCCAAGCAGGCAGATCCCCAGCATTTGGTGCCTACGGCCAAGATGATGTATTCCTACATGGCAGGAGGTTGGACTTGATGGCCCTTGTGCCCTCTTCCAACTCTGTGATTCTGTGATTCTATATAAACCTGGAAAAGCTCACCAAGGACTAGCAGTGACGCTTACTAGTGGCAGCTAGGAAAAATTGACTGTCATGTTTGCTGTAAGTAAGGCCACATGAGAGGTGAGCCCAAGTGGGAATGGTAACAACTGCAACAGTTACTGGGCACATTTTCCTACTTGCCCAGCCTCTGAAAAAATTCTTCCTCCATTCGGCATATCATCATAGTACCTGGTTACCTGACCGCCATATTAGCTGGTTACCAGATCACATGGGCTGCCATATTGCCCCATACATTCTGAGTCCATTTATTTGGATTGCCCTCAGACCCTTTTCTGCAGCCACCGGACCCAGAAGCATTTCCGTCTCTTGCTTATCTTGCAATTGAACCTGAAGCTTCAAGGAACGAGAGCCTCTTTACCTAGCATCCCTAAATCAATAGTGATCAGGGAGATGAGGAGATCTCTTGACTCCATTTTGCGGACTTCGTTTTTGGAATTTCTCATCTCCCATTTTGTTATCTTTTATGAGAAAGAATTATTTCCCCCAAACCTTTGAAGATCTATTTTTAGTATTCATTGTGGTTTAATCCTACTCTGCCATTCTATTGTCATGACTGTGTTAGTGCTGTGTTGTTCACTGTAAATGTGTCCATAATCTTAAGTGTTCTCAACAACCACCTTGCATGCAGCTCAGTTTCATCTTTAGCAACTAAGGAAGGCAAAAGGTGAAATGTTTTGCTCATGTCATATCTTTCAGTTTTGTTTGTTAATCTCTATGATAAATACATAATCTTCTGCTGTTTGCATTGAATGTATGGAAAGTCTAAAATGGTATTAAAAATGAAACTGCTTGTAACTTTATGGCCTGCTCTGGGATTATTGGATGATGGGCAGTCTATAACTTCCATAAATAAAGTAAATAAAGGTAGAAACACTTGCTTTTTCCCCCCCAGTAAAGCTTGTCTGCCTTCACTCAGTGGTGGATGCGGAGGGGGGCGGGAGAGAGCAGGGCTACGGCATGAGAGGTGGGGCTCCAGGGCTTGGGGGCGTGGCCAGGGCACATAGGGGTGTGGCTAGGGTGTGGGGGGCGTGGCTACAGGCTGGGACACCCCCAGAGCATTGCCACCTGGGGTGAACCTCTCTCTGTGCCCCCCCATCCCTATGCAACTGCCTTCACTGCTCATTAGGAACCTCTGTTATGTTTCTAAAGGACCTTCTTAGGAAACAGTTTCAAATCTCCTGCACTGGAAGAAATGTTTGCATGTATCTTCAGTAGTGGAATGTTCTCAGGCATCTTCTCTTTGAAGTCTTTAATTTTTTTCCCCAGTTATTCCAGAGAGTTGCCCTTTGAGGCCAAGACCTTGTCCAGCAATTATGAGTTTGAGTTTACACCAGAGTAGCACTGTTGCACAACCAGTCAAGGAACAGTTGGTAATTAGGGTTCCCAGGTCTCCGGGCCTGGCCTTGAGTCTCCCGTTTTCATGGGTCATCTCAAGCTGAGAGACGAGGATGTAAATGTTCCAGTTTTGGGGGACTTAGCTCCAGGCAAGAGGAAAGGACTGGGTGCAGATCTCCAGCTCAGCTAGTGGAACAGCTGCAGTTACAAGACTTGATTGATGTGTTGCTACAACTTTTTAAGTCTCTCCGGGTGGCCTATGTATTTATTTAGTTATTTTTTACCTTTCAGTTGTTGTGGTGCCAGCGCTCACCCTCCAGTCTGCTTTGCACCTACTCTCTGGCTAGAAGCAAGTGGGCCATAATAAGAGTCCCTCATCCCATCTCTCTTAAGTAAGTAAGAAGGGGAAAAAATCCCTTATTCTTCCTTGATTTAAGAATAGCCCCTTTGGTTAAGAATTTCTGTCTTAATTTCCAACGAGGAGCATGCATTCTGCATAAGTGGGTGGGTATCTGAATGACAAACTGTAAGCAACTGTGGAAAGTGCTTAATGATATCACCAGGTCTCAGATTTTGGCCTGCAAATGTTAGGGGCTGGGATGATCTTGAGCAGGAACCCTACTATGCTCCATGCTCCTCTGCTGTGCAATCATTATGTCAGTTGTACAAGCCTGATTAGGATGCTCCTAGGTGCAACTTTGTAGAAAAGTTGCACAAGGGATGCGGCACAGCTGATGATCAAGGAGATGGGAGCTTGAAAGCTTCATACCCTGGTCTCCAACAATAGGGCACAGTTAGTGAAATAGCTTTAAAAGTGCAGAAGGCATGCCTGGCTACTACATAAACCTGGGCCTTCAGGCCAAGGCTGAATCCACAAGTACATGTAAGCTGTGAACCTGCATTTTTCAGTGTTACCCCTTCCAGTACAGACTGAATCCTTGTTTCCTGATCTGTCTTTCAAGTGGGGAGGAGCACCTCTCTCTTGACTGAACTGAGCCACCAGCTGCAATTCAACATCCTCCCAGCTTAATATAAATATCCACATGTGGAGATATGTTATGCCAGCACAACACAACCCCCAAGCATAATGTCAACATGGCACAAGGCATGTTCATGACTGTGTAACATTGTACAGTATGCAATAGCAGTGTACAATGTGCAATAGCAGAGTGAATTGTTTAATATGAAACCAACAAACAAAACTGCAATGCACTTGTAAGTGCAACTTTGATTCTGCTGACATAGGAGAATACAGCTGCTGTGCTATGGCAAGTAATTTGTCCTGCATGTGTCACAGTAGTAACACATGTGTATGTCAATGGCTCTTTCTGCACCTTGCTGTCTTCTGGCGCTGGGGTGCGGGGATCATGCGAGCAGCCTCTGGCAAGAGGCTCTCGCATCCGGGGTCCTTCGGCTCCGCATGAGCTGCCTGCTCGTGTGAGAGCCCCGCCTGGAAGTTTCTCAGGCTCTGCTGGGGCAGGAAGTATGACCAGCATGGCTCCAGAGGCTCTGCACGCACAGCAAGTGCACGCGGGGCCCTGGAGCGATGTGTGATCGCTTCTAGCCGAAAATGAAAAAGTGCACAAGCGACGTCTGCCCGACCCTGGAGCGTCGTGCGGTTGTGAGTGCGTCGTGCAGATCACGCCTTACAATCGCACGACGCTCAAGGGCCTTTCGCATGGCAAATGCCATGCGAAAAGGGCCAATAACAGGATGCCAGCCTCTATTTGTTTGCTCTTATCCAGCCCATTACTGATGACACACACTGTTTAGCTTCATGGGAGTTAGGCTGAAAGCAGAAATAGAGTTGAGGGTCATCAGCATACTCGATGACTTTAGACCTTTAACTTCTCCTAGCAGATGACTTTTCATCCAGTCCTCTGTCTTTCTGCCCTCCTCCCTTTCCTTAGCCATGCCCTTCTCATGTCCAAATTATTCATATTTATGTCACCACTCCATCTTTCACAAGCAACTGTTCTGCACAGTGAGCACACACCAAAGGACCCCATCTGGTTGTTGCGACAGGTGTCTTAAATGCCACTTCTTCCATTATTTCACATCCCTTTCATTACCGATGTGTCATGGTGGAGAAGGCAATCCATGTTTGCTAGTCGTGATGCACCTTTCCTCGACCCTAGTATCGAAGCCATTTGCCTCTTGATAGCAGTTGCTAAGGAACACGAGTGGGAGGATGCTGTTGAACTCATGTCCTGCTTCTGAGCTTCCCACTGATACATTCAGTTGGCAACTGAGGAAACAGAATGTTAGATCAGGTCACCTTTGGTCTGATGAAGCAGAGGGCTTCTTATGTTTTTCTCGCCTAGAAAATAAATAAAACCTTAAGTACGGCTAGTTCTTGATCAGAAGGATGAGTCCTTATCTAGGTTTTTTTCCTCCTCAGATAGCCTCTGGAGTGCCAGTCTAATGCTTGTATGTGTAAAAACTACATTTGCACAAACAGGGGTTGTACGGTTCAGGACTCCAGTGTTAAGGGCAGAGGTGTGGTAGCTACATGAGGGTCAAAAGGAGGGCATTGTGTCCCAAAAGAAGAATTCTGCCCCCTAATGAAATTTTCCTTCACTCCCCAAATTTCTAACAATGCAGTAACTTCAATCTTCAGTCCAGCATTTAGAAATACAGCTGAGGCATCAGAAGGCAATGTCCAAGGCAATGAGAATATAGTAAATAGGAGAGTTCTAGGTGTGGATGATTTTCTGCATCTCACTTCTCACAGTGCAATTGGGAGACTGAAGGGAAGTTTCATTTGGGTTGCAGCATTCTTATTTGGAGACAATACCTCCATTTACAATACCTCCGAAAGAACTTCCCGATGGTCAGAGCTGTCCAGCAGTGGAATATGCTGCCTCGGAGTGTGATGGAGTCTCCTTCTTTGGAGGTTTTGAAACAGAGGCTGGATGGGCATCTGTTGGGAATGCTTTGATGGGTGTTCCTGCATAGCAGGGGGTTGGATTCGATGGCTCCTGGGGTCTCTTCCAACTCTATGATTCTATGATTCATTTTGCTCCCCCCCCATAGCTCCCTTTCTGGTTAAAGGAGGGGTCTATGCACCTATATGAATTCAAATCAATGCAACAGCAGCTGGTGGCTCCCATCTCAGGGCTGCTGATGAGTCCACATCTTGATTTAGGCATCAAAAGGGAGGTTGCAAGATGCCGAATGTGGAATTTTCCCTCTGGCAATCTTTTAACTGCCTCCTAGCCTGGGGATTTCACACTTTATGTGAGGGTTCTGCCCTTTCTCCCACTGCTGTGGTCATCAAATGTGAGGATTTCAGCCTTTTGTTCCACCGCACTGCCACCAACTATGTAGATTCCTCTCAGGTCATCCCACGACTGTGGTCAGATGCAGGGTTTCTACCTTTTAACCCAGAAGCTGAAGCCATCCACAGTGCTCACTGCAATCTCAAGACTGAGGGCTTTCCCTGATCTCCTCTTCTGCCATGATGTAAGGACTTTCTCCTGTCCCGCCTATGAGACGCTCCACTGTAGGGCTATCTAAATGTCCTCAGTAAATGTGGATGTTCTTTTAAATTGCTGTCCTGTAATGTGGAATTTAATCGAGGGTCTGTGTTGTTGGATTCTGTGGGATTACTATTGCGAAAAGGCTCCAAGGTTGGCTAGAGACACATTCATCATCTATTGCTCAATAGTCAGAAGATCTTATTGCTTTGGCTACTCGTGGGTGTGTAACTTATAGAGGACAATTTCAAGACAAAGTGCTTTTGGAAATGGGGGCTGACAAGCAGTTGGTGAGTTATGATATTATAAGATTTACATCATTACAACTCAGTGTTTTGGTCATTCTGAAGGTCAGAATTCTCTGCAGAATGTACAATGAACAAAACCATCCCCAAACCCATATTTTCTCAGCTGCAGGTCCCCTAAATTGGCCATTTCTGGGTTGCTGGATATTGGGATAGCTCTTCTTAAAAGTTCTCCTCCTTTCGACTGTCTCTATGCTTGGTGTGTGCAGGAATATGTTCATGGGATTTCAAACATTTCCCACGGGAAAAGAAGGGGCGTCTCAGGAGAAACAGAAAGGAGCCAAGTTAAACCCCTCAATGATCTTCCCACTAGGGCACAGATTCTGGGGGTGCAAATATTAGTGGGCGGTGATAGAATTTAATAGAATTTGGAGGGTCTCCCTCTCTTACTCCTACTTAGGAGTAGGAGAGGGGGACCCTCCAAATTCTACTACTTAGGAGTAGGAGATAGGTGTACCCTTGTGTCAGAGTTCCCCCCTACTCAGGAGTAGGAAATGGGGAAAAACCCTGACACAAGGGTACACCTATTTTTCTTGATGCATAGCAATGCCATCATCTTCTGTGAACTCCAGAGGACCCTCAGGAGGTCCTGGAGATGTTACCCTTAGAGGTGGGGAATGTTGGGGTCCACCACCACCCCATGCCAGCATCTCTTTAAAATCTGAGGGAGTTATAGCTCAAAGGAGGCCTGTGAGAGGAAGGTAACAGCAGAATCTTTTCAGCTATGTATACCAGTACTAACTGTAGAGAAGACTCCAGATAAAGTTAACAAAGTATTTTATTTGAATTGACAAACACACAAGAAATCAGACACTTTTAAGAACCATACAAGGCTATCAGAAAGTGAGGTAAGGAAGGTTGGATAGAGAGAGACTGGGTGGAAAGGATGACAGTTACCAGTTCTGAAGAAGAGGTAACAGCGGAGGGGCTGAGACAGTGTCTAAGGGTAACACAGAGGAATGGCAGTCTGGGCCACTACGTACTACATGCTACAAATGGCTAGGGTTGAAGCTAGGGTTTTTATACTCTATTTCACACCCTGAAGGGATTTATTGACAAAGCCATAATAGCTTTCCTGTGAGACTGACAAAGGGGCCCAGAATGGGCTGATTGCTTCGCTCCAGAGTGACAAAACATTGGCAGAACTCATGACAATCTCTTAATGTTTGGTCAGGTAGGGTATCTAGGAAAGATCTCCATAGGACAAGATTGAGGTATGGTATCTGATTTGCTCACCAATCTGAGCAGTTTGTCTTTCATTGTATTTGGAAATGCAAAGAGCCTTGGGTGATAAAAGGATTAAGCACAAACCCATTAGCGTTGGGACTTTCTGCCTAATCCTTTCTGGACTTATGACCCCAAACATGCCTAAGGTCAGCTTGACCCTAAAACATATCTCTGGTCAGCGTGACCTCAAACATGTTCTCCAGTCATTAATAAGTCCCATTTATGAAAATCGCATATCTCATAGGAAGGGCGGTAGAGTATAGTAACAGAAGATGCCTGTCACTGTGTGTCTAGCTAGAGGAGAATAGCAGGAAACTTGTTTGCTGCTCCCACAAAGCAGGGAATTGCTGGGCTCAGAGGGCTGAAGCCGAGAAGTGGTGGGAAATCATCATAGCTAAGTCTGATAGCTGTCTCTCCTGAGGCATGATCACAGACAGGTTCAGCTTATATCAATTTATATACTAGGGATATAACTTATTTCATCCCTTCATGGAGGTAAAAATGAATTGGTGCCATCAATGACATCCTTCTCTCAACGTGCTTGCCTCTGATGCTATCCTGCCCAGCTGGCATCAACAGAAGTCACATATTTGTTGAGCAAAAAGAGTTAGCAAATCTGTGTCTGAATATTTGGCCACAAATCAGTGGAGTCTGGAAATAAAACTAAAACAATGATCAGCTGTGCTAACAGATTATTAAGTAGAAAGAAATCAGTGTTTTAATTTGAGGCTGATTCTGTCCCCAAAATAGGTCCAGTAACTCGGATGGCTGCTTTAAAGTTCAGACTAAAATCAGTAGTGGACTTACCAACTCACTGACGTGGAAACCATTGGCCACAAGTTGTTGAGGAGGGGGAACAGACGATATCAAGGCTGTCCAGAGAGCACATGCAGCTGCTCAAGCCACTATGGCCATTTCCACACTACACTCTTATAGCACGATTATTCCACTTTCAACATCCTATGGAATCCTGGGATTTGCAGTTTAGGGAGGGGCTGGCTGGCCCCTCCCGAAACTGTAAACCCCAGGATTCCATAGGATGTTGAAAGTGGAATAATTGTGCTATAAGAGTGTAGTGCGGAAATGGCCCCAGTCCAATATAATGGGGTAATTATATTTTTAAAATGCTGGAAATGCCTCCCTACAGCCTCTGGACCCAGGTGAATTGCCTTGATTTGGGCCCTCTGGCCTTTTGCAGAACCAACATGGCATAGTCATTTGAATGTCAGACTAAAGCTTCAGGAGACCAGGGACTGAATCTGTTATGCCACTGCCCCAGGATCCAGACAGACTCTTCCCAACAGGCACACCCTGGAAATATAAGAGGAACTGTACTTATGGTAGCCAGTGCAGATGGAAAAGTGAGAAACCATGCTTCTGGCAGTGTTTATGTAGGGAGAGCTTGTTAATTAGGCCACATCTGGGCAGGACGCTGAGACTATATAACCAAAGGCCGGAATGAGAGAAAGCTGTTTGAGCCTATAGATTCCATCTGTGGTAACAGCCCCACTCACTCTTGCATTCTTTGCTCGTGTTCCTCGGACTTTGGACCTTTGCCTGGACTATGGATTCTACTCTCTCTCTAGATTCTCAGTAAATTTGGATTTGGTTACTCTAAGCTTGCTAAGAACCTAGACTGACTAGAAAACAGCCTGATTGTGCAACTGGGAAGCGTTAGCAGGCTGCCAGCACAGGACAACTAGACTGCAATAACTTTCTGCCATTCTGGCCTTTGGTTATGTAGCCTCAGCATCCTATCCAGCTGTGGCCTAATTAATAAGCTCTTCCTATATAAACACTGCCAGAAACCTGGGCTCTCCCTTTTCCACCTAGACTAGCTGCCATAAGTACTCTTCCTCCCATGTCTCTAGGGTGTGGCTATTGGGGAGGGTTCTGTATGGGTTGGTTGGCAAGAAATGTCATTTTTCTTACAAAAGGAGTGCTTATGGCTGAAAAGTGTGTCGGGAAGGACACTGGCTGCAAGCATGGTCTTAGTCAGGATGACCTTGGATATGGCCAGATCATGTTCAAGAGTTTTAGACAGAAAGCCTGGTACTAATGGGCTTGGGATAAGCCTCTCAGTGACCAGACCTCCAAAACACAATAGAAAATGAAATTGCCCAGGTGAAGAAATCAAAGAACAACAGTCTACAGCCCTGTCCCATGGAAACTTCCCTTTGTTCTCTTACTTGTCCAACCATTAAGAGACTATCATGACTCCTGCCAATGCTTTTTCATCTAAAGTTAAGATCATTGGCCCATTCCAGACCCCTTTGTTTCCTCTGCCAGAGAGCAGCTAATGCACATCTCTTCAAGGTAGGAAACAGAGTATATAAGCCCTAGCTCTGAGCCTGGTGATTTATAGAACATTGCGTATCATGCTGCATGTGGTTCCCCAGATTCCTATTCTCTGACTGCTGTCTGAGCCATTTTGTTTTGACCTTCTTCTTCTTCAGGACCAGTAAATATTACCCTCTTCACCCAAAATCTCTCTCTCTCCTTCTTGCTTCACTTTTCCTTAGCCTTGTATGGTTCATGAGACTGCTTGACTTCTTGTGTGTGTATGTTAATTTCCAAATGAAAACACCCTGTTTTAAATCTTTAACGGGAGTCCTACAGTTAGTACCGATATACATAGGTGAAAAGATCCTACAATTTACCCCTCTCTCGCAGACCTCCTTTGAGCTATAAGTCCTTACATTCAAAGGAGACACTGGCATTGTGGGTGAACCTATAAGTCCCCCACCTTTTGGAGCAACAAGGCCTAATTTATAGTTTGATACCTGGTAGCATGGGTAGTTCTGAATTTGAGACAGCAAAATGTAGGAATTGGGTGTTAAATTCAAAAAAGTATTTGTCGTCTTATCTTTGGAAACCCAGACTGCCACTGACACGTTAATAATTTTACAGAGGATGCATCATGGAGGGTTCCTATTCATCATTAGGAGAAGTATTCACTTACTTTGCATAAGGACTTGAAACAGAGATTGGACTGTGCAGTGGCATGTTTGAATGACTATCGTTACATCTGTATGACTTTGAGCAGCGGCAGGATGATGCTCTGCATCCCAGATTGTGGGTGATTTCACCATGCCATTATATTCTTTCTTCTTAAAAGTAACTTTCCAGGTTCTGGAGAGTTGGAGAGCTGGGCCAAAGCTAACAAAATGAATTTCAGCAGAGAGAAATGTAGGGTCCTGCACTTGGGCAGGAAAAATGAAAGTCACAAGTATAGGATGGGGGACGTGTGGCTGGATAGCAGTACGTGTGAAAAGGATCTAGGAGTCTTGGTAGATCACAAGCTGAACATGAGTCAGCAGTGTGATGCAGCAGCCAAGAAAGCCAACGCGATTCTTGGTTGCATCAATAGGAGTATGTTGTCTAGATCGAGGGAGGTAATGGTACTACTCTATTCTGCATTGGTTAGGATTCATTTGGAATACTGTGTCCAGTTCTGGGCACCTCAATTCAAGAAGGATGTTGACAAGCTGGAATGTGTCCAGAGGAGGGCAACCAAAATGGTGAAGGGTCTGGAAGCCATACCCTATGAAGAATGGCTTAGGGAGCTGGGGATGTTTAGTCTGCAGAAGAGAAGGTTAAGAGGGGACATGATAGCCATGTTTAAATATTTGAAGGGATGTCATGTCGAGGAGGGAGCAGGCTTGTTCTCTACCGCTCCAGAGACCAGGACAAGGAGCACCAGATTCAAGCTGCAGGAAAGGAGATTCCACTTGAACCTCAGGAAGAACTTCCTGACAGTCAGAGCTGTCCAACAGTGGAATCTGCTGCCTCATTGGAGCGTTGTGGAGTCTCCTTCTTTGGAGGCTTTTAAACAGAGGCTGGATGGCCATCTGTTGGGAATGCTTTGATGGGTGTCCTGCATAGCAGGGGGCTGGACTCGATGGCCCCTGGGGTCTCTTCCAGCTCTATGATTCTATGATTCTGCTACCAGCTCAGAACCCCCTGAGCATATCTATCTGATCATCTATCTTTCTATTTTCCCCAGTGTACATCACTTTACATTTACTCTAAACTTCATTTACTATCTTAAAATCCATCCTCTCAGTTTGGAGAACTCCTTTTGGAATCCTGAATCATTAACACATATCCGCTGTCTGCAACACAGTCTATGAGACAGCTTGTAAGTAAACTAAAAAAAAAAACAAAAAAAAAAAAAACAACCCCTTGATATTTACCACTTCCCAAACAAACAGTTTCCAGACAGTTTCCACAGTGGCAACAGTGGTGATAACCTCAGCCTTTCTATTATTGGTTTGGGGTGGGGGCTAAAAAAATCTTAACAAGTTCCAAAAAAAGACAAGAGAGGGAAGGGAAACCAAACACTTGGTGTCCATGCTGACAGTATCCAGCTGCTCTCATCAGCAACAATCTTGATCTCTTTCAAGCAATGTTGTTTGCAAGGTGCTCGGGTGATTACAAAGCTCTCAAGTAGTTAGGGTTTTAGGCAGTAAACTGTACTACAGTTATAGAGCAATAAAACAGAAGAATGCTAAAACAGTAGACAGAAATAAAATAATCACCAGTTAAGTCCAGCTATGGAGCTTCAAGCCAGGTTATCTCCTCTGATGTCATCCTGAACTCATGTTCATCAACACACATATTACATGTAGAAGAGGGGGTGAGCTTGTGGTCTGCTGATCCTGAGCATAAGACCTGAACCAATGGGCTCAAATTACAAGAAAGGAGAGATTCCAATCTAAATACTGGGCAGAAAGCCCCCAAAGTAAGAGCTCTTTGACAGTAGAACAGACTACCTCCAAAACTGGAGAACTCTCTTTCAACTTAAATAGAGATAAGATGACCACCACTCTGGGGTGGTTTTGTGTTGATTTCTCAAACTGGGGAGAGGATTGAACTTTGGGTATCCTTTCCAGCCCTAGGAATCTGTCCTGTGCCCCATAGAAAAGGAACAAGTTAAGCAGTCAGAAAGGCCAAAGGAATTCAGAAGCTTCAGAGCAGATGTTAAAAAAACCCTAATTAATGAATAATTAATAGACTTTAATTAAATTAATGAACTTCAAAGGGCAATGTATTCCGAAAAGAAAAATGCAGAATAGACTTGCCAACAAATTCATAAGCCGTAGATTCTAGTTTTCTTGGGGCTTATAAAGCTGTTCTTAAACAAGCGTCTTCCTGACAAACCTATCTTCCTAACTAGGAAGGGAGGAGTCCCACAGGACTATTCTGAAATATCATGAATAATGAGAGATTTGTAGTGTAGAAACCATTAGGAAATCCTCTTGACTTCTCCCAGTGCATTACTTGATCCTCTGTATTTGTGTTTTCTGTTGAAATATATTAATGGGGCAGGAAAAGGGCAGTAATGCATTTAAGTCTTTTACTCCAAGTCTCAAGTCAGGTCTCAAGTCCTTGCAAGATACTTTCAAGTCATGTCTCAAGTCTGGGAGACATCTTTGTACCCCAACCTATATTTCAGAACTGCTGGACAGAGTCCAGTAAAGTCAGTTTTAATAATTTAGGCAGAGTCAGTCTTCCATTTGCAATTTTGCCATCTGCAGCTTCATAAGTGGGGAATAGGATGCCTCTTACTCCCACTTCCTGAAGCTGGAAGTTTTTTTGCCAACAGGCAATGGCAGCTTCAGAAGTGGGGAATAGGATCCTTCTTACTCCTCATTACTGAAGTTTCCGAAGCTAGTGGTTCTCAACCTGTGGGTCCCCAGATGTTTTTGGACTTCAGCTCCCAGAAGCCCTGAGCATTGACAATAGTGGCTGGGGCTTCTGGGAGCTGAAGTCCACAAACATCTGGGGACCCACAAGTTGAGAACCACTGCTAGAAGGAAGGATCCTTCTTCCTCAAGTCCACTACCTAACACATTTGCTGTTCCCCTCTGAGAAATGCACCCTGCACTCTGGGGGTGAGTCTTGTCCTCTGCTCTTAGGAAACGTTTTAGAAGGCTCCTCCGATATGCAGCAAGGCCAGGCTGCTGAGCAGATCTTAAGCCTGCCTCAAGCCCATTGCCTAACCTGTTTGCTGTTCCCCTTTGAGAAATGCACCCACACTTTGAGCTTGAGACAGATTGTCATGTGTCCAGCAGGCAAAAAGAGATGGAAACATCATTCAAAGTCGTAAGGTTTCTGGATGTGTTATGTGACTAAACCAAGGGCAGCAAGTCAGTCACTAAAAATATACAAGTTGAGTCAAGTTAGCGCATCATTTATTACCGAGTCGAGTCCAAGTCGAATCACTGAAGTGACTTACGTCCGACTTGTGTCTGAGTCAGTTGACTCAAGTCTACATCACTGGAAAAGGGTAACAAAATGGCATCCACTTTCAAGAACAGTTCTGGCTGCCTTACAGAAGTGCCAGAGGTAGACTGAGGTGGGGTTTGTTACACATGTCTAAGCAACATGGCTCAGTGACAGACATTGATGCTCTCAAATGCCAGTATTAAAATTAATTTTTACCTCTACAGAATGCAAAGGCAACATGCAGTCAGTTGAAATGAAGGACCCCAACTTCCAGAATTCACTTGTTTTGAACCAAATGGGAAACTGTATTGCCACTTTATTCTGCTTTGGTCAGAACAAAGTGGAGTAATTTTTTACCCATGGAGGTAAAAATTAATTCTAATATTGGGACTCACCAGGAATACTGTGTCCACTTCTGGGCATCACAGCTCAAAAAAAGATATTGACAAGCTGGAACATGTCCAAAGGAGGGTAACCAAAATAGTAAAAGGTCTGGAACTCGTACCCTGAGAGGAGCAGCTTAGGAAACTGGGTAGGTTTGGCCTGGAGAACAGAAAATTAAGAGGTACCATGATAGCCATTTTTAAATATTTGAAGGGATGTCATATGGAGGATGGAGCAAGCTTGTTTTCTGCTGCTCTGGAGACTAGAACATGGAGCAATGGCTTCAAACTTCAGGAAATGAGATTCCACCTAAACAATAGGAAGAATTTCCTGATGGTGGAAGCTGTCTGACAGCAGAATATGCTGGCTTGGAGTGTGGTAGAGTCTCCTTCTTTGAAGGTTTTTTAAAGAGAGGATAGGTAGCCATCTGTCAGGAGTGCTTTGATGGTATATTCCTCTATGGCACAGGCTTGGACAGGACGGCCCTTGTGGTTTCTTCTGATGCTACAATTCTGTGATTCTATGATTCAAACTGTCCAGCCTGGCAACCATCAGAACACTGTGACAGTGAATTCCACAGTTTATATGCTGTGTGAAGAGCAATAGATAATTTCCTAAAAAATCTCTGTGTTGCCCATACGCTTTCATAATGATAAATGCTATTGGTTAGTCTCTACTAGCATAGGCTCACTGTAGGGAAGGAAATAATACTTGAAAATATTTTAAAAAATGGTCAAAAGCATGTCTCTCAATGTCAGGACACTCTAATAGGAAGAATAGTGGACTGGTGAGAATTTTCAGTCACAATAAGCATCTCCCAATGGCTGCAATAAAACATCTTCTCAATATTGCATAAATGTCTGCATACAGAGATACACTAGGCCAGTGCTACACAGTCCCCAGAATAGCAACTCTGAGTAGAATAAGCAGAATAGCAACGTGGCACAACCCAAGTCTATGACTGGGTGGTATCACGCAATGCACAGCTGCAATGCGCAGTGCTGCTCTATGTGAAACTCTGCTTCCACTGCTGTCAGCAAAATACATTCATTGTGCATGGGGAATAATTTGACCCACATGCTTTGTGCGACTTATGCATGTGTATATCACTAAGACAGTGCTAGCCAACATTGGCTGCACTTTCTCCCTCCCACTGCATTGCCGCCTAAGCCACTGGGCTGCCTGTGCCAGCTCCATTTCAGTGTGCATATTTATGCGGCTCACCAGGACTGCAACCAGAGAATGCTGCTGTTGTCTTGGAAATGTTACAAACACATTTGCCTTTTTAATTTATTTTATAGCTTAAGAAATCAACCGCGGTGTTGATATGAAACTGTATCACCAGGGAATGGAACAGAAAGCTGCTGATGATCCATCTTCTTCCCAGAAGTAAAGATGGAAAGAATATTGGAAAATATTGGAAAAGTGGTCCAAAAACATATTTTTCAAATGTTGAGAATCCCTAATAAGAAGAGTCTGATGAGAATCTTCAATACTTATTCTGCACCAAATTGGCACGTGTATATTTTGAGCAGGAAGCAGCATTTTCTGCACAGGAAACAGTGTTTTCTGCAGTGAAAATAATATTTCAGTGCAGAAATATTAATTCCTGTGCAGAAATTATTCTTCTCTGCTATCTTTTTTAAATGATTTTGGGAGATTTGGAGTGGTTTGGGAGCAAAAGATCATCCTCAAATCAGCATGGGAAAAAAAGGTGGGGGAATATAGGAGCTTTGAGGTGGTTTGGGGGTCCCAAGGTCCATACAGCCCACCTCTAGTCTAAGAGATTCCCCCTATCTGTTGTTGAAAAATGGTGTTGATACACATTGTTTTAAAATATACTTTAAGAATCAGGCCATTTCCACACTAGCCTGTTATAGCGCAATGATTCCACTTTCCACATCCTCTGGGGTTTGCAGTTTCGGGAGGGGCCACGTGGCCCCTCCCGAAACTGCAAACCCTGGGATTCCAGAGGATGTGGAAAGTGGAATCATCGCGTTATAACAGGCTAGTGTGGAAATGACCCTAGAAGCCTTGGATTTTTAATTTTTTTTAAAAAAAATTATTTTTTGCCTAGGAAAAACTAAACTTTAGTTTATAAGGCCCAGCATAGTGTAGTGGTTTGGGTGTTGACTAGAGCATTGGGAAAACAGGGTTTGAATCTCTGCTTGGCTGTGGAAACCCACTGAGGGGCCTTGGGCTAGTCACATTTTCTCAGTTTCATAGGAAAGCAAAGGCAAACCCCCTCTGAACAAATTTTGTCAAGAAAACCCCAGGATGGGTTCATCTTAGGGTCCCCATAAGTTGGAATTGATTTGAAGGCACACAACAGCAACAAGGACCCACTTCTCCTTCTCCTTCTTTCCTTGAAAGGAACTATTTCAGTTTATCACCCCTTGTGGTCTCTTCCAACTCTACATTTCTATGATTCTATGATTCTATGAATTGGGATGTGAGTGGTGAGATCGTGGGGTTCCTTTTCAGTGAGATGCTAAACCTGCGCTGGGTTTTCCATCCCATTTTTAAAGGAGCTGTCCAAGGTGTTAAATCCTACACCCCAATACATTTAAAACCTCAAATTGCTCCTTATCAGTTCATAGAATCATAGCATTTTTGAGCAGGGCCATCTAGTCCAACCTCTTCCCTTGCAGAAATGCACAAATCAAAGCTCTCCTGACAGATGGCCATCCAGTCTCTGTTTATAAACCTCCAAAAATGGGACTCCATCATACTCTCAGGCAGCGTATTGTACTGTTGAACAGCTCTTATAATCAGGAAGTTTCTCCTATGTCTAAGTGGAATCTCTTTTCCTGTAGCTTGGAGCCAATGCTCCGTGTACTAGTCTCTGAAGCAGCAGAAAACAAGCTTGCTCCATCTTCATTATGACTTCCTGTCAAATATTTAAACATGGCTATCATGTTTAACCTCTTACCTCTAACCTCTTAATCTTCATTTTTTCAGGCTAAACATACCCAGATCTCTAAGCTGCTCCTCATAGGGCTTCATGGTTTCCAGGCCTTTTAATCACATTGGTCATCCTCCTTTGGATGTGCTCCAAGTTGTCAATATGCTTCATGAATGATGGTGTCCAGAACTGGACACAGTATTCCAGATGAGGTCTGGAATACTATTCTGGAATAGTTCAAAATAGTACCTGAACCAAATTCAGTGTCCAACCAAGAAGGAAGCCACTGGCTTCCATGGTGGGATGTTGACCTAAAGGAGGCCATGAAAGTTTACTCCTAACTTCTCTCTCAGCTAAGAATAGTGGAACAAGAGAAAACGGCACAAAACACAAGTCAGGCTTTTAGGCTTGGCCTCATATCTTTATTGGAATACACATATTTGGCATCTACATAATACAGATACTCTGCTGCTACATAACATTTTTGCATATGCAAAAGTGACCTTTTCAAGCCAGAAACCTTACAGATGTGGCAGCACCTAACATTTCTTTGTGCTAAAGGGCTCATCAGTCAATTTTGGAAAGCCGCTTTCTTTCTTTTTTTCTTCCTTGCTTTTAGTTGCAGGGAAGAGAGAAAAACAGGGGGGAAATCCTTTGGTAATTTTCTCAGGAGGAGGGGGGAACTTTTGAGCAATGTTGGCTCACTTCTACTCTGAGACCTTTCTTTTTTTAGCCCAGCAAAAGCAAAACAAGGAGCTAAAGCTAACCGTGCCTCTCCGCAATCTGTTTTTGCATTGTCCAAACAATTTTAAAAAGGGGACATGCTGTCACTCGGCACAGTAGGAAAAAGGGTGATTAAAACAAAAAACATGTGTCAGCATCAGCTGCATCCTGTGGAGTGACCTTAATTGGTTTCAGTTTAGCTTCACGTGAAACAAGCCCTCCAGAAGCTGCCCTGGATGTTTTCCAGACAAGTACTGAAGAAGGAAAGGCAGACGGACAACCTGTACATCTCTGTTTTCTTTTTGTTTTTCTAAGTCAATACCTGAAAGCACAGGGAAAGGAGGTGCCAGTTCAGAGCGGAAGGCACATTTTCATGGGTTGTCTGGAACATCGGAAGTGAGTCTGAAACAGAGGCACCTGGCTGCTCCTATTCAGTAGGACAATGTGTCTGTTCTGGGTTTCAGCCCAAGCTCTCAGGGAGTTACCCAGGGTCCTCAACCCATTTGGGAGAGATGGTGCAGATGCTTGGACAGCTTTTCTAATATCTGGACTAAAACCCAGAGATGGCTCATTTATTCCACTGACATGGAAGATACCAACCACCACTGCTCTGTGAGTGATCATGGCTAGCATTAAGTATCCGTAACTGTTTTGTATTCACGGTCCCAATGTATTCACAATTGTGACCATAGTGTAGGGAATATGCAGGGATTTATAAGAGCCCCCCAGTCGTGCCTTACTGGGCATCAGCTGCGTCAGCAATGGAGTTTTGTCTCCTGTTTATTTGGATGCAGCAGACTGATGTTTCTACCCTTGTCCCATGAATGAGGAGAAATTTTGCCTCTGTCTCTGATGGTCACAGCAGAGATTACCAGTAAGAGGTGGAAACATCGGTCTGTTATGATACAATTGACAGGAGAACACACCCCTATCGCCCACAAGTAAGAGTGTTGGCAGGGAGGTTGGGCCAGGAGATACTGTTAGTTAAGTATATTTAAATAAGTAGCTGAGATAGAATCTTACCCCATACTTTTAGCATCCCTCATTTGCTGAATTTTGCAAGGAGCCTAGATACAATATTGTCTTCCATTTCTGATCTTTCCATGTTTTCCATTTATTTTCTGTCTTAACAAATCCAAAGCCAAATATGGTAGAGATAGATTTGAGGAAAGCAGAACAGTTCCACAAGAGCTGATAAAACGCAGCTCAGAAAAAAGAAAGAGAGAGAGAGAGATGGATATAGCTGCATCTGAAGGAGGTTGGTGAATCCACCCTGGGTTTTGAAGGAGATATCCAAAGTGCTGAATCCTATCCCTGAAATAGGTTCAGTACCTTTGATAGCTTTTATGACCAAGAATGCATTTATTAGCCCACTAACATGGAAGTTATCAACTGCCCCAGTGGGCACTCACACCATAGTTGTCCTTTCCTCCTCTTAAATAGCTGGCTTTTGCTACAATCATATTGGAATTGTTAGATAAAGTGGGGTTTATGACATAATTAGTATAACATGTTGCAATGCACAGAATGCATCACATTACATTACTACAGATATGAGTGGCCAGTTAGGCTAAAAAAACGAGGCTTACTTAGAGCTACCCAATGTCAGCGCGGGCCGAGGTCAAGCAGGAGCCAGACCGGAGTCGGGCACAAGCAGCGTTTATTACAGTCTATAACAGAGGCGCTGCAGTACACAAGTTGTTGGAACTAAAGTAGGCCTTGACAGCAGGCTTCAACAGAAAATAACGATGGGTTACTTCACCCAGAACACAAAGAGGTTACTTCACCTAAACGCTGGGGAAGGGTCTTGGAAGAGCCAGGCAGCAGGACGCAGACACAGGCTGGACTGGACTGGACGCAGACACAGGCTGGACGCAGACACAGGCAGGGCACGGGCAACAGACGCACGGGAAGCCGACAGTTGTTGCTCCGTGCCTCTCCCAGCCCCGCGCCAGCCTTAAAAAGACCCCTTGAGCAGCCGGCGGCCAATCCGGCTCGAGCACGTGGCTGGGGCTCACAGCTGCGCTACAGCTGGGAGTGCCCAGCCCCAGGTGTTTCTCCTGCAGCTGCCAGGACCGGTGGCTGGCCTCCTTGAGCCGCTGCCGCTGCTGGAATATTGGCGGCGGGGCAGAGGCTTCAGCCTCCTCAGGGGCGGCCTTGCGAGTAGGCAGCGCCCCAGGATCGGGCCCGGGGCCCGCCTCCTCCAACGAGTCTCCGCCCGCCACGCCCAGCGGCATGGGAGCCGGGCCGGCGGCCTCCGCAACGCTGGGATGATCCCCTCCAGCAGCGGCGGTGGCCTCTGTCACGCCAGGGAGACCCCCGTTGGGACCGGAGGCCTCCGCGGCATCCAGGTGATCCCCGCCGGTGGCGGAGCCCTCCGCGGCGACCAGGTGGTCCCCGTCGCCGGCCGCGGCCTCCAGAGAGCCCGGACCCCCTCCTCCTCATCGGAGGCGGCCGCTGCATCGGCCTCGACAGCACCCGCTGATGCGGACACACCCAAGGCCCTGACATCACTCCCCTCCCCAGGGTCGCCTCCCCTACCCCGCGGGGGACGCGGCTTGGCCGGGTAGCGGCGATGGAAGGCCTGCACCAGGCGCGGTGCATGGATATCCGTTGCGTCCTCCCAGGAACGCTCCTCTGGTCCATAACCCCGCCAGTCCACCAAGTACTGCAAGCGGCCACGCCGCCGACGAGAGTCAAAGATACCGACCACCTCGGACTCCTCCTTGCCATCATCGAGCACCGGAGCTGGCGGGACACCGGGGTCAGTGTCTGGTCGCACCCCCGTGGCTGGCAGAAGCAGCAACCTGTGGAACTCTGGGTGTATCCGCAGGGTGCGCGGGAGCCGCAACCGGAAGGCCACGGGATTCACCTGGGCCAGGATGGTAAAAGGGCCTATGTACCGGGCATCCAGCTTGCGGCTAGGGCGGCCGGGCGGGAGGAAGTGCGTGGAGAGCCAGGCACGGTCCCTGACCTGCAGTGGCGCCCCTGGCTGCCGGTGCCGATCCACCCCCCGCTTGTACACCTCCTTGGCGAGCTCCAGTTGCTCCCGCAGCAGCTCTTGGATGGCCCGCAACTCCTGAAGCCACCGGTCTGCGGCGGGCACTCCGGAAGGCGCACCGACCGGCAGGAACCACCGTGGGTGGAAGCCGTAGTTGGCCAGGAACGGGAACTGCTGGGTGGAGGCATGGACGGTGTTGTTGTACGCGAACTCGGCCAAGGACAGGAGGTTGACCCAGTCGTCCTGCTGGTAGCAACTGTAACACCACAGGTATTGCTCTAGCATGGTGTTGGTACGCTCGGTCTGGCCATCCGTCTGCGGGTGATGGGCCGACGACAGCCGGGGCTCGACGTCCAGCTGCCGCAACAAACACTGCCAGAACCGGGTGGTGAACTGTGCCCCCCGATCGGTCACGATCCCCTCGGGGAGGCCATGCAGCCAGAAGACGTGATCCAGGACTAGGCGTGCCGTCTCTTTCGTGGAGGGTAGTGCTGGGCATGGGACGAAGTGTGCCATCTTCGTGAGGAGGTCCACCACCACCAGTATGACGGTGTGGCCCCTGGACGGAGGGAGCTCGGTGATAAAGTCCATGGAGATGGTCCGCCAGGGTCCTGCGGGGGTCAGCAGGGGCTGGAGGAACCCTGAGGGCCTCTCCGTCAGATCCTTGGCGCGGCGGCACATGGGACAGGAACGGATGTAACAGTCGACATCTCCGTGCACCCGGGGCCACCAGAACTCCCGGGTCACGAGGTACAGGGTCTTGAACAGGCCAAAGTGCCCTGCGGGCCTGCCGTCATGGCAGAGACGCAGCACTTCCTCGCGACAGGGGCTGGGAGGCACAAAGAGCCGATCGCGATGGTAGAGCAGCCCCCCTCGCTCCGACCATGGGGAGGTAGCGTCCCCTAAGTGAAGGGTCTCCCGGGGCAGCTCCCGAGACTGAGCTTCCCGGATCCGCTCTGCCAGGGTGGTCACGTCCACGGTCGCCGCGAAGTTCTCAGGGCGCAGGATGGTCGAGTGGACCTCTGGCTCCGGGGTGGTGGCGTACTCGGGCTTCCGGGACAGGGCATCCGCGCACCGGTTGCGGGCCCGCGGCACGTACTGCAGCTGGAAGTGGAAGCGGGAGAAGAACTGGGCCCAACGCTCCTGTCGCGGCGTCAGCTTACGGGCGGTCTGCAGGTATTCCAGGTTGCGGTGGTTGGTCCGCACCTGCACCAGGTGTAATGCGCCTTCCAGGAGGTGCCGCCAAGCCTCGAACGCCGCCTTGACCGCCAGAAGCTCCTTCTCCCAGATGGTGTAGTTCCACTCAGGAGGGGTCAGCTGCCGGGAGTGGTAGGCGCACGGCTGGAGCTCCACCTCCGGGCCCAAGCTCTGCAGCAGGACCGCTCTGACCGCGACGTCCGAGGCGTCGGTCTCCAGGATGAAGGGCTGCCTGGGGTCGGGATGCTGCAGGATGGGCTCCGTCGTGAAGCGGGTCTTCAGCCGGTCGAATGCCCGCTGTGCCTTGGTGGTCCACTGGAACGGCGCCTTGCCGCGGAGCACCTGGGTGATGGGGGCGGCCAACGACGCGTAGTCGGAAATGAACTTCCGGTAGAAATTGGCGAACCCCAGGAACCGCTGCACGTCCCTGCGGCTCCTCGGGGCCTGCCAGGACACAATGGCCTCCACCTTTGCCGGGTCCATCTCTATTCCCCGGTGAGACACGCGGTAGCCCAGGAAGTCGACCTCCGAGAGGTCGAAGGCACACTTCTCGAGCTTGGCGTAGAGCCGGTGCTCCCGCAGCCGCTGCAGCATGGCCCGCATGAGCACCTCATGGACCTGCTGGTTCGGGGAGTAGATCAGGAAGTCGTCGAGGTAGATGATCACGAAGCCGTCCAGGTAGTCTCAGAAGACGTTGTTCACGAAGTGCTGGAACACGGCCGGGGCGTTGCACAACCCGAAGGGCATAACGGTGTACTCGTAGTGACCGTACCGGGTCTGGAACGCCGTCTTCCACTCATCACCCACCCGGATCTGCACCAGGTTGTAGGCCCCACGGAGGTCCAGCTTCGTGAAGACCGTCGCATGGCGCAGCCGCTCCAACAATTCCGGAATCAAGGACAGCGGGTAGCGGTTGCGGATGGTGATCCGGTTGAGGGCGCGGAAGTCGTTGCAAAGGCGAACCTCCCCCAACTTCTTGTGGACGAACAGTACTGGCGCCCCTGCCAGGGAGGTCGATGGCCGCACGAAGCCCCGACGCAGATTCTTGTCCAGGAACTCCTGCAAAGCTGCCAACTCCGGCTCCGAGAGCGCGTAGATGCGGCCTGCCGGGATTGGGGCCCCCGGCACCAGATCACACAGTCGTAGAGCCGGTGCGGGGGTAGGCGGTCGGCCTCCTTCTGGTCGAACACTAAAATGTTATTGAGGTACATGCACACACACAACACAGACACACAGAGATGTACTTTCTTCTAAAATATTCATGTCTTTAACCATTTGTTTTTCAATTGGACAACTCTCTTGCAAAATTCACAGAAGTCACTTTTCAAAAGATTAGTGGTGTTCTATTAGTATACAGGTTCAACAGTGTAACATTCAATGAGTTTGCATCAAAATTCAGCTCAAGCAAAAATTCAATTCTAGCAATGAAACATTCTGTCTCTCCTTTTTTCTCTGGGCATATGTGCCTGTGAAGACAGAACTGACAGAGAGATAATGCAAGAAATGATAGAGATGATACTGGGAGGCTGTGTGATAGTTAAGTGCTGTCAAGTCAGCTTTGACTTTTGGTGACCTTATGAATGAAAAAATGCTCCATTCTTTCACACTCAAGGCCATGGCTTCCTTGATTGAGTCTATCCACGCATAATACAATCTTCCTTATAAGGTTTATTTTAAGAAACAGAACAAAATAGCATTGGGATATTTTGCAAAAACGTATATTTTTTCTGGTGAAAAAGACACTTAAATTGCATATTTGGTGAAAAATGCATTTCAAAGTCTTCTTGAAATAACATATCAATGCAAACTTTCAAACATATACTTTTTTAAAGAAAACCATGCCCTATGAGGAGTCGCGTAGGGAGTTGGGTATGTTCAGCCTAGAGAAGAGACAGTTAAGAGGTGACATGATAGCTACGTTTAAATATCTGAAGGATTGCCCTTTCCGCACGGCATTTGCCATACGAAAGGACTCATGGAGCGTCGTGTGATTGTGAGGAGCGATCTGCATGATGCACTCACAGTCGCGTGGTGCTCCAGGGTCTGGCAGGTGCCGCTCACTTTTTCATTTTCAGCTTTCAGCCAAAAATGGTGCACAATCACACGTTGCTCCAGGGCCCCGTGCACACTTGCCGTGCATGTGGAGCCTCCAGAGCTGTGGCGCTCATGCTTCCTGCCCCAGCACAGCCTGGGAAACTCCCAGTCTGCACTGTGGAAGGAAGAGGTGGGCCTCTCATGCTGCCTGCTCAGGAGCAGGCAGTTCGTGCGGAGCTGAAGCAGTGGGGATGCGAGAGCCTCTTGCCGGAGGCTGCTCGCGCAATCCCTGCACCCCAGCGCTGGAAAAAGGAAAGGTGGGGAAAGGGCCAATGTTGTATGGAAGATGGATTGAGTTTATGCCTGCTGCTTCAGAACTACAACATGGAGCCCTGCCTTCAAACTACAGGGAAAGAGATTCCACCTGAACATTTGGGAGAACTTCCTGATGGTGGGAGCAGCTTGACAGTGGAATACTCTGCTGCCTCAGAGTGTGAGGGAGTCTTTCTTTGGAGATGTTTAAAGGGGCAGGATGTCCATCAGTTGGCAGTGCTTTGATGGTATATTCCTGCATGGGAAGGGATTGGACTGGATGGCCCCTGTGGTCTCTTCCAGCTCTATGATTCTAATAGAGAAAGGGGACAGAACAAATTTGGGGGTAAATAGATGCAAAAATGATAAAAATACAGCTCACTGCACATTCCTAATTATGGATTTAGTAGTGCTGCGCCAAAACTTGTTCTTCCCATTCCCTAAAGGTTTATTCCTCATGGGAAAGCCTTCTAGTTCCTTCTTAGGGCAATTTAGAACTTCTTTTGAATTGCTGTAGGCAATCTTTTCCAGCTTACCTTAACCCTTTGAGGTGGCTGACTTTCTATTGCATATCTGCTTCCTCACTGCAGCCTCTTGGGCTGTCCACACATCATGAAAGATCCTTCTGCCCACATTCTCAGAGTAAAGTAGAACGATTTTTGAATTGCTTTAGAGGGCACCTTTGAGCTTAGCTGTGCAGTGGCTGAGCCAAGATCTGTGTATTTCTGATCTCTTCGTCATTCTGAAGCCACTCTGGCTGCCCACACATCTCAACTGAAAAAGCCCTATGGAAGGGTGATTTCCCCAGGAGGGGGGTAATTCCTTCATAAAGTCTTCTTATGAGCTTCAGCTAAAATGAAGGCAGCTGCCTGCAAAATGGTGGTACAATGAAAGACAGGACTTTCACACACACTCCTTGGCTGCCTCGAGAACAAACCAGACTCAGGAATATGCTTCCAAAATCTCCCATGATTTAGGAAAGCAATTTTGGCCATTTCCACACTACACTTTTATAGTGCTATTATTCCACTTTCAACATCCTATGGAATCTGGGGATTTGCAGTTTAGGGAGGGGCATTTAGACTTCTCAGCCAGAAAGCTCTTTGGCCTCAGGAAACTACAAACCCCAGAATTCCACAGGATGTTGAAAGTGGAATAATAGCATGGTCTTTGTTTTAGTGACATTGACTGGGAATAGTTTAAAAAGGAAGAAATTTTCAGCACAGCACTAGTTTTTAGTCACTGATAATAATCCATGTAGTTTATTCAACAGGAATAACTTTGCTAAATGACAGGCTTCCACTCTGGTTGGCTCCCATCCGTATCTTCTGTCCTTTGTACCGGATTGTTCTATGGAGGATTCAAGGCCTCCTGATAAAGATCTCACCTGTTTCGTCCTCCAGGATCTCTTCAATCCTCCCTCTCTGAAAAGCAAAGGGAAGGGAAAGAAAATAAAGGAGGCTGAATGTAATATGCCGAGAAACATTTAGGAAAATATTTATTCCTAATATTTATGGGCTGGAGTTTGAGAATGTCTTCAAATGGAGGAATATGGTAAAGCAGGGGGTGGCAACTGTAGAAGTCTAGGGGGCCTCATTAGTTCCCCGAGAAGACCATGTGGGGCCACATTCCCTTCCCTCCTTTCCTCTCCTCTCCTCTCCTCAATATAGAAGTAAAATTTGGTATTAGGTGTTTATAGATAGAACTTGAACAAGTTACTTTTGGGGACTTTAAGCTCCCAGAATATCTCAGCTACTGGCCAAGAGAATTGTGGAAGTCCCCAAAAGTAACTTTTCCAAGCCCTGTAGATAATCAACTTGTAGCCTAGCTCCTAGAGGGAAGAAAACTTTTGAAAATCTTCATCCTTGCTTCAAGAAAGAAATAACCAGAGAGTTACATCTCTGCCAAAGATATACCTGGACTGTGTTCATGCAGTCTGATAATTTTGCAAGGTTCCGCCTGGGTGGAAGGAAAACTTCCAGTCTCACAGCTCCTTTAGCAGTCCTCTGGAAGGAAACCAGGAAGTTGATCTCTTGTGCCTGGAGTGAAAAGAAAAAGAACAGTGGAACAGATGCAATGGCCCTAGGATGGACCAGATCATGGCTTGCTAGCATGGTCTACTCAAAACTGCAGCAATCTGTCCAAGCTATGCTGCCTCAGATTCTTTATGTGAACATACCAACGGTTGAATGTTATGGCCTAAACCTAATTTTTAGTGCCAACCAAAGTGGGCTTATTATATCACATGGCTGGAAGGGGCCTCATCCCTCAACCTCATCCTCAAGGCAGGATCTGCAGCTAAAGCATCCTGAGCAGATAGCTGTCTATCCTCCTTTTGATGATGTCCAGAGGAGAGGCCACCATCTCTCTAGGCAACTGGTTCTGTTGCTCAACTGCTCTTACTGTCAACAAGCTCCTTCTAACGTTCAATGGAATCTACTCTCCTATAACTTCAGAGCATTGGACCTAGTCCACCCAAAAATCAGTAGGATGAATTTCAGTCATAATGAACTCAGACCTTAATTGATTTCATGGGGTTTACATCTGCAACTAAGACCTATAGGTTAAAACCTTTGTCCAAGTCTGAACACCACCCTGCCTCCCAACATTTCACAAATGAGAACTGGGATACAAGTGGCCAAACAACATCAGTGCATGGTCAAGATGGCAAAAATTATTAAGGAGAAAGAACAGACAAGCTAGGAGAGTCTGCAGCAGTTTGCTTTTGCCCGAGTCTACTGGGAAGGGCAAGATTCCACCCCCTTCTCTCCCCCTTGCTGAGCTGAGTACAGATTACTGATGCATTTTTGAATGTAGTTTGCATTAATGGAAGTAAACTGAGAATGAAGAAAGAAAGTGGGAGAAAGAGAGAGAAAGTGGGACCTTTAAAAGCATCTGAAAAACTGGGACAACAGAGGCTCAATTGGCACTATCCCTGCCAGTTGGAGGGCATACACTAACATGGTCACACAGTTTCTAAAAATGCATTTCAGAGACACAGCTTTGTCTGTATTAAACTGCTTTAGGAAGACTGCAAAGACACCAGGTGTTGTTTATTACCAGTGTGTGTGTGTGTGTGTGTGTAGGGGGTGGGGGAACCCTCTGACAATGCTTTGTCTTTCAGGCTAGAACAGCCTTAAAGTTGGCAAGGAGTGTAGGGTTTGTTTGGACAGTAGCAGCAGCAAACCCCCGTTCCAAGGCTGCTAACTATAGCATATTCGAGGCGAGCATCATAAATAATGGCAGCCCTGTCCTTACAGCAGGAGCCAAGTTGTGATATCGTGTTGTTCCGAGATTAAAAAAAGAAAATACTTTCCTTGCAGCGGTCTGGTCTAAAATAAGCAGTTTTGTCCAGAATTGGCTTTCTCACGGGGATTATGCAAGGAAACTTGGCTCGGTGTTTGTAAACCATGAATAAAATGACAGCAATCAGAAGAAAGGTTTGTCCAGGAAGGTCTCCAAGGATCTTGAAGTTACTGTCAAAACATTTGCCTCGGGGTTTGACAAGTGGGTGATGTTGATAGCTCCCATCTGGACCTCAGGCAGGAATTCCAGGGTGTTTTGACTACACATCCCTGGCCAATAATGGTGACATTTTCCTAGACAGGGCTTCCTCTAAACAAACCTCATGGGGAAACAGATGCAATTACACCAAGGTGGGCAACTACACAGGGCCCAGGGGCCAATTCTCTTCTTGACTTCGCTCCAGGCTGTGTCCTTTGACCCACTAAAATAACTCAATTTTTCTTTGAAGTCCTTCTCAAAATGGTGAACTGAAGTTATATCACTTTCTGTCACCATTTTGAGAGGAACTCTGATTAAAATAGAGGTAGTGATGTACTGGTTTGAGCGTTTGGCTACATACCTGGAGACCAGGGTTTGATTCTCTTCTCAGCCAGTCTAATGGATGACCGTGGGTGTGTCACACACTCTCATGCTCAGAAAAACCCATAATACTGTATGTCAAGAATGACTTGAAGGCACACAACAACAATTTGGGGATGGTGGGGGGTTCATGGGGAGCTCTTAGGGATGGGTGAGGGTCTTTTTGTAAATTTTGCACATCTGGGGTATTGTTTGGGGGCAAAAATCACCTGGAAATAGTGCCAATTTCTAAAAATAATAATAATAGGGGTGTTCAGGAACCATAAAACTGGGTCTCCGGGACGGATGAGGCCCACAGTCCATACCTTTCCCACCCTACACTTTAGTTGAGTAGGCAAATTTAATAGGCAAAGCTAGAAGCCACATCCAAAGGCGATGAAGAAGTCAGGACTGCATTAGCAAGGTGGCTGTAGACTGCATGATGTAGCCCTTGGGAACGCCCCATCGGTTTTCTATTATTCCTCCATCCTACAGTTGGCTCCTAGTTGTGCAGGAGCAATCCTGCCACTAGCCTCTGTCCCATCAGCACTTTGGAACTGGGAGAGATCCCATTCAGCTTGTAGCAGCAGTACTATCAAGAGCAGATTCCCTGCCCCTGTGATAATGGTCCACTGGCTGCCCTGGTAGCCATGGCAAGGAAGAACATGAGTGGAAGACTTATTCTTCGTATATCTCAAACGTAGCACTTTAGGGAACCAATACACCCTTGGCTTCTATTAAGGTCCCTTCCATTTTTTAAAAAAATTAATAGCTGCAGTTCTGAGCTAGATATGAGTCCACTGGAATTGCACCCCTCCCACACAAAAAAACAAAGAGGAGGAGATCCCACTGAACTGGTCCATGCAACCCCTGGAGAAATCCTAGGGCAAGAACTTGGACCCTGAATGTGCCCCAGCTGCTCAAATATAAAAGGCTTCTAGATGGGATATGTATAAAGCAGTCCAGGTGTTAAAGAATTCCAGGTACCAGGAATAGAAAAAACTCTGACAGAAACCCTGGAAAATCATTTCCAGTCAGGGCAGGGAACACTGAGGGCAGCAGACCAACTGTTTGACTCAGCATAAGCCACCTTCTTGTGTAATGGTCATATTAGGAGAGCAGTGGGAAACGGCCAGCCAATGGACCAGACAGAATCCTAGAGTTTGAAGGGGCCCCATGGGCCATCAAGTCCAATGTCCTGCCCTGTGTTTCATCTCCAGCTAAAGCATCCCCAACAGGTAGCAGTCCAGACTGAACTGGTTCCATTGCCAAATTGCTCTTACTGTCAAAAAATTCCTTCTAATGTTCAGTCATAACCTACTCTTCTGTAACTTCAACCTATTAGACCCTCTGAGGCAACAGAGAACAACTTTGCACCCTTCATCTATGGCAGCCCTTGAGAGCTTTAAAGAGTGCAATCGTGTCATCCCTGCCCCTAAGTCTTCTCTTCACCAGGCTGAGCATGCCCAGCTCCTTCAAACTCTCCTCATATGTTTTGTTCTCCACACCTCTTATCATCCTTGTTGCCCTTCTCTGAACCTGCTCCAACTTGTCTATACCTTTGTCTGTACCAGAACGGAACTGAATACAAATGTTCCACATCAGACAAAAAGGAGCAACTAATTCCATAGGAGAATGTATGGGTGTGTGAAACATCAACACATTCTGGCCTTTGTCTATCTATTCTGACTCTCTGCTTTCTGTTCTAGTTTCCACTCCATAAGAGGATCTATCCTCTTTTCCCACACCTGCTATGCTTGCTCACATATCAGGGGCTTTATGTAAAGCCTTCCTGAATTCCAACAAGAGACCAGCAAACAAGAACCATACAAACACATGGAAAACGCAGATGGAAAAACCTGACTACTGCTCTGAGTGAAACCACAGCAGCAGGGGAAAGGGGAAGCATGGGTAAAGCAGATTGAAACTAGGATAGCAAAATTCACATTTAGAGGCCTTTCTAAAAGGAAATGTTTTTGTTGCAACAGAGGTGAAAAGGATGTCCTCTTTTCATGGGAAGGGGGATCCAGAACTCAGATGTGGTTTTCAAGACCCTCTTCCTAGTGCCAATTAAATTGAAAACTGGCATGATTCAAGAGCTTCATAGCGGAGTTGGGAGTTCACAGAGTTACATGAGTTCTTGATAACGATCTCCTACAAATTCCTATTTATGAAGGGTTTCCAGACCATCTCATAACTTAAAAATTTTGCTTTCTTGGACTACAGCTGCCAGAATTTGGGGAGTTTGGTCCAAACACAACATTTCCAACTTCTAAGCATCTCTAACAGATGGCCCTCCAGCTCCTGCCTGAAGACCACCCGGTAGAAAGAGCCCATCACTCCGCTAGGTAAATGTTGAACTGGTTTCACTATCAAGCTGTTTCCCTGCCATGCAGGAATGCACAACCAAATTACAAGAAGCAAGATTCCACCTAGATATAAGGAAGAACTTTCTGATGGCAAGAGCTATTTTAGAGTGGAATAGGCTGCTTTAGAGGGTGATGGCCTCTCTTACTCTGGAGGTCTCTGAACAGAAGATGGATGGTCAAAGGTCCTTGTGTTTTCCTGCATGCCAAGCGTTAGACTACATGACCCTTGGGGGTTGGACTAGATGACCCTTGTGATCTCTTGCAGCTCTGTGATTTTCTAACTAGACACAGCATTCCAAGGAAGTTAAACAACTATGATCCCTGTTGCATATGTAAACTGTGACCAAGATCCCACATCAGAATGGCATGGAGAATGTGCATGCAGAGTTGCACACTGATTGAGCTACATGCCTTTTAAATTGAATGGCAGTGTTGTGAACCAAATATGTGAATTGATGCACAACTGGATGCATAAACCCATACCAAATCAATTATATAATCAAATGTGCAGGTGCCACCTGCCTGCTTCATTGAATAATAATTGCAAATGTCATGAACAGCAAAGAGAGACAATAGTTAGGATGCCAGATTTGTGTAGTATAAATCTCCATATGCAGAATTATGGGTTGATCATTCTGTGTGATCCTTGTGTTGAATAACAGCATTGCATAAATATGGAACTGAAGGCACAATGGCATTGCATGTGCATCTTTGCTTCCATCACCTTGAAATGAATGCACGTGTTGCAGACAAAAATGTCCACCCTCTTCTCTGTCAGAGAACTTACATACACATAAGCAATCAACAGGATCCCAGAGTGAATGTATGTTTATATAGTGTACTGCTGAGCCTGCATACGTACACATTCTTCCATAGATTTAGGCCTGAACTCTATTGTCATAGAATCATAGAGTTGGAAGAGACCCCAGGGGCCATCCAGTCCAACCCCTTGCTATGCAGGAACACCCATCAAAGCATTCCCAACAGAAGGCCATCCAGCCTTTGCTTAAAAACTTCGAAAGAAGGAGACTCCATCACACTCTGAAGCAGCCTATTCCACTGCCGGACAGCTCTGACCATCAGGAAGTTCTTCCTGAGGTTCAAGTGGAATCTCCTTTCCTGCAGCTTGAATCCATTGCTCCTTGACCTGGTCTCTGGAGCAGCGGAAAACAAGCCCACTTCCTCCTCGACGTGACATGCCTTCAGATATTTAAACAGGGCTATCATGTCCCTTCTTAACCTTCTCTTCTGCAGACTAAACATACCCAGCTCCCTGAGCTGCTCCTCACAGGGGTTTTTGGTCGCCCTCCTCTGGACATGCTCCAGCCTGTCAATATCCACTAGTCATCTCCACTAGAGTAGTCATTTACTTAGTGGAATTTACCTACATGTTGAGACCACCTTAACTGCCATGGCAACACCTTATAGAATCCTGGGATTTGGAAATCACAGAGGTATGATTAGAATTTTCAGCCAGAGCACACATGAAACTACAAATCCCAGGATTCTGTGGGATGCAGCCAAGTTAAAGTGGAATCAAAGTGCTGCCTTTGAAAGCACCCATAGTGAAAAGGGATGCAACCCTTGATGAAACACGATGAAAGCCCTCCTCCATTATCACTCCCCTAGACACCCATTACTATAGTAACTAAAGTAACTCACTCTCAAATTCTGATACTGGAGTCTTGCATTTCGAAGGCGGTTCCGTGCCTCAGCAGCCTTGAGGACCCCAATTAGGTTTTGCTGTTCTGTCTTTTTTTCCTCTTCAGTGACGAGCTTCCTGTCCTTCATAAGAGCGGCCGCCAGCATCGCTTTGACCTTGGGGTTGCTGGGATCAGCAAAGGCCAAGTAGCGGGCAGTCTGTGCAGGAGTCATTTTACTGACTTCGCTGCTGGGTGCAGGCTTCTTGAACCGAGTGACAGATTTGCTTCGCTGAAGTCCTTCCACTTTAGACATCTTGGCTATCTCTCTGGCTTGGACTGAATGCTAGAGGATCCTAGAGGAAAAACAAAACATAGAGCTTCTGAAATGGGAAAATGCAGGACTATTTGAAACATGGAGTAATCATGGCTTATCACTGGTCAAAACTAGAACAGACTCATTGAATTAAGAGTGATTAGTGAGTCAATAGTGAGCCAGTGTAATGCAGTGGTTTGACTGCTGGACTAGAACTGTAGGAGAACAGGGCCATTTCCGCACTGGATGGTTATAGTGCTATTATTCCACTTTCAACATCCCATGGAATCCTGGGGTTTGCAGTTTAGAGAGGGGCCTTTGAGGGATGTTGAAAGTGGAATAATAGCACTATAACCATCTAGTGTGGAAATGACCCAGGGTTTGAATCCCTGCTCAGACATGGAAGCCTGCTGTCATCCAGTGGGTTTCCATGGCTGAGTGGGAATTTGAACCTTGATCTTGGACAAGCCTCACTCTCTCAGAGGAAGGCAATGGCACACCTTCTCTGAATCAATCTGGCCAAGAAAACCTCAAGATAGCTTCACTGTAGGGTTGCCATCAGTTGGAAAAGATCTGAATATACACAACAGCAGGTGAGTCAACACAGGCAAATCCCATTGATTCAGTTTGTCTGCTATAGTGTGGACAAACAATAGGATTGAGGCTGTTACAGCGTATGTGTTCACAGAAGACTTACAATAGGGTTCAGCAATTCTATAGAGGGGACAAACCATACGACTGAGGCTATTACAGCATGTATTTTCACAGAAAGATTTATAATAGTGTTCAGCAACTCTATAGTGGGGACAGACTGTAGGACTGAGGCTATTATAGCATATATGTTCAGAGAGAGAATTACAACAGGAATCAGCAACTCCTATAGGGTCTGGAGCCTGTATTTACCCCCTTGATCTTGAAGAGCACACCCATTCCCACCAACTGAACATTTGCCTGATGGTTTTAAATGGTCTCAAATGGGGCTGGTTACAAGAAGCAAACAACTCCTTTGCTGCTGGCGGTCTGTTTCTGGGCACAGTTCAAAACACTGAATATGACCTATAGAATCCTATATGCTTAGGTTTCAGGTGATGGAACTCCCTTCTCAAGAGGTTAGGTTGGCATCCTCCCTCCTCTCCTTCCACAGACAGACAAGGACCTTTCTGTGGTCAATGAGGAGTGTCTCAGGGAGCTGGGTATGTTTAGCCTGGAGAAAAGAAGGTTCAAAGGTGACATGACAGCATTGCTTAAATGTTTGAAAGGCTGTCGTATGGAGGATGGAGCAAGCCTGTTTCTACTGCTCTCGAGACTAGGACATGGAGCAATGGTTTCAAACTTCAGGAAAAGAGATTCCATATAAGCATTGGGAAGAACTTGACAGTAACAGCAGTTTGACAGTAGATTACACTGGCCGGGAGTGTGGTAGAGTTTCCTTCTTTGGAGGTTTTTAAATAGAGGCTGGATGGCCATCTGTCAGGTGTGCTTCGATGATGTATTCCTGCGTGGCTAAAGGGGGTTGAATTGGACGGCCCTTGGGGTGTCTTCCAGCTCTATGATTCTCTGTTTGTCAGACATTTGGTACAAGGCCTGTCCCACCTAAACAATGCGCTGGATTTTTCTCTTTGTTGTGCTAGTTTTTTTTAAATTGTTTATATAATAACTGGTTTTAATTGTTTTGACAGATTAATCACATTTTAAATTTTGTACTTTTGTGCATTTTTAGCTATATGTACTTTTTACCTGCTGTAAGCCACTTTGGGCTTTATTACACAAGGCAGGTAAATTGCAATTGAAGCAGGATAACAGCATCTTTGGCTGGGACTTATCACACAACCTTACTCATCTTCTGTTGTTTTTCCAGTGGGAGACCATTTGAAAAGTGTTTCTTTTATTAAAACCTCCAAAACCCCATTAATGGCCTCCTTTGTAAAAGAAACACTTTCCAAATGGTCTCCCACTAGGAGAACAATAAAAGAGGAACAAGGTAATGTGATAAGTCCTAAAGACACTATTATCCTGCTATAATTATGATTTATTTACTTCTGTATACCCTTTGAGTCCTGAACTGGGAAAAAGGCAGGCTATAAATATTAACAATATTGGAATCCTGTGGAGTTTGTTCTGTCTGCAGAAATTAGAACTGGGCAGTATTGTAACATGCATATTGACTCCACGGCTCCTGTTATCTTACTATGTAGGGAAGCTGGAAAAGTGACCCATGTGCATTGGGAGTGATGCTCAATGGGACTGATGCATAATGGGGCTGATGTATATCAGAACCAATGTGCGCCAGGACACCAGCTAGGGAGTGCCAATACACATCCTGACGGTGTCCTGTTATGCATCTTCACAGCCCACTAACAAAGTTTCTTAGCACTTCTGCTATGTAGCTAAGGCCCTTTCCACAGCTTAGCTGATCCTGTCATCCTCTGGTCATGATCCTGGCAGTGCCTTTGCAAGGAAAGGAGTGCGACAGGAGTGCTCCCCTCCGCACCCAACCAGCTCCCTGTGGAACGTTGCTTGAGGGACATGTGTCTTCCTTCTGCAGCACAGTCAGGATGTTTCCCATGTGGCACTGGGCAGGAAGTGCTTCCATCACACTTCTGGCCCTTCCACATGGCTGGGAAGGACAGGAGCATCACATGATCGGGGGTCATTGATGGAGAAACTCTGTCAATGATTTACCCCATGATCATCCTAGGATATTAAAAGAGCTGGCAGAGGTCATTTCAGAACTGCTTGCTATAATCTTTGAGAAATCTTGGAGGACAGGAGAAGTTCCAGCAGACTGGAAGAGAGCAAATGTTGTCCCCATCCTCAAGAAGGGAAAAAAGAGGACCCAAATAATTATCGCCCAGTCAGCCTGACATCAGTACCCGGAAAGATCCTGGAGCAGATCATTAAACAGTCAGTTTCTAATCACTTAGAAAGCAAGGTGGTAATAAGGAGAAGTCAACATGGATTTCTCAAAAATAAGTCATGCCAGACTAATCTTATCTCTTTTTATGATAGAGTTACTAGCTTGATAGATGAAGGGAATGCTGTGGATGTAGCATACCTCGATTTCAGTAAGGCCTTTGACAAAGTACCCCATGACATTCTTGCAAAGAAACTAATAAAATGTGGGCTGGACAGGGCTACTGTTAGTTGGATTTGGAATTGGTTGACCGACCAAACCCAAAGAGTGATCACAAATGGCTGCTTCTCATCCTGGAGAGAAGTGACTAGCGGAGTGCCACAGGGTTCTGTCCTGGGCCCAGTGCTGTTCAATATTTTCATCAACCACTTGGATGAAGAAATAGAGGGCATGCTCATCAAATTTGCAGATGGCACCAAATTGGGAGGGGTTGCTAATATGCCAGAGGACAGGATCAAAATTCAAAATGACCTGGATAGATTGGAGAGCTGGGCCAAGGCTAACAAAATGAAATTCAACAGAGAGAAGTGTAAGGTCCTACACTTAGGTAGAGAAAATGGAATACAGAAATATAGGATGGGGGACACGTGGCTGGATAGCAGTACATGTGAAAGGGATCTAGGAGTCTTCATAGACCACAAGCTGAACATGAGTCAGCAGTGTGATGCGGCAGCCAAGAAAGCCAATGCAATTCTCGGCTGCATCAACAGGAGTATGGTGTCTAGATCGAGGGAGGTACTGGTACCACTCTACTCTGCTTTGGTTAGACCTCATCTTGAATACTGTGTCCAGTTCTCGGCACCTCAATTCAAGAAGGATATGGTCAAGCTGGAGCAAGTCCAGAGAAGAGCGACCAAAATGGTGAGAATCCTGGAAGCCATGCCCTAGGAGGATAGACTCAGAGAGCTGGGTATGTTTAGTCTGCAGAAGAGAAGGTTAAGAGGGGACATGATAGTTATGTTTAAATATTTGAAGGGATGCCATGTAGAGGAAGGAGAGGGCTTGTTTTCTGCTGCTCCAGAGACCAGGACAAGGAGCAATGGATTCAAGCTGCAGGAAAGGAGATTTCACCTGAGCCTCTGGAAGAACTTCCTGACAGTCAGGGCTGTCTGGCAGTAGAATATGCTGCCTCGGAGTGTAGTGGAGTCTCCTTCCTTGGAGGTTTTTAAGCAGAGGCTAGATAGCCATCTGTCAGGAATGCTTTGAGGGTGTTCCTGAATGGCAGAGGGTTGGCCTGGATGGCCCCTGGGGTCTCTTCCAACTCTACATTTCTATGATTCTATGATCATACCAACTGAGAGAAGGATGGGACCATGACGACATCATGCATAAGCGTCATTGCGGTCCTGCTCCTCTTGCATCCCCATGCTGGGACGCTGTCATCCTGCGGAAATGGCCTACTGTGATAGAGGATTCTGGCAAACAACAACAACACCAGCAAATAATAACAATAATAGTAGTAGTAGTAGTAATAATAATAATAATAATAATGGGTCCAGGCTATCTGAAACCCTGCATCTCCCCACATAAGCCTGCCTCCTCCCTAAGATCCTCAGGAAGGGGCTTCTTTCAACAGATTTCTAGAGCTTAGGAACAGCCCCTGTGAAGATCCAGAGGAAAAGAAAGGTGAAAAGGTGGGAGGAAAGTCCTAGCAAAATACTTTTTTTCTGCTGTAGATCTTTAACAGAGACTCAAAGCCTTGAAAGCTTTCCCAAACATTAGATCAGGGCTGTGGGATCTAGTTCACTCATCGTCAGGTATGTGGTGAATCCACTCTGGGCTTCATTCCATAGATTGATTAAGTTATTCAAATGCTGAATGTTAGTCTCTTTGACAGTGCCTTTAAAAACTAGCATAAATCCCAGAACATATTCATTGCATCCTTGGCACAGAAACTACCACACCACAGTAGGCAAGCTATGTTTCTTTCTCTCAACAACGGATTGAAATTCCCATAATCTGCTAGTTTTGCTGTCTTAGGATGATGGGAATTGCAATTCTACAACATCAGATGGGCCACAAGTTTCCCACTCCTTCAACTTAAGGTTAGAGATTGGAAAAGTACAGTTTGTGGATTCCAGTTCCCAGAATCCTCCAGCAAGCATGGCTGCTGGCTATGCTGGCTGGAGGACTCTGGGAGCTATTGCTTCACAAAAGGAGCTTTTTCAAGCTCTGCTTTAGGTCACAGTGGCTATTAAGGGCTGATTGGTACATATTGCCCTATGTGTTATGAAATATTTTAGCCATCTAGTTTTATTCTCCTCTTTGCGGGAAATGGTTAGACTGTGAGCTGCTTTATTGATGTTTTAGTGTATTGCCTTTTAATTGCATTTTATCTTTGTATGTATCTAAGCTGTTCAGAGGACAATGTTATTGCGAGACATAAATTTAAGGAATTCCTTTCCACAGGAGATCTCATTTCCCCACTAATGACACTCCGGAAGCTGGTGAAGACCTTCCTTTATAGGCAAGCGTCTGATACATAATGTTAAACATCATGTTTTAATCTGTCTCTGTCTTCTGAATATTTTAATTACTTGGACTTCTGCTGTAGCTCTGTCATATGCTGTGGTTTACATTTAATGAGGTTTGTTTTAATACTAGCAGCAGTAGTAATGTATCTTCAAGTTGACTCAAACTTGTGATGATCCTGTCACAGAGCTTTCCTGGTAAGATTTATTCAGAAGAGGTTTGTTGTGGCCTTCCTATGGGGCTGAGTGTCATGTACTGGATAACCCATACTTCACAAACTTCACTCTGAGGTAGACAGTAGCTTTATTTGTAGAGATATGAGCAAAACAGCGTACCTACTCTGAATTTGTGAGACTAAAGCATACATGGAGTTTACGCCGTTTTATATGTAACAATTCCAAAATTTGGGCATGCAAAAGTGTAAATTGTGAGGGCCATAAATCCAAACATCATACCACTTCTCAGACAGTTCCAAGAACTGTGCCTGTTTGCCACTTCTCCCCATCCTTAATCCATTGGACCTGAGCACATATTTCCTGCCCCATATCTTGCAGCTACCAGGTTCCCAAAACAAAAGCCTCTTTTGAGTACACTTTCATTTTTGCCTATCTCTGTTCTTCCCTGCTCACAGCTAGATACACTGCAGCAATAGGCAATACAGCAATTAGTTATTGATAACTTGTAACAATCCAGAAGGCTGCAGTACAGATGCACTGTTGCAATCATCAATTAACACTGGATACTTTGTAGTAATTACAAATAAGCTTATTGGAACTCTAAAGCATCTACTTCTACAATGGTTAAAAAAACATTATTTCATTACTCATCCAGTAGACCCGTGGCAGGGGCTAAGCATCCTGACACCGAGAGAGTGTGACTGGCCCAAGGTCATCCAGTGGGTTCCCATGGCTAAGCAGGGATTTGTAACCTGGTCTGCAGGAGTCCAGACAGCCAGTGCAGTATAGTGGTTTGAGTGTTGCAACTAGATCCCTCCCTAAACTGCAAACCCCAGGATCCCATAAGACATTGAAAGTGGAATAATAGCACTATAACAATCCAGTGCGGACATGGCCCATGCTGGCTTTCATGGCGTTTGCTTTAGAAAGCTTTAAATGATTACATTAGCCACTTTGAGCTTCCAAGAGGAAAAGCAGATTAGAGATGCTTTAATATAAAACTGAGCACCAGGCAAAAACAAATTTCTTAAGCAGAGAATATTAAAAAATCAAAAAGAATTTTCTAAGAAATCCATATGCCCTGATTATTATGGGTTTGCTCATCTCTGTTTCTTTGAGCCACCAATACTTGTTAGGCAATTGAGAGAGAGTGAGAGATATGATTCCAAAGAACTTGTAACAAATCATCTGGAGCCTCCAGAAGAGAAGAATGCGGCATGCATGCATCAGGATTTACTGAGTAGATCGAGGACAGGGGCCAAGCACCAATTTTCCTACTAAACAGCCTTCCACAGGCTCCCCTCCCACAAGCCATTTTATTCTATAGCCCTTCTCAAAATGGTGACAGGAGGTGAAGTTACATCACTTCCTGGTGCCATTGTGAGATGGGCTGCAGAGGAAAGTGGAAGTATTTTAGGGTAACATATGGTTCTTGATTGTTTGTGGGGTGGAGAAGAGGGGCATTTTGAGTGTTTTCACACATTTGGGGAAAAACTGCATCCAAATCATGCAATTTTCTTTTTAAATTGGAGAGCTGAGGGGCTTTGAGGGACTGGTGAAGGCTTCAGGGATCACATAAGTACATGGGGTCAAGGGTCTGCATATGACCCATCAGCTGGACTGTGCCACCCTGGAATAGATAAATGAATCATGAATAAACAAGGGTGGAAGGCCATGTTGGAGTACCAGGCCCAAGGTTCTGCTTTTGCAGCAGTCATGTCGTATCAGTTTGTATTCTCCCCTTTCCGTCTCCCTGTCCCCAAGGAGGGTGAAATCACTGCACTTCTGGTGTCTGGAAAAAAAAGAGGACAGGTGCAGCTGAACAATGTTGCTTTTACTTTTCTCCAGTACATTTTTTTTTCTTTTGACATACTTGCGCCCTTCACTGGCCCTTTTCGCACAAGGCAATTAGAACGGGGCAATGCGTCCTCTCAACGGAGGTTGTCTGCACCTTGGAGCAGACTAGGAGCGGACTACTTACCAGAGATCCGCACCTCAGTCTGCTCCAAAACGACCCCAAGTGGTCCTCCAGCGTGTTTTCTAAAGACTGGAAAAAACAGGTCTTTATTTTCCTGGAATGCGCCATTGTGTTCCTGCTCCCTTGTGCAGATTCGCAGGCTCGCACCAATGCGAGCCTGCGATCTGCGGAGGGTGGGCTTTAGCCGTGGTGAGCTTCAGCGGTTGGTCGGGACCCACGACCAACTGGAAGCCACCATTTTGGAAGCCAGAAGCCGTCATTTTGGAAGCCGGAAGCCGCCAATTTGGAAGCCGGAAGCCGTCATTTTGGAAGCTGGAAGCTGCCATTTTGGAAGTCGGAAGCTGCCATTTTGGAAGCCGGTGCAGTGCAGATCTACAGAACTTGCACTGCTCCAATTTGCCCTGGACCATGGAGGAGCCCTGCAGAAGGGCTTCAGGGACAGTCCGTGTTGCTTTGGACCCCAGAAGAAGCGGTAGGTAACAGCATGGAGTGATTCCTTCACCTTGTGCGGAAAGGGCCACTGTCCTGGTGGTCACCAGCATGGTGCAATCACACTGTTACAGCAAAGCAGCCACCTGTGACTCTAGAAGAGCAGAATGCCAAAATGGAGGCATGACGGGAAAACGCAATGCCGAAATGACAGGGAGGGAGTCTCCTGACATGCTGAAATTGTGCAAAGAAAAGAAAATACAGCACATGTGCTGAGTAGCATGCGCAGCAGAAGGGAAGTGAGGTCAGTGAAGTGGTGTGGAAGACCTATCGCAGGAATGTGCATCACCAAACTGGCAACATAGCATTATTATTGAGATGATGTGATAACACTTGTTTCAATTCTGGTGTGCTTTCGTTTCCTTAACAAACACAATTGCTGCGAGCCAACAGGCTGGTGTGATAAAGCCCTTTGCTTCCGCCACCCTCTTTTTCATGCTCTGGCAGGCCAACACGGCTATCTCTTTGAAAAACAGCTCCTGGGAAGGGGAGCATGACTCTTGAGGAATGATGACAATGCTTTTTGCCTAGGCCCTGGTGCGAGAAGACCTGCGGGCCATCCAATAAACAGCTCTCAAGCCTCTGTGGTTTGAAGGCTTCACAGCTTGTGACGGAGTACATGGAAGCAGCCATCAATTGGCAGCAGGAACTGTTGTTCTTGCAAAACCTTTTCCAGGAACTGGTATGTCTTTTTTAAACAAGCTAACAAACAACCTTGTAGAGACATTTGGTTGGGGAAAGTCACCCAAAGGCATCACTCTGTGTCATGTTCAGAGCAGAAAAAAGTTGGCGTGTTGTCCTATTTCTGCAACACAGGCATCCCACCTGGGAGTCTGCATGTACCAGGCTGCAATTAGCAAACCATCCGGCTCCCTGACCCAAACTGCCTACCATCTGCAGCTTGGCATCCTCTGGAGTCATTTGGATTCTCTGTCATGATATTTTCCAAACGCCCCTCTACGCACTGCTGCTGGGTGCAAGGAGAGGTTGGTGTGGGCACACCTAAAATTGGGGAGGGATAACTGTCAGGGGTTAGGGCAGTGGTTCTCAAGCTGTGGGTCCCCAGATGTTTGTGGACTTCAGCTCCCAGAAGCCCTGAGCATTGATCATAGTGGCTGGGGCTTCTGGGAGCTGAAGTCCACAAACATCTGGGGACCCACATGTTGAGAACCACTGGGTTAGGGGATGACCTTGGAAGGCTGCACCCCCTGCAAAAAAATCCAAAAGTAGTTTTTACTCCCAAATGCCCCTGTGATGAACGAATGAGTTCCAGAGGGAAAAAAGTACGGTCCTGAACCAAACTGAAATGGCCGCGCAGTGCATTGTTGGAAGGAGGGATTTGGATTGTGAAGCGAAGATTCCTTGAACTGTGAAACTGAGAACACATGGAATGCTGATTTGGCTTGAGAAGAAAGTTTGCAAAACAGTAAGGACTTGGCACCAACAGAATGTACTCTTGAGATGCACAGATCCAGAAGTGTGGCTTCCTTAATTGCCATGTGATGTTGCCTACAATGCATATCTTCTTTGATTGTCTTCAGGTTTTATCCACCTTCACGAATGCATGATATTCAACAGTGATCAATACCTTTATTAAGAAAACAGTTAAATTCTTATGGGTAAAGGCAGAAGAAAACGAGGAGCCTTTTGCTTGGCACACCCTCAGACAGGCCAGCGGTGATGTATTTCTGACCCTACCTACCCTGCATGGCCGAGAACCACTGAGGCATTGGATACATTTCCTGACAACATGATATATGACCAATTCTTCTGCAAGCAACCTTTTCTTAGTAAGGTACAAGATGATATGAACTATTCCTTTTAATTTCTTGATTGCCTTTATACAATGGAAGTACTTGGAACTATAGCAACCAGAAAAACATGTCCTTTTCCTCAAGAAATGGAGAATTTGACTATAAAGAGGGGACGATTTTCGACTCATTTTCATGACCCTTGGCTGCAGCAGAGGGCATCCATACCTTCGAGGACATCTGGCCAATGTTCGGCGAAGGACCGTCTTGTGAGTATGTAGAATGAATGTGAAATGTGAATGTGTGAATGTGTGAAAGAAAGCTCTTGATACGGAAATGTGATTTTTGTATTTCATGTCTTAATAAATGTTACATGCATAGTGGTTAAACCCAGATCTGGTTTCCTATGTGTCTTCTGTTGGGATCCTATAGTCCAGGGTGGCTGAATTTCTCTCTGGGTCAAACATACCAACAATCTCGGTCCATGACACCCCAACAGTTCACTTTCTGTTTTGAACAGTCTTTTCCTGGGCCCAAAATTGGTCAGGAAGGGGCCAAAACCATGGTCAAATTGCCTCCCATTCCTGCCTAGAGGATAATTTGAGGGCAAACATTTTTAAATGAAAAATTTCCTCAATAACACTTTAGATTCCCAGGGGTCCTGGGATCATAGAGTCATCATCAATGGGTGTGCTTCAAACTGAAGGGGAATCTTGAGGGGAGTGCCACTGGGATTAGTCCTGGGGACGTCACCCTTCAACATTTTTATCAATGACTTAGATGGACTAGGGGGAATCCTTAGTAAGTTTATAAAGGATACAAAACTGGGAGAGGTAGCTAAGAAATTGGGAAGTAAGCATATAATTCAGAAGGATCTTGATAGACAGAAAATTAGGCTGAAACTAAGGCCCTTTCTGCTCCACCAGCCCAACCCAGCACAGGGGCTGGAGAAGGATGGGACCACAATGGAGCTTATGCACGATGTCATTGTGGTCTCCTCCTTCTCTTGTCTTCAGGTGGTGTGATTGCACTGCAAAGCATTGACAGGTTTTCCTAGTCAATGACCGGAGATCAAGCCAGCATCCCGCTGCACCCCTGCACTTACCTTCCCTGAAGAGGCCCCGGAAGCACAATGGCTGTGCTTCTTGCCCCAGCACACCCTGAGACAGTACCTGCTTGTGCTGCAGCAAGAAGAAGTGTGGCCATTGTGCTTTCTGGGTCCCAGAGGCAGCCAGTGTGGAGGGGAGCACACCTGTTGTGGTCCCCTCCTGGCAAGGCCAATGCCAGGACCTTGTTTCCAGGACAAGGTAAGGTGCAAAAAGGACCTAAGAGAATGAAATTCAATAGAGACAAATGTAAAATTCTACATTTACGCTACAAAAAAAAAAAAAAAACAACCCCACATGCACAGCCATAGGATGGGGGAAAGTGTAATGTGAAAAGGTCTTGGTATTATTGTTGATCATAAATTGAACCTGAACCAGCAGTGTGATGCTGCAGCAAAGATGGTGAATGCTATTTTAGCCTGCATTAATAGAAGCATAGTTTCCAAATCAAGGGAAATAACAGACCCATTATATTCTGTGCTAGTCAGTCTCATCTGGAGTATTGCATTCATTTCTTGACACTTCATTTTAAGAAGGATATAGATAAGTCAAAGTTGATTCAGAGAAGGGCAACAATGATGATAAGAGTGAAGGGGTTAAATCCAATGCCACTTGAATAGGAAAAATAAGCGAATTGAATTGTGTCTCTGAGTGAAACAGTAGATGTCTTTGTCTTATCTCAAATTTTAGGAATGGCCTTGCAACACTCACTCAGGCGTCTGGGAACTAAGGGAGTCAACATACTCCCTACTACCTCATTTTGGCCACATGCATCATTTTGTATCATTTTCTAACTAACTCTTTGTTCTCTTCTGTGCTAAGTTAATGATGTAATGGGAAAGTTAACCAAAGGATCTTTTCTTCTGTGATGGGCTGGCTAAATGAATGACTGATTGATGACATAGAAGACCAAAGGTATATAGTGATGCTACCTCAATTAATTGGCATGGCAATTCCTGAATATTTGTCGTCCTTGCGCAAGTAATTGTTAACAATAAAATGGCTTTTTGATTTTTCCCTGGAAACCTGGTCTTCGTCTCTTTTCTGGCCACAACAAGAGAAATGGAGAACAAAACATGAGAAGAGTTTGAAGAGGCTGGGCACGTTCAGCTTGGTTAAGAGAAGACTGGGCTGTGTGTGACATGATTGCACTCTTTAAATGCCTCAAGGGCTATGATAGAAAGGAGGGTGCAAATTTGTTCTCTGCTGCCTCAGAAGGTGGGACCAGATCGAAAACTTTGAAGTTACAGGAAAGTAGATGGTGATTGAACATTAGAAGGAACTTCTTGATAGTTAAAAGCAATTTGGCCACGGAGCCAGTTGCCAATACAGGTGGTAAAGTCTCCTTCTCTGGACTTTTTCAAAAAGAGTCTGGACTACTACCTGCTGGGGATGCTTTAGCTCACATGTGTCAAACATAAGGCCCACAGGCCAAATTTGGCCCACCAGGCCAGTTTATGTGGTCCTCATACTTTTCCTGCAGACCTTGCCAGGCAAGCCCAATCCCCACATTGCAAGCCTCTGGCTGCTGGTATTCTGAAGAGGGACCCACAGCCAGCACCTGCAATCTACTTCTACTTCTGACTGCTCCTTTGTCAAAGTCTCACCGTCAGAGTGTTGCTATGGGTCACCACAGCAATGGTCTGTGTGGCTCATGAGAGTTGGACAGAGCAGCAGTCAGAAGTAGAAGTAGATCACAAGTGCTAGCTGCTGGGCCCCTCTTCAGGATATTGGCAGCTGGGGGCTCACAATGTGGGGATTGGGCTCACTAGGAATGGGGGGGCAGAAAGAGCCACAGGGAGGGCCTGGGGGGCAGAAAGAGCCACAGAGAGGGGCTGAGAGGCAGAAAAAAAAGTTAAACAAAGTTAATGTAATAAATAGTGCTTGGTAATATTTGGCTGATGATTAAAAAAAACCTTTCTGTTTTCAAAACTCATTTTTCAATAAATTGTACAATAGTTGTACACTTGAATATCTGCTTGCCATTATTTTTCCTAGACTTCTAGTTTCAGAGCCAGTTATTACTAAAACCAGTAATAATCAAATGCAGAGGCAATTATTTAATATGATAAAAGAATAGATACATTTATATAGTCTTACAAATACAACTGGCCCTTTGAGGGCAACTATAATGCTGATGCAGCCCAAGATGAAAATGAGTTTGACACCCGTGCCTTAGCTGGAGGGGAAACACTGTACAGCAGGTTGGACTTGGTGGCCCCTTCAAACTCTAGGATTCTGTCTGGTCCATGAGCTGGACTTTTCCCACCTTGTCGCCTAATACGACCATAATGCAAGGAGGTGCCTTATGCTGAGTCAAACTGTTGGTCTGCTGCGAGGCCATTTCCGCACTAGTTTGTTATAGCACTATGATTCCACTTTCAACATCCTATGGAATTCTGGGGTTTGCAGTTACGGGAGGGGCCGGCCAGCCTCTCCCGAAACTGCAAACCCCAGGATTCCATAGGATGTTGAAAGTGGAATCATCGCACTATAACAGCCTAGTGCGGAAATGGCCTCAGTGTTCCCAGCCCTGACTGGAAATGATTTTCCAGGGTTTCTGTCAGAGTTTTTTCTATTTCTGGTACCTCGAATTCTTTAACACCTGGACTGCTCTATACACATCCCAGCTAGAAGCCTTTTACACTTGAGCAACTGAGATGCATTTGGGGACCAAGTTTTTGCCCCAGGGCCCCAGGACTGCCAGAAACATCAAAAAGAAAATGAGAAAGAGCTGGAGGAACACTTCTCATTCTGAAAAATGCATTTCTTCATGTTAAAGACTACAAGAGGATCCTGTATCCAATTTAAAAGATGAATCGCTATTCCTGGTTGCTTCCTGAGCAAGCAATTAATCCTTTTCTTTTTTGGTTGAAAACAATGCCATTTGGTGACTCTGAAGTAGTTGAGAGGTAGCATCTTGTTACTGAGATACACATGCATAAGTGTGGCTTTTTTGCATGTTTCTCTCTCTCCACCTTTCCCCTCCGAGCCCAGACCAGCTGCACCTACTACCATCTGAACTGTCTCCCACCTCTCCCCACCACCAAGCAGCAACCATTACTCTGTTACCCTGATTTCTGGGGTCCTGTGAGGGACACCTCAATGTGCTCCAAATAATGGGGAATGGGAATTAGCTAGAGCACAAGCTAAAGCAATGCAAGAAGCAGGGCAACGTAGCAAGATCTTGAACCCAATGTTTACGGGGTCAGGCAGAGTCACAAACCAAGCAGAAATAAACTATAATTGTTTTATTTATTAAAAAGACAGTCAATGCGCACGTATGTAATCGCTCACACAGACCTAAGAAGAGAAAGGTAGGAGATTTGATAGAGGGTTTTGAGAGGGATTTCTCAGGGGAAATACTACACCTGATCCTGTATCCCAGGTAGCCAGAAGAAAGCCAGTTGGAGTGAAGATTCTCAGCACGTGGAAGCTGAGGGGAAGGCTCGGCGAATGGAGTGGCAGCAAGGCAGGATGGAAGCCAGGAGCGATCCGAAGAAGCGCTCAAAATCAGGGGTTCTTATAGGGGAAAATGCGCCTGTAGGGTAGTCCGTTCACCGGGGAAAACAATGGGTTTTGGATTGGAGACAGAGCCTCCGAAAGGTCAGTACTTAGAATGATTGAATTTTGACAGAGTTGTCAATAGCGCAGACAGTATGCATATGGGGAGTACTTGACAGTTGGCTATTTGGAAGCGCTAATCTCGTCAAGCTGCCTGCTTGGGGCAGAGAATCTTTTGTATGTTGCGTGCATACATAATGTATTTTCAAAGTGTACTTGCCTGGAGGTCTCCTGAAGCTGCATTCCGGCAAATTACTGGCCTGCCTAGATTTATCTTGTATTTTTCAGCTAGTTCAGCTGTGTCCATGTGCATGCTTGTCCAGGGGCCTCGCAAGCAAGTGGAGAGGAATGGTTTGGGATGGCCAATCTCTTGATATAAAATTATATTCAATAAGCCCTGGGCTCGGACTATAAACTACAGTAACAACTCCCAGGGTCAGACAGCTGTGGGGGTAAGTATTGGGATTTAGACAGGGCAGAAATGGTTTGAGAACAGCTCCCTGCCCACCATCCGATCCAATGACAGATTCAGCCCCTCCTAATAAAAATAGAACCACGAACTACCTACCTTTGGGGAAATTCAATAAGATTTTCAGCAATGCTGTTAAGAAAATGGTCTTTCTCTGTTAGCAGGTTCTTAGAATCCAAGATAAGACTGTTGTTTCCCTGTTGGTTGAAAAGAAAGATGGAGATGGGAACACCAAGTTATCTCTTCTTGAGTCAGGACCACATCTTGGGCAGGTGGGAGAACAGGAAGAGATGCTCTGTGTGGCCATGAAGGTCCATGCAACGGAGGCTGGTGGGGCTGATATCAGTGGGGCAACAAGTTCTCCTGGGTTTTAGTCTGAACTTTAAAAGAGATATCCAAGCTGTTGAACCCCAGCCCTAACATAGCTTTCCGCATCTTGGATTGTTCTTTTCAAGGTTCAGACTAAAGTTCAGATTGATGCCTCACTGATATCAGAGACACTGGCCTTCACTAGGTCCATGGCCATTTCCGCACTAGCCCATTATAGCGCGATGATTCCACTTTCAACATCCTCTGGCCAGCCCCTCCCGAAACTGCAAACCCCAGGATTCCAGAGGATGTTGAAAGTGGAATCTTTGCGCTATAACAGGCTAGTGCGGAAATGGCCCATGTGAGGGAGCCAACACCAAGCAGTGCTTGAATAAAGCATCACCAACCTACACAGAGCTCCTGTTCCTCTTCAGCATCCTCTTGGTGCTCCTCCATTATCACTTAACATTCCAATGTCCCTTATGATTCACTCCATTTGAATTCCATGTAGAACCATGGATTTCAGAATGCAGACATTGCATTGTCTTTATGAACTATGATCATGTAAAAAAAGTGAAAGATAAAATTAAAATATCCTGTGAAAAAGAGTTTTTTTTTTTTTAATAGCAATGGAAATAAGCAATACAATGTTTTTTGGGAGGAAAAGCATTTTTTTAAGCATATGCAAAATGATTTAAATTAAACACCCACTCTGCAAATTGAGCAAAAAACAAAACAAAACAAAACAAATAACTCAGATGTTAAATAAAAGGAAATAAAACATGAAAACATTTAAACTTGTGTAAAATTTCAGAAATGTAAGCCTGTAAGAAGAGCCAGGGAGACTGAAATTTGAGCTCTGCTCCAGTAAACATGTTCTCCTGGCACTGGTGATGAGTGGCTCCTAGGTCCATGAAGCGGCAGGTTTACTCTGGGTTTTAGTCTTAACACGGATGCCTTCTGTGTCAGGGGGACAGTGAATCCACTTGAAGTTTTAACTGGAACTTTTAAAGTGATATCCAAGCTGCTAAGCCCTATCCCCCCAAAACAGACTGAGCATGGTGTGTTCCAGTTAAAACCTGGAGTGGATTCACTGTTCCACTGACATGGAAGCCATCAAGAGCTGCTGGTGGTGGGGAACCAGAATCTAGGTGACTACTAGAAGCATCTCTTACTTGCCCCAGCACGAGCTCAGAGGGCAGCAATAGACTTCAGTGTTTTGCAGCAACGGGCCAGAGGAGATAGTACAGTAATGTGATTCAAGGGAGCTACCTCTGGGAGCAGACACTCAATGCAGAGTAAAAGGTGAATAGATCTAACCATCGGGTCATGGTCCAACAGATGTTACTGAGGCTTCTTTGAGATGAAAAAAGAAACTGTACCAGGCCATAGCCTTGCAAGAATGTGGAAAAGTTCCTTTTTGGGCTACAAGCCCCAGTCTTCTCCAGCCAGTGGCCATGCTGATTGGGAAATGCTGGGAGATGTAGTCCAAAGGATTAACTTTTCCCACCTCTGGTTAACAAGCAGCGGGGAAACTTTGCTATTTGGAGTTCCTTTCTGCCAAATTATATGGGCCAATAAAGGACCAGTGTGGGTGGGGATGAGAAGGAACAGAAAGGGAGTGGACAGAGGCTTGAGGGAAAAGACCCCCCACTTTCCTTAAAAATTCTCTCCCCATGTCTTCCCCATCCTGGACCCCTCTCCTCACCTGCGAGTCTGCATCTTCTTCCGTTTCTGTCCAGCCTTGTCCCAGCCTATCTTTTCCGGCCCAAAGCCTTGAGTGTACAAATGTCTCCATAGTAACCCAGGCGCTCGGCAACTCAGACAATGGTGAGAAAGCCTCCACTCCCTCCTTCCAGACTGCCACCACACACACTCACACACGCACTAAACGACAGGACTGCTGAGGAAGCAGCCCAAGACACTTTGCCACCTGAGGCAGAGCAACTAATGGCGCCCCTCTGCCCACAAACTCAGGTTTTAAGTTGCATAGTTTGTAAAGCCACCCAAGTTGTTTGGGCACATGGAAAACATGTTCCGTGAGGAACTAAGGAAGAAGGGCTTAAGGAGCTGGATGTGTCTAGCCTGGACGAAGGAAAGCTAAGAGGTTCCATGATAGCCATGTTTAAAAATTTGAAAGGATGTCATAGTGAAGATGGAGCAAGCTTGTTTTCTGCTGCTCCAGAGACTAGGACATGGAACAATGGCTTCAAACTCCAGGAAAAGTGATTCCTCCTGAACATGAGGAAGAAATTTCTGACAGTAAGAGCAAACTGACAGTGGAATGCCTTAGAGCAGTGGTTCTCAACCTGTGGGTCCCCAGATGTTCATGGACTTCAGCTCCCAGAAGCCCCAGCCACTATGGTCAATGCTCAGGGCTTCTGGGAGCTGAAGTCCACGAACATCTGGGGACCCACAGGTTGAGAACCACTGCCTTAGAGTGTGGTGGAGTCCCTTTCTTTGGAGCTTTTTAAACAGAGGCCAGATGGCCATCTGTCAGGATACTTTGATTGTATATTCCTGCATGGCGGGGGGTTGGACTGGATTGCTCTTGTGATCTCTTCCAGCAATATGATTCTAAGAGACAGCAGATCCTATAAGCATCTCTCTCCCTCTCCATCAGTGAAAATGAAATGATAACAAACTGCTAAGAATTTGCTTCCCCTTTCATGACACTCCACATTCACTGCCTGAGGTCGCTTTCTCCTTCTGCCTAACGGTAAGGCAGGCAGATGAAGAAAAGCAGAGGGGAAGGTGAGATGCCAGACATGGGAGCTAAAAGATGGGCATTTTTTGAACAGACTTGCAGAACAAATTACACACACACACAATCATTGAATAAATTCACTATACAGTATAACCTGCTTTTTCCTCTCCAACTGGAGATGCTCCAGGTAGCAAGCAACAAAGATAAAGATGCCTTTACACTCATCAATGAGAATTAAAATATCAGTCACAAAACTGAATAAAGAAATAATGCAGCAATAAAACATGATGCTCAAGAGTCTACCTTGAGGCTGCGTAACATAAATCCCCACCTGCGGAATCATGCACTGTTTGGGCTATGCAACCCTTGTGTTAAAGGCTATGCAGGACAAAGGAATGTACCTCGGAAAGTGCAACCAATGGCACCGTCAAACATACACCCCATGTATGTTTTATGCATACATGCACTTCTCAGTCACATCTGCGTGTGTAACGGAACAGCAGGCACAGCTCCACTCCCGCAGTCATGAACTGAATGCAGACATTGCTTATTAAGTCTAAATGCCCAACTGCTTCTCCATGGAATTGTGAGCATAAGTAAGAAACAAGCGGGATTATGGCAGAGAAGCGACATGGATTAAAGGCCAAAGGAGCTAAATGGCAGGAAATCCAAAAGTCTGCTGGAAAATAGCAACATTTAAACGCTGGTGGAAGATAAACTGACTTCAAGGGGGAAGGAGTATTGTATACAGTCAGCCCCCAGTATTCACTAGGGTTTGGTTGCAGGACCCCATCCGGATACCAAAATTCATGGATGGTGAAATCCCACTAGGTAGAATGTTATAGTAAAATGGCATATCTTTTATGAAATGGCAAAAAAAACAGTTTGCTTTTTGGATTTTTTTTTTTTTGAACATTTTCAAGTCATGGTTGGTTAAATCCGTGGATACAGAATCTGAGGATGTGGTGTTCAGCCACATTCAAGTTATAGCTGATACCATTTTAAGTACCATGACTCCTTCTAATGGAATCCTGGGATTCATTGTTTCATGAGGTATATAGAGTGCTTTGCCAGATAACTCTACTGCTGAAGCACTAGAAAATCCTAAACACATCCCCAAAACTACAAAGCCAGGATTTCATAGGATGGAACCATGGCACTTAAAATGATATTGAACCCCTATATTTGAGCAGTGTAGATACTTCCTGAGGAGAGCAGATGGGAGAGTCAGAAAAAGATCCTGGTTGGCTACAACCTCTATTTCCTTGGCTGCCTTGCAGATCCTTAGTTGACTTCCCCTCTACTCTCCTGACATTGTGCGGGATGGGCCAAGGAGATCTTTTCCTCCCCTTCTGCGAGATACTTTCTTTCCCATTTAAGACCACTTCTGAAAACTGCATAGTTTGTAAAGATACCTGGCAGCAGGGAGAAAATTATTATTTTTTGCTGTCTTGTAGGAATGAATAATTTAATATGCCCTCATCCCTTCTTTACTGGTTTAGTTTTGTCTTCAGTTGCTCCTTGAGACATTGATTTTTCAAGAGAATCACCTTCTGAGTTTTTCTCCTTTCCTCCCTTACTTTTGGCTCACTAAACGGACTGTTCGCCAACCAGTTACTGATTACTTATTAAAGTGAACGTCCTGACATTACTACTAATCCATCACCCACTGACCTGCTGCCTACGCACATCTTCATCCTGATAGTACTTGACAACTGTGTTCCAGAGAGACATCGAGTAGTTCTTTACTACCTCCCCTCCTCATGCAATGTGCCTGTTATCTCCCTGAATATCACATTAGAACAAAACAGAACAGAACAAAACAAAACAATTCACCTGAAGTACAGACTCCAGAGTTTGACTGATAAGCAGATTGTGGCCATTTCCGCACTGGACTGTTATAGCGCTATTATTCCACTTTCAACATCCTATGGAACCCTGGGGTTTGCAGTTTCGGGAGGGGCTGGCCAAGCGCTATAACAGTCTAGTGCGGAAATGGCCAAAGACTCCAGCTGTCCTGATTTGGCAGTGACAGTCCAATTTAATCCTCTCTCCTTCCAGTCGTTCAGCTACCTTTAAAATACTCCAGCTTCTCTCCCTGCCTTCTGCTTTCCCCCTTTGTCCTCAGCTTAGCTCAGTTGCTGCAAACTGAGTTCAAAGTACTGAAGTAGTTGGCACTCTGTTGACTCAGCAAAAAGGAGATGAGAGGAGAGGAGATTGAAGGGAAAACTAATATGGCTTCACATGGGCTAACCCAACAAAATGTTTTTGTATTGTCTTGGTCTTCTTCCAGAAGAATAAGCTGACACTGTGAAGGTTACATGGTACGTTTCATTCCCTAAGAGGCCAAGATGTTACCAGACTGTGCACCCCCACTCCATGACATGGTTTAATTGGCAAATATCATTTAATTGCCATGCAATATAAATTAGACACTACTATGGCTGCAACGCCATGCTGGAAAAAGAGGACTGGCTGAACACGTGCAGTGCAAAAGTAGGTCAGATGGGAGCTCAGGTCATGGCCAGGTCATAGGCCCTTTTCGCACCTCACCTTTTCTTGTGGGGATCACGCGAAAAACCTCTTGCGGGAGGGAATTGTGTCCCCTATACTTCCTTCCGCACTAGCTCCGTGCTGGACAGAAGGAAGCGCGATAGCTCCACCCCTTCCTTCCGCAGCACAGCCGGGTATTTTCCCAGGCTGCATTGGGGGAGGAAGCATGACCATCACGCTTCCTGAGGTTCCACATGCCAGGTAAGCATGGGAGGGACACAGGAAGAATGTACTATCACGGGTCATTTTCAGCAAAGAGCCAAAAAGGATACAATTCGTGATTGCTGCAGGATTGCTATGGGAGTGCTGCACAATCGTGAGAACGTCATGTGGAACTGTCCTCATCATCCCGCAGCACTCTTGTGGCCATTTTGTGTGAGAAATCATGTGCAGAAAGGGCCATAGTGAGGGAAGTCCTGGCAATAATGGACTTGCAAACATCTCTCAATGACTCAACCTTTAGAAACAATAGCACCCCAAACTGCCTCCACAGACCAACTGATTGTCTCTGACCCTCTTTCTCTGCCCAATGAAACTCTTCTTTTGTCTCCTCCTCCTCACTGGTCCTGATATAAAGGAGCTATCATGATTCCCATTAGTTCCTTGTCACCTAATGCTAAGGCCATTAGCTCATTCTGGATCCCACTGGCTACTCTGCCAGAGAGCCAATAACACCTTAACCGGGTGGAAACAAGATATTTAAACCCTGGTTCTGAACCAGATAACTCCTAGTACTCTGGACACAGACTGTCACTCTACTGCTCCAGTTCCCATTCTTCTATTACTCTTGGACACTGGTCTGAGCCACATCACTTCATCTCTTCTCTCTTCTCTCTGAATAGGTAAATCTAACTTCTCACTATCCAATTTTTCCTCCCTTTTCCTTCAATAACCCTTGAGTGACTACGAGATTGCTTGGATCTTGTGTGCACATGATTGTTAATTCCCCCAATAAAACACAATTCTTTGAATCTCCAGCTGGTGTCCCTGCATTAGTACTGGTATACACAGGTGTGAAAGTTCCTGATGGCTAACCCCCTTTTTCAAGCCTCCTCTTTGAATTAATATTCCCCATTGTTTCATGAAGGTCCTGGTAATGTGGGTGGACCTCTGAGTCACCACCTTTTGGGGTAACAAAGGGACTGGGGAATGATTCATAGGTTGGAAGAGACCACATGGGCCATTGAGTCCAACCCCCTTCCATGCACGAATACACAATCAAAGCACTTGCAACATCTAGCCTCTGTTTAAAAACCTCCAAAAAAAGAGATCACACCACACTCTGAGACAGCGTAGTCCACTGTCAGATTGCTCTTACTGTCAGGAAGTTCTTCCTAAGGTGGGAAGTAGCTGAAAAGACTCATAAAACAATTTAGCACAGGATCGGCTGAAGCGTTAATGTTTATTAAAAGTCCATTTCTGCAGAAGTGGGTGGTCCCCAGAGAGAAGGACATACCCCAGTATTGAATACCTCATGTTTTATCCCCTGTCCCCGTCGCAGGTTTTCCCTCCCCTGGGATTCCATTGGATAGGACCCCAAAGGATACAACCGATCAGGTTCGCCTAAGAAGTCCTGCCTCAGTTTACATTTCCCCCTCCCCACTATTTAGTGCCCACTACTCTTATTTACAGTTTTCCTTAAAAGGAATGACCACGAGCTGCCCATGTCTTCCCCTCGTGTGTCTTTGTTTCTCATGTTACATTCAAGGTGACTTATTAGCAGTTTCATTTACCCCTTTGTGTTCTGGTATGTCCCTATCAATCCGTTTACTCCTTATAGACGGCCTTGTCCTGTCTGGTGTGTTGTTATCTGAAACACACCAGCCACCCTAAAGATCCAAGGTCTAGGAGGCCCTCTTTTGTTCAGCTGCCAATTTTAGAAAGCTGTTTTCTTAGACTTAGTGTATTGCAGAAGCTCAAATATAAAATATACTGAAATATATGTGTAAATATATCTAAAATATGTGTTATACATATAAGCTAATATGTATGCTTCTAATACATGTTATTAATACTATATACCCAGTGCAGAAGCTAAAATAGATTTTATTTCTCTCACTAATGTTTAGGTGGAATCTCTTTTAGATATATGAGAAATATATGCATATATGTAGTAAGGACTGGGGAAAGGTTGCTTATCTTAAAAGGTGCATGAACCTCTGATGCCTAGGCTACAGTCAAAACTTTACATTTATTAGCCTGACGGAATTTCCCAGCATATACACCTTGCAGTAGTAACTTGGCAACCCTGACAAAGTATATTAGAGTGCACAAGCTCGTGGCTTAGGGCGTCCATTCTCTTCACATTCTGGTCTGTCAGGGCGGGAGATGGAAATGCATTTCTTTCCCTAAATAAAGTTGGATCCTTGATTCACCGGGCCTGGACTTCTAATTTCTCCTAGAGTAAAAGGGGAAAGGGAAGGGAAGTCCCTTTCAGAACAATCTTGCCCTTTCCAGTAGGCTCAAGCAAAAGCAAAACACTACAGCCTCTCCTACCTTGTGCGCTCTTCCTCCTTTGTGACTTTAGCCATCTTGAGCACACTTGGATATTGATTGGCCACACGTGTCCCTGTTTTCATTTGTGAAATGTTAAGAGGGTAAGCTGCTTCTTGAGACCCAGTGTGATGTAGAGGTTTGAATGCTAGACTATGACCTGGTGACCAGAGTTCAGTTCTCCGTTTGGCCATGGAAACCCACTGGGTGATCTTGAATGTGTCACACACTCTCAGCCCCAGAAAAACCCATGATAGGTTTGCCTTAGGAAATGTCTTGAAAAGGCACACAACGACAACAAACCTGCTTCTTGCTTTTTCCTCAGAGTTCTTGTGTAGATTTAAGGACCATACGCTCCCCTTGCAGCCCAGACTCAACTGTTTCCCGACCCCATGAGTCATGTAGTGGCCATTGCGGGATGGGGACAGATGAGCCAACAGGTTTGCCATTGGCTAGATGCTGATAGCTGGCATGTGATTATGATGTCATCCTCCGGGACCTTTGGAGTTTATGACATACCCTTCTTTCTTACACATAGATGGGGTACCTGTGATACAATCAGTTGTCTAAGAGTGGCACCCAATGTAACTTCCATGGCGCCTATTCAGGCTGTGCTAAAAGTGCCTAGGACCTTTGCCTATGTTTACTTAGGCCCTTTCCACACGTGGAGGGAGAAACGAGGCAAAGCACGCAGAAACGGAGCTTACCAGAAGCCGGGTAAGTCCGTCGCCACGAGGAGCACCGCGCGTTCGCTGTTCCACACTCCTGCGGCGTCCTGCGGCATCCAAAATGGCGGCTTACGGCTGGCGGAGACTCTCCACCAACCGGAGAAGCTCGCCAGCCGGAAGCCCGCCCTCTGGCAGATCTGCAGGCACGCACTTGTGCGCGCCTGCAAATCTACACCGGGGCGCTGCGACGGGCTGGAACGGGGCTGCACGCTCGCGTTTTATAAAAACCACTTGAAAAGTGGTTTTTAAAAAACATGGGGCGCCACCACTTCCGGTCGCTTCAAGGCAGTTTGAGGTGTAGAACCTCAAAATTAAAACTGACCCTGCGCACTCCACAGTGTAGACGACCTCTGGTTGAGGTCGCTCTACACCGTTTTATTAACCCTGTATGGAAAGGGCCGTAGGTTGCAGTCCAAAGCATACTCACTGATGTGATCCCATTTCTCAGCCCCCACTTGTACTGCAATATTCTCGTTTGCTTGCATGTCCCAAAACATTAAGTACTGCAGTAGCGTCTCAATTATCCGACCTGCGGTTATGCGGCCCTCCAGATTAACCGACGCCACGGCTGCCTGGGGGCATGGCTGTAGGCATTTCCATGCCCCCGACATGCCCCAGGCCCGCCCCTGACACGCCCCCAAAATGGTGGCCGCCACGGGCCTCCGTGGTATTCGACCCTTTCAGTTATCCGACCCTCCGCCCACCCGTTTAGGTCGGATAACCAAGACTCTACTGTATTTAATTTATTATTTATTAAAATATTTTTATCCCTCCCTATCTCACCAGATCTCAGGGCAGCATACAACTAAAGTCAATATAAACAAGTTAACAGGTTAAGCAGTTTCACACAACAAGATGGCTGCTGTTTTCCTTTCAGTGGCAGGTTAAGACCTTTCTTTTCTAGCAAGCTTGGGGAAACCAGTTTTAACAAAAAATGTTTTTTATGGTGCTGTATTTTTTAAAAATCTGTTAATCTGTTAAGATTGTAATTGGTTTTAATTCTGTTGATATTTAATACTTTTTTTAATCTTGGGTTTTGTATGTTCTTAATTATATGGGTTTTATCATGCTCTGTCTTTTTGTAAGCCATCTTACTTAGTCATAGGCCCTTTCTGCAGGATGCTCTTGTCCCAGCGTGGGAATGGGAGAAAAGCGGGACCACAATGTTGCTTCTGCATGATGTCGTCATGGTCCCATCCTTCTCCTGTTGCCAGATGATGCGATCATGGATTAACTCATTGACAGGTTTTCTCCATCAATGACATAGCAATGAAGGTTAGGAATTCTAGACTGCACTTCCTAACTTATGAAAAGGCCTAAACAGCAAAGCTTAGAGAAGTTACTTTTTGAACTGCAGCTCCTGGAGTTACTCCAGCCACCATAGCTACTAGTGAGAGAATTCTGGGAGTTGTAGTCTAAAAAGTTAATTCTCCAAGCTCTACTCAAGAGGCAAGAGTTAATACAATGCAAGGCATTTAGAAGCAACTTGAAAATACACCATTTTGCAAGCATTAATAGCCCAAGTTGCACTAATGGATATAATCAGATCCCTCTTACTCTCTGAAAGGTACAGGCAGTCTTTTACTGTTGCCATTTGTATCACCATTCTAATTTCTGAATAGTTAGTGTTTGCCTTAAAAATGGAAAAGCTCTTCATTGCCATGTTATTTTTCCTTTTCAGTCTGTCTTTCCAGACCCCGCTGAAATTGGCTTCAAAAATGAATATATATGGAAGATCAGCTAAGTGTGTTTTCATAATAAAAAAAGATGTAGAAGTGGAGGACATACGAGGGGAAAATGGATGCCAGATAGGCTGCTGGAGAGGTCCTCAATTGCCATAAAGCCAAATACACCCATGGAGTCCCATTTATGCTCTAGGCTTTTTATATTTCTCAACACTACTTAGAGAGCTGTTGCAAAATGCCAAGGACTACACAAATTAATTGCAAATAGAGCTAGAATTATGAAGAGGGAGAAGGAAGTAAATTTGCTGGGAAAGAAATTAAAATGCTGTTAAAATTCAGGAAATACTGAAGTCCTATAAGAATTTCAGTTGTACAGAAAGCTCCTAATTTTGATCTAATAATGATAATAATCCTAGCATATATCATCATCATCATCATCACAGCATCATATTGCTGGAAGAGACCACAACAGCCATCCAATCCAACCCTATGCTGCCATGCAGGAATACACCATCAAAGCATTCCCAACAGATGGCCACTCAGCCTCTGTTTAAAGACTTTCAGAGAAGACTCCACCGCACTCCCAAGCAACATCACATTCCACTGTTGAACTGCTCTTATCGTCATGAAATTCTACCTAATGTTTAGATGGAATCTCTTCCTCTGAAATTTGAAGCCATTGCTTCAAACTTCAAACAATATATATGATACTGGCGTATTTACCCAGTGTTATCCAGGATTTTATTTTTTCATAGGTGATGCTTGTTAGAAATACCTTAGGAAGCACCTTACCTTACCTTAGGAATTGGATGGAGTTGAAATACACAGATTTAAGATCTTGTGTCTCTAATTCCCCAGTCTGTTATGTCAGTACATGTAACTTTTCCCCATAGTCCCCAATCCAATTTGTATTCAGAGCTGTTAACATACAGAGGTTTGGTTTCTGAGGGAATACAGTGGCTTTCTCCTTGCTGCTAGGCCTCATCTCCATAGCAACCAGCCTGAGGTCTCTGGCTGAGAATTTTAAAGGCCTCACTCTAAACTGCCAACTCCAGGATTCCATAGAATCTTCAGAGCCAGCCAATCATATATGGCCTTCACGCCTGACACAGCCAATCATATGAGGTCTTCACCTGCCTGACACGGACCAACAGACAAGCTCACTCACAAACTTTGACTTTTATATAGTAGATATATTATACATCAGTAATAATATATATTATATATCAATAATTACATATCAATAATAGATATAGATATAGGTATAGATATGGTCTTGGTCCTGTTTGGATTGGATCAGTACAGACCTAATACTTTCTGGTTCAAACTGTGAATCTGAATTGAGTTTGGAAATCTAGATTGCCAGTCCTCCCCCACTGGCTTGCATTTGTTGTTATCATTTGCCATCACGTCAATTTGGACTTATGGTAACTCCATGAATGAGAGACCTCCAAGAGCCCCGGATGTCAACTGCCCTGCTCAGATCTTGCAGACTCAGGGCTGTGGCTTCCTTAACTGAGTCTGTCCACCTGCAGTGCGGTCTTCCTCTTTTCCTACTGCCTTCCATTCTGCCAAGCAGTATTGTCTTTTTCAACGAGTTAATGTCATCTCATGTCCAAATTATGACACTCTCAGTTTTGTTATCTTGGATTCTAGAGAGAATTCAAGCCCAATTTGCTCTAGGACCCATTGATCTATCTTTTTGGCAGTCCCCAAACTTTGTAACTTTTTCATTTTTTTTTTCACACATCCACATTTGGAGACATGGGAAATTCTAAAGAAGTTATTAATCCACCACAATTGAGAGAGGCATCTCCGCTGGGGGAGCGGTTGTGCTAAACACTTGCAAAGTTAGCTGTTCTTGAAGCAGAAAGCAATTTTTAAAAGCTGTTGTTGGCTGCTCAGCCTTGGCAATTCACTTCATGCTTCATTTCATTTCATGCTTCTTTTGTCCTAGCACTAAGGCCATATCTGCACTATACTGTTATACTGCTATTACTCCACTTTCAACATCCTATGGAATCCTGCGGTTGGCAGTTGAGGGAGGAGCATTGAGAATTCTCAGCCAGAGAGTTCTTGGGCCTCAGTAAACTACAAACTCCAGAATTCCACAGAATGTTGAGAGTGGAATAACAGCATTATAATAGCATAGTGCGGAAATGGCCTAAAAAGTAATTGAACTATCAAACAATTAAATCAGTTTTAAGCAACCATGAAGACAATAAATAGGAAATCCAGCACATTATGCAAGGTCCATTCCCTCTTAGCAACCAGTCCTCAAAAGCCTACAAAAACAAAAAGGTCCCCCCTCTTGCCTGTGGAAAAATAGCAAGCAAGGTACCAGTCTAACCTTTCTGGGAAGGGAGTTCTAGAGCCTGGGGGCAGCCACCCAAAAGGCCCTTTTTGGTGTTCACATCTGATGTACAGGCCTCCCCAACTTATCTGATGGGTTAGGTACCAGAGCCCTATCAGACAGCAGAAATGGTCAAAAAGCAGAACCCATCTACTGTAGGTAATATGAAGCACTTACAGAGGCTTGCCTGGGTGTGACCACATGGGCACGCTGCTTGTAAACTCTCTCAGGTATTTCCACAGTACATTGTTATAGTGCTATTATTCCACTTTCAACCTTCTGTGGAATTTGGGCATTTGTAGTTTAGGGAGGGGCTTTTTAGAATTTTCAGCCAGAGAGCTCTTTGGCCTCAGTAAACTACAAGGCTAACTCTCCCCAGCTGTTTGCCTAATTGATGCATCCTCACTATATAAATGCTCCAGTCTCTTGGGCACTCCCTTTTTCACCTACTCCGGCTGCCACAGTCTTGCCCCTTTCATGTTTCATGTTTCATGTGTAGTGGCTGTTGGGAGGGTCCTGTCTGGGCCCTTTTGGCATGGCATTTCTGATGCGAAAGGGCCCCTTGAGCATTGTGCACATGCGAGGAGCAGTCCACATGACGCACTCACATTTGCGCGATGCTCAAGGGTCTGATACGGACCACGCATGCATTTTTTCAAAGGACTATGGCCAGTTTTGCACCAGATGGTTATAGTGCTATTATTCCACTTTCAACATCCTATGGAATCCTGGGGTTTTCAGTTTAGGGACAGGCCTTTAGAATTTGGCTTGAAGCCAAAAATGCTGTGCAGTCGCGCATTGCTCCGGGGCCCCGTGCGCACTCAGCTTGCATGAGGAACCTTGGGAGCTGGGCCGGTCATGCTTCCTGTCCAGTGCAGGCTGGGAAGGTCCCAGGCTGCACTGCGAAAGGAATAGGCAGGGCTCTCGCTCGAGTAGGAAGCTTGTGTGGAGCCGAAGGACTCGGGACGCGAGAGCCTCTCTCCGAAGACTGCTTGCGTAAGCCCTGCACCCCAGCACTGCAAAAAGGTAGTGTGCAAAAAAGACATGAGACCTGGCACATTTTTCCCCGTCCAAGCTCACTTGGCAAGCAGTACATGCACCATCCCAAGTGAGCCTCCATAGGCAAAGAAAACTGATGGAAACCCACAGTTTTGATGCTTCCAATACAGACAAGTTCCATTAATTTGACCAGGGGATCTGCTATTACTGTTGGTGAGATCACATGCCCATCTGCGTGGTCCCCAGCAAGCCCCCTTAGGCAAGAAGAATTGAGCAAAGAGCAGACTCCACATCAAATTATCGGAACTTGTTCTTAATTTGGAAGCATCAAAAGATGGATTTGTTAGATAAGGAGGTGTGGAAGGTGGCGGCTTCCTGCACCTATGAGGGTGGTGGCACACAGAGGAGGGCCTTCCCCCAAAATCTCAGAACATAGATAGGGTCACATGGGAGAATAGAGTCCTTCAAATAACTTGGACCTGAGCTGTGTAAGGCTTCCAAAACTTCACAGGCAAACATGGTCAGATAGCATTAGGGAGAAGAAAATGCCAGTGTTGTTGTTACCCTGTTTACTGGGGGAGTCCCGTGAGGGACACAAAATGTACTCAACTATAGGTGGGGAAGATTAGCTCTGAACACTGCTTTTGCGTTATGAGAGGCAGGATAACTTAGCAGAATCTTGAACGGGGTCAGGCCAGTCAAGAAGCAAACCGTTTCAGAAGAATAGATGAGATCTTTATTAAAATACAGCCAAGCAGTGTATGCAATTCACTCACTCAGATAACTATAGAAAATAAAGGTGGGAGTGGGATAGAGGGATTTTTCAGAGGGATAGTTGGTTTGGGTGATACGAAACCTGTCCTGAAGCCCGGGAGAATAGAGAGCGATGCTGGGATTCGATGTGGCTCAGCACGTGGAGCTGAGGGGGGGCTCGCCAAGCAAAGAGGCAGCAAGGCGGTCTGGAACTCGGGAGCGATCCGAGGAGGGTCTCGGAATCAGGGGTTTTTATAGGGAGGAATGTGACTGCAGGCTATGCTGTACTTGATGAGAACAAGGGATTTCAGGCGCGAGACAAAGCCTCGGAAAGGTCAAAATCTAACATGATTGAGTTAGGTCGGAATTGACAAAGGAGCAGCCAGTATGCAAATGCGTGATGCTGGACAGTTGATAGTTCAGCTAGTCAAGTTACCTGCTCGGGGCAGGGAGTCCTTTGTAGGTGGCGCATACATAATAGGGTGTTTGCTGGGAGGTCTCCTGAAGCGGCGATCTGGCTATTTCTGGCTTGCCTGTATTGTTTAGGAATATTGCAGCAATCAGTTGCCGAGCCTAGTTTCGTGCTTGTCCAGGGGCCTCACAAACATGTGGAGAGGGGTGGTGGAGGAGAGCCGAATTATTGCTATCAAAAGGATATCTTTATGCTATCGCCAAGCTGGCCTAGAAGCTGCAGTAACATTGTGGTCATGGCACCTGGATGTTACAGGAAGCCCAATGACGATATCATCTCACAGCAGATTTTGGCCATTTTCACCCTACACTGTTGCAATGCTGTTGTTCGACTTCCAACATCCTGTAGAATCCTAGGGTTTGCAGTTTAGGGAGGAGGCTTTAGAAATCTCAGACAGAGAGCTCTTGGGCCTCAGTACACTGCAAACCTCAGAATTCCACAGGAGGCTGAAAGCGGAATAATAGCACTATAACAGTGTAGTTAATGCAGAAATGGCCTAGGACATAGAGCCATGGCTTCAAACTACAGGAAAAGAGATTCCACTTAAACATTAGAATTAATTTCCTGACAGTTAAGAGCAGTTCAACAGTGCAATACATTGCCCGGGAGTCTCCTCATTTGGAGGTTTTTAAACAGAAAGTGGCTGACCATCTCTTGGAGGTGCTTTGATTGTATATTCCTGCATGGCAGAATGGGGTTGGACTGGATGGCCCTTGTGGTCTCTTCTAGCTCTATGATTCTAAGAAAAGGAATGATAGAATCATAGATTTGGAAGAAACCCCAGGGGCCATCCAGTCCAACCCCCTGCCATGCAGGACCACGCATCAGAGCACTCCCAACAGATGGCCATCCAGCCTCTGTTTAAAAACCTCCAAAGAAGGAGACTCCACCACACTCCATTGAGGCAGCATATTCCACTGCTGGAGAGCTCTGATTGTCAGGAAGTTCTTTCTGAGGTTCAGGTGGAATCTCTTTTCCTGCAGTTTGAATCCATTGCTTCTCGTCCTAGTCTCTGGAGCAGCGGAAAACAAGCCTGCTCCCTCCTTGACATACCATCCTTTCAAAACAGCTTTGTTTAGTGGCTTTGGATGGATGTGTGCGAAAGTATCTATTATCTATCTATCTATCTATCTATCTATCTATCTATCTATCTATCTATCTATCTATCTATCTATCTATCTTAAATGAATATTAGAGGGCCAACTGACAAGGAAAAAAATGAGAAACTCTCAACAATCCAGCCTAGTTTGCCCTTTAAGAGGCATCTGACATGCACAGAAAACATCAGCCAAAGCTTTTTAGCAGAGTGGTTAGACTGACGTTTTCATCATGCACTTTGTGTTAAAAGCCTGAAATCATGGACATGGAAGCACTGGGACTAACCATTTCCTGGAATAGAGTTTGCTTTGTGTTTATTTGTGCATTGCAATAGAGGAGTTTAAATTGTGTACTTTTTGCTCCTAAATGAATATTCTGTACATTGAAGGAATGTTTGCAATGAGCATTGCAAACCCCCCTTGTCACAAATTTAAATTGTCATACAAAATGGAAAGGGATCTGTATTGGCTATGAGGTAAATTACCAAATCTGGCAATAACAAGTGGTGTGGTGCAGTGCTTTGAGTTTTGGACTTGGACTCTGGGAGCCCAAGATTTGAATCCCTGCTTAGCCAAGAGAACCCATTGGGTGACACTGAGTAAGCTACACTGTCTCAGCCTCAGAAGAAAGTAATGGCAAACTTCCTCCAAAGAAATCTCACCAAGAAAACACCATAAGATGCATGTCCTCCAATTGTCCTCATTTGGCAGGAACAGTCTTCATTAATCCCCTGAAATCCCACTTTTTTTTTTCAGCTGCTTTAATAAATTTTGTAAGCTGCCTTGTGACCTTCCGAAGGAGAAAAGTAGGGGAAAGTTGGAGAAATACATGAAATGAATAATGTCTTGATTTCTCTCTTCTCCTCCCGCTTTGTCCTCAGTTTGTTTCAGTTGCTGCAAAGTGAATTCAGAATGCAAAAGCAGTTTGCACCCAAGGAATTCAGCAAGAGGGAGAGGAGAGAAGGGGAGGAATCTTGCCTTCCCCAGTAAGCTGAGACAAAGCAGGTTCTCTTAGTTTATGTTCTTTCTCATCAAACTTCTTCCATCTTGATTATTCATCTCCCCTCCATAACGCTATGTTAGATGAATGCAAATTACTTTTGCAGCAGTCTCCAGCAACTGAAGTAAGCCAAGGAGAAATGAGGAAAGAAGGAAGAGGCAAGTGAAACTGGAAAATTTTAAAAGCAAATAAAAAGTATTGGAGCAAAGGACTATGGCCAGTTTTGCACCAGATGGTTATAGTGCTATTATTCCGCTTTCAACATCCTATGGAATCCTGGGGTTTTCAGTTTAGGGAGGGGCCTTTAGAATTCTCAGCCAGGGAGCTCTTTGGCCTCAGTAAACTACAAACCCCAGAATTCCACAGGAGGTTGAAAGTGGAATCATAGCACTATAACAGTGTAGTGTGAAAAGGCTGTCAGTGGTGTTGACACCAATATACCACTACCTTTTCGCTCGTTCTGCAAGTGGGATGGTTAACTCTACCAGCTCTTGGGGAGAGTAAAAGAAGAGGTATCTTCAACTGTGCTCTCCTCAGGAGTAGCTGCATCACTGTACAAGAGGTATGTACCTCCATGTACGTGAATTTGCACGGCACCAGCAATATTGTGGGGCCTATAGCCACTGAAATTCTGGGACATATGGTCCAATTGCCCAATGATAATCCAACCTTGCAGACAGTGAGAATGATGTTAAGGCTTGTTGTTGTTGTGTGCCTTTGTTTTCCACTTACGGTAACCCTAAAATGAACCCATCATGGAGTTTTCTTGGCAAGATTTGTTTAGAAGGGGTTTGCCGTCGCCTTCCTATGAGGCCAAGAGAGTGTGATGTACCCAGACTCAACTGGTGAGTTTCATAGTTGAATCGGGAATCAAACACAGGACTCTTGGAGTCCTGGTCCACCATTCAAGCCATGAGACCATGCTGGTTCTTCTGTTAAAGCTTGCAGTGGTTCTCAACCTGTGGGTCCCCAGATGTCCGTGGACTTCAGCTCCCAGAAGCCCTGAGCATTGACCATAGTGGCTGGGGCTTCTGGGAGCTGAAGTCCACGAACATCTGGGGACCCACAGGTTGAGAACCACTGGGCCTTAGAGGCACACAAAATAGTTAGAGTGACCATTCACAGAGTAATGCTGGTCAACATCCAGACACTGATGAATTAATATGTGTAGTTTGCCACAAAACAATGACATTGGTCCAAGCCACAAGCAAAAAAAAAAGAGAACCTCCAGATAAGCATTAATTCCACTCTGGGAAGAAAGGTAGCGTATATATGCAATAAATAAATAAAATAAGTTATTTCAGTGACACCTTGGATCGCTTCTTTAAAGTTCAGACTAACATCAGGAGTGAGTGCTATGGCATTTGAGACACCAGCCCCCACTAGGGAAGGGGGGTAGATTCCCACCTCATTTTTTTTTTGTTTGAAGTGTCACAGAATAGGACGTGAACCCAAAGGCCATCTAGTCCAACTGTTTGCCATGAGGAGTATACAACTAAAGCACTTGCAAAAGAGAGCCACACAACCTCTGTTGAAAGACCTCCAAAGAAAGAGAACCCACCGTGGTCAAACTGCTCTGACAGTCAAGAAGTTCTTCCTAAAGTTTTGATGGAATTTCTTTTTCTGTAATTTGAATCCACTGGTTCATGTTCTGATCTCTGAGAGCTCAGCTATTCTCAAAATTGCAGAAGGGAAACTGAGGCTGAGAGACAGTGTGATGTGTACATTAACTTCATGATATGGATGCCACTCAAGACTGGGCAGTTTTGTGGCTTGTTGCTCAGTCACATCCGAATCCACTCAGTTCCTTGGATATTAGGATAATTTCATTGTATTAGGTAAGACGCATCAGGACTTTAGTGGTTTCATATTGGATTTCTATCTGTGTGTATGTGGCTTCAAGTTGTCTGTCAGCATATGGTGACCCTATGAATTACACAGAGTTTTTGTAGACACGGAATACTCCGAAGTGGTTCTGCCATTATTTCCCCTCTGAAATATAGCCTACAGTGCCTGGTATTGATTAGTGGTTTCCCATCCAAATATTAACCAAGGCTGACTCTGCTTAGCTTTCCAAGATCAGAGGGGATCTGGTCCTTTAGGGTACATACTGCCTAGTTATTCTGCCTTCAAAGTCAGCATAACAGTTTGAGATGATTTCTCCCAAATATTGAGACTGAGGAGGTTTGTTAATTTGCAGTTTTAGCACTGATAGAATTCAAGGCAAATAAGACTTGACTGATTAACAACTCCCCTGTGAGTTTCAAGATTATGGAAGATTTACAGGTGAGACATAAATTAAAACTCATAGTCTTATTGTACAAAATTAGAAGATGCTGTAGCTTCTTCTGTTCCTGCTGTTACTACCTCAGTGCTATTAGCATTAATGATTCCATCAGTACAAATCTCACTCCTTCTCTCTCTCTCTCTCTCTACACACACACACACACACACACACACACACACATGCAAAGCCTGTTTCCAGAATTTTGCCACTTTTTCTCTCATGTGGCCGAGAGTGAGACAAGTCAAACAAAGAGGTGGGGTTTGCCAGTTCTTCAGGGGGAAGTGTCATGTTGTAACTGTTACCCTGATTTCTGGGGTCCCTTGGGGGACACCTCACCATGCTCCACATGATGGGGAACGGAAACTAGCCAAAGCACGAGCAATAGCAATGTGAGAGGCAGGGTAACCTAGCGGGGTCTTTTACCCGGTTTTTACGGGGTCAGGCCAAGCCAAAAACCAAACAAAAATGTCCAATAAATGGTTTTATTGAATGAAAGTCTCATGCACCAACGCAGTCACTCACACTCACTCAAGACCTATTAAGAAGCAAAAGAGAGGAAACTGGATAGGAGAATATTGAAGGGGTTGTAGCTGGGGTAATTCTGCAGCTTTTCCTGAAGTCCTTGGTCTGGGAAAAACAGCGGAGAAGTGGGTCTCAGCACGGAGAAGGCTGAGTGGATTACTTGACGGACGGAGCAACGGTCTGCTGGGATGAGCAGGAGTGATCCAAAGTAGCGCTCAAAAACTGGGACTATTTGTAGGGGAAAAAGTACTTGGAGGGCTAATCCATTCCCGGGGAGAACAATGGGTGTTAAATTGAGAAAGAAGCTCCACAATGGTAACTTCCTTTGTGTGATGAGATTACAAGGTGTTGCCAAAGTCTCAGGATCTTTGGCTGCATTTGGTTGTGGTGTGAATTCATATAAATGGTCCTCGCCTAATGGGATATTTGCTCAACTTAGGGCAAACACGCTAATCTCCTCAAGTTGGCTCCTCAGTGGCTAAGGGCCCTTTGTTCATTGTGGCTTTACACATCTTGAGGTCTCCTGAGGCTACATGACTGGGGATTTTACTGGCCTGAACTGGTTTTCGATCTTTTGACCGCTGCTGCCTACATGCCCATCCGGGTGACCTCTCAGGCACATTGAATGATATTTTAATATCAAAATTGTAGACCCCAGGACAGGGTTTTCCAGTGGAGTAACATAGCACTTGAACGCATGCTTTGCCAAAGGAGTCACTTTAAGTCCCTGGTATTTGTAGTGAAAACATTTCCAGATATTAGAGCTATAAAACACTTTCAGCTGAAACCCTCAAGCAGGGTGAGAATGGTGTGGTCTGGGGTATACATTTCATGCAATTCTTGATGCCCCCAGGAATCTCTTGGGATTCTCAGGTTCTTATTTCAGGGGAAAAAATCAGGCTGGAAAAATCTTGGGGAGATGCGGTTTGGCAGCCAAGGGCTGTTTTGCGGGGCTCACTCCAAAACAGGGTAAAACAGCCCTAGAGGTCTGCAATCACCTGTAGTGATTTCTGGTTATCTGGAATGTCATGGCTGGTCATAGTTCGGAGCAGAACTGAAATTAGTCCACCAAGTAGCGGTGCATGGCCATTCCTTCCTTAAGGTGTCACTATTGGATGTAGACAGTCCTTGACTAAATGGGCCAATGTTAATAGAAGGTAGCTTCATAGGACTGGATATTTGAAAGACAGAATCATAGAATCATAAAGTTGGAAGAGGCCACAAAGACCATCCAGTCCAGCTCCCTGCCATGCAGGAACACACATTCAAAGCATCCCCAGCAAATGGACCTCCAGCCTCTGTTTAAAAACCTACAAAGGAGGTGACTCCACCACACTCTGAGGCAGCATATTCCACTGTCAAAAAGCTCTTACCATCAGGAAGTTCTTCTTGATGTTTAGGCGAAATCTCTTTTCTTGCAGTTTGAATCCGTTGCTCTGTGTCCTAGTCTCTGGAGCAGTAGAAAAAAAACTTGCTTCATCTTCAACATGTCGTCCCTTCAAAATATTTAACCATGACTATCATGTCATCTCTTAACCTTCTTTTCATCATCATCATTGGGCATGGCTTCCAGATCCTTCAGCCTTTTGGGACTAACCAATAAGATCTGAGCTAAGAAGAGTTATAGCTGAAGCAGTTGTTGTCCTAGAGATGATTGTGATATTAATAATTTTATTGGTGGAATTTGCCCCCAATCACCCCAAACTTCATTCAAACATGGCAGTTTGCCTTGTTACCCAAGTGGGCCTTCAATCACCCTGCCAAAATCCATTTTTTCCTCTAAGTGATGTAAGTTCCAGTGAACTGGGATGCATTAGTGTGTCCTGTGTGCTGGGGCGTGCATGTGAAAATGTGTACCCTCTCAGTTGCCCACTCCTGCACTGGCTAGTGCTGTTTTGCTCAACATTGCGTAAGGAGGTATCTGCTACCGATTATACAATTTCTCCCTTCAGGCTGCCTAGTGGTTGCTAAATGGCAGCAGAAGCAAACTTGATCCACCTTCCATATGATGTCCCTTCAAATGTTTAAACACGGCTATCATGTCCCCTTTTAGGCCATTTCGGCACGGGACTGTTATAGCGCTATCATTCCACTTTCACCATCCTATGGAATCCTGGGGTTTGCAGTTTCGGGAGGAGCTGGCCAGCCCCTCCTGAAACTGCAAACCCCAGGATTCCATAGGATGTTGAAAGTGGAATCATAGTGCTATAACAGTCCCGTGCAGAAATGGCCTTAGTCTTCTTGTCTCCAGGCTAAACATACCAAGATCTCTAAGCTACTCCTCTCAGGGCATGGTTTTCAGGGACCTGAAGCCCAGATTTGGCATGGGCTCCAATGTCAGCCCAATACTGCTGCCCCTTGGTGCCAGTCTTGTCTGTTAGGAATCAGGATGGATCTCACAGCTTAAAACTCTAAAAGAGGACTGGCTGGCTGCTTGTTCAGAACTGGATGCAGAGTTTACATAGACCTTTGGCCTGATCTAGCCAAATGAGGTTTAAGTTCTTAAGGGGAGATCAAAACGAGAAATAAAAATGTGCAACTCCATATTCGGTCAAAAAGTTTTCAAGGAAAGAGCCAGCTTCTTGCACGCTTTCTGTTGGTGGGAGGCCAAAGGTTTTTCTAATTATAGACACCCTGACCTCTTGCAGTCTTTGCAAACAATCTTTCTGGGACCAAAATGCAGCAGGGAGGGAATTATTTCAAATCCAGAAGTTGTCTGTTGGGATTCCGCTGATCCTCTGTGTGCTTTTGGTGTCTCCGACATGTGGTAAAGCTGCCCAGAATTAGCAACTGTCATAAAGGCAGGCAAGAGGTTCCTTAATGTCAAAATGGTGGGTTTGTGTATGTGCGTGTGGGTATGTAGGGGGATATATTGGATTTCCCACAAGATTCCATTCATCCTTAAGGGAATGAAAAAGACAAGAGAAAACTGGAAATGCAGGGTGTCTTTGCAACAATCTAATTGTGAAAAAAGTCATGAGGGTGACTGCATGAGTGCAATTTTTCTTGTTATGCATTTAACTAGTGACTTTCTCAACAAAATGTGACTCTGTTCTCAGGTTTATGCCAAACTTTAAAACACCTTTTTAAGGTACTGGACCCTGTCCTCAGAGAAGCTCCGGCAGCTTAGATAGCTCCTTCGCAGTTTGGTCTAAAACCTGGAATACAGTTGGCCCACCACATTTGCTAGGCTTAGGGGCAGAGGACCCTCGCAAAAGTGAAAAATTCACAAACATCAAAATTTGCTTGTCTTGGGAACAGGGCTAAGATACAGGTGGGGAGAATGGGCATCCAGGGTCTAAACCAGGTCAGGGAAAAGAGATGGATGGCATGGTTGTCCTGTACTTCCTTTCTCTTGCCCATCTCCTTCCTTGGGTGTATGGAGGGCTTTGGGAGAGGGCTTGTGGTGCTGAGAAATCAGGCTTTGAACTGTCCTTAGCTGGCCAGGCAGAGCCCAGTGGAGGAGGAGGAGGAGGAGGACCAGCAGTGGGTTTTTAAAGAGCTGCGTGGCCTGATTGGAGCCACCAATAGAGAAGGTTCCCCTGAAAAAGAAGTACCTGAGGGGGATGATAGGGGTTGAAGAAACTAGCAAATAATCAAATCTGTGAATGTCAAACTCACAAATGTGGAGGGCTGACTGTAGTTTCACTGCCCTGCAGACATGGAAGCCACCAGCTGCCATTGATTAGTAGCCACTCAGTGTTGAAAGGATGTTCCCTCTTGAGAATGACCTTGGCTTTAGCGAGGCTGCCTCAACCGAAGATCTAACCAGCTCTACAGCAAGCAAAGTAAGGATAACTAATAAGAGGGGCAGCCTTGCTATGAAGGCAGGTGGGGCACTGCCCCTCCCGGTGAGTTGGGGAGCACCACAGCTATTTAGACTTTGGAAAGAAAGTTAAGAGACCAACACTGGTGACTTCTTTGCTTTGTCTCTGGTGTCCTTGCTCCTCAATGGGCATCAATCACCAGTGACTACGAGGAAGCACCTTTTTGCACCACATGTTGTCAAATGGTGAGACACATCACCACAAGAAGCACTGATGGTTGACGACTTGGGTAGCTTTAAAAGGGAATTAGGTAAATTCATGGAAATTTGAGCCATCAGTGGCTACTGGCGAGGATAGCTATATATCACCTCCAGCCAGTGGTGGCTAGTAGATTCCACATCAATAGGATAGTGAATGCATTCTGGATTTTAATCTGAAATTTCAGACAGCAGTCATAGAATCACAGAATCATGGAAGAGACCACAGGGGCCATCCAGTTCAACCCCCTGCTATGTAGGAATCCACATCAAAGCACTCCCAACAGATGGCCATCCAGCCTTTGCTTAAAAAACTTCAAGGAAGGAGACTCCACCACACTCTGAAGCAGCATATTCCAGTGTCAGACAGCTCTGGCCATCAGGAAATTCTTCCTGAAGTTCAGGTCGAGTCTCCTTTCCTGCAATTTGAATCCATTGCTCCTTGTTCTAGTCTCTGGAGCAGCAGAAAACAAGCCCATTCCCTCCTTGACATGACATCCTTTCAAATATTTAAACATGGCTATCATGTCCCCTCTTAACCTTCTCTACTGCAGATTAAACATCCCTAGCTCCCTAAGCTGCTCCTCATAGGGCTTCATGGCTTCCAGACCCCTCCCCATTTTGGTCGCCCTCTTCTGGACACGTTCCAGCTTGTCGACATCCTTTTTGAATTGAGGTGCCCAGAACTGGACACAGTATTCCAAATGAGGCCTAACCAACGTAGAATAGAGTGGTACCATTACCTCCCTTGATGTAGACACCATACTGCTATTGATGCAACCAAGAATCGCGTTGGCTTTCTTGGCTGCCACATCACATTGCTGACTCATGTTCAGCTTGTGATCTACCAAGATTCCTAGATCCCTTTCACATGTACTGCTATCCAGCCACGCCTCCCTCATCCTATATTTGTATATCCCATTTTTTCTGCCTAAGTGCAAGACCTTACATTTCTCTCTGTTGAAATTCATTTTGTTACCTTTGGCCCAGATCTCCAATCTGTTAAGGTCATTTTGAAATTTGATCCTGTCCTCTGGTATATTAGCAACCCCTCCCAGTCCAAAATGCTGAATCAGTTTGTAGTATAGCTGTTTAAACTTTAAAATACAGAGCAGTTTTGCTTCCCTATGGACATCAAAACCACTAGCTACTATTGTCTTCAATATCACAGACAGTGTGCCTCTGGGTACCACTTTCTATGGGGAATGGAAAGGGAAGCTACAGTTACATTCATGCCCCGCCGATGGGTTTCTGTTAGCATCAAGGTGGCCACAGTGGGAACCAAATACTAACTAGACCAGCCTTGGAACTGATCATGCACAGCTCTTTTTTAGTTCTCAGTGAAATGGAAAAGACTCCCGATCATGTCAGGAGCTTTATTTTATTTTTCTTTATTAGGGAACAACAAGACCCAGAATCATAGAAATGGAGGCAGGTGCTTAGTAGAATATCTACCCCAGTCCTCTACTCAGTGTACCCAGAGATACAGCAAGATGACTATACATTCTCAGCCCAAACGGCAAAGATCTCCATTGAGAGAGTGCCTGCCCTCCCTGTCCTTTTTCGTGTTCATGGGTTCTGTAAAACAGGTTCACACACTGACACGGCTCTAGAATAGCAGAGATCAGTTTATGTTTAACAGATAATGGACTATATCCTACTGTTTGAGTAGACCCAGTGAATCAGTTAGGTTTTCCTCTGTGTTGGCTTACCCTTCAACAGTTGATTCAATAGATTTAGGCTAGCTGGGATTAACCAACAGGATGCTAGCCAAGGATACATGCCAGAAGGAGCATCCTGAGGGATGTCTAACCAACCCAGAACCCTGAAGTCATTAAGCACTCTTTAGATGTACTGAATGGGCAGCTGCCTTAAAAACATTGTGTCATCTGTTGTTGTTGTTGTATGCCTTGAAGTCATTTCTGACATATAGTGACCCTAAGGCAACCTTATCATGGTGTTTTCTTTGCAAGATTTGTTCCGAGGAGGTTTGCCCCTTGTCTTTCTCCGAGGCTGACGGAGTGTGATTTGCCAGCATGTTTCTATGGTTGAGAGGGAATTTGAACCTGTCTCCCATAGTTCCAGTCCAACACTCAAACCACTGTACTATGTTGACTCTCTTACTCTCTCTCTAGGAAATTGTTTCCATGATCAAACTGTTTTTTCCCTTAAGAAATTTCTTCCAATATTAATCTAAAATCTGTTTTCTTGTCTCTTTGACTACCAGTGGCTCAAGCTCTGAGGAGGGTGTCCTGGTCTTTGGGTGACCTGTTATGACCAGAGACCACCTCTACCTGCGGGGGGCAATTAGGTCTAGCTGGTCTTGTCTTCTGGGACAAAAAAGAAATCTTTGCTTGTTTCATATTTGAAGAGTGTTGTTAGGTTCTCCCTCAGGTTTCTGCACTTCATGTTCCAACTTTTCCTTGTAGGATTTGTTTTCTGTACTCCTGACCCTCTTTCTTACCCCTCTTTCTGAACTCATTGAACTTTGAAATCTTTTGTAACACGTGGTGCCCAGAACTGGACACAGTCTTTCATGCAAGGTCTGATTAATGTAGAATAAGATGGATTTGTCTTTTCCTGTTACTTGGAAACAGTAGCTCTATGAATACAGGCTAAAATGGCATTAGCCCTTTTTGTAGCTGTGTCACACTGCTGACTCAAATTACGATTGTGTGATCAATAACAGAGCCAGGGGCTTTCTCACTTAAAGAACAAGAGTTCTCTCCATTCTTTTTCTGGTTACTGAATCCACATTTACGGTTATGTGTTTGCAACAATCACCTCTCTCATTCATGAACTGTGCAGAAAACTACCTCTTTTCCTTCCTTCTCTGAGATATTTTGGATTTACTAAGAGACATTCAATCCATATTTTACAGCTGTGCAGTGCTAAACAGATCTTCAAGGAGTTCTTATGTGACTGTATATAGCCTGCCCCCTCGTGGTAACATTAATAATCTTATTTATTTATATGCTGCTCCCCACCCTCACCTTCCCAAAAGCGGGACTCAATGCTAATGAATTCAACTATTTATTTGTTTAGGAATTCATAGTCTGCTTTGAGATATAGGCCTGAATCCTATGAGTTAGTTCCAACTAGAGTCAACTCATTAAATCAATGAGATTTGATTCCCCATTCAATACCTGGAATCCTGTTGGTGCCTTATTCACATGTCAGTTCCCCTAAAGATGTGGTTGAACTTTTTATGTCCAATTTTCTTTGGCCAAAATCTAATGGAATAATTCAAGGTTTTGGAAGTAGAGTGCACATGTGGTGCCATGGTGCACGGATGTGCATTGCACATTGAATGGATGCATGTGCACATTTGGTTTTGCATTCAGTTGTACATGTGATGTCTTGGTTCCATTGTGAAATGATGCCATCCAACAGAAGGGCTGCAAAGCACAAACAATGCGTAATTCTGCATTTGATGATTTACATTTTGCAAGCCCACTTGCTTACTGGATCCCAGCAGTGTCCTGTGGGGATCTTGGAAGAGCCTCTCCCAGGAGGGGAGCATGACAAGAGTGCTCCCTTCCATACCGGCTGCTTCCATGAATGGAGGAAGTGTGATGGTGCCACTTCTTCCTTCTGCTGCATAGCTGGGCAATGTCCCAGGCTGTGTTGGGGCAGGAAGCGTAGCCATTGCTTTTCCAAGACCTCCACACCTACGGTAAGTATGGGAGGGCAGTGGGAGGGCCACGGAATAACTGGTCATCGATGGGTAAAACTTGTCAAAGATTTACTGTGTGATCACGCCACCTGCAGATGGGAGAATGATGGGACTCAGATGACATGGTACATAAGCGTCATCCAAGTCCCATCCTTCTCCTGTCCCCAGTGAGGGATGACTACATCCTGCAGAAAGGGCTTAGGCTTGCAGCCAGTCATTGGTTCAATGAAACTATTTTACCTGGGACTAGAAAGAGAAGAAAAGACTGAGGGGTGACATGACTGCACTCTTTAAATATCTCAAAAGCTATCACAGAGAGGAGGGTGCAGGTTTGTTCTCTGCCGACCCAAAAGTAGGGCTTGATCTTATGTTTTTAAGTTACAGGAGGGAAGATCTCAATGGTTAAGAACAGAAAGATGTACTGTCGCCTAGCACAAAAACCTATGAAGTTACTTGGTTGAAACTAGGCTCGATTAATCTGCTCTATAGGGTCTACCATGTCTCCTGACTTCATGTGGATTTTCCCTTGCTCCCACCCAGAGTTATGGAGAATGAATTTCTCATTATAAGTCAGTGAGGAGGACTGGTGGTCAAGTTTCATATCTCTCACCTTGGATGTGAGGTGTGGATTGGAATGGACCAAGCCCAGATTATCCAAACTGGATTGAGATCTGTGTGGCGCTGAATTGGGCTCTTAATGCAAGTGGAGTTTTTCTGTATAGCTGTAATCACTGTGAATGTTGCCTAGAAAGCTAAGTAGTACTCAACGACGGGGCAGCATTTCTTATACCCTATTTTCTTTTCTTGATCAACCCATGCAAAAGATCATTTAGAAACAGCTTTGTAGCATATAGTCCAAGGAAAAGAATAGAATGTAATTGCTATTCCTGCATCTCCATGGAATGAAAACATCGATGCTCTGAAAAGAACAAGATGTTGGTTAAGAAACAAACAAACAAAGCTGGCAAAGACTCTTCAGTAAATAGCTTACTGCTGGAAATCTTGGCTATTCTTTGAGCAATCTGCAGCAGAGTCTAGTATAAACAGTCTTCTCTCCCTCTGTAATTTTCCAGAAATGTAGACGTATAATTTAAAAGAAAGAAAAGAATGGCTATCTGAAGCTAGAGATGATTTTCTTGTGATTGGTTCTTTCTTTCTTTCTTTCTTTCTTTCTTTCTTTCTTTCTTTCTTTCTTTCTTTCTTTCTTTCTTTCTTTCTTTTAAACAAAAAGCCACTGATGTGAGGGAGGAAATATACAGTCTGAGAAAAACAAAAGTAAGACATATCTGATTATTGAAGGAGACAGTGATATCTGAAAATGTAATGACAGAATAATGTTACCCTGGTTTCCGGGGTCCCTTGGGGGACACCTCAATGTGCTCCACACGATGGGGAATGGAAACTAGCCAGAGCACAAGCAATAGCAATGCGAGAGGCAGGGTAACCTAGCGGAGTCTTTTACCCAGTGTTTACGAGGTCAGGCCAAGCCAAAAACCAAACAAAAATGTCCAATAAGTGGTTTTATTGAAGGAATGTCTCACGCAGCAATGCAGTCACTCACACACTCACTCAAGACCTATTAAGAAGCAAAAGAGAGGCAACTGCATAGGGGAATATTGAAGGGGTGTAGCTGGGATGATAGTGCACCTTTGTCCTGAAGTCCTTGGTCTGGGAAAAACAGTGGAGAAGTGGGGCTCAGCATGGAGAGGGCTGAGGGGATCACTCAACGGATGGAGCAACAGTCTGCTGGGATGACCGGGGGGTGATCCAAAGAACCACTCAAAAACTGGAACTATTTGAGTAACAATAACACCCCAGGGAAATACAAAGGGGGAAATGGGCTTGGTGGCTTACACTAGCAGGGGAGGGGGTTACGTCAATGTAAGTACTTTTCAGGGCCATAATCTTTTTGGTGTCTTACAGATGTGTAAGTTTCCCTATGGAAGCAGCTTGACAGTTTTGTGGGATGTGCAAATATCCACATTCAGTTCAAGGTTGTGGAAGCACAATTGTGCATGTGGAAAGAATATTTGATATTTGTTTCTTGAGTGTCACAGAGACAAAGACAAGAATTCTATTTTCTTTGCAGAAAGTACTGTTTCCTGCACATATTAATTTTGTGCAGAATAAGTACCAAACTACAGAGTTTGCTCTACAGGAAACAATTTTCTGCACAGAAAACAATAGCTTTGTATGGAAGCATTATTTTCTGCATAGAAAATGTTGCTTCCTGGGCAGAAAATGAAAAAAGAACTGGGCAAATTTTAGACAGAATAACTCCAAAATTGTGAACGATCTTTGTAAAACTACACAGCTTTCAAAGATTTTCACAGGAGGGGAAAATGATTGCTAAAATTACTCACTGCTTCCTTTTAGAATGCAATCAGCAAAGAGTTACACTTCTATCAGAGTGCCATTGCACATTCTGGTGTGCATTGGATGGGGCATTAGTTGCACATTCATTTGAGCATTAAGTGGTGCATGCGCTTGCAAGTTTGCTTGCACAATGTTGTCATTCAGTGGAAGGGCTGAGTAGCAGAATCAAGGTGTAAATCTGCAAGTGGAGATTTAGGTTATATGAGCCTGAAGTAAGATTTCAGTGTATATATTCTTGAAAGTACTGACCCAAGCAGCTACTGACTGGCCATGGGTGTGTTTGCTGGGAGACCTGTATTATGCCATCATCTGGCTGGCAACTGCCACTCTCTCAGATCTCCACATGAGAATGAGAGTGGCACATTATGCTCCACATTTGTTTAATAGAATCTTAGCTTTTCCAGAGCTGAAGAGACATCAGTACACTGTGTGGAGTAAGTCTCTGGTGCACTTGTACAGAGAGTGCAATCCATGAGGCAGGCGGTATGGAATCAGAGAATGTAGCCCCATTTAGCTATTGTTGCTGTGCACTTTCAAGTCATTTCCAACTTATGACTACCCTAATGTGAACCTATCATGGGTTTTTCTGGGGCTGAGAGTGTGTGATGTGACTCCCAAGGTCACCCAGGGAGTTCCAGGGCCAAGCAAGAAACCAAACCCTGGTCTCCAGGGTCTTGGTCCAGTGCTCAAACCACTACACCACAATGGCTCTTGGCTGCTTTATACAAATAGAGAAACAGGAGGTAGCTGCACATAGTCAACCGTCAGTGAGAAAGGAGGGGATAATTGGTTAACTCTCTGCTGGATCATGGCCAGTGTACGAGTATTAGGAATATTTGTTGTCATACCTTTTTAAAATCCTTGGTGAACCCAAAGTGTGAGAATGTTAACCTTTTTGGACTACAGTTCCCCAAATCCCCATGCCAATTGACCACAGTGGCTAGTGGATTCTGGGAATTGTAGTCCAAAATTGTAATGCTACCCTGGGTCCCTCATCAGACATACAGTAGTTTCTCAGAATTGTTCACATGTGATCTGAAACATGGAGTTATGACTACCCACCTCTTTTAAAATTGCACCCTACCTGCACATTTACCCCTCTCCTGTCTCTGGCCCATCTTTTGTCTGTTGAGTTTGATATCTGACAGTGTGGCATAGATTTTTCTCCCCGGATATTTTTCTTTTCTTTTTTCTTTTTTTATATGGTTGTTTATTAATCTTAACACAAAGTAACCAAACACCAACTGACATTTATAATATAGCCATGAGCTAAAATTAAAACATAAAACAGTAAACTAAGAATACTGAACAATGACTCACTGAAACACTAAACGCTGACTTAATAAAGCACAAAAGGGCTGTGACCCCCTCAAAAACCAAACTGTAATAAAAATAGAAAATAAGAAAAAAATCTACAATTATAAATCTAACTAAGCAAACTTTCTAGGGTTACTTGTAACCATCCCTGTAAATTATTGCCTTGTTAGATTTTCCGCCAATATTCTTTTCATGGAAACGAACACACTGGACTGATTTTTCATGGGGGTGTGTGTGGAAGCACACAGCAGAACACTGTGAAGAATAATAATGTGGTCCATATTGGGATCCTGTCCAGAGCCGGGTTTTCTTTGCATCATCATCACTGGAATATGTAAGTGATTGACTTGCTTCAAATTTGAGCAGTGGCATTGGTATGATCACAGGATCTGGCCAAAGGTGGCTTAATAAAACCAAACTAAAAGGAATCCAGTTGGAGAGGGAAGGCTTGGAAGGAAAGCCCAGGAGATGGATAACTTGCTGGAGAGATGAAATGAGTGGGATATGGGAAACTTGATTGCTTCTGACATGAAAGCGGAGGGAAAGCAAAGAAGACAATAGAAGGCAGATGGCCAGAGGCAGGGAAAGAGTGCATATTACACACGCAGTAACATAGGAAACTGCTGCATAGTCCCAAGAGCCTTCTCACACAATACAGTTATAGTGCTATGATTCCATTTTAACTGCCATGGCAACATCCTATGAAATCTGGCATTTGCGGTTTGCTTAATGCAGTAGGGCACAAACCTTCCAACTGTCTTGTTCAATCTCTGCTGTACCAGTTGCTGCCAAGCCCCAGAATAGGCCATTTCCGCACTGGACTGTTATAGCGCTTTAATTCCGCATTCAACATCCTATGGAATCCTGGGATTTGTAGTTCCGGGAGGGGCTGGCCGGCCCCTCCCGGAACTGCAAACCCCAGGATTCCATAGGATGTTGAATGTGGAATCAAAGCGCTATAACAGTCCAGTGTGGAAATGGCCATAGGACATTGGGGTAATAAGGATCACTTTATTTGACCTATTTATTTACATTACATTGGCCTGAGTATGAGCGAGATGAGAGAGCAACCTCATTCAGGACCAGCCGAGGCCAGGTGTCACCTGCTATGGCCACTTCCTTGGCCTTTCCTTGGGTGACACATCTAAGCCCCGAGGGCAATCCATTCATTCTGGGCTGCTCCCCAGGCCCCCTTAGTTGGAAGGTCAACCTGGAAGGCTCCCGTAGACGTCCCAGGGACCTACGCCTGACAGCTCATGTTCCAGACAAGCCTCAAAGCCTCTTTTCCTACCCTTTGAGTCCCAGGACCTTAAAGAGGAGGTTACAGAGCATTACCCTACACCCAAATGGGGTGCCAAAGGTATACACTAGAGACATATTTCTCCCCCTGCTACCTACTAGGTGACACCCTATTTATTGGCACATCCCAAGTCAATTGCTCAATTCCCTTCAGCACAGTACGGGGTAGGCAACCTGACCCCCCCGCCCCCACTGAAAAGCGGGAGAAAAAAATTCCTACCCAGTCCCAGGGAGCGCAGATTACTCTCATACTGCATTGAGCTAAAAGTCAACATGGATTTCCCAAAAATAAGTCTTGCCAGACTAATCTTATCTCTTTTAACAATCTAGTTACAAGCTTGATAGACGAAAGGAATGCTGTGGATGCAGCATATCTTGATTTCAGTAAGGCCTCTGACAAAGTTCCCCATGACATTCTTGCAAAGAAGCTGGTAAAATGTGGCTGGGCAGGGCTACTGTCAAGTGGATTGGTAATTGGATGACCGACTGAACCTAAAGGGTGCTCACCAACGGCTGCTTTTCATCCTGGAGAGAAGTGAGTAGTGGGGTGCCACAGGGTTCTGTCCTGGGCCCAGTGCTGTTCAATATTTTTATTAATGACTTGGATGAAGGAATAGAGGGCATGCTCATCAAATTTGCACACAACACCAAATTGGGAGGGGTTGCTAATACCCCAGAGGACAGGATCAAAATTCAAAATGACCTGGACAGATTGGAGAGCTGGGCCAAAGCTAACAAAATGAATTTCAACAGAGAGAAATATAAGGTCCTACACTTAGGCAGAAAAAATGGAATGCACAAATACAGGATGGGGGACACGTGGCTGGATAACAGTATATGTGAAAGGGATCTAGGAGTCTTGGTAGATCACAAGCTGAACATGAGTCAGCAGTGTGATGTGGCAGCCAAGAAAGCCAACGGGATTCTTGGTTGCATCAATAGGAGCATGGTGTCTAGATCAAGGGAAGTAATAGTGCCACTCTATTCTGCTTTGGTTACACCTCATTTGGAATACTGTGTCCATTTCTGGGCACCACAATTCAAGAAGGATATCAACAAGCTGGAGGATGTCTAGAGGAGGGCAACCAACATGGTGAAGGGTCTGGATGCCATGAAGCCCCATGGGGAGCGGTTTAAGGAGCTGGAGATGTTTAGTCTGCAGTAGAGAAGGTTAAGAGCGGACATGGTAGCCATGTCTAAATATTTGAAGAGATGTCATGCTGAGGAGGGAGCGAGCTTGTTTTCCGTTGCTCCAGAGACTAGGACAAAGAGCAATGCATTCAAACTGCAGGAAAGGGGATCCCACCTGAACCTCAGGAAGAACTTCCTGATGGTCAGGGCTGTCTGGCAGTGGAATATCCTGCCTCAGTGGAGTGTGGTGCAGTCTCCTTCTTTGGAGGTTTTTAAGCAGAGGCTGGACAGTCATCTGTGGGGAGTGCTTTGATGGGTGTTCCTGCATGGCAGGGGGTTGGACTGGATGGCCCTTGGGGTCTCTTCCAATTCTATGATTCTATGGTTCCTTCAGCCTAATTGTGACGGGCATGGGGGAGTAATATGATGATCATGGATTGGCTTTCCAATTCTCAGAGCCTCTCAAAGGGGAAGAGAAACTTGTTTCTGTGCAGCAGAAATGTCCTTGTTTGCAAACCTGTTGCTCAAGTCTACACTATTGCAATCACTCTAGACCAAGGGTGAGTAAAGTGCAGCCCATAGACTGCATGCAGTCCTCAGACAGGTATTTTTGTCCAATTTTTCCCCAATATTTTTTTGTGCCTCAAAGTGCTCTCTAGGAGGTTTGAGGGCGTTTTGCCATTTTTTTCTCCCAAGCCATATTGAGTCCAAGGGAGGTCTTTTTCTTTTCTTCAGACCAGAAGTGATTTATGGTTACTTACTGTCTTTTTTTTTAAGGCCTCTCTTAGACCTAAAATGGCTGGGAAAGAGCTAAAAACATGACAAATATGCCCCTTATATGCCTTAGAGGGTGTTAGGCCATATAATCACAGTGCTGGAAGAGACCACAAGGGACAACTAATCCAAGTTTCTGCCATGCAGGAATATAAAATCAAAGTACTCCCAACAGATAGCCATACAGCCTGTGCTTAAAATCTTCCAAAAAAGGAGGCCCTATCACACTCCTGAGGCAATGTATTTCACTGTTGAAATTGCTCTTAATATCAGGAAGTTCTTCCTAATGTTTAGGTAGAATCTCTCTTCCTGTATCTTGCAGCCATTGCTCCATGTCCTAGTCTCCGGAGCAGCAGGAGACAAGCTTGTCTCATATTCCATATTTCATCATCCCTTCAAATATTTAAATTATGGCTATCATGTCTCCTCTTAACCTTTTGTTCTCCAGGCTAAAGAAGCCCAGCTCCCTCCTCATAGGGCGTGGTTTCCAGATCTTTTATCATTTTGGTCACCCTCCTCTAGACACCTTCCAGCTTGTCAATATGTTTCTTGAATTGTGATGCCCAGAACTGGACACAGTATTCCATATGAAGTCTGACCAAAGCAGAATAGAATGGTATTATTGCATTTTTTTTTTATTTTAGAAAGGTTTTGATGGTGGTATTGTGTGGCCATCCAAGGCATCCTCTCCCCAGTGTCCCACAATTGTCCATCCCTGCTCTAGAGTAATGGTGGTGTTACTGCAGTTTAGGCCTACCTGGCGATGGCACCCGATATCAGTTTGATGTCATAATTCAGCCTTACCATACCACTCTTCTCCATGTGTTTATGAGGCCCCCGGACAAGCACGAAACTAGGCTCGGCACTTAACTGCTGAAATATTCTCAAACAATACAGGCAAGCCAGAAATGGCCAGATCGCAGCTTCAGGGACCTCCCTGGCAAACACCACATTATGTATGTGCGCTACCTACAAAAGGCTCCCTGCCCCGAGCAGGCAACTTGACAAAGGCTGAACCATCCACTGCCAAGCATTGCACATTTACATACTGGTTACACCATTGTTAATTTGGCTTTGATTCCATCATGCTAAATTGTGACCTTTCGGAGACATTGTCTTGCACCCAAAACTCATTGTTGTCCCTGAGTAAGGCACAGCCTGCAGTCACACTTCTCCCTATAAAAACCCTTGATTCCGAGACCTTCCTCGGATCGCTCCGAGTTCCAGACCGCCTTGCTGCCGCATTGCTTGGCGAGTGTCCCCTCAGCTCCACGTGCTGAGCCACACCGAACCCCAGCATCGCTCTCTGTCTTCTTCTGGGCTTCAGGAACAGGTGTCGTATCACCTGAACCAACTATCCCTCTGAAAATCCCGCTATCTTACTCACACCTTTATTTTCCTTAGTTAGCTGTGCGCTTGTGTTGCTTACATTGTGTGCCTGTATTTAATAAAGATCATTCATTGCTTTCAAACCGGTCTGCTTCTTGACTTGGCCTGACCCCGTAAACACTGGGTTACAAGATCCTGCTAAGTTACCCTGCCTCTCGAAACGCTAAAGCAGTGCTCTGAGCTAATTTTCCCCACCTATAGTTGAGCACATTTAGGTGTCCCTCCCGGGACTCCCAGTAAACAGGGTAACAGTGGGTTAAGTGGGGCCTATAGGCCCCATCCCGTTCCTGGACCCCACTTCTGTAGTCCCCCAAGGCCAGTCCACCAATCTGACCTCCCATTTCTTTATTGTTTGGTAAAATGTTCAGGCATTGTTCAACTGAAAATGGCAACACCTCAGCCCCAACATGTGAAAATGTTCATTGACACTCTCCCACACACTCTATGCAACCCAATTACACTATTTTTCAAAATCAAACCAAACCAAAACCAACCAAAATGGTGTCAAGAAACGATATGATGTCACTCCCACATGGCATTATAGTCAGAATAGGGCCAAAAGGGAGCTATTTTTGTATGCCATTGGAGTCTACTCCATCAACCACACCAGCCTAGAGAAGTTTCCTGGCCTACAAGATATATCTTGTGTTCTGCGGAGATCTGGGTACACAAGCAACCGTGAGACATTCCAGCTCCCTTCAGCTGTGCAGCTTTCGTTGTTATGGAACACCTACTGCAGCCGTGAGCCACAAACACATCATCTTTTACACCTGTGCCATTGTCTTAGCTTCATTGCCCTTGAAACTGTTTTGGTGGTCCATTACAACCTTTTCAGTGTATCTGACAGGAAGTAATGCCTAAGAGGAAAAACCTCTCCTCCCCCCTCTTTAATGCCACCAGTCCTGATTTTGCTCTATCTCAGTTTATTTTGAAAGAGGAACAGCTGTTCTGGGCACTAATTTACCATTTAGTGACAAATAATTAGTCAGAGTAAAGTTCAGGAATCATAGAATCATAGAGTTGGAGGAGACCCCAGGGGCCAGCAAGTGCAACCCCCTGCTATGTAGGAACACACATGAAAGCATTCCCAACAGATGGCCATCCAGCTTCTGCTTAAAAACCTTCAAAGAAGGAAGAGACTCCACCATATTCCCAGGCAGCATATTCCACTGCCGGACAGCTCTGACCATCAGGAAGTTCTTCCTGAGGTTCAAGTGGAATCTCCTTTCCTGCAGCTTGAATCCATTGCTCCTTGTCCCAGGCATTTTCTGCACCTTACTTTTTCGCAGAGGTGGGGGCGGCGTTTGCGCGAGCAGCCTCTTGCGTGAGGCACTCACATCCCTTCTGCTTCCTCGCTGCAGCTGGCTTGCTGGTCGCGCGAACACCCCGTCCCCACCCTGCCCCTTCCTTCTGCAGTGCAGCCTGGGAGTTGTAGGCTGTGCCGGGGCAGGAAGCGTGACCGGCCCGGCTCCCGAGGCTCCGCAGGGCAGGTAAGTGCTGGCGGGGCCCCGGAGCAACGCGCGACCGTGCAGCATTTTCGGCTTTAAGCCGAAAATAAAAAATGTGTGCGCGGTCCACGTCATGCAGACCGCTCCTCCCATTTACGCAATGCTCAAGGGGCCCTCTCGCTTTAGAAATGGCGTGAGAAAAGGGACAAAGTCTCTGGAGTGGCAGAGAACAAGCCCGCTCCCTCCTCAACATGACATCCCTTCAAATATTTAAACATGGCTATCATGTCCCCTCTTAACCTTCTCTACTGCAGACTAAACATCCCCAGCTCCCTAAGCCGTTCTTCATAGGGCATGGTTTCCAGACCCTTCACCATTTTGGTCGCCCTCCTTTGGACATGTTCCAGCTTGTCAATATCCTTCTTGAACTGAGGTGCCCAGAACTGGACACAGTATTCCAAATGAGGCCTAACCAATGCAGAATAGAGTGGTACCATTACCTCCCTCAGTCTAGACACCATATTCCTATTGATGCAACCAAGAATCGCGTTGGCTTTCTTGGCTGCTGCATCACACTGCTGACTCACGTTCAGCTTGTGATCTACCAAGACTCCTAGATCCCTTTCACACGTACTGCTATCCAGCCAGGAGAATGGTTAGATTTCTTCCTAGCTTTTCAATTCCCTCCTGCATGTCCACCCTGCTTTTTTTTTTTAATTGACTTTCCCACAAGGAAGAACGCTGACCCCATTGACATGACACCTGTGGACTTTTTCTCCTCTCTCCCCACGCCAACCATGGGAAATGTTTCTCACACCTACCTTTTATGATATCTGTGATTTGGCCCCAGGTTTCCCTTGTTGGAAAATTCTAGCATTTTCTCTCCCCAACTCTTGTTCTAGGGAAACTGGGGCTTAGTTAGCATAAAGTTTCTTTTTCCTTTGCATGTCAAAGCTTTCTGCCTTCTCATCTAAAGCCTCACCCTTGCTCTTTGTGTTATTTAAATGCATGGCTATGGTATCCAGGTTACCAGACAATGTGACCCAGAATAGACCCTGGAGTCATTGGCCTTGCATAAAAGACCCCACTTCTCAGAGCCCTCTCTCTCTTTGCCAGTTTTGTTTCTACTTCCTTCCCTCTGACCATGCTTCACCTCCCCACCAAGAAGACGGTGAGCTAAGAAGATGGTGAGCTACTATTTTACCAAATCTGTTTGTTAGCTAGTTAGGATCTAGTCTCTTCAATACATATGTAATTGTAAAATGTATTAGTAAACTTTTCCAAGATTGTAACCTGAAACTGCCTGCCTTGTTTTGCTTTCTAAGTTAGTCTCAGTTTAAGGAAGCCACATTGAGATTGGGACATGCCTTTTTTGCTACTGTGCTAAAAGAAGGCTGATTCCTAACAGTTTTAGCTTTCATAGAATTTTCCCAAAGGCCTAGTACCTTGGGAAACTCTAACTCCCAACATGATTTCTTCTGCTAATCTGACAAGGACTAGAATTAAACTTCAACTGTCTGGGCCCTCTTCGCTTCATCCTCATCTCTGCTGAGAAGGAAAGAACAGGTTTAAAAATTTCATCATTCTTTGGACTGAGGCTTCATGAGAATTGGACAGCCAGGTTAGAAGCATCTCATTCCCTCTGGTCTCATGGTGAAGGGCAGGACGATGGGCCTTTTTGACATCACAGAACAGAGAAAGGTGGGGAGGCAGGCTCTGCAAGTACTTCTGGGTCAGCTGATTCTGGAGAGCAGTGGGCCAGAACTGAGATAAAACCCCACCCAAAGTCTATAGGGAAAAATGCAAAACAATTTGTTTGTTGGATGGTTTATCAGCCCTCATCTAGTATTTGGCAATGCAGCCCTCAGAGTCAGGCGTTCCATATAGAGCAATTTTTGTCAGCATGGCAGGGGTATAGTTATGAGAGAGGAGACACAACATGAGGGCATGGCCTCCGATAAGAATTCTGCCCCTGCAAGTGAAATTTTCCATCACTTCCCAAATTTCTAGCATTGCAGAGAGGTCATTCGGATCATGGCCACTGGCTCTGCTGTCTGGAAGATTCTGGGAGTTGTACTCCAAGCAAGCAATGTCTCCAACCCCTGAAGAGATGGTCTTGTTGATCAGTTAGAAAAGGATATAAGAAACGCTTGAGGAAAATGTACCTTCATGTATGTAATAGAAGAACTCAGCAATAACAGGAAGAAGCTATTTTCTATTGATTGTGTTTGCCATTTTCTTGGTGGAATTAGGCAAGCTAGTGCTATAAAGAAGGTGATGGATTGATCATTGTTTATTTGTGTGAGGGTTTTGTGGGGTTTTTTTGTGGGGGAGAAATAAGCAAGTGTTTTATTTGCCTTCTGCTTCTGCTTGTTTGTAATACTCCTCTTATTTTCTCAGAGTTTTTGTAATCCATTATTTTAGCAATTTGCAGTATGTGATTTTTTTTAAACAATCTATTTTGAAGTAGACTGCCACCAGCCCTCAGCTGCTAAGAAGAATTACAGTATATTGGTTGTGAAATGATGAAAGAGGATGTGTGCGTGGATGTCTGTTTCTTTCAGCTGTAACTCATAACTTAAGACATCACACCGGACACCTCAAAATAAGACAGCATGGTTTTATTTGTGGTCCCTTTTGCAGAGTGAATTTTGGAATTCTAGTCTCTGGATGGGATCAACTCTAGAAGCAAAATAAAAGTGGAGTCATAATTCCTTGGGAAACTGTGCTAGGTGCCTCGAAATCAGGCAGAATGGTTTTGCTTATCATCCAAGTAGGAGTGCCCGGTTTCACATTAAAATTCCAACAGGGAGCTTCCCAGAAGCAAAGAAGGGTTGTGTGTGCCACAACTCATTGGAATATTGTTGTTGAGACTTCAGATCGGACGGAGTATTTTGCTTGTCACTCATTTTCCTTGTCCTGCTTCCAATCAAAATCCCAAAGGGAAGGCTGACGAGAATTCAAAAGAGAGACAGAGGGCTTGCCATAACTTGCTAGGAAATAATTTTCTTGTTATAACTCACCAGGAGGTTGGAGAGGGATCTAGGCAGGGCCATATACAACTAAGCTAGGAGACAGCTAGCAGACAGGAGAGAAGTTCTGAGCCATCACTGCTACAATTCTTCAGGAAAAACAGAGATGGGAAAACAGGAGGGGGTAAAGTATTGCTGCTAAGATTCACGAGACTAAATATCTATATATAGAGGGAGGGAGGGAGGGAGTTAGTACTGCTGATATTGCTGGTAAAATTTTTGAGGGAAAATGTATGTGCATGTGGGCTCTCTGTGCTTATGTTTATAAGAAAATGGGAGGCTCCACCAACCTCCTTTGCTGGTATGTGGTATGGGCTCTCCTGCACTAGTCGGGGCTCCTATGGAACCAGTGACAGAGCTTGGAGTGTGTGGGGAGGGGGCAGGAGGGGGGCTATAGCATGAGGGGCGTGGCCATGGCGCATGGGGTGTGGCTGCAATATGTGGGGGCATGGCTGCGGTGCATGGGGGCATGGCCAGGGGGCACAGGGGTGTGGCTACGGGCCGGGATGCCCCCAAAACATTGCCGCCTAGGGTGAATCACCCCCCTGCCCCTCCCATTGCTACTTGACTGTATGGAACTCATTTTAAGAAGGATATAAACGAGTTGGAGTGTGTCCAGAAAAGGGCAACGAGGATGATAAGCAGTATGGAGAACAAAACATATCAGGAAAGGCTGGAGGAGTTGGGCATGCTCAGCCTGGTGCAGAGAAGACTGCCAGGAGACGTGATTGCACTTGTTAAACACCTCAAGAGAGGAGGGGGCAGGCTTGTTCTCTGATGCCCCAGGGGGTAGGATTAGGTCCAATGATTTTGTTAGAGGAGGTTAGATTTTGATTAAACATTAGAAGGAACTGGAGGCATATTTAGGGTGGAGCAAGTAGGGCACGTGCCCTGGAAGTCAACGTCAGGGAGGTGCAAAAATGCCATGCATGTAGGGGTGGGGATGGCGGGGGGATGTTTGCCCTAGGAGCCATTTATGCTACATATGCCACTGGAAGACATTTCTAAAAAGTGTTTTGACAGTGGAGCCAATTACTTAGAAAGGTGGTAGTGTCTTTTTCTCTGGACATCTTCAAAAAGAGGCTGGACACTGTTACTGCAGTTTAGACCTACCTGGCGATGGCACCCGATATCAGTTTGATGTCATAATTCGGCCTTACCATACCACCCTTCTCCATGTGTTTGTGAGGCCTCTGGACAAGCATGAAACTAGGCTCGGCACTTAACTGCTGAAATATTCTCAAACAATACAGGTAAGCCAGAAAGAGCTTCAGGGACCTCCCTGGCAAACACCACATTATGTATGTGTGCTACCTACAAAACGCTCCCTGCCCCGAGCAGGCAACTTGATAAAGGCTGAACCATCCACTGCCAAGCTTCGCACATTTACATACTGGCTACACCATTGTTAATTCGGCTCTGATTCCATCATGCTAAATTGTGACCTTTCGGAGACATTGTCTCGCACCCAAAACTCATTGTTGTCCCCGAGTAAGGCATAGCCTGCAGTCACACTTTTCCCTATAAAAACCCCTGATTCCGAGACCTTCCTCGGATCGCTCCTGAGTTCCAGACCGCCTTGCTGCCGCATTGCTTGGCGAGTGTCCCCTCAGCTCCACGTGCTGAGCCACACCGAACCCCAGCATCGCTCTCTGTCTTCTTCCAGGCTTCAGGCACAGGTGTCGTATCACCTGAACCAACTATCCCTCTGAAAATCCCGCTATCTTACTCACACCTTCATTTTCCTTAGTTATCTGTGTGCTTGTGTTGCTTACATTGTGTGCCTGTATTTAATAAAGATCATTCATTGCTTTCAAACCGGTCTGCTCCTTGACTTGGCCTGACCCCGTAAACACTGGGTTACAAGATCCTGCTAAGTTACCCTGCCTCTCGTAATGCTAAAGCAGTGCTCTGAGCTAATTTTCCCCACCTATAGTTGAGCACATTTAGGTGTCCCTCCCGGGACCCCCAGTAAACAGGATAACAACACTTACCTGCTGGAGATGCGCTGGCTGGGGTTCCTGCACTGAGCGAGGGGCAGGGTTGGACCTGTAGGCCTATCAAGCCCCATCTGACTCTTTGATTCCATGATTCTATGACCTGGGCCATGCTGCGTACACTTCAGCTAGTATATCAAAGAAATCAAGTCACTGTTCGTATAATAAAGCAGTGGGATCATGCTGAAGAAGGTGACAGAAGACAGTCCTTCTGTATCATATCGGGAGGTTACACATGTTTTTCTTTCTTTCTTATGTTTAAGGAAGGTTTGAATTGAAGTTTTATGCCTGTGACCTCATCATATGAGAAGCTTCATCTTTTTTTTCCTTCCTCCTTTCCTTTAACATATATGTTGGTGATGGTATTATCATGACTTTCGTAATGCTATATGATTCTTTTCCATTTTTCCTTTTCCTTTTCCTCAGAAGTAATATATTTCATGATTTTTTGGGGGGTTATTCCATGTATATACCCTTCTCCTACTATCTGTCTGTCTATCTATCTATCTATCTATCTATCTATCTATCTATCTATCTATCTATCTATCTATCTACATACATACGCGCATACACACACACACACATATATGAGATGGTTAAAAAATAGAAAAGAAGGTTGCACTCATTCCCAAAGAAGGCAAAGACCCACTTGATTTGAAGAATTATAGACCATTATCTTTACTAAATGTTGATTATAAGACATTTTCCACAATCTTGGTAGGAGGATTAAAACAAATTTTAAAAGACTGGATCCACGGCAACTAGTTCGGATTCCTTCTGAAGGGCAGTTAAAAGATGACATCAGAATAGTACTAAATGCCATTGAATATTGTGAAAAATATAAATCGTGGAAAATGGCAATGATATTTGTGAATGCATTTGATAATGTCAATTGGATGTTCTTACCCGAAACATTAAATAAAATGAATTTAGGTAAAGAAACCCACCCAGTATGGATCAATAAAGATTGTCTGCTTTCATCATCATTGTTTTTGATAGCACTGGAAATTTTGAATGGGAAAAGAAGGAAAGATAGAGAGATAAAAGGAACAGAAATTAAAGAATGGTTATTTAAACTACTAGATATGTATCAAATGCGTAGATCAATGATATTGTTAAATAAAACTTAATGAAACGAGATTGGGAGGAAGTGGCACAAACGTGGGACACCAAATGGGAGAAGTTAACTAGAATGGGAGGATTAAAAAGATGTAGAATTGCATGTAATTGCAGTATATGTTATTATTGGAATAGGTGTATGAGAGGGAAGGAGGTTGTTTTGGAGTTAATATGAAAGACGTAATGTAACATAATGTAATAAATAAATAATAAAAAAGAAGGTTCTTCTAATCCCCATTCTGCCCAGAACTTGTAAATTTTTTATACTACTGTTACTGGCCAGCACCCCCCCCCCGATTTGATATGGTTTAATTGACAAAATATAATAATTGGCATTGATATAAAATGGACCCTGATGTGACTGTCCTATTGATGCAGCCTAGAATTGCATTGGCTTTTTTAGCTGCCGTATCACACTGCTGACTCATGTTCAGCTTGTGGTCTACTAAGAGTCCTAGATCCTTACATGCACTGTGGTCAAGCCAAGTGTCACCCATCTTATATCTGTGCGTGTCATTTTTTCTGCCCAAGTGTAGTAACTTACATTTCTCCCTGTTGAAATTCAGCCTCATACCTTCCAACTGTCCTGATTTGGCAGGCATGGTACCAATTAATCCTTTGCTGTCCCACTTTTTCGGTGGCTTTTAAAATGTTCCAGTTTCTGTCTCCTCCTTCCATTTTGCCCTTTTTTCTCTGTTGTTGTTGTTGTTGTTGTTGTTAATTGCCTACAAGCTGACTTAGACTTATGGAGATCCCATGGATGAGAGACTTTCAAGCAGTGATGTGTTTAAGTTTTTTACTCCAAGTCTCAAGTCGAGTCTCAAGTCCTTTCAGTCAAGTCTCGAGTCAACTCTCAAGGCTGGGAGCCAACTTGATACCCCTTTATACCCCAACCTATATTCCAGAATTTCTGGACAGAGTCAAATAAAGTCAGTTTTAACAATTTAAGTAGAGTTGGTCCTCCACTTTTGTGATTTTGCCATCTGCAGCTTCTGCAGCTTACTTCCCGTTTGCAAAGGTGGAGGCTTTTTCAGAAGAGGGGAATAGGATCCTTCTTATTCCCCATTACTGAAGTTTCAGGAGCTTTAGAAGTAAGAATCCTTCCTCCTCAAGTCCATTGCCTAGCACATTTTCTGTTCCCCTGTGAGAAACACACTCTGCACTCTAGGCACGAGTCTTGCTTTCTGTTCTCAGGAAAAGTTTTAGAAAGCTCCTCCTATATTTAGAGGGGACAAGCTGCTGAGCAGACCTCAACCCCACCGCCTAATCCATTTGCTGTTCCTTCTGAGAAATGTGTCCACACTTTGGGCTTGAGAGAGATCATCATGTGACCAGTAAATTGTCAGGTTTCTGGAGGAATGTGTTATATTACAAGTGCAGCAAGTCAGTCACTAAAATATGCAAGCCTCAAGTCGAGGCAGTGTGTGATTGTTGCCGAGTCAAGTCCAAGTCAAGTCCCTGAAGTGACTTAAGTCTGACTTGAGTCTGAGTCAATCGACTCGAGTCTCCATCACTGCTTTCAGTTCACCCTATCGATAATAGCCCTGCACAAGTCTTAACAGGCTCAGGGCAGTGGTTTATCTGATTGAATCTATCCACCTGTAATACAATCTTCCTCTTTTCCTGCCGCCTTCTCCCTTACTGTCTTTTTCTATGGCCGTTTCCACAGTAGACTGTTATAGTGCTATTATTCCACTTTCAACCTCCTCTGGGATCCTGGGGTTTGCAGTTTTGGGAGGGGCTAGAGGGCCCTCCCAAAACTACAAACCCCAGGATCTCATAGGAGGTTGAAAGTGGAATAATAGCAGTATAACACCCTCGTGTGGAAAGGCCCTATGAGTCATGTCTTCTCATGATATGGCCAAAGTACGACAGCCTCAGTTTAGACATCTTGGCTTCTAGGGAGAATTCAGGCTTCATTTGCTCTTGGACCCCCCCATTTGTCCTTTCAGCAGTCCAAGGTATCCATAAAACTCTTCTCCAGCTTGTCACATTAATTTCTGTAAAATGGAATCAAAGTGCAGAACTAGTTTGTACTCTATTAATTCAGCAGGGTGGAGCGTAGAAGAGGCAGAACCATGCCCTTGCCGAAAAGCTAAGGCAAAAGCAAACTGCTGGAGCTCCTCACAGATTTTCTGTTCTTCCTCATGAATAAACCTTGCCATCTTGACCGCACTGTGGGCTGCTTGGCCATAGGAGTCTTTGTGTTCATCTGTAAAAGCTTGGTGCATATGCTGCTCTATCAACTTTAACTGTGTTTTTCAAAAGCTATGTTTAACGAGCTGTTCTAAAAATGTATTGAATATTTTAAATATTCTTTCTAAGTTGTATGCTGCCTTGAGGGCCCTGGTGGGTTGGGGGGTGACAGAATGAATGAATACATGAATGAATAAATAATGAATGGCAGATGGGAAAATGCCAAATAGATGTGCCATTTTGGGGACCAGTTTTTGGGGCAGGCATGGTGAGAGGCACTTTATTGCCTAGGGGAAGGCAATATTGACCCACAGAATTACCTCCATTGTAGGGGCCAGTCCCAAATATCTGAGGACCTGAGCTGGCAAATCGAAACAGAATCTCCGCTTTTGCTCACTGATATAGAGCATAACCTAGGCCATTTCCGCACTACACTTTTATAGTGCTATTATTCCACTTTCAATGTCCTGTGGAATTCTGAATTTTGTAGTTTACTGAGGCCAAAGACCTCTCTGGCTAAAAATTCTAAATGCCCCTCCCCAAACTGCAAGCTCTAGGATTCCATAGGATGTTGAAAGTGGAATAATAGCACTATAAAAGTGTGGTGCGGAAATGGCCCTAGCAGAGTGGTACATTCCCTCTAACATCTTACAGCTGAAAACGAGGACATGTATGACGAAGCAACTTAAACTCTGTAGCTGCACATGATAGCAAAAATTATTAAGGAGGAAGAACACAGAAAACTACTTTTTCAAGCAGAGGAGCCCTGGAATTTATGCTTAGGGAAGTTTAGGAAAGCCTAAAAAAAGGGGGGGAGATGTAAACCTACTGAGAAGGGCAAAACTCCAGTTCCTCCTCTCCTATCTGCCACTAGTTAACTGAGTACAAACTCCTTCTGCAGTTTGAATTCAGTTTGCAGCAATTGAGGACAAACTGAGGACAAAGGGGAAGAATGTGAGAGAAGGAGAGAGAAACTAGGACACTTTAAAAACAGCTGGAAAATGGGACAGCAGAGAACTAACTTGGGCTGTCCCTGCCAAACTGGGAAAGTTGAAGGATATGGTGGTGTAGTGACTAAAATGTTATCTTGGAACACGAGTGATTGTGTTCATTCCCAAGGACCCAGGGACCTGAAAAATATCTCTGGAAGAATTAAGAGGTTTCCAGTTCTCACTGTTTTAATTTTATCTGCATATGCCCACACTCGTTCCTGAAACATTACAGGTTTACCTACATCCCTCCTCCACCTCTTCCTGATCAGTTGTCACATCTAGCTTTGTGCCTTTTGGAAATGGATTTTCACCAATGACCTCTGAACCTTCTTTATTATTATTCAGCAGTTACGGTCAAAGTACAAAAGTGCTTTAGCTACATGACACTAGATAAACATCAGGATCATTTTGTTTTAGTGCAAACATTCTTCTTTCCCCCACTTGACCTCAGTGGAATCTGAAACCTGGAAACAATAGCTGTGTTTACTGGCAGCAGACATCTTAGCTAGTTCTGGAATATTTCAGACAGACAGCCAAGCAGACTTACATTTCATTTCAGAAAATGCTAGGTTAATTTAAAGTGATCAGAGAGTGAGAATGAAAAATCCTTGGTGATGCTGACAGTTCCTAAGAAATTCTTTGGGATGAAGAAAATGTCTTTTTTTTTTAATTTGTCTTTTTCTTTTTCTTTTGATTTGAATTTATTTTTAACAACTGTTATAATTTTTTTCAATAATATTACAATAGTGTTATAATAATATTACAAAAACATCAACATATCCCTTAATATCTTTAATATGTTCCATAATAGAATCAGTTATTTAATTTAGTTGTAACTTCTCAAATACTTCCCCCTCCTTTTTAAATTATCCCATCCCTCACACCCCCTACCCCATGGGAATGGTCTAATTATATATTGTAATTCTTGTTAACCTTTCATGTGGAATATCGCCTTACTACCTCTCTCTCTATTTTACGTCACATGGGTTTGCAAAATAAAATTGGTTTGTGCAGGAACAAAACCTTGGATTTTCGCGGACTTTTCTCATCTGAATAGGCTCTCCATTTCTTAGCATGAAGTACCTCACAGGGTTGTTGTGATGCTAAAATGAAAAGGCAATGAGCTATGGATGCCCTAGAAGAAAAGTGGGATAGCAGCATGACTAATAATATACAGAATGATAAATAATCTGTTGGAAAGTTTTTCTGGAAAGAGTGAGATAAAATGAAGTAAAAAGAAGTTCCTGAATATTTTTGCAGGAAAACAAGCAGGAAGAAACCGAAGATGGTGTTTCTCTGCCAAGTTAATCTGTACATTTTACCAACTGCATAATTTCTTCATCAGAAGCTGTCTCCCTATGCAGTTCCCTATTCTTCCCTCCACCAAACAGAGTTACAATGATAGATCTTGGGGATTTGTTCCATCCTATGTGTTGTGCACAGTTGTCAATGAAGCTATAATTAAGCAATATCCGCCTCCTACCTGGCTGTCATTTCTGAAATTGCAAGCATTTCTCTAGTATGCATGCTTTAACCCAGGAGAAGTTGATTAAAGAGGTACGATATTTGCTAAGGATGCCAAGTATTGGAAGAAGAGGGAAAACCCACCCCCTTCAATTCTGTGATTTAATAAATCTCCAAGAAATGAGAGAGAAACTCTAACAGTCACCAGCTTAAATGATCTTTTAGGCCTTACTAGAGTAGATGGAGAGAGCCAGTGTGGTGTAGTGGTCTGAACACCGGACTACAACCCTGGAGACCAGGGGTCAGTTCTCTGCTCTGCCATGGAAACCCACGGGGTGACCTTGGGTGCATCACACACTCTCAGCCCCAGAAAACCCCATGATAGTTTTGCCTTAGGGTCACCATCAGTTGGAAATGACTTGAAGGAACGCAACATAAGAGTAGATGCATTGAAGCCATTAGCTTTATCTATGTGTTGCCTCACCACTGAAAAATTGATAGAATGGGTCTACTCAGTTACTAACCCACAGCTGCCAACCAATGAATGAAAATGACTGTACAGATTTCTGGGATGGACGTGGGGAAGTAGCAACATTATACACATTGAATTAATTGCTCTAATTATATCTTTTTAAAGTTTGGTATGTAGCAGAAACACCGGACACAGAGGCCTTTCAGAGTTTAAGAAAAAGAGATAATTTTATTTACGCGCGGGCTGTTGGCGGGATCGCTCCCTGAAAATGCCAAGAGCCCCGTTTACTGGTTACACAGATTCTTATAGATTCAGTTTGCATACATGGTTAGGGGGCCCGGTCTGCCTCAGTCGAGGAGCTCTGCCATTCCCACGAAATCTCCATAGCCCCCATCATAAGCGCCAGCATTCTCTGCTCGTGGCATTTGCTGCCAACTTGTTCTCCATTCTTGCTGTCCTCTTCCGCGCCCTCTCTGTCCTTCGCCTCCCCCTCTCCCACTTCTCCCTGCCAGACACTCTTGCTTCCAAACATGGTAGAGCTGTTAGGATGGGGAAGGAAAGATAATTTAAAAATCTACTATATAAAAGTCAAAGTTTGTGAGTGATCTTGTCTGTTTATCTGTGTCAGGCAGGTGAAGACCTCATGTGATTGGCTGTGTGAGGCAAGAAGATCTCATACAATTGGCCGGCTGTGAAGATTCTATGGAATCCTGGGGTTGGCAGTTCAGGGAGGGGTCTTTAGAATTCTCAGCCAGAGAGCTCAGGCTGGTTGCTATGGAGACGAGGCCTAGCAGCAAGAAGGAGACCAGTGCCTCAGGAACCCAACCTCTGCATGTTAATAACTCTGAATACAGACTGGATTGGGGAATAAGGGGAAAAGTTACACATACTGGACAAGACAGATTTGGGAATTAGAGACACAAGATCTCAAATCTGTGTATTTCAACGACATCTAATTCCTAAGGTAAGGTAAGGTAAATTAATTCCTAAGGTATTTCTAACAAGTGTTAACAATGAGAACATAAAATCCCAGGCAGTGCCGGGTAAATACAGTAGTATTTTTATAAAGATAGAAAGACGAGTCTCTTGAGTATTGGGAAATCCTAATGGGAGAATACTAGTTGGGCAAGAATCTTCACAGTTCAGGACTTATTCTGCAAATGAAGGGCATGCTTTTTTGAATGGAGATTTCTGCACAAAACACCCATTTCTACACAGAAAATGAGTTTCCTGCACAGAAAACAGCATTTTCTGAGCCAGCAATAACTACTCTGAGAGAAAGACAAGCTCTCTGTGTTGAAAAAATTCACGTCCAGCTCAGGGGGATGGTGCTGCCTCACCCTCGGGTCTCAGAGAATCACACAGTGGCAGTGAGCTTCCAAACCGCCCCCCACCCTTTTTGTAGAATCGTGACATCAAATGCAATTGGAACATTGAATCAGATGCTTAGTCCCTGGATCTGTGCTTCAGGCCAGGCCCACCTTTGCAGCTGTAACCTTCTAAAAACTGTGTCCTTGTTTACTTCCAAACAATGCTTGGTGGGTTGGGCTTCTCTGCCTTGTGCTGTCTCCTCACTGCTAGCTCCATAAAAAGCAATTTCTGCCCAGAATATAGCATTCCTCTATAGAAAACAAGTTTCCAGCACAGAAAATAACATTGTTGGTGTGGAAATGCTATTTTCCAGGCAGAAAAAAATTTCTGTGTCAAAGAACGGCCTTGCTATCTTAATGGCGGAAAAAAAGGGTTCATCCAGCCTTAGAGCTGGGAGGTACCTCCAACCCCCTGCCATATAGGAACATACAACTAAAGAACGTCTGAAAGATGGCCATCCAAATTCTGTTAAAAAAAAGACCCATTGAATGAATTGTTGGATGGTGAGTCAGGACACAGGTAAATCCAATTTATTCAGTGGCTCTGCTCTAGACAAGAATAAATAGGATTAAAGCCATGGTCATGTTAGAAATGTTCTGACTATACCTTTGAGCTGGTTGGAGCAGAAGGATGTGTATTTTCTCTCTCTCTCTCTCTCTTTACTAAATTAATATTTTAATTGGACTGGTTGTTTAAGGTTGTCATGCCCTGGATAACCCAAACTCTACAGACTCCTCTCCGAGGTAGACAGTAATGTTTCTTTGCAGCAAAGCAAACCACACAGCACACTTCTTTGGAAGTTGTTGAAGCTGAAGCATACATGGCATTCAAAAGTTTTATACCTTCACATACAAACACAATGCAGTGATTGGAGAGAATCATAACTTTAAAATCACCTGACATCTTTAGACACTTCCCAGGCTGGCAGATCTTTACCTGTCTTTCATCCTTGAGGTTGGAACATGTTTCCTGCCTCTCATTTCTGGACAGTACAACCACATACAGAAGGAAACCTATAGAAGTGTATAACACCAATAGGAGTCTGAACATGTATATAGGCGGTCCCCCATTTTAGTGGGTACAACATTCATGAATTTGATGGTTCGTGGGTTATTTTATTTATTTATTTAAAAAGTTCTTACTGCATTTGCTCCTGCCTTGGAAAAAAAATATGTTCTCTAGGAATCTCCAGGTCCTTCAACATGATCCTATGGCTCATGTCCACCGGATGTTGACCACAGGATTATGCTAGAGGATCTAGAGATTCCTAGAGAAGTGTCCTTGGTTTAAAAAGATAGTATTCATGATTTGTAATTTTACAGTTGGCCCTCCACATTTGCTAGGGTTGGGCCAACAGGATCCTTGCAAATGTGGAAAAAATGTAAATATCAAAATGTGTGTGTGTGCTTTTCTGTGGGAAGGGGGCAGAGTCCTGGAACAGGCACCCAGGGTCCAAACAGGGTCAGAGAAAGAAGAGATAAAGGGGGCATGGTGGCTCTGTATTTCCTCTCTCTTTCCCTTTTCCTTCCTTGGGTGTGTGGGGGCATCAGGAGAAGGTTTGTGGTGCAGAGAAATTGGGCTGGCCAGGCAGCAGCTGGTGGAGCAGGAAGAGGACCAGAAGTAGGGTTTTAAAGAGCTGTATGGCCTGATTGGAAGCACCAAAAGGGAAGTTCCCCTGGAAAAGAAGTGTTGCAAATAAAGTTGCAAATAAATCCATGAAAGTTGCAAATAAATCCAGGAAAGTCAAATCCACAAATGTGGAGTGCCAAATGTGTTTCAGGGGTCTTGCTCCTCTAATCCCTGCAAAAATGGAGGGCTGACAATATTATGATTGGGCTCTGATGCAACAGCATGAGCTTCAACGGGAAGCAGTGTTACCCCAAAATGTAGGTGCCATAAGGGCCACTCCACAATGTCAATACCTCCTTGCAAAACTAGGGAATGAATGAGATTAAAGTTTAGGAGGCTTGTGAGAGGGGGGCATCTTAGCGAGACCTTTCTACCAATGTTTGCAGGCTCACGCAGGAAAAGAACCAGCCAGAGATTCAAAAGTAAACAGTCAAACATTCACACAAGAGTTAACTGAAGGATAAAGAGAGGAAACATTATGGATAGAGAGGCAGAGGGTTTGGGGTTACAATTATCAGTCCAGAAAAGTAGTGAAGAAGTTGAAATGTGGCTTAGACTTGTGTCTAAGGGCAGACCAGATCAGGATTCAGGGTGACATAGTGGAGTCCAGTATTTCATCTGACTGCATCTGACTTCTCAAAACCAAGGGTTTATATATGCTCTTTCCTTCCCTGAAGAGGTGTAAGTTAATTGCTCTCTGATAGGATAAACAAAAGGGGTCTGGAATGGACTGATTGTTTCAATGTTGTGGTTGAGTGGGGGCTTCTGGGCCAGGCTTTGGTAGGATATGTGCAGAGCAGGGGTGCTTTCCTCTGCATCTGGGCACCTTATTGTTTTCTGAGGTTAGCAGTTGATAGGATTAGCTCAGAGCTATTAAGTCAGGCTTTAAGACCTGGCGGTGCTAGGGTCATCTCTGACTTATTCCCAGGCAGAGTACCTTTCCACATGGCCTTTCCAGCCATAAGGGTGTTTAATTTATATTTTATGTCAACACATTTGCCAATTAATATATTTTGCCAATTAGGCCATATCAAAATGTGGGGATGTATGGCCTGGTAACAGCAGCCACACTGGACTGTAGAGCCTCATCATTGCTCCAGCAAGGTTCCAGTTTAGGACTGTAGCTGAATCCAGTGTACGCCTCTGATACATATTACATGATTTTCCCCCTCATCATTTCTGGTTTTGATTCATTGTCAAATGTACGAATTGAGTGGACTGAAAGGCATTGTGCTGGCACTGATGAGTGACTGAGGGACAAAAAGAATTTCAGTGGCTTTCAGCATCCTTACCAAAATTACCCATTTTACACCTTCTGAGACTTCTTGCGAGACAAAGCGCATCTTGTCTAAGAACCTGGCACATTTACGAGGTGTTGTGTTATATCTGCAGAAAATCACACCTACTTTCTGAAAATGTGAATTGTATTCATTTGAAACCTAGGCACTGACACCCTTCAGTCAAAGAAGGAAATGAGTATAGAAATGTGTATATTAGGAAATGTGTGTGTGTGTGTGTGTGTGTGTATATATATATATATATATGCACAAAAATGTGTATGAAATGTGTGCCTTAACAACAGTGTGCAAATAAATAACTATGCTGCAGAAAATATGCATGGAACCACATATGAATATGTGGGAAATAAAACAAGTCTTACAATCTGATATGAACAAACAGTGGGCTCTGAATGCAGGCAGGGCTCTAGGACAGTGGTTCTTAATCTTTTCTTTACCAGGGACCCCCTTTAAAATATCTGTTGTTGCTGTGGACCCCCATGACTTAATTCAAGATTTCAAACCCTAAAGTGCATCAAATATTTATTTAAAATTGCTCATCAAGAGTCTTCAAATTAGGAAAGAAGGGAGAAATAAGTATATGCACACTTCCGTTAGAGGTGATGAAGGGGGAGGGAAGACTTGAGTTCTGCTTCTTCCCACTAGTTTAAGGCTGGAGTAGATTGAACAACAACACACATGCTCAGCCAGCCAGCCAGCATTTGCCCTTCTCTCTCTCTCCCCCCCCTTTTCCAGCCATCCAGTCTATAATACACAAGCACTCCTTCCCTCCTCCCAGGAGGAAAGGAGACTGAGACAGGCAAAGGAGGCAGGGGAAAAGACAACAAAGGAGGATGTTTGAGCATTTCTGATAGTACACTGGACTGCTCTCCACTGGAAATGAGGTGGGGTGGGGAGAGAGAGAAGGGCAAATGCTGGCCGGCTGTTGGCTCCGCTATCACTCCCCTGGTGAACTGCCTCCTCCCTGCAGCACAGCAGCCACGTGACAGGGAACTCACAGGCCTGCCTGCCTCTTTTTGTCTTGGTTCTTGTCATGTCTCCACTTCATTGTGGTGGGAAGATGGATTGAGCAGCCCTCAAGCCTTTTGAGGACCCCAGTTGAGCACATCATAGACCTCGGGGGGGGGGGTCAGTGGACCCCAGGTTAAGAACCACTGTTCTAGGAAAAAGAGGACAAACTCAAAATTGAAACTTTTTGGTATCCCTAGGAGAGACTACAAGAGAGAGATCCCTGTCAGATTATTAGTTCGGTGATAACAGCATCCCCATACAGCAGAATGAGATTTTATATCCAAATATTCACAGTTATGCCCAAATATTCACAGCTGTCCAGTGAGGTTAGACCTCATTTGGAATACTGTGTCCAGTTCTGGGCACCTCAATTCAAGGATATCAACAAGCTAGAGTGTGTCCAGAAGAGGGCAACCAAAATGGTGAAGGGTCTGGATGCCATGAAGCCCCATGGGGAGCGGCTTAGGGAGCTGGAGATGTTTAGTCTGCAGAAGAAAAGGTTAAGCGGGAACATGATAGCATGTTTAAATATTTGAAGGGATGTCATGTCAAGGAGGGAGTGGGCTTGTTTTCCGCTGCTCTAGAGACTTGAGGGGCAATGGATTTAAACTGCAGGAAAGTAGATTCCACCTGAACTTCAGGAAGAACTTCCAAATGGTTAGAACTGTCCAGCAGTGGAATATTTGGCCTCGGAGTGTGGTTGAGGAAGGAGGTTTTTAAGCAGAGGCTGGATGGCCATCTGTTGAGAGTGCTTTGATGTGGGACCCTGCATGGCAGGAGGTTGAACTGGATGGCCCCTGGGATCTCTTCCAGTTCTGTGATTCTATGATTCTATGATGTAAAAGCATTAACTTGCATTAGTGGCTTGTTGGATACTTTTTGCATTGGCTTTGTAGTTTGAGGCTGAGAAGAAGAGATGGCCTGGGAGGGAGAAAAAGAACAGGTAGACACAGCTCCATTGTGACTAGGCCCAGCAGCCAAGGAAAGGCCCTCCCTCCATCCCAACTGCCATGGCCTCAGAGGGAGAGAAAAGTAGGCAGTATCTGCTGGACTTAAGCCATTTCCACACTAGACTGTTATAGTGCTATTATTCCACTTTCTTCTTTAAAATGTTTTTTATTTGAAACAATAAATTCAAGCTTTGTAAAATATATGTCTTCCAAATTTCTTATTCATAAAAGTCAACATTCTTCTCTCCTCCACTCTTAGATTGCATTTTTGTGCTCTTTCCCCTGATCACACGCTCTTTTAAATTTTATCATACAACTTCATTTATATGTATTCTCCTTTTCTTAGCAACTTATGTTCATAATAGTTTATATAATTAAACAAATGCTATTCAATTACAACCATTAGATATATAAACATCCATTTTGAATTTTTGAAAAAAAATTAAAATCTAACTTCTAAATTGATAGAGGAATTAAAACAACAGGGTCAGGAATGGAACTAGTTCTCTTTCAGATAAATTAGAGAGAGATTTAAAGTGGACAATAATTTGATAGGATATGAAAAAATGAAATGAACTGAATCTCAATAGAGAACCAGAAAAAAAAAATCAATATCCAAAATGTATAAGCTCCTCTTAGAATGAGAAATGGAACAAGAGATAATAAAAGAGACAACAAGCAAGTGGGCCCAAAATATAGGACGTCAAACTGAATTGTAGAAGTGGACTAAAGTTTGGAAAGAGGATATGAAGTTCACCACAAATTTGAATTTGTGGGAAAATATATTGAAAAAGATAACAAATACCAGGAATGGGGCATGTTGGAAATGTGATGACACTTTGGGCACATATTATCATATATGGTGGATGTGCTCTTTAGCTAAAAATTTTTGGAAAAAAGTCCATGACACAATTCAGAAGATTATAAATCTGAGATTCAAAATGAAGCCAGCAATATATGTGCTTAACATGTTGGGATCTCAGAAAGAATTGAAAAAGAAGAAAAAGATAATTTTATATTTGATAACGGCTGCTAGGTTATGTTATGCCCAGTACTGGAAAGAGAAAACAGGCCCAACTGTGGATGAATGGAAACCCAAAGTCATGGAAATGAAAGAGAGAGAAAAACTTTCTTGTCTACTAAAAAAAAAAAATCTCTAGTCAGCAATTTGACAGAGAATGGAAATGCCTTGACAGGATAGATTAAATGTAAGGAGAAAAATGTATAGAAATATAATAACAAAGAAAGAAAAAAAGTGGGGGGGAAATTTATTCCACTTTCAACATCCTATGGAATCCTGGGCTTTGGACTTTAGAGAGGGGCCTCAAAGGCCCCTCCCTAAACTGCAAACTCCAGGGTTCCACAGGATGTTGAAACAGGAATAATAGCACTATAACAGTCTAGTGCAGAAATGGCCCTAATCCTCTCTCCCACTGCTGTTCCTTTTGCCTTGTGTGTCTATCCTATTTAGATTGTAAGCCTGAGGGCAGGGAACTGTCAATTTAATAATTTGTAAGCCACTCTGGATGCCTTTTTGGTTGAAGAGCAGAATATAAGTACTCAATAAAATAAAATAAAATAAAATCTGGAAATGGAGTCAGGAAGGATTTTCTTCTTTCTTTCTACAGTTCTCATTGCTATGGTGTGGGAGATGCAGGGATAGGGCATACTTGTGCCCTTTGATTTTCTTTGTTTGCTTCTGCACTACATCATCTCTGGGAGCCCATCTTCAATCTTCCTTTACTTAACAACACAACAGTAACAACAACAATGTTGAATTGGAAACCGGTCGTGATGTCATTAAACTTGATAGAGATTTAACCATGATTGGTTAAGCACCAGCCACAGTTGCAAAAATTATGCTAGTCAAATAACAAACACAATGCCTGAGACATGTGCATGCATGCGCGCGCACACATGCACACGTTCTTTTCAAGGCAGCACACTCAGTCTGAGATTCTTCCCCCTTACTACAAGGACCAGAGATGACAGTCCAGGCCCTGAGATACGGGAAACCAATTCTCAAGTGAGACTGGTACTCCCAATAGACAGGGCCTGCTGATGTTGTGCTGCATAGCCTGGAAAACTTAATTTTGAGATTATAACTTGCATGCTCAAATCTGGAGGAGGTGGGGGAATCTCAGAATTACAGTCAAGGAAAGTAATTTTTCCAAATCTCTACGGCAGAATACCTTTCCTCTGCCTGTTTGCTCTTCACTCTTCAACAGTTATTAGAAATCAGGTTAGGAAATCTGGGAGTATATTGTTTCCTATTAGTTTTAACTGCATTTTAATTCTGTTGATGGCTGTTCTAATTTGTTTTCTAGTGTTGCAGGCTTCAGTCGTAATTAGATTCTTAACAATATTTCATTGTTTTTAATGTTTTGATCATGTTGCAAACTACCTTGCAAACTGAGATCGAAAAGTAGAATGTATGCATAATTATTCTTGTTATAATTATTAATCATGCCATGTAATGGATGAACTAATGAAAGAACTACAGGCATGCTTCAGTTAACAAGCAGGTGTTTTCCTGGGCATTACTTCTTTAAAAGAAAATTTGGTACCAGAGGCAGAAATAACATGGGAAGAAGAGGGATATGTTCCATGAAAAAGAATTGCTGATGAACATCTTACAGAAAACTTTTTATTCAAAATGAACACTATGCTCATGTAAAATGAAACAGTCAGGCCAGGTCAGCCTCATGCAAGTAAATAAAAATTTTTGAACCTTCTAGAGACCACTTGAAAACAGTGATATATTTAAGTCTTTTACTCCAAGCCTCGAGTCAAGTCTCAAGTCTCTATCTTCAAGTCAAATCTCAAGTCCTTGAAGATACTTTCAAGTCAAGTCTCAAGCCAAGTCTCAAGTCTGAGAGCCAACTTTATATCCCAGCCTATATTCCAGAATTTGTAGACAGTGTCAAATAAAGTCATTTTTAACAACTTAAGCAGAGTCAGCCTTCTACATTTGCCATTTTATCATCTGCAGCTTCGGAAATGGGGAATAGGATCCTTCTTATTCCCCCTTCCTGAAGCTGGAGGCTTTTGTGCCAATGAGCATAAAAAAGACTGAAGCTTCAGAAGTAGGGAATAGGCTCCTTCTCACTTCCCATTTCTGAAGCTGGAGGATTTTTCAGAAGTGGGGAATAGGATCCTTCTTACTCCCCATTACTAAAGCTTCAACCTTCCTCCTCAAGCCCCTTGCCTAACACATTTGCTGTTCCCTTCTGAGAAATGCATCTCCGCTGCATATCAGAGGAGCCTTCTAAAACTTTTCCTAAGGGCAGAAGGCAAGACTCACCCCTCAAAGTTTTAGAAGGCTCTTCTAATATGCAGTAGGGATGGGCTGCTGAGCAGACCTCAAACCTTCCACACGCCCATTGCCTAACCTGTTTGCTGTTCCTTTCTGAGAAATGTGCCCGCACTTTGGGCTTTAGAGAGATTTTCATGTGACCACTAGGCAAAAAGAGATGGAAGTGTTGTTCAAAGTCATAAGGTTTCTGGATGAATGTGTTATGTTACTGAACAAAGGGCAGCAAGTCAATCCCTAAAAATATGCAAGTCTCGAGTCGAGTTGAGTCAGTGCATCATTTGTTACTGAGTCTGAGTCAAGTCACTGAAGCAACTGAAGTCTGACTTGAGTGCAAGTCAGTAGACTTGAGTCTACATCACTGCTTGAAAGTTTAAAAGCATCCAGGGATAATTTTTTCTTTCTTCCACTTTTCTTATGATTTCCATTTGGGTGGCTAGACCTAGAGATCTACGCTTTTTAAAATGCTGGGGGTAGCTGGAAAAGGCAGATTTAAATCTTCTCCCCTTTTTCTCTCTTTTCCTGTTTATGCATGCCCAGTAAGGGATTCTGAAGGCAGCTGCTGTTTGCCTTACCCATTGTTACGCAGGCACACACAACTACAGTAGGATAGAATAGAATCCCATTCTTTCGCAACTCATGCTTTTTTGCATTGTTTTCTGCAGATATGCTGCTACAACTTGACATGGAAAATGCTTCTCTTGCTCTCCACCTTCTTCCCAATACTGATGCTACCAGAGGACAAGGAGGAAAAGGAAGAGTTGGATGGGCATAAAAAGACTTTGTGAAAAGAAGCTTCGTTGTCAGAGGCTTTGTTAACAGAGGTGTGCCTGTATAGGCCAAGAAGCTACAATGAGGCGATGAAGTGTAATTTCATGCTTATAGAATCATACAATGAACGCACCATGATGCCTCATTGATCAATTGCCAAATGCATAACTGAATGCATACATGTATCTGCATTATGATACAGAAATGATACAGTCAGAGCTAGAAGAAATGGTACAATCATAACTGAATGCATGCATGTATCTGCATTATGCATAACTGAATGCATGCATGTATCTGCATTATGATGCAGAAATGATACAGTCAGAGCTAGAAGAAATGGTACAATCATAACTGAATGCATGCATGTATCTGCATTATGCATAACTGAATGCATACATGTATCTGCATTATGATACAGAAATGATACAGTCAGAGCTAGAAGAAATGGTACAATCATAACTGAATGCATGCATGTATCTGCATTATGCATAACTGAATGCATGCATGTATCTGCATTATGATGCAGAAATGATACAGTCAGAGCTAGAAGAAATGGTACAATCATAACTGAATGCATGCATGTATCTGCATTATGCATAACTGAATGCATGCATGTATCTGCATTATGATGCAGAAATGATACAGTCAGAGCTAGAAGAAATGGTACAATCATAACTGAATGCATGCATGTATCTGCATTATGCATAACTGAATGCATACATGTATCTGCATTATGATACAGAAATGATACAGTCAGAGCTAGAAGAAATGGTACAATCATAACTGAATGCATGCATGTATCTGCATTATGCATAACTGAATGCATGCATGTATCTGCATTATGATGCAGAAATGATACAGTCAGAGCTAGAAGAAATGGTACAATCAGTGCCAGATGGACTATTTCACTGTGGCCCACAGCATAAGAGAGAGACTCAGATCCAAATCATCTAAGAGTTGGAGTAAGATTTCCTTTCTCCTTGGCTGAGTTTCTAACAGCACTAAATTATGCTTAATGATGAAGTGTTGTCTTTTGAAACTGCATCATTAGGACACATTTATCCAGAGAAAATATGTTTTCTTTTGATGATAGCTTTCCTCCCTCTTATCACTGAGATGCCTGTAGCAAAAATTTCCGTGTTGCTTTGAAGTTGAAATACTATTTTTAGCATGCCTCTGCCTCCTTCCAAACTTTGTTGTTCAGCCTAGCAGCAAGGGACTAAGCTTTTCAGATCTACCATCAGTTCCTTCTAAAACTTGGACTAATTTTAGTTTGGACTACAGTTGCTTGAATCTCCCAGCCACTGTGGCCAAAAATCATGTTTCTCATTCAGTTCAGTCTGTCATGCCTTGTCATCAATGCCTGGTGAAAGGCCTTCCTTCCATTTCAGCTGCCATTGCTATGGTCTCTGAGGGAAAGAAGAGCAGCCAGTTTCTGCTGGTCTTAATAACTTCTCACACTGCAACCCCCCTTTTCTTGTGTGCCTTGTTTTATTTAGATTATAAGCCTGAGGACAGTGAATTGTCAAACTGGTAATCTGTAAAGTGCTCTGGGGAGAGCCAGTGTGGTGTAGAAGTTTGACCATGACCCTGGAGACCAAGATTTGATTCCCTGCTTGGCCACGGAAACCTACTGAGTAACCTTGGGCACATCACACACTCTCAGCTCCAGAAAACCCCATGATAGGTTCACTTTAGGGTCACCGTAAGTCAGAAACAGCTTTGAAGGCACACAACAAACTTCCCTGGGAGCCTTTATGACTGAAGGGGAGGATATAAATACTTTAAATAAATAAGAAATATAAAATGCTGGTGGAGGCAATTTGGGAGCTGTGGCAGAAAAAGGAATTTTTCTAAGCCCTGAAAAGAACGGGCGATGAAAGGAGATGCAGGCTCCTCTTCCCTTCTTCTTTGCAGATGAAAAAGAAATGCATGAATGGTTCCTGTATGTAGGAATATCAGATGTTAATGAAGCTGGCCTTTTCTTCTTAGTTTTCAGCATTCACTGTTTGCTTCTTCATTTCCTCTTATATGATACAGTGCTCTTAGCCCACTCCATCCCAGTTCTGGTCATCTAATGGCAAGTTCTCTATCTTGCTGAAGCATTATGTATTGTACCTCACACATTTTCTCTCCCTTTCACAGAATCAGAGACCACTACTTTGTTTCACCTGGGCCTGAGAACTCTGGCTGGTAGTGCCTCTCCAAGGAATCAGGAACACATCAGTATTCTTTAACTGGAGACTTCTGACTATTTTGGATAGATTGTGGTGTCTTTAGAGAGATTTGGTAGCTGGCTGGTTATGAACAAGGGCTGGACACTTTCCAGATAGTCCAAACCAGCTGGTATTGTAAGATTGAAAGTTCTAATTGAAATCTAATCATATTGGAACAGGAGGTATTGCCCTCTCCTGTTTCCAGTAGGGACATTGTAATGATAGGATTCCCCTTCCCTGTGTAATCTCACATGACTGATAGCCTCATGTCTTTGGGCAATTCTTCAACGAGGTGGGGATGTGTGGCCGGGAGCCAAGACAACAGAGGTACAGGAAACACTGCTACTGGCATGTTGGAGGCTGAGGTTTCTGCAAGAACAATGGCTTCCTCAAGGGCATTGCCAGTGCTATAGTTTACTGGGAAGTTACTGGGGACCTGGATCCTTTTCCATGCAACACAGAGCTGATCTATGGCACCCAGAGTAAGGGCAAGAGCAAGGGAAACAGTGAAATTAACAATATGTTGGAACGTTCAAGGCCACAGGACTTGTTAACGCCAGTCCATCACTTTACCATCATTCCCAGTCTCACTTGAGATCTTTCGATGGAGATCGCTTCTTGGCATTGCATTCTTCACATACTGTCATGCTTAGCAAGATTTTACAATAGTTTTTTTTTAAAAAAAATCAATTTCCATTTTATTTTTGCAAAGCAAATTAAATGAGAAGCAATCAGGGAACTTCATAAATCAAAGAAAGAGAGCAGTGCTTGTGACCCCATGATAATTAAATTAAATTGAATTATCCTTCACCTTCAGTAACATATCTCTATGTGATCAAGTTTTGATCCTGTTTGTCTTTTCCATTTCCTCCCCTAAAAGCCAAAAAAAAAAAAAAAAAGGGAAAAAAAGGAAAGACATTCCTTAAGGAAATTAGAATGGAAACAGAAGCACTGGAGAGATTTTGGCATCTTACCTGTTTTGAGCAGAAGGACCTCAGTCTGTTTGCCATGTAGCATCTACATGTGGCCCTGTTGACTACAAAAAGCTGAACAGCCAGATGAAGAGTTTGCATTTTGGTATCTTTCCTCCTCTTGGCATCATCATCACGGAGCGCCTGATAGAAGATACCCGTTTGATTCTCCATTATTGCAATCATCAAGTAGGGAGCTGTCCAGGTGCTGAACTGGGAAATTGGCGGAAGAAACTGTCTCTGTACACGCAGGTAGGACTCTGCAAAGGCAGCTGTCCAGAGTCCTGAAACGAAGTAATTAAATTGTGAGCAACAATTTCATTTTTCAGATAAAAACTGGGCAGCTCGGATCCAGTATCTTCCACTGTCCGCACCTTGCAGCTAATAAAACCTTTTCCCCCTATAAGTACCTCAAGATTCTTCATCATTTTTGCAGACTAACAGGTCTACCATCTGGGAGCTTGTTTAAAGGAAATTTGGTCATGAAGTTGGTCCTATGGAATTAAAAAAAGGAACAGGGAAGCTTTTCTATATGGAATTAAACTATAAATTTGGGGATGTACTGGGCATAAAGGCAGCTGTCACACAAACTTGCAGGTGGGTGGTGGTACAGGACCACTAACACTGAGTGATGGTTATACAGAAGTGTCATCTGGAAGCACCAGTGTTAGCAGGCCATACACCCAGCTCCAAGATATGGTATAATTGGCAAATATCATTTAATTGGCACAAATATAAATTATACACTGACATGGCTGAAAAGCTATGTGGGTGAAAGAGGACTGGCTGAACTTGTGTGATGCAAAAGTAGGTCAGATGGGACTTCAGGGCAAGGCCAGGTCAAATTTGGAAAGCTCCAGTGACAATGAATTTGTAAATGTCCCTCAATTGTCAAAAACAATAGTGCCCAAAATTGCCTCCCATTGTCTCCAGCCTGCTTCCTTTTCCCACTAAATTTCCCCTTTGTTTCCTTACCTACCCAGCCTTTAAGAAACTATCATGATTCCCATCAGTGCTTTGTCACCTAATACTAAGTCCATTAGCCTATTCCAGACCGCATTGTCTACATTGCCACCTTCCCCCTGAGGTTGGAAACAGGGTATTTAAACCCTGAATCTAAGTCAGATAACTAGTAGTACTCTGGACACAGGCTGTAACTCTGCTGCTCTGATTCTCATTCTGGTACTATCCTTGGACCTTTAGTCTGAGTCACATAGCCTCATCTCTCCTCTGCAGGATAAGTGAATATCACCCACTTCACTGTAACATCTTGCTATCCAGTTTTTCCTCCCTTTCCCTTTAGCTAGCCTTGTGTGATTGCAAGACTGCTTGGATCTTGTGTCTGTATGATTGTTAATTCCCACCTCCCCCCATAAAACAAAATATTTTTTGAATCTCCAGCTAATGTCCCTGCATTAGTACTGGTATATGCAGGTATAAAAGATCCTGCTAGGTGTCATGGAAATTCTGCAGGCTGCATATAAATCATCCAGATGATATAAAGAACATATCTATGCCAGTATTGCCCAGAACTGTGTCTAGAGGTAGCATATACCAGGACAGGCAGGTTATAGCAGGGAGAAGCAGTTACAAGTGAGACAAGCTGGTCCAAGATCACATTTAATCAAAGGAGTTTACTGAGGTTGAAGGGAGGTATAGCAGTGAAATCTCATCTGTTCCAGAATCAAGCAGTCACACGAACTGATGCCACACGAACTGATGCCACAAGAGAAAGACAAAAGGACGCATATGGGAAACCAGCCCAGTGATCAAGAATCCATATAAATCCATGAACAGGAAGTGCGTAAAAGTCAGGAAGAACAAACAGCTGTGCACAATAAAAACTCCCGGCAGCGGTTGTGGGATTTATAGGTACCTGCTGTTGAGATTCCAAGTGCTTGGTGGCTCAGCAGCTTTTACTTAAGAGGCATTGGCTCCTTTGTTGCTGTTCTTTGTCCTGATGTTGTTCCACAATTGATTGCAGTGTCTTCTCCAGAAAAGGTGTGAGACACTCTGCTGAAGTTCCTCATCATCTGTATCAGCCACCAGCTGCTCAGATTTGGGTAGGCATCATCTGGAGCCAGAAACCTTTCTACATCTGACTCTTCTACCTCAGCTTCCTCAAGTTCTGTGGGGTGAGTTATGACATCAAGTGTCCTTCAGGGGACCTTGTTTGTTTTTCAGAGTTAAGCAACATGTTGGAAAAAGACCATGGCAAGAATCTAGAAGGCTGTGCATATTCATTTGATATGCATAGGCACATTGATTTTTCTTTTGGTGACACACTATAGGCAGAAGAAAAATGGGAGAAGCTCTCTACTGGACTGGAAATCGTTCTGAGGTTGAAGATCACATTGCCTTGTAGCTAACCTTCCAGTGAGTACATGCCAAGGATAGGAGAGATGCCTGTAGAAATGGGCAGAGTCAAATATACAAGGGGCATGGACACTCCACATTCTCTTTTGCTCACACACCCAAGCACATACCTTCTGTTGATGGCATGCCAGGAAAGCAGCATGTTGGCTGTGTGTGTGCTGTGTGGGCTGGGTGTTACTGCAGTTTAGGCCTACCTGGCGATAACACCAGATATCACTTTGATATCATAATTCAGCCTTACCATACCACCCTTCTTCACGTGTTTGTGAGGCCCCCAGACAAGCATGAAACTAGGCTCGGCATTTAACTACTGAAATATTCTCAAACAATACAGGCAAGCCAGAAATGGCCAGATCGCAGCTTCAAGGACCTCCCCGGCCAACACCACATTATGTATGTGCGCTACCTACAAAAGCCTCCCTGCCCCGAGCAGACAACTTGACAAAGGCTGAACCATCCACTGTCAAGCATTGCGCATTTACATACTGGCTACACCATTGTTAATTCGGTTCTGATTCCATCACGCTAAATTGTGACCTTTCGGAGACATTGTCTCGCACTCAAAACTCGTTGTTGTCCCCAAGTAAGGCATAGCCTGCAGTCACACTTCTCCCTATAAAAACCCCTGATTCCGAGACCTTCCTCGGATCGCTCCCGAGTTCCAGACCACCTTGCTGCCGCTTTGCTTGGTGAGCTTCCCCTCAGCTCCACGTGCTGAGCCACACTGACCCCAGCATTGCTCTCTATCTTCCTCTGGGCTTCAGGAACAGGTTTCGTATCATCCAAACCAACTTTCCCTCTGAAAATCCTGCTATCTTACTCACATCTTTATTTTCCTTAGTTATCTGTGTGCGTGTGTTGCTTACATTGTGTGCCTGTGTTTAATAAAGATCATTCATTACTTTCAAACCGGTCTGCTCCTTGACTTGGCCTGATCCCGTAAACATTGGGTTACAAGATCCTGCTAAGTTACCCTGCCTCTCATAACGCTAAGCAGGGCTCTGAGCTAATTTTCCCCACCTATAGTTGAGCACATTTAGGTGTCCCTCACGGGACCCCCAGTGAACAGGGTAACATAGGCATGGAAAGATTATTCAGAAATATCCAAATCACAGATGAAAACGAGTTTTTCTGAGCATTAGGAAACCCAAGAAGGTGAATCCTGGATGCAAGAAGATTGTTCACAGTTCTGGATTCATTCCATGAAAAAAAAATCCATGGGGTGTTCTTGCACGCACAGGAATATTCTTTTCAGCACATCCAATTATGTTTTCTGAATGGGAAGCATGATTTTCTGTGTAGAGAAGAACATGTACATGCAGAGAATGCTGTTTTCTGTACAAAACCCCCAAATTCTGTTTTTTTTAAAATGCAGAACAAGTCCAAAACTGCAAATAATCATAGAATCAGAATCTTAGAGTTGGATGGGGGTACAAGGGCCACCTAGTCCAACTCCTTGCCATGCAGGAATAGTCAAGTAAAGCACTCCTGAAAAATGCCCATTCAACCTTTGTTTAACGACCTCCATCCATCTCCATGACAGTCTATACCATTGCTCAACAGTTCTTACAGTAAAGAAGTTCTTCCTAATTTTTACATGGAATCTCTGTTCTTGTATTTTGGATCCATTGGTGCTTGTTCTACTTCCCAGAGCAGGTAACAAGTTCAATCCATCTTCTACATGCCACCCCTCCAGCTATTAAAAGATGGCTCTTATAGTCCTTCAAATCTGCACAGGAGAGCTGATTAAATTATTCACTCTTAAATTAAACATGAGTGTGATATTAGGAAAATTTACATCCTGACTAAGGGCTGGTGAGAAAAGGAAGCTCCATGGGTCACATCCAGCCTAATGGATCAAAGCTTACATACTCTACCTTTATTCAGTAGAACACAGTGACATCTCTGAGCACTATCTAGCAAACCTGAGCAAACTATTGACAATGAACCTCCCCAATGCAATCATCCAAGGAAGAGGTGATTTAAGAGGAGGTTTTGGTGGGATAATGAGTTGTGCTGATTGTCTCATCATTGCACAGTGCTTTTCCAGCCTGTGATGAATCACCTTGAAGGGTTTGTGCTGACCCCACAATGTTCTGCTCTGGAACTTGGGCAAGCAGAAATTTAATCAAACATAGATGACAAATGTGTAATTATTGAAAAAAGAGCGGCCACTGCAGGGGAAGTAGAGGGAAAGGATAGGGAGATGTCTGTGGGTAATTCATTATCAGCCACCCGCACAGCCGTTGCTAGGATGCCTGCCAAATCTCTCTCTTTGTTCAGAGTCGATATGCAGCTATACAGCATTGGCAAGATGCCTTTCAACAACGGAACATTGCATGAATAACATAGATGCTCCATTGACCCCTGACAGCACAGAACTCTGAGAGATGAAGCCTAGAATATTACCAATTGGAGGAGATTTTACAGATCCTGAAAAACTCTCAAGTCCAGACTGGTACTCACTTTGAATTTGGACTGGCTGCTATTATACGTTTACACAAAGATTTGTATAATGTCTTTCAGACTCCAAAACCCCCCACAAAAGCCCTTATTCACCTACCTGTGCAGCTCATTCTTACTTTGGTGATGGCAACACATACACCTAAAGGCAAATTCGTATTCATTAGTAATCCTCCAGAGGCTCTGCAGGAGTATCTTCTTGCATGAATCTTCCTGCACGGTAAGATCATTTTCAGAGACACTTTTTTATATGGCTCCATCTTTGGAGCCAAACTTGGAGAGGTTACTGCAAAAGCTAATAGACTGGTGTTGGGGTTGTTATTTTTTTAAAATATATTTTGCTGCTTGCTACTTGTTACATCCCTTTGTAATATTAGCTGTTAGTGATGTGTTACTAACATGTTATTTGTAATTGATTTTTTTTTAAAAAAAAAAACACTTATAAGACCAAAAAATGCCTCCAGATGACCCCCAAAACCAAAATTTTGAAACTATGTCACTTATTACACCAAAAATTCAAGGATGTTAGCATTGATTGGTCTGAAATTTAGACTGGAATCCAGTTGGTGCCATGTTCCTACACAAACGGCTGTACACGACAACATTTTCAGTTCACAGCTGCATAAACAGAATTCTGCAAGTGTAAGCATTTTATGAGCAGTTGCATGTTTTTGGAAGGTGAGTAACTAAGCTTACAACCTCATAAGAATTTGGTATTCACATTTACGATTGTGACACCATTGTCATGACTACAAATCCCCCATAAACTCACTTTAAGATCCAGATGGCCATATTGAGGGATAGAGGTCTGTGCCATTGATGAGCGGCATGCTCAAGGATGACGTGTCCAGCTCTCTCACATTCCAGTAGTGTGACAAGGATTTGAGATAGGAACCCATGGGACCCCACCTTCATTCTTGTTTCTCTGTCGCTCTTTGGCAAAAGGTGTTTTTTGGGGGGACCAGACCAGGAGATGAGCATAGCCATAACATCATGGCTATGTCTCAAATGCAGGATCTAAGATTATTTGTCAGTGCCTTCAATATGTCAGATTATTCACTGGGTTTGCAAAAACAGTCATGGTGTATTTGCCATTGTACAATGGGAAGATAAGCAGGTAGATTGGCAGGTACACAATAGGTATACAATATCAGTTCTCAGAAGATGAGAGGTGGAGCTCAAACACAACATAACTATGTGAATATAGATTTATACTACACTGGAATACTTTAGCATCTTGGCACTAGTTAGTCCAAGCTAGAATAGATCCATTGAATCAATCAGATTTATCTACATATTGACTCATCATTCTACAATTGATTCAATGAGTCTGCTCTAAGTGGGACTAACCAGCAGTATTCAGACCATTTGGTTATTTTTCAAAGCAAGATTTTTGTTGCCCTTTGTTACTGCAGAAAGAAACACACTGCAAGTAACATGTCACATCCAAGAAGTTAGCAACCTCAGAAGTAAAAACAAAATGCAGAGCTAGGCAATACTTTTTATCAGGACCATTAAAATGTTATGGAAGTGGTATGAAAGTGGCAGAGCTTTTGAGTTTTCCAGAACTCTGCATTATGAATGATAATACAAAAGATAAGAGGTAAGGGAAGAAACCAAGAATTGAAAAATGTGGGCTGGTGGGTTGACCATTGTATGCACCTCTGTAGCTAACAAGATGTTGATTGCAGACTCAGTGGAAGGCAATCTGGTATGGCATGACTAGATTTAGGAATTTAATTTGGCTGTGTGCCATTTTGCACAAAGTAATATAAGCTGTCGTGTTGTCAAGACTTACAGTCCAAAGTTATGTTAATAATATCAGTCCAGGCACCCAGGAATGATATCTTATTTGATACTATTGGAGGTTCTACCATCATATTTACATAGAGGTCTGGCAGAGTGAAGGTGGACAGCTTGATGTGAGGGAGGTTTTCAAGCACATACTCCAAGCACTACCATGGCCAATCCCTTTCCATTTAGGTTGGAGGGGAAAGAGCTGTACTTGGTACTGTCTAGTTGCCCTTGTGCACCTAGGTAAAATCATTGAGCAAGGAGATATATGATACCTCTTTGCACAATGTCCATAAAAGTACTTATGCTAAATGTCCCCTGGTTATGCAATTTAAGCCACCAAAAAAGATTCTAGCCCTAGCCCCAAGAAGAAAGGTTGAAAGAGTTAGGTCTGTTCAGCCAAAAGTAAAGACTGTCGAGGCAAGCTGATAGATACCTTCAGATAGGTGAAAGGTTGTTATATGGATGACGGAAACAAGGGAATGATTCTTTCTTGTTTTGGACTGGAGGACCTAAATCAGTAGGTTCAAAGTACAAGAAAAAGGGTTCAGATTAAACATTGGTAAAAAAATATCCTGATGGTAAAAAGTACTTCAGATTGCCTCAGAAGGCTGTTGACCCTACTTTCTTACAGGCTTTTAAGCAGAGCCTGGATCAGTAAAGCAGAGGATGGTGTAACAAGGGTGATGTCATGATGGATTTTGGACCAGATGGCCTTTGATGTCACTTCCATTAATCAATACATGGTGGAGCTCTCACCATTTTTGAGAAGACAGTTGCAGCAAGAAAACAAGAAGTGATGTTGTGTGGCACTGATGACAGGATGACCTGGGGTTCTCTCATTCATAGACTGCCATAAGTCAAAGTCGGTTTGATGGCAGTGAGCAACAACAATGAAATACTGTAGGAAGTAGATGATAATGAGATACTATATAAAGATGAAAAGGATGCATAATGGATGTATATTTGTAAAGATTTGATATGGCAAATATATTGGGTATGGCTCCAAGGAAGTCTTTACAAGATGGAAGTATTATTGGTAGCCAGCATGATCAGACGAAAGAATTACTGGTTGTCGGTAGGATCAGAGCCAAGAGTTATAGGTAGTCCCTCTTTTTGACACCCCTTCCTTCCCTCTTCCTCCTCTTTCAGTCTTTCGATCCTTTTTGCTATCCACTTAAAGGGCTGCCAGGAGAAGGGACAAAGTACTCTTGCCAGGGGTGAGAACTGATTGCTTGCAGAGAGCATTTGAAGTTAGTCTGTGAACCACCTGCGGTTTTAGGATCTGAGGTTGCCCATCCTAATGCAATGGCACATTCCTTTTCATTTCTTCTCTCTGCTGCCCAGGTTTGCTCTAGTGCTTCTTAGTCTTTATGGATACTTTTTTTTTTTTTTTACGTAGATGAATTATGAACTGGCAGTAAGGGAAGCTGATGAAATGAATTCCTGGCAGGCTCTTAATCTCGCTGTCTGCGCTGATTGATTGTTGGCTTAACACATAGCACCTGAGCAGATAAAGCAAGGTGGTACTGACAAGAAATGTGCTGTATGGCCCCTGAAATGCATTGCTTCATTTCAGATGGCAGGGGGAAAGTCCTGGGAACAACACTTACACAATGGTGTTTAGGGAACTGCTCTGTGCTGGCACTTAGGTGTCAAAGTCTTTGATGCCAGTGTTGTTATGCTGAGGAGTAAGCAAAAAGATACCCATGCTAAAAAAGGATGATGGTGACTAGCTGGGCAACATATTAGAGCTGGTGTTCCCTGAAACTAATTGGTAGCCATTTGAGTTGTGGGCAGGGCCACTATCAAGGTCAGGGACCCAAGCGGTGAGCCAGCCTGGAAAAGGGAGTGAGAGAGAGAGCAGAGTCAAACCGGAATGTGTCAAAGCAAGGAATTAACCATAGAAAGTCCATTTACCAAAGCCAGAATGACAAGCAATGCCAAAGTCAGAGTCCAAAATCCAGGGGTCAGGAGCCGAGAGTTCAATCCAAGGTATCAGGAGCCGGGTGTTGGAAGCAAGGAGAGAACTTGTAGAAGGTTTGCTACAAGCAAAGGAAAACTTCCAAGCAGGCAGGAAATATAGCCCAAGGCACAGGTGTGGCCAGTCACCATGTCTTAAACTTAATCAAGGAAGCCTCCTTTTGCTCAGCTCTCTTAAGTCTCCACCTTGATTGTGGGCTGATTGGAGCAGGCTCAAAAGTATCTTCAGGATCACTGCCAGATCCCTGTTCCTCTAAAGGAGCAGGCAGAGGAACGTCCGAGCCTGCTTGGTCCACGGCAGAAGGGGGAGCTCTTGAGCTGCAGGACTCATCTCCAGCCTGAGCAACAGGGACTAACAGCTGTTGCTCTTCATCAGCAGCTTCACCAGGAGCTTCAACTATCACAGACACTGGTGTAGGGACGGGGGGGGGGGATGGAGGTAGTTGTGCCCTGGGTGGCAGATTTTTGGGGGTGGTGTTGCTCCTTGCCTGCCCCTAGCATGCTGTCACTCCCCCACGTGTGCCGTCATGCACTCTGTCACCCCACCCACACATGTCATCGTTCCACTCTGCTCACGTGCGCTGTAGTCCTGCCCACGCCTGCCATGGCCTCACCTACGCCCCTCCTCCCTCGCCCCTCCTCCGTTGGCGGCAAGCTCTACCATCGGGTAGGGCTGCACCTTATACTGCCCAGCTGTTGTTGTTCAGGCAGGCATGTGATTGGGGGAGTCTTGGACAAGGAGGTACTGAATATCTCCCTGTCTGTCGTCCACAAAAGGACTTATTCTGATTTCACAAGGGTGGGCCAACAAGAAGATTCTAGCCAGGAACTTCTCCAAATATCCAAACTCATTGGAATGCAGAAAACCAAAGGTCCCTGGAGGCTGATAATTGGGTAACACTTCCAGATGGAGTAGACTTGGGAAGAATGAGTTGTCAGATTTCCTGTGATCACTTCTGTCAGGGATGAGCAGCTGCAGAAGTTCCAGAGGTTGTATGCGCTCAATTTTCCAGATCCCTGGAGGCTACAACTGCACATTCCCTTCCTCAAATGACTTTTTGAGATCACCAAAAGGTCTGTTTCCAGTCCCTCAAATGTCTCGCTCCAGCAGTAGGTTTAAAATGGACAACCTGGAGATTGGTTGTCTATTTATGGAAGTATTTTCCTTCAGGTAGAAAAGTGACTTAAAAATGTTTTAAGAAAGAAAATCTAAGGAATATCTGAGCCATCCCCACCCCGGGCTAATTTAAGAACCAAACCAGTTTCTAAACTCATTTAATAACTAACAAAGGTGCCAATCATTCAAAAACATGAGAATACTGGCAAAAGCTGAAAGCACTGGGAAAAAAGGAAGATTGGATTAGAGGGTGACAGATTCAATCAAGACACCCATGGCCCTGAGTTTTCAACAACTGAGCACGGTTATTAACAACAGGGTCTCTTGGAGGTCTCACATTCATGGGTTGCCAGGGGAGGGTGACCAAAATGGTAGAGGGCCTGGAAACCATGCCCTATGAGAAACAGCTTAGGGAGCTGCATATGTTTAGCCTGGAGAAGGTTAAGAGGTGGCACAATAGACATCTTTAAATATTTAAAGGGATGTCATATGGACGATGGAGCAAGCCTGTTTTCTACTGCTCCAGAGACTAGGACAAGGAGAAATGAATTCAAACTACTGGAAAAGAGATTCCACCTAAACTTCAGGGGGAACTTCCTGATGGTCAGAGCTGTTCAGCAGTGGAATGTGCTGCCTGGGAATGTGGATGGCCATCTGTCGGGAATGCTTTCATAGTGTATTCCCGCATGGCAGAATGAGATTGGACTCGGTGGCCTTTGTGATCTCTTCCAGCTCTACGATTCTATGATGCTATAAGTCAAAGCCAACTTGACAGCAAATAAACAACAACAAAGTTCATAAGTTAATATCAAGTTTTATTACTGGAGTGTCATTCTCCTACTGGTCACCTTTTAACAGCTTCTTTCAAGGTCTTATTGATCTTTCCTAGTATTTTTCATCTTCTTACTTAAAACGAAGATGGCTATGGGTGTTCCGTCTTCCCATGTGCATTACAAACAATTACAGTTGTTGTCACGTAACTGTTTACGTCTCAGTGCTTAGTACTTCAAAGTACCACATTTTTCTTATTGTGTTCTTGGAAAAGTGTTGAGTCCCACCCCCTGTTTGAACACCAGGAACTCACTGCACAAATGTACTTTCGAGGTAAAACCCAGAAACAAACTTTTCTCTTTTTAGCCCAAGGCAGCTTTGTTCCTGACATGAGATGAAATGAGAGGCTGCTTTATTACATTCTTATACTAACTAACATACATACTAACTTTAAGTCTTCTGGAGTAGATTATAGCATATTAAAGTCAATTCTAAAACAATCACAGTGCCCCCTGCAATTTATAAAATGTAGAGTTTAGCATGAAAAGCAATTACTTTTCATTACTTTATTATAGTTTTTCAAAAATAACCCATTGCTGTCAGTCACTGCAGAAAGCAACTTGTGACCTCTGTTGTTGCACTGTTTGTTTCTTTGCCATTACTTTTGTCATGCGCCAGTCCGAGGATTCAGGTGGAGAAACAGACAGGACTCTCCTCAACAGCCACAACACAGAAACATGAACAGGACAGTTCTTGCTACAGCCAGTGCAGATGAAAAAGGGAAATCATCCCGGAGAGAAGTGACTACTGGGGTGCCACAGGGTTCTGTCCTGGGCCCAGTGCTGTTCAACACCTTCATCAATGATTTGGATGAAGGAGGGGAGGGCATGCTGATCAAATTTACAGATGATACCAAACAGGGAGGGTTTGCTAACACACCACAGGATAGGATCAACTTTCAATACGACCTTGACAGATTGGAGAGCTGGGCCGAAGCTAATAAAATGAATTTCAACAGAGAGAAATGTAGGGTCCTGCACGTGGGCAGGAAAAATGAAAGTCACATGTATAGGATGGGGGACGTGTGGCTGGATAGCAGTACGTGTGAAGAAGATCTAGGAGTCTTGGTAGATCACAAGCTGAACATGAGTCAGCAGTGTGACGTGGCAGCCAAGAAAGCCAACGCGATTCTTAGTTGCATCAATAGGAGTATGGTGTCTAGATCAAGGGAGGTAATGGTACTACTCTATTCTGCATTGGTTAGGCCTCATTTGGAATACTGTGTCCAGTTCTGGGCACCTCAATTCAAAAAGGATATCAACAAGCTGGAACGTGTTCAGAGGAGGGCGACCAAAATGGTGAAGGGTCTGGAAGCCATGAAGCCCTATGAGGAGTGGCTGAGGGAGCTGGGGATGTTTAGTCTGCAGAAGAGAAGGTTAAGAGGGGACATGATAGCCATGTTTAAATATTTGAAGGGATGTGATATTGAGGAGGGAGCAGACTTGTTCTCTACCGCTCCAGAGACTAGGACAAAGAGCACCAGATTCAAGCTGCAGGAAAGGAAATTCCTCTTGAACCTCAGGAAGAACTTCCTGACAGTCAGAGCTGTCAAACAGTGGAATCTGCTGCCTTGGAGTGTGGTTGAGTCTCCTTCTTTGGAAGTTTTTAAGCAGAGGCTGGATGGCCATCAGTTGGGAGTGCTTTGATGAGTGTTCCTGCATAGCAAGGGTTTGGACTTGATGGCCCCTGGAGTCTCTTCCAACTCTATGATTCTATAACTCAGAGCATTTATACTGAGAAAACACATTAATTAGGCAAACAGCTGAGGGAGGCTGTTGGCTCATAAATACAGGGGAGGGGATGGGGAGCAAACTGTCGCAGACAACTGGCGTTACCAGTGGAAGCAACACGTCCTACGTTTGCACCCCGACTCATGTTCCTGGAAACCCTGACCTCACTGTCAAAACATGGCGATCTGGGCCAAGCCAGGGCTATGACAATCAGGTCTGCTTTGAATTCTCCCTTCCTAGAGAAGCAGCACCCTTCTATATTTTTGCCACCCACTGGCTCCCTTTTCACATTTGTATCTCTCTACTGCTTTGCCTACATCCACACCCTAGTAAATATAGCACAAAGTGTGCTTGAGTGTATCCTAATGACTGTGTCACTGGTGGTAGCATGTACAACTGATGCAGATCAAAGAGGCACTTTATGGAGACTACTCTTTACAAAAATATAGCAACATCTTTATTGAACAAACTAACAAGAGAAAAGGTAGTTGGCAAATTAAAGATTAGCAGCCAAACACTTGTATCTCTAACCCAGCAAACACTTGCCAAACTTTTTCACTCTCTCACACTCTCCCTACTCTCTCATCAAACTCTCCGATGGATCTCTCTCTCTCTCTCTCAGATCTGTTCCAGTTATTTTTCAGTTAGGCTCACTGTCCCACTTAGCCTCTCCCATGGACTAGCCTGGGTTCCATAGTCAACAATCGATCAATTTAAATCCTCTTAGTTGCTGGGACTTCTCTGTTACTACGCCTCCCCCCCCCCGGGCTTGTCACACTCGCTTTGTGCTTTGTGTGCTGACTACACTGTTGCACACTCCTTTGGACTGACACTTGGAATTTATTGCTGACTTGGACTATCGAAACAACAAATGGCAACTGGCTGACAAACTGTTGTAAATCTTGTCTATGGCTGCTGCTGAAGACTGTGAACCTTGGCTGGCTGCCAGCACAGGACAATTTTCCATTTTGTTGTTGTTGTTGTTTGAGGAAAAGACCTTTTAAGATTGATAAAGGCATGGCATAAAATGTGAAAAATATTGGTCAAAATGCTTCTAAGGCTGCCCCTGAAAAAAGGAACTTTTAAATCTGGCTGCAAAGCCTGGATCGTTGCATCTTAGCTCTTACTCATTGCATTACTTTTCAAATGGAACTTCATTGCAATTTAATTATCCAGACGATACACTCATGAGCTGTCCATGGCTAATTCCTGTAACCTACAAAACCCTCAGCACCTTAGCTCCAGACTGTTTGTGTCGGAACTCAAAGAACCACAGTCTCAAAACTTCTTAGCAAGGTATACTTTATTTGCAGCTGTTACACTTAGCAGACTTTAGAACTCAGACTGACAAAATAAAAGAGAACAAGCTGTTAAGATCCCAGATCGTCCCATGTATTCTTCTCTAGCTGAAGCCCTGTTATCTCCTTGCAGCTGCTTTCCCAGGCTGGTACCAGCCTAGCATCTACTTCAAAGCCTCTGATCTACTACTCTAATTCCCATACCAATGCTGGGCACCTCAGGCTGCCTGACAGTTTGAAAGACCGTAGGCTCTTGCACTCTTTAAATACCTCAAGAGTTGTCACAGAAAGAAGGATGCAAGTTTGTTCTCTGCTGTCCCACAGGAAGGGAGACCAGTTACAGTGTTATTACCGTGTATTGGCCTTACTTTGGTAGATATCAGATATCGTTTGATATCACAATTCGGCCCCATTTTGCCTCCCTCGGCCAAGTGTTTGTGAGGCCCCCAAACAAGCACAGAGCTAGGCATGGCCATTAACTGCTGAACATTCCTTTCTCCACCTAGGCAGGCTGGACTCAGCCAGATCTTCGCTTTGGGAGACCTTCCTAGACAAACACTTCATTAAGGATGCATGCTAATACAAAGAACTCTCTGCCCCGAGCAGGTAACTTGATGAGCTAGACGCTTAACTGTCAAGCGCGCTGCATCTGCATACTGGCCATTCCATTGTCGATTCGGACTTAATTCAATCATGCTAAATTCTGACCTTTCAGAGACATTGTCTTGCACCCAAACCTCAGTGTTCTTCCCAAAGTACAGACTAGCCTACAGTCATATTTTCCCTATAAAAACCCCCAGTTCCAAGACCTTCCTCGGACCGCTCTGAACTTCCATCCCGCCTTGCTGCCGCTTCGTCCGCCAAGCTTTCCTCTCAGTCTCAGTCTGAGACTGCGCACCTATGGAACTCCGCTGTGATCTACCCCGGGCTTCGGACAGGTGTAGTATCAACCAATTCAACAAACCTCTCTCAAAAATCCCTCTATACTGCTACTGTCTTTATTTTCTATAGTTACTTGTGTGAGTGTGTTGCATACACTGTTTGCCTGTATTTAATAAAATCACAGTTATTATTTCAACTTTGGTGTGCTTATTGACTTGGCCTGACCCCGTAGACATTGGGTTACAAGATCTCCGCTAAGTTACCCTGCCTCTCGTTTTGCTAATTTGTGCTCTGAGCTAATTTTCCCCACTTAATATTTGAGCATGTTTGGAGTCCCTCACGGGACCCCCAGTAAACAGGGTAACAACAGGAGGGGAGACTTCGATTGAGCATTAGAAGAAACTTCTTGATAGTAAGAGATGTTTGGCAATGGAACCAATTACCTAGGGGACTCTGGGGTCTCTTTCTCTATGGAGTGTCTTTCTCTGGATGTCTTCCTTTTTTAGATGACAGCTCCAAGATTCACCCCACAAGTATGGCCGCTGGACATGGTAACTGTCTGAACTGAAGTTTGAAAAAGACATTTTTCAGTCTCTTCCTCCTCTGTTATGGAACCCACCAAGTGGAAAACACTCTGCATTTTGAACAGAAGGGTTGCAAAGTTTTGGAAGTTTCCATCATCAGCTCAAGATTTATTGTTTGGAGAGACAAATTCTTGGTTAGATCCATAGCTCCTAACACCAGTTAAGCCCTGTTCTTCATTATACCTGTTCCTATAATGTTTAGCAACTGGCTTTATTGTATCTGTTCTTATAGTAGATTTCTCAGATTGTTATTTTAATCTGAAATCTGTTCTAAAATAAAAAACATGGATCAAATCTCTGTCATGTACTGTCTGGGTAACCTTAAGCAAACTCTATGCTTTTCAGCCCCATTCTCCTTAATCTGCTTGTGTAAATGTGTTTTTGAAGAAAACTATCTCTTTACACAAGCTTTGTCTGGCTTGTAAAACTGATTATGATACTTCTCTGTCTTATTGCTTTACATTTCCTTCATGTTGTGCTTGTACTTCTATTGGCCAGTTCCAAATATAATAAACCCACTAAAACAATCTTGACTGGTGAGTTGGCACCCAAGTATATACCATTAGAGCCGGTATGTGATTTGAGTGTTGCATTAGGACTCCAGAAAACTAGGGTTCAAATCACTGCTCAGCTGTGAAAACCCAGTGGATGACCTGGGAACAGTTACCTTTCTTCAGCCTCAGGGGAAGGCAATGGCAAACTGCCTTTGGAATAAGTCTCACTAAGAAAACCTTAGGCCATTTCCACACGGGGGTAAATCCCCGCGCTGGGACGACCGGACACGGAGGTTGCCCACACCGCGGGGTGCGCTAGAGCGGGTAAAAAAGGGGAGGTTCCACACCTCCAACCGCCCTCGCACAGCTGCGGGGGTGGCGCTGCGAATTTTATAAAAACCACCTTTCTAAGTGGTTTTTCTAAAACTTGCCCACTCTACTCCGTTGCAGCGCCCCGTGAGGAACTGCAGGGATGCGCTAGCGGAGCACCGCCGGAAGCCACTGGCCGCCATTTTGGGCGCCGCCAGGTGCCACCGAGCGCTGCAGACGCCGCCGAACATGTGGAGCGGCGAAATCACACTGCTCCCCGCAGGGACGGAGTTTCCCGCTTCCAGGTAAGCTCCGTTCCCGCATGCGCGGCCTCGTTTCCCCGTGTGTCCCCCCTCCCGTGTGGAAAGGGCCTTAGAATGGGACCACCAGAAGTTGACTTGATGGGTTATAACAGCAGCAACAACACAATTCAAACTAAATCCCAGAATGAAGTCACTGCCCCACTGACATGGGAGCCATCAGCCACCACTGCTCTGCATGCTTTTTTTTTTTCAGGGGCCATTTTATTCTCCCCCAGAAACCATGTCCAGCCATCCCCATCTTCTCCTTAGAACACACATTTACCACCCATAATCTAGTACTTAACCAGGCTGAATTTCTCTGCCTGTTTCCTTTCCTTATCGTTTTTGAACTCACAAAACTGAGGGAGTGGAATGAGTCAATCACAATAAATGCACTACTATTCAGAAGGCTTTGTGTATGTGTCCTTGTAAGGAGGCTATATTGCTGCATTAAAATAGAAAGGGAGGATTTTGCACATCTTTCTTTACAACATCCTTTACTTCACGGTGAAGCTTGGACAATCTCTTTCTGCAGTAAACAAGTATATTAAACTGGAAAAATGACACTGTCAGGTGATCCTGAATTCTAGTATTAGGAGTGGGAAGAAAAAGATGTGAAGACAGAGAAACTGAGAAAGGCAGAAAGAGAGAGAGAATGAAAGAGAAAGTTTATATTTCCACTTGCTCCAAGCATTTTCTTTCTTTCTTTTTTTTAAAAAAAACTTTACCATATTACTCCACCTTTGGTGTCTTCCTTCTAAATTTTAAAAACCCAAATTAATTAGCAACTCTATTAAGTCCTCTGAATTTTTTTTAAGCTCTTTTGGGATTTTTGCAGCTTAATGATATTCAGACACGGAGGTCAAGAGGTTATGGGCATGCAGGAGTGACAAGAAAAGGTGAGTTTTGCACTGAATTGGTTAAGTTGGCATCATTGTGATTCATCCATTAGAAAGCTATCTCCAAATACCAAAGTGGACCACTTGACCTGAAAGTGGGTGTCTTTGCTCTGGAATGGCATTTGGTCCTGAAAACTCTTCTCCCTCTTTCTTACTCACTGATACTTCTTTCCAATTGCGACAAGAGGGAGAGAGGGAAAACTACTTTTCCCAGGGTTCCTAGTGCCATGTTTGAAGGACCAAAGGGAGAAGGAGAAGTCATCATCACTGTCATCATCCTAACAGCCAGATGAAGCAGTTTGGGGATCACAGCAATGAGGGAATCCATAGGGGAGCCTAGGAAAGAGATTGGGTTCCCAATTGCACTCCTGGTGACACAGCTGAAAAATCAGAATAAGGAAGCTTTGTCTGCCATTTGTTTTGTTTTGCATTGAAGGAAAAAGGTTTGTTGACCCCCATTTCAAACTGAAATTTGTGTATGTGTGTGTCTGTGTCTGGGAAGAACAAAGGGAATACGCCCTGTGCTGTACTTAGTCCATTAGGAGGTCAAGTTCATGAATCAAGGATCTTGCTTTCGTGAAATGCATTTCTGTCTCACATTCTCACAGCCCAGCTGCTGTACAGAATGAGATCACTGAACCAGTGACCTGTAAACTCTAATATAGTTTCCAGAAAGTTTGCAAAGCCTCTCGTACATTGCACATGTGGTAAAGTAATTGTGCACAATTCTGGATTGATGTTTGGGTTATTTCTCAGCCAGGCATCAGACTGTCTATCTGTAGTTTTCTTCTGAGTGAACAACTTATTTTATCAGGTACTCCTGTACTCTTCTTTTCCAGGGAAGAACAAAATATGCTGGATGTAAACTTCACTTTCTAGCTTAACAGTATCTGGCAGAATTTTCTATTAGCCATGCCAAATACAGGGTGTCCAAAAATTATCTTTACAATTTCTACTACATATACAATATTAAAATTGCAAAGATTTTTCAGACACTCTGTTTTATGTTGGAGCCTATAGAACTTTAAGCAAAAAAGCCAAAGTGAAGCCACATTAGATTCCCCTTCAAGAGTCACTGAGCACCACTGAAGGGACTAAGTGGCTTAAGGCCATTTCCGCACTACACTTGTTATAGTGCTATTATTCCACTTTCAACATCCTCTGGAATTCTGAGGTTTATAGTTTACTGAGACCCAATAGCTCTCTGGCTGAGAATTCTAAATGCCCCTCTCTAAACTGCAGACCCTAGGATTCCAGAGGATGTTGAAAATGGAATAATAGCATTATATCAGTGTGGTGTGGAAATGGCTTAATCAAATGTTTCCATTTCCGTTTAACTAATTTGTGGATGGATTGAGTTTATCATGTCCATGGTCATAATTTGGAGTTCTGAATTCCTAGAGCTTGGAGAAGTTGTTTTCTTGAGCTACAGTTCCCCAAACTTCCCATATCTTGCAGCCGCCATCCCCAAAGCTTTGTGTGCAGCAAAGTAGATGATGCAACCAGCTGATTTTTTTTTTAAGTATTCAATAGTATGTTGAAGATGAGCAGTAGTGTGAGGAATGGACTTTATGCCTCTCAGATGACTAAAAGGTCACAGAAAATTGTATTTCTCCACCTTGAGCCTCTTGATTAAGCTGTGAATTCATACATCTCTTTCTCTCTCCTGGAGTGTTGACTTGTAGAACTTAAATGCTGAAATATTGAAATGGATGGCCTTGTTGGAGAATTAAAAGGAAGCAAGTCCCTGAAAAGCAAATTAAGCTGAAGGTTGCCAAACATTGATGTTCAAACCTCCAGCAAACTTTGGAAAAAGCAAGCCTGAAGCATTTTCTTTTTGCCTTTCATAATTTAACAACAGCAAAAAAAGAAAAAAAAGATGTCTCTCTCCGTTGCAGGCAAATGACATATTGACGCAGACCACATCACCATGTGGTTAGTGAAGAACATAATCCAAAAATCAGTTTGAATCGATTATTTGGAGCAGGATTGAGCAACTATGGCTAGTCTGGGAGCCCCAGGAACCCTTTAGGGTGTGCAAAGACTGCCAAAAATGCCAAACCACCACTACAGCCCAATCAAAATGGAATGTGGCCAGAAATCTTTTTATGGGTTTTAAAAAACAGATACATTCAAACTGTGAAACAGGGCAAGGAACCCCTACAGCTGATGTTAATAGTGAATTAACGGAGGTTTTCCGGAGGTTTCCGGAAGAGAAAATTTTTTGTGTGAGCCAGAAAAGGACAGCCTGGAGAAACAGCAGAAATCGAGAGTCACATGAACAGATTTGGCTGGCCTTGGATTAAGAATGTTAACTCATTTGGGGACAAGATCCACAGCCATTTCAGCCTTCTGGTCTGACTTGAATTTGAATTTCCAATGTGATGGGGGAAGCAAGCACCTCATTGCTCTCCTCCGGTATGACAGATCCTCTCTCCAGGCTGGCCCCACAGTTCTAACTCTGGGCTCTTGTCACTCGCCTGCCTCTTTTCCCCTCAAGTTCCCTCCCTGAATTGGATATTTGGGCTTCAAGGTGACCCCTATGTGGACCAGTGGATATGTTGTTCTGTGGAGTCACTGTGGTGAGCATGACCAGACCCTCTGTCAAACTGGACAGGAACAACCAGACACAGTTGTTGAAGGAGGAGGAGGAGGAGGAAGAGGAAGAAGAAACAAGTAGAAGTTTAATTAGACACATTTAGATAGCATACTGGCCCCTGAACTATTTAATCATTCACAGATCACCAAAACCCTATTCATTTCTTCCCCTTGGCTGACTGTCCTGTCTCTGCTACAGTTTCCCCCCGTCTCTAGGCCATCTTTCCCCCTCTCTCTGCAATCCTTTCACTGTCTCTAGGCCAGATTTCCCATATCTGCTTCACACTACATTGTTATAGTGCTATTATTCCACTTTGAACATCCTGTGGAATTCTGGGGTTTGTAGTCTACTGAGGCCCAAGAGCTCTCTGGCTGAGAATTCTAAAGGTCCCTCCCTAAACTACAAAACCCAGGAGTCCACAGGATGTTGAAAGTGGAATAATAGCACTATAACAGTGTAGTGCGGAAATGGCCGGAAAAAAAGCCTCAGTTTTTACTCATTTCTCCCTTGTAGGCCCGCTTTCATGGCATTCCCTGAGCTGTGATTGGCTGGCACCAGCCAGGTTTGTCCAGCTCTTCGGTTCACACCCAGGCATTCAAATCATCAGCCAGCTAGATTGGGGATGAATAACACGAGAGTGATGTGGAGAGGGAATCGTTGACTGGAAGGTCATCTGGACTGGCCCATTGAACTGGGTTACAAGTGCATAGTCCGATAGGTCTCCACCATTTGATGATTTCCAGCTGAAGGGGTGAGGGATCTTCCGGGGAAAACAGTGCATTTGAGTTCCATCTGTGGTGTTTCATCACACACGTGCAAGGCACAACGTGGCACTCAAGCCTCAAGTGTCAGCCATCCCCAAGTGTCATGAGTTTTGGCTTGGACTGCATAGGAATTTTCACCACAGTTACTTTAGTATTTTGGAGCTATGTTAGAAGTGGAAGGCAAGGAAGTTGCGCTCTTGAAAAGCAGATGTAGGCCTATGCCCTGTTTGTTAGACTACTGGATCAATTATAATGGATTCAGATAACTGAGGATGTTGAGTGTAGCTTATTTCACTCCTGACCCTCCAGCTCATGAAACCAACATTAGCAGCTTTCCTTTGTACGTATTAACTATATAACGCAATCTTCCTTCACATAGGCCATTTCTTTATGGCGTTGCAGTCCCTCTGCGGGGACGGGATGGCAGCAGTCCATGGGTTGTGCTTCTGCATGTTGTTGCAGTTCCACTGCCATCCCACCCCCGTCTGTTGCAATTGCAGGATATTCGCTTAACAGACGAAATCCGTTAAATGCCCGCGATCATGCAGTGCTCCCATACTTACCTGCCATGTGGAAGGGTAAGAAGCGCGATGGAGGCACTTTCTTCCCTAGTGCAGCATGGGAAAGAGCCTGGCTGCACCGAGGAAGGCAGGTGCGCATTACTCACATCCCCTTCCACAGGGAGCCAGCTGGATGTGGAGGGAAGTGTTCCTGTCTCATTCTTTTCCTTTCCAGGGAAAGGCGCTACTGGGATTGCAACAAGAGGACAACTGGATCAGGTAACATGCGGAAATGGCCATAGTCACAATCCCCCCACTTCAATCTCTCTCCCAAACTCCCTTCCTCCCCCTTCCTCTCCTATCTTTTCCTTAGAACTCAGTTCTTTCCCTGTCTGTCTTCTTCAGAGCCCTAAACCTATTTGAAAATGTGTCCATACTACACAGTTATAGCAGTTTTGTCCTATGGAATTCTGGGATTTGTGGTGTGATGAGGGATGTAGAATTCTCTGCCAGAGAATTCTCTGCCAGAGAATTCTAGACCATCTCTCTTAACTAAACTACTAGAACTCTCCTAGCAGAGAATTCTAAATTCCTCATCCAACTGTTACCCTGTTTACTGGGGGTCCTGGGAGGGACACCTAAATAACCAAACAACAACACACAATTTTGGGGAAAATTAGCTGGAGCACTCACTTAAACTATCAAGAGGCAGGGTAACTTAGCAGGATCTTGCAACCCAGCGTCTATGGGTTCAGGTCAGTCAAGCAGCCAGACGGGTTTAAAGTAATAGAAATGATGTTTTATTGCATGCAAACAAATAGCAAAGACACCACAGTCACACAGCTACCTAAGAGATTAGAGGTTGAATTAAGAATAGAGACTTTCAGGGAAAAATGGGTGATACGACACCTGTCTCGTCACCCTGGACCTCGGGAGAGAAGCTGGGGGTGCAGAGAAGAAGCTCAGCTCGATTAGCTGAGGGGAGCGCGCCAGGCAGAGCAGCAGCAAGACTTGATGGAAGTTCGGAGCGATCTGAGGTTGCTGTGGTCTCAGCTACTAAAGCTGAGAGGAAGGCTCACCCAGGCAAAGCGGCAGCAAGGCGGGATGGAACTCAGGAGCAATCCGAGGAAGGTCTCGGAACCAGGGGTTTTTATAGGGTGAATTGGGACTACAGGCTCTGCCTTACTCGGGGACAACAATGAGTTTTGCGTGCGAGACAATGTCTCCGAAAGGTCAAAATTTAGCATGATTGAGTTAAGTCCGAACTGACAAAGAGGTGGACTGTATGCAAATGCTCAGTGCTTGGCCTTTAAGCTTCTAGCTTGCCAGGTTACCTGTTTGGGACAGAGAGTCCTTTGTAAACAGTGTGCATACATAAAGAGGATGTTTGCAGAGAGGTCTCCTAAAGCGGTGATCTGGCTACTTTCTGGCCTGCCTGTATTGTCTTGAGATATTGCAGCGTTTGATGGCCGAGCCTAGTTCTGGGCTTGTCCAGGGGCCTCTCAAACACATGGAGAGGGGTGGTATGATAAAGCCGAATTATTGATATCAAAATGATATCTTTATGCTATCTCCAAGGAGGCCTAACCTGCAGTAACACAACTACAGTCATCCCTCCACATTTGCTAGGGTTAGGGGCACAGGACCCCCGTGAAAGTGGGAAAAGCACGAATAACTCCAGGCCTTCCCAAACCATATTTAACACACGGAAAAGTATGATCACCATATTCCACCCCGCCGTGGATTCCTTTGAGGCATCAGGGTTCCTTCCCAAGGCAGAAGTGGGGGGCTGGTGGGGCTTACGGCCACCTCCACTGCTGCCCCACACCATTTTTAATAGGGACTTACAAGCCTCCTTTGCAGTTTCTCAGTCTCACTGGGCTTGCAGTCCCTATTAAAAAATGGCACAGGGAGGCAGCAGAGGTGACCGTAAATAATCCGTGAATAATCAAATCCCCAAAAGTGAAACCCGCAAATGTGGAGGGCTGACCGTATAGATTCCAGGATTCCACAGGGTGGATCCATGACACTTAGAGTCAGATTGAAGGACAACCCTGATTTTGTCATCCTCCCTCTCTTCACATACTTCCAACTCCACCTCCTACTCTTATTATCTCAGCCAATCACTATAACTATGCAAATTTATACTACCCAAGATTCCACAGCTGTCGCTGAATCGTTAAACACACTGCTAACTGACCACGAACAAGTCACACTCTTTCAGCCTCAGAGGAAGACAAAAGCAACCCCTCTCTGAATAAATCAGGTGAAGAAAACCCTTTGGTAGGTTTGCTTTAGGGTCACCGTAACTCTGAAATGTCTTGAAAGCACACAACAACAGCAAACAGAAATATGGTGTAGTGCAGTGTGATATAGTGCCAATGTGATATAGTGATTTGAGGCCATTTCTGCACTTTCCTGTTATAGTGCTATTACTCCACTTCCAACATCTTATGGAATCCTGAGGTTAAGGCCATTCCCTAAACTGCAAACCCCAGTATTCCATAGGATGTTGAAAATGGAATAATAGCACTATAACAGGCTATTGTAGAAATGGCCTGAGTGTTGGATTAGGACTCCAGAAGACAATGGCTCAAATCCCTGCTTGGCTATAGAAATCCACTGGGTGACCTTGGCTAAGTCACACTCTTTCAGCATTAGAGAAAGGCAATGGCAGACCCTCTCTGAACAAATCTTGCCAAGAAAACTCTGTGATAGATTTACCTTAGGGCTGCCATAAGTTGGAAACAACCTGAGGTCACACAACAGCTATAGAAACACAAACTGTTTTTTACAGTTTATGTACCGTCACAATCATCCCTAGAGGTTGATTGTAAGGGCTGCAGAGGTTTCCGTAGGTGTTGAGAAAGGAGATCGGAAGTTGGAGATCCTATTCGTGGTCATGCCTTCACTCTGGCCATTTCCGCACTAGACTGTTACAATGCTATTATTCCACTTCCAACATCCTATGGAATCCTGGGGTTTGCAGTTTAGGGAGGGGTCTTTGAGGATTCCATAGGATGTTGAAAGTGGAATAATAGCACTAAAATCAGACTAGTGTGGAAATGGCCTCTGTCCTCAGGGAGGGGAAGCCAATGAGTCCAATGAGCCCTGCGACACTGGGAACCACAGCACTGTTGTTTAAAGAGAAGCCAATAATCTTGTCCCACCTTCCCCAAAAGAAAATGATTGCCTGATGTCTGCTTAGAAATACGTTCCCTTTAATGGTGTAGGATTCCTAAGCAAAGAAAAGGCTTCTTGTAATTATTGTTGCTGAAATTGGAAATGCCAATAATGCTTTGGATGAGGGCTGTTTCAACACTGCAGATGATGATTTTCCATCCAAGAAATAGATTGCAAGGACTTGGGGAGAAGCATTTCTCAGATAGGTTTTAACCTTTCAACATATATCTAAAAAAATCAGCATGGGCTCCTTTTCTATTGGGGGAGGATAATTTTACAAAACCATGGTTCTTAAGCACTTTCAAAAGGCTGAATCAGATGAAGATTGTTCACTATTTTCAAAAAGAACTATGTTCACTAATAGCTATGAGGAGGAGGGGCAGGGATAAAGCAGTGACTAGCTTATTTATTTCCTTTCTAAAATTACAATTTTCTCTAAAATTACAATATGTTATAAATAATAGAATATATAATACAATAAATATATGTGTGTGTATGTGTATACACCCACACAGATATGTAAAAGGGGAGAGAATGCATAAGAATTTTGTCCATTATTGCAATTCAAAATCTGTACCAGCTTCCTATATGTTAGCAATTTAAACAACTTATCTTTTTTTTAACGTTATGAAAGTTGTTTCTTCCAACATGCAGTAAATGGCTGCTATACTTAAAGATAACTCTTTCTTCCACTTCTCATTCTTTTATAACAAAGGATTTTGTACATCACGGGAGAAAGTTCCCAAACAGGGTTATGGATGAAAATTAAGAAAACAAAAATAATGACTACAGATGATTTACCATATTTGCTGGTGTGTAAGATGCACCAGCGTATAAGACTCACTCCATTTATATGCCGGTAAATACTATTTGCCAGTGTACAAGACACGTCAGTGCATAAGAAACATCCCATTCTCAAACAGTATTTTTCAGGAAAAAAGTGAGTCTTATACACCAGCAAATACAGTATATAACTTTAAAATTAAAGTGGATGATGACATCAAAATAGTTAAAATATTTCCTATACCTTGGCCAAGTCATTAAAATGGACACTGAAGTCAAGAAATCAGAAGTCCAAGACTTGGAAGGACAGCTGTGAAGAAACTAGACAAACTCCTCAAGTGTAAAGATGTATCGTTGAATACCAAAGCCAAGATTGTCCATGCCAAGCAACATGGGAAAATTAGTTGCCAAATAGGGCAATCTTTCAGTTTTACTTTCTCTGGCATTCACTTCTTTTTTAAAACCCACACTCAGATTCTTCCTTGTCCCAGATAACATGCTTTATGAATTTTGACCAATTCTACAAAAACAAACTGATACCAAGTATTTTCTCAGTTATGACCAGCAAAAGCCGAATCCAATAGGTACTGCTACTTATGGCATGGAGGAGACCATATTATATTTGCCTGCCATATTCATGATGAGAAGATCATTAGGGAAAAACAGAAATGGCAAACTTAATTGGCAGCTAAGAGGGTTGAATACACAGATAAGCTCTCAAAGCCCTCTCTATAAGGAAGGACCAACTAGATTGTTTTTACTTCATGGCCTTGAATTTGCAAGACATGAGCAGGGCTTTGATGACCCGGAGAGTTAGAAGTTTCTCATTCATCAGACCACCATAAGCTGAAGTCAACTTGATGCCAAATAACAACAGCATATTCAAATTTTAGTAATTCTAGCCATTTCCATCTTGACTATGACAGTGGTTGGAATCCTCTTACACTGGCATCACCAGGGCTAACACTAAACACTTTTTACAGCCCTGCACAAGGAGATATCCAATGCCTTCTTATACAAGAAGTTTCTACCAGGCTATTCAGTGTCTGCTGGAGAGTCCGAGGTGTAGCTACACTTCTAACAACTCAAACGGACACCAACTGGCCATGTTATCACCGTGAACTGGCCTGGCTTTGGAAGATATTGGATATTGTTTTGATATCATAATTCGGTCCATTTCGCCACCCTCGACCAAGTGTTTGTGAGGCCCCCGAACAAGCACAGAGCTAGGCATGGTCCTTACTGCTGAACATTCCATTTTCCACCTAGGCAGACCAGACTCAGCCAGATCTTGCTTTAGGAGACCTCCCCAGACAAACAACTCATTAAAGATGCACGCTGATACAAAGAGCCCCCTGTCCCGAGCAGGTAACTTGCCGAGCTGGACGCTTGTCTGTCAAGTACTCTGCATCTGCATACTGGCCATTCCTTTGTCGTTTCGGACTTAATCCAGTCATTTTTAATTCTGACCTTTCGGAGACATTGTCTGCGCCCAAACCTCATTGTTCTTCCCAAAGTACAGACTAGCCTGGGGTCATATCTTCCCTATAAAACCCCCCAGCTCCGAGAGCTTCCTCGGATCGCTCTGAACTACCACCCTACCTTGCTGCTGCTGCATCTGCCGAGCTTTCCCCTTGGTCTCCATCTGTGCATCTATGGACTTCTTCATTGATCTACCCCGGGCTTCGGACAGGTGTAGTATCTCCCATTCCAACAATCCCTCTCAAAATCCCACTATACCACTACTACCTTTATTTTCTATAGTTACTTGTGTGAGTGTGTTGCATACACTGTTTGCCTGTATTTAATAAAGTCACTGTTATTATTTCACATTTGGTGTGCTTCTTGGTTTGGCCTGACCCCGTAGACATTGGGTTTTAAGATCCCCACTAAGTTACCCTGCCTCTCGTTAGCTAAAGCGAGTGCTCCAGTTAATTTCCCCATCTTTGTGTTATTGCATTTTGGTTATTTGGGCGCCCCTTCCGGGACCCTCAGTTAACAGGGTAACAGCCAGGGAGCTGTACTGGGAGACTTTTGTCATGCTATTACCTGGATCATTTTTGAACTACAAGTCCCAGTGGCCATATTGGCTGAAGGCCTCTGGATCTTGTAGCTCCAAGAAGTAACTTTCCCAAGCTCTGTTCAGTAATTATTATTTAGAAAAGCTCTCCATGGTTTCAGCTTGGATTCTACTCCTCCTGTAATATTCTGGTTCTTTTGCCAAATCTTGGCTGAAATTTGTAAATTTTGGAAAGATCTTATCAAAAACAAACTGAAATGAAAATCTCACCCATCTCTAGACACTAAATTCTTCTTGTGGCCTGTGGCTCAGAGCCCATCACCTGCAGAAGAATCTATCAAATTATTCTTTCCTGCTTTCAAAGAGCGCCACAGACATTTGCTGCAAATAAAGCCAAAAATCAATGCAACTCAGCAGCTTCTTTTTAAGATGCCCAGCCTTGACAGAAGGCCCATTAGAAAGGCCTCTTGACTTGAAGTCACTTTGTTATCAACCAATTAGTTCAGCTTTCGGTGCTTTCTCTTGGCACAAACAGGGTTACAGATGTGTAATAACTGACAGCAAGACCAGAATGGATTTACTTTGCAGAAGTGTTAAATAACGTATCGAATAATGGATGTTGGCTGCTCAGGGTGAATTCTTTCATCCAAAGGTGAATGTTTTAGACATTTCCTGGCACTTTTCCAAGTGTGTGCACTATATAAAAAGATCCCTGCTGAATGAGATCAAAGATCCACCTAACCTGAGGTCTTGTCTCCAAATCCTGAGCAGTTCATATGCAAGGCATGAAAACAATAACCCTTCCTCATTATGTTACCCTCAGGTGACTGGTATCCTGTTGGAATGCATGTTTTTGAACACAGGCAACTTCCTTATACTGAATCAGACTGCTGGCCTGCTCAACTCAGTATCAGAAACTAGAAATTAGAGATGGGCCAACCGAATCCTCGAATCCTGGGTACGAAGCGGCGGCAGGGCTGGATGGCACTCTGAAGTGGTCCGAGCAGTCCGAACACAAGTCCGAAGAGCTTTAGGAGCTGGGGGTTTTTATTAGGGAAGGTATGACCGTGGGCTAGTCTGGTCTTGGGTGAAAACAATGAGTTTTGGGCTTGAGACAATGTCTCTGAAAGGTTAGAATTTACATGATTGAGTTAAGGTCCGAATTGACAATAGTATGGCCAGTATGCAAATGCAGCTGGCTTGGCAGTTAAGCACTTAGTTCGTCAAGATGCCTGCTCGGGGCAGAGGTCTCTTTGTTTTAACATGCATTTGTAATGAAGGTGTTTGTTTCGGGAGGTCTCCTAAAGCAGATCTGGCAGTGTCTGGCTTGCTTAGGTGTAAACAGAAATGATTCAGCATTTAATAGCCATGCCTAGTGTCGTGCTTGTTCGGTGGCCTCACAAACACTTGGCTGGTGGCAGAGCAGGGCCGAATTATAATATCGAAATGATATCTAAAGGTTACCGAAGGCCAGGCTAGTTCACGGTGGTAACAATAACATGTGATGTATTAGAAGCCCAATAACTTATACTCTTTTGCCAAACTCCTGAAAACACAGGCTATTTCTGCACTATACTGTTATAATGCTATTGTTCCACTTTTACCATCCTATGGAATCCTGAGGTTTGCAGTTTAGGGAGGGAAATTTAGAATTCCCATCCAGAGAGCTCTTTGGCTTCAGTAAACTACAAACCCTGGTATTCCACAGGATGTTGAAAGTGGAATAATTAGCACTATAACAGGATAGGGCAGAAATGGCCAAAGTCTTCTCTACACGCAACCCAGCTCTCCCTGAAAATGCTGGCACTGAACCTGGGCCCTGCTGTATATCTGTGATGGGCCTAGACCATTTCCAGGCCAGAGCTTGGAGAAATTATTTCTGAGCCTATAGCATAACCTCCAACTATCTCTTTTGGGCAGAAACAGTCCCAATTAATCCTCTGTCGTGTACTGTTTCAGCTGCTTTGAAATGCCCTTGTTTCTCTCTCCTCTTCCCACTTTCTTCCTTCATCCTGGCTTACTTCAATTGCTGCTGAGAGAAGTGAAATCTGTTTTAGCTTCTGCACTGAGTATACAGTATTAATAATATGTATTAGAAGCATATATATTAGCTTATATGTATAACACATATTTTAGATATATTTACACCTACATTTCAGTATATTTTATATTTGAGCTTCTGTAATACACTAAGTCCAAGAGAACAGCTTCCTAAACTTGGCAGCTGAACAAAAGAGGGCCTTCAAGACCTTGGATCTTTAGGGTGGCTGGTGTGTTTCAGATGACAACACACCAGACAGGACAAGGCCGTCTGTAAGGAGTAAACTGGTTGATAAGGAATATAAAAAAACAAACAAACGTTGGCATTGTTTAGAAGTAGGGGAGGTTGGAAACTGTTAGGGTGATTACACCAAGGGGCATTTTCAAACTGCTAATGAGAATTAAGGATACACAAGGGAAATGCACGATTAGTGCATGATCACATATACTGTAAATATGGACAAGGGGAAATGTAACTTCTTAGGCGATCCCGATAGGCTGTAACCTTTGGGGTCCTATCCAATGGGATCCCAGGGGAGGGAAAACCTGCGACGGGGACAGGGGATAAAATATGAGGTATTCAATACTGGGGTGTGTCCTCCTCTCTGGGGAGCACCCGCTTCTGCAGAAACATATTTTTAGTAAACATTAATGCTTCAGCTGATCCTGTGCTTAATTGTTTTATGAGTCTTTTCAGCTATTTCTCACACTGCCAATGTGCAGAAATAGTTTGCACAATTAATTCAGAGGGGAAAGGGACAGAAAAGGGCAAAATCTTGCCCTTCCCAGCAGGCTCAGGCAAAAGCAGACTGCTGCAACCCCTCTCAGCTTGTCTGCTCTTTCTCGCTGACCACTTTTGCCATCTTGACCACACTTTGATGTTGCTTGGCTGCATGTGTTCCAGTTTTTATCCGTGAAATGTTGGAGAGCATGTCGCAAATCATAGAATCCCTCAGCCAGCATGGCTAGTGGAAATGTAGCTTTTTTAAAAATAACATTCTTGAACTCTGTGATAAGAGCATAAGCGTCTCTGTACTACCATTTCCAGTGTCGAACAGTTAGACACCAACATAACCACAAAATGATTTCATATTATAAATATCTGTAGACAGAAGAGTCCTCAACTCTGGAGTGTGAAGTTAGAACTGTAAGCAAGGAGAAAAGGGGGCGAAAACTCATCTTTTCAGCACAGATGTGTCCATCTGGTGCTGGTGCCAGAAGGAAGAACATTTATGAATGATCATCCTTGTCTGCCGTGAGCTTTGCGAAGACACCTTGGGGAGCGTTGTTTGCCAAAGACAGCTTGCAAGGAACACAAGACTATCAAACTGCCTTTCTGGAAAGTTCAGTCAATGTGGCTGAAGCACCCTGATGTTTTTTGCTAAGACTGCCCTGCCAGCCCACACTGAGAGATTGAAATCCTTTGATACATGTTCATGTCACCCTCAAAAACAGATTTTCTCCTTGTCTTCAGGCAATTTGTCTTGCTGGCGGTTCAATGGACTGATGAAAATTCCTGATTTGTTTTTCTATTCAAAACACCACAGTACAAGGCCTCAGTGCTCCTTCAAGTATTTCCCTTATGAACTGTCTGGAAGAATTAATATCCACAGTTCTCAGAATCCAGGCAGCATACCTAGTGTCCACAGCTGCCGGGGGATGTTAGAAGAAAGCAAAGGAAAAAAAAATCCTAGCAATGTTACTGTCTGGCATTCTGTTGGCTAGTCTCAATAAGAGCGGACCCATTCAATCAATTGTTGAACGGTAAGCACTATGTATGTAAATCCAATTGGTTTACTGAGATTCTAGGCTGCATCAAGAGAGGTGTAGTGTTCAGATCAAGGGAAGTAATACTACCACTTTATTCTGCTTTGGTTTGACCTCACCTGGAATACTATGTCCAGTTCTGGGCACCATGGTTCCGGAAACATATTGACAAGCTGGAATGTATTCAGAGGAGGGCAACCAAAATGGTGAAGGGTCTGGAAGCCATGCCCTATGAGGAGTGGCTTAGGGAGCAGGGCATGTTCAGTCTGCAGAAGAGAAGGTTAAGAGGTGACATGATAGCCATGTTTAAATAGTTAAAGGGATATCATGTTGAAGATGGAGCAAGCTTCTTTTCTGCTGCTCCAGAAACTAGGATATGGAGCAATGGATTCAAACTACAGGAAAAGAGATTTCTTCTAAACCTCAGGAAGAACTTCCGGACAGTCAGAGCTGTTTGGCGGTGGAATATGCTGCCTCGGAGTGTGGTGGAGTCTCCTTCCTTGGAGGTTTTTAAGTAGAGCCTGGATGGCCATCTGTCGGGAGTACTTTGATGTGTATTCTTGCCTAGCAGGGGGTTAGACTCGATGGACATTGTGATCTCTTCCAACTCTATTTTTCTATGATTCTATAATGGCTGTTTTCTAGGAGACAATTTAGGCTAGTAGATAGCATACGCTAACTGAATTTGAAAAAAATCCTTTTTAAAAATACAGCTCCTAGAACCAACCAGTCAATATGTCCAGTGGCCATGTTGGGTGGGGGATTTTGAGAGTTGTAGTCCACAAAAGGAAATTTCTCAAACTCTGCTGACTAATAGCAAACTCATTCTCCAAGTAGCAGGTTTTAGCAGGGGTAACCTACAGGCTTGAGGAAATATATGTATGTATGTATGTCTCTCTCTCTCTCTCTCAAATACCCACCCTCTTAGACCATCTTGGGCGCACTGAGCATGCTCAGTAGCCATGGAATGCGAGCTATTAGAAGGCGTGGAGCTAGAAAACTTGGGGAAAGAAGGAAGGAATAACTTAGGAGCCACCACACTACCTGAATTCACTTGTTCTTGTCTGATTTGGGAAGCAAAGCAGGGTCACATTGGTTAATATTTGGAAGGAAGACTACCAGGTGATACCAGAATTCTTTAGGCAGGGCTAGGAAGGAATCCTGGCCGAAACCCTGGAGAACCCTTGTTGCCAGCTGAGCTGACAATGCAGGGCTAGACGGACCAATGGTATGAGTCAATATCCGCCAGCTTTTTATATTCCTCTGTTCTTACAGTTCCTGAGCATGTTAGCGAGGGGGGGGGTAGGAGCTGCATTCCAGCTCATCTGGAGAGCAGAAAGCAGGGGAATATGATAGGACCTCTGTCATTCACCTGTTTTAAGGTGATCTGTAAAAGCTTTTGAGGAATGAGCAAGTGTTTAATCTGCTATTTGTCTGCATTATCTTTATTGTATTTTAGCAGATGCATATCATTTATGATTTCCCGTATTTGTTACTGTAGATGGATATCATCTGTGATTTCAGACTTGTGATTTTAGCCTATTGTGGCTCTCCTCCTCCTCCTCTATACTTTTTCCTCACAATGACTGAAAGGTGGGCAGACTGAGAGAGAGAAAGAGGGAGAGAGACTGGCCTGAAGCCACCTAAGGAATTATAGTTAGGTTTGGTTAGAATCCAGATTTCCCAACACTCTAACCACTACTCCACCCTGGTTTATCTACTATATAAAAGTCAAAGTTTGTGAGTTTGTCTGTGTCAGGCAGGCAAAGACCTCATATGATTGGATGTGTCAGGTGAAGACCTGATATGATTGGCTGTCTGTGAGGATTCTATGGAATCCTGGGGTTTGCAGTTTAGAGAGGGGCCTTTAGAATTCTCAGCCAGAGAGCCCAGGCTGGTTGCTATGGAGATGAGGCCTAGCAGCAAGGAGGAGGAAGACAGTGTATTCCCTCAGGAAACCAACCTCTGTATGTTAACAACTCTGAATACAGATTGGATTGGGGAATATGGGGAAAAGTTACATGTACTGGACAAGACAGTTTGGGGAATTAGAGACACAGAATCTCAAATCTGTGTATTTCAACCGCATCTAATTCCTAAGGTAAGGTAAGGTAATTCCCAAGGTATTTCCAGCAAGTATTACCTATGAGAAAATAAAATCCGAGGCAATGCCAGGTACATATGCTAGTAGGAATATAAGAACATCGGAGGCTGAGCCAGACACTTGATTTATGTCAATGCTGACTATCAACAGTGATACTCTAGAGTTTAAGACAGGGACCAAAATCCTGCCTTACCTCCTGTTGCTACCCCTCAAATCCTACCTTTAAAACCAGGCAGATTGCAAACCCCCAGAGAGGAACGTTCAAGGTGCTGAAGGGAGGGATGCTGACTGATGATGCATCCTGCCCTCTCTCAGCAGTGGGGCATGCTGTAGCAAGCAGTGGCAACAGGATCCTACAGGCACCCTTCCTGTTGCCTGTTGCTATATTCCTGTCTGCTGGGAGAGGGCTGGATGTGTCATCGATCAGGACTTCACTCTCCAGCACCTCAGAAATTCTGCTGTGGAAAGCATCTGCCTGGTTTCAAAGGTAGATTTTGAGGATCAGTTTCACTGATTGCAATGGTGCAACAGTGGTAAGTGTGAATTACAATAATTAAGACGTCATAATTCTGGTTTATGACAACATAAATATTGAACAGGGTGCCAGTGAGGGATTTTTCCTAGCCTTATCTGGAGATGTGTGGGACCAAACCTGAGACCTTTAATGTAAAAATCGTGCCTCTGCCTCTGAACCACAGCTCCATCCCAAACCTACTGGTAAGGCTATGGTGTAGATCGGTGGTTTTTAACCTGGGGTCCTGGGACCCTTGGGGTCCACAGAGCCCTCAAGGGGGTCTGCGAAGTCCTGCTGCTGAACAGCAGCAGCAGCAGCAACAGAGATGTGGCAGCAGGAGAGGGTTGCTGGTGCTGAAACTTTTCCCTTGTTTGCAAATGGACACAGACACATACCCCTGCTGCCGCAATCTGTGTGTGTGCACCAAACTATGTCTCTGGAGACCAGAGTTTGAATCTCCACTCAGCCATAGAAACCCAGTGGGTGACCTCAGGGAAACCACATTGTCTCAGCCTCAGAGAAAGGCAAAGGCAACAAATCTTGCCAAGAAAACCCTCATGATAAGTGTGCATTAGGGCTGCCATAAGTCAGTTTTCAAAGGGAAGAGACATGATAGTTAGAAAGAACCTCCCCCTGTCAGTGGCATTTTGTTGTGTGCCTTCAAGTCACTTCTGGCGTATGGCAACTCTACAGTGAACCTATCACAAGGATTTTTTTGCCAAGATTTGTTCAGAGGCTGAGAGAATGTGTCTTGCCCAATGGAACCCAGTGTCTGAATGGCGATTTGAATCTTAGTCTCCAGAAGCCTTTAATAAATAAATAAATATTTAAATATGTAAATAAATATTTGAATATTTAAATCTAAATTTAAGTATTTAAATCTTGATTTAAGTCTTGGGGGACCCGGCAACAAATTATATATCCAATAAAGGAAAGGTTAAGAACCACTGATGTAGATAATCAATGAAGCATGCACTTCATGTGCAGACGGTCCCAATTTTAGTTCCTGGCATCACCAGTAGCAGATGATAGGAGAGACCCACTTCCATCTGAGCTGGAAGCCTGAAGTGTGCTGCCAGTCAGAGTATCAGTACAGGGTCCAATGGACCAACAGGTGTGGCATGGTGTAAGGCTGTCGTTTTCTATGGAACTGTAAGAAACACAGCATCTCCTGCCCTGCACAACACAATAAGCTTCATGGGAATGATGAATAAGATCTGTGGAGCACTTTGTATCATCACATCACCTCCATTAACCCCTTTAACTCTCACAGTAAATTTGATCAAGGCATTTGTGATGGATTAGTACGTCATTTCATGGAGGTTATTGTCTGTCTGACTTACAGAGTCATCTTTCATTGTTATTGGTGAGTCTCTTGGCACCCAGGCCTAGTACGTGGGAGAAAATATTAATATGCCATCCTGTCATGCCAGTAAATTAAGAGGTGACTTTGCAATTACAGAACTAGTGGAGTGGAGCAATGCAACTCCATAAGACATCCCTGATGTTTTTATGGGGCCTGCAGATGAGTAAACCACCCTTCCAAATGTTGAAAACTCATTAGCAAGTGTTGTCTGGGATGAGAAAGTAAAAATAACAGCAATAAATAATTGAACCAGTTAAGGCTAGAGAGCAATTGTAAAAGAACCTGAACATAATTGGAATGCTCTCACGGTGATCTGATGATATGAGTTGCCTTCAGAACTGGGTTGTTGCAACTAATTGTTTAGAGAAATTATGACACCTGGGAACATGAACATGTGCATAGTTCCTATGCCTATGCAGAGTGAGGTGCCTACTTCAGGTGATAGAGCAGAAGTGATGAATCATGCAAGGCCACATCCACATCAAGAGGGATCCCACTGCTCTGAGAGGATTGTGGTTTGAAAAGTCTGTTGTGAAGCTCTCCAGAGCTACCTAGGTAGTTAGCCCTAACAACTCTACCTTTTGGACAATAGTGACTGGGAGATTCCCACCAAACTGTTGATTGTCTTAACTCCTCTTCCTCTGACCAAGCAAACCTCTCGTTTGTCCTAAAACCTGTCTGACAAGCACCGAGCTATCAGGGTGACCATTAGCCCTTTGTCACCTAATGCTAAGACCATTAGCCTGTTCTGGACCTCATTGTCCACTCTGTGAACTCCATTGTTTACTTGGCTGGAGAGCCATTCACAGCCTTGCTCTCCTCGCAGAAATTGGGGCTAGTTCTGGCCAGTCAACTTGCAATACATTGATTGCTGGTCACCATTTTGCTGCTCCAGTTCCTGATTGTGTACTGTCCTTAGATGCAAGTCTAAGCCACTTCGCTTCTTCTTTGCTGCCCTTCTAGATCAGTAAATATAACCCGTTATGCCCTGAAATCTCACTATCCAAAATTTTTCTCTCTTTTTCCTCAGTTAGCCTTGTGTGATTGCATGACTGCTTGGATCTTGCATGTGTGATTAATTTCCCCAATAAAGCACAATTAAGCTGACTTATGGATGTCTGGTTGGTTCTTCCCTGCAGAAGCACTGGTAAACATTGGTATGAAAGATCTCATTAGGTTACCTCCCTCTTGCAAGCCTCCTAACTTGAACTAATAATTCCCCACCTTTGCACAGAAGTACTGGCATCATGGGTGAACCTCTCAGTCACCCAAGTTTTGGACCCTGGCAATTGCTTGTGTTGGTAGCAGATGTACAGTTCTGCACATATATGCATCAATGTGCATAGGGGCACTGTATTCATTGATTTGTTGGTTTTCTTTTAGGATATTTAACTTGTCTTTCAAGCACACTTTTATTGCATCTTGCAAAACATACTGTTCTTGTTCTGTGCCTTCAAGTCATTTCTAATTTATGGCAATCCTAAGGCTAACCTATCACAGTAATTCTGGGCAACATTTGTTCAGGGTGGGTTTGCCATTGCCTTCTGGTGCAGCTGAGAGTATGAATTGTGCAAGGTCACCCAGTGGGTTTCTGTGGCTGAGCAGGGATTTCAACCATCATCTTCTAGAGTCCTAGTGCATTGTTCAAACCACTATACCATGCTGGCACTCACAAAAACACATTAGAGACACTGAAAGAGAAGCATCAAGCAACAGATTTGTTAAAGTAGTATGCAAATAATAACCAGAATGTTCAAAAGGTTGACACCACCACCGAAAGGGCCCTCCTCCGTGCTAACCAGCTGTGGCATTTGTACATGACCTGTGACTCATGTTTGATGTCGCCGCACAAAACCTAATATTCATGTTGAGCTGCTCTTTCCCCAAAAGTTTCTCTATTTGATTATTATGAAAAGGGGCGTTTATCTCTTAGCAGCATCCATTTACACACAAGAAATATGAGCTTGGATAAAGAGTTCTGTGTGTGCATCAATGTATATCAACACATGAGACTGTGGTTCACAATTGCAACTACTTATATGTAGTTGCACTGCTCCCTGTGTATTCTCATGCTGTGAGCAGGGTTTAGAAAAGTTACATTTCACACTGCTAGTCTCAGAATCTTCCAGTTATCATGGTCCACCATGGCTATGCTGGCTAAGAGATTCTGGGACCTGTAATCCAAAAAAGCAACTTTTCCCGAACACTGGCATGGAAAAGGCAATGATGGTTAAGAGAAATCTTGCACCTGTTTGAGCCCGACTTCAGCCTTATGTCTCCAAATTTCCTTTTCAGAGATTTTTTTCTCTTTGAATCAATGGGCTAATTTAATCTGCCACCATGTAGTGCATACTTATGAATCAATATAAATAATTTATTTTCTGACAGACTTGCTGAAGTTTTTTAAAATATAAAAAATAAATAAAACATAGAATTTCTTTCACCAAGATCTAGGCCCTTTCTTTCCTTAGAGAGTTTGCATTTGATGTTTGTTTCATTATTCCCACCCCCCCCCCCAGTCTTTCTGACTCTTCTTTCAGGAGAAGATGAATCCCCAGATTGCATGTCATGTATTATTCAACAGCGGCAATGCTATCTTTGCACTTTCCCAAAATGTCAGTAAATGCAGCCGTAGGAGTATCTTTCCCAAGCTCACCTCCTCACCTATGCTATGGCACAACAATTCTTGTTGGTATCTTATGCATATGTACGGCTTAGGCCTAGGTTATGTGAAGGGCTGTATCTCCCTTTTTGAGAGCAGTAGAACCCTAAGATCATCCAGAGAGGCCCTTCTCTATGTCCCACCACCCTCTCAGGTTTGTTTGTAAGAACAAAGGAGCCAGTTTTCTCAGTGGCTTCTCCCAGATTTTGGAACTCTCTCCCAAGAGAGAATGGGATGGTCCCATCTTTGCTCTCCTTCCGTCGGCAAGTCAAAACATTTTTGTGCTGTCAGGCTTTTACAAATTGACTAAATTTGTGCTTTTAAAGCTATGTGGTTCTGTTTTTAAGATTTATATAGTCTTCTAATGTATTTTAATATTTGTAATGTGTAATGTTTTAACCTTGTAAGTTGTTTCATTGCTTTTTAAAAATCTTATATTTGTACTTCTATTGATTTTAATTTGTATTGTTTTAATGTTGTTAGCCACTTTGAGTCATATTATTAGGAGAAAGGAAGGATATAAATGAATGAATGAATGAATGAATGAATGAATGAATGAAGATGATGATTGCGATGAACCTGAGGGGGGACTTAGCAATGGAAGCACATGAGCAACCCAGAGGGTTCAAATTGATTGGTTGGTGCAAATGGAACACCAGGCTAACCAGAGGGAGGGGCTAGATGGAGAGAATGACCAATGGAAATTTAACTGAAGAACAGAGGGTTGAGATTCAGAACAGAGTTGTGAGTTGATGGAGAGAGTTGAGTATCGATGTTGAGAAGAGGGTGTGTTTGGATTTGAGAGAGAGAGAAGTGTTGTGCTGGTTTAAGAATCCTTACTTACCAAATATCTATTACCTTGACAGTGTGTTAAATAAAGGTTTATTTATATTTTTATAAAGAGCAGTCTCCAGAGAGTGTTATTGCTCTGTACTGAGTTACAGACACTACCATCAGTACCATCAGTACCATAGTCATTGGTGAGATAGATTACTGCTTGTCCTTATATCTGAGAATTTAGGGAAAGCATTAAGGATAGAACCTGGGAGGAGAAACCAGTAGTGGACAAAAGTGAGCAGGGGGCTGCATTCTCTAGAGAGGAAGAATGGGCGTGGACCTGAGTGTCATAGTGCTGGCTTAATCCAGATATCTCACTGGCTGTTCAGACCTGGACATAAAGAGGTGTCAGGCTGAGCAGGCCCTTGCATTTTCACAATGATGTGTAAATTCCCCTGCAGGAGCAGGTGGATCTCTTTCTCATGTGTGCTACATCTGCCTTCAGTTCAAGATCCCCGACCTAAAATACCATTGCATATGTGAATTTGCGTTATTGGATGCTGCGCATATTTATGCTCCTGTAGAACCTGGCAGTCATATCTCTTCAGTTGCACATTTGGCTGTGGATTCATTTGCGCATTCAGTGTTCTTGCTCAACACAAGGGTCTGCATAGCTCAATCGGTGTGTAACTCTGCACGCTGAGATTTACACTTCTTATGTATCATCAAATTGACTTTGACTTAGGGCAATCCTATGAAGGAGAGACCTCCATGAGTCCTGGTCATCAGCTGCCTTGCTCAGGTCTTGTAATCTCAGGGCAGTGAGCTCTTTGATTGAATCAATTTTCCTACTGTTTTCCACTTTACCATGCATCAGTGTCTTTTCCAATTCCATCAGCCAGAACTCTGTAGGAAAGTTAGGTTTTCATAAATGAACTTGCATCTGTGAGAATTAGAACTGGGCAGTTCTGTAACATTGCACAGATGCGAATTGCATCAGTCCAGATGTTCATGAAGCACCAGTGCACATTGGGCACTCTTACCAGTATTCTTTCATTCGTCCTTGCAATTTACACACAGGGTTTCTTAGCAGCTCTGCTACATAGCTAAGTATACACAAACTTAGATAGCATAGACATAACACAGATGGTGATAGAGAATTCAGCTTATGATATGTCCAAAGTACAACCACCTCAGTTTAGTCATCCTGCCATCTAGGGACAGTTCAGGCTTGATGAGTTCTTGGACACATTTATTGGTTATTTTGGCAATCTATGGTATCCATAGAACTCTCCTTCAGCACCACGTTTCAAATGAGCCAATTCTCTTCCTGTCAGCTTTCCTCACTTTACAACTTTCATAATTATACAAGGAAATTAGAAATATGATGGCTTGGATGATTCTTTTACGCAACTCCAGTGTAGGATCTCAGCCTTTATCCACTATTCAAGGGTGCAACTTCCTTGCCTTCTGCTTTCAGTTGAGCTCCAAAGCCCTGAGGCTGCTTTGTGGAAATACTTTATTTGCTGGCGTATAAGACTCATTTTTCCCCCAGAAAAATACTATTTGAAAATGGGGTGTATCTTATATGCTGGTCTGTCTTATACACCGGTAAATAGTATTTGCCAGTGTATAAATGAGGTATGTTTTATACACAGGTGTGTCATACATGGCAAATACAGTATCATGCACATACACAGACAGTCCAAATTGACACTCAGGAGCCCTGGGGATTGGTCTATGAACATTTACATGATATAACACCAGTGGGGAGGTCTTCTACTTATCTTAGTACACCAGAGAAGATGTTGGATGGGCGCCCAAGTGGAAGAAGGGGAGCTAGTGGCAAACTTTTGGTATATGTCTCTGGGTGTGGAACTAGCAGTCCTATAATAAAGAATCATTGATGTGGTGCTGGTCGTCCATGCCAAACAAATAGAATGTCAATCTCAAGTTTTATAAAAGTCATCCAGTGGTGTCTGCACTTGAACTCAGGTCCTGGTAAAGCTGCATTGGATTTGAAACTAGCACTGGAACTCAGATTCCTTGTTGCTGGAAGAACAGCTTGAAACTGGATGGCACTGTTGGTCTACTTTCTGTGGCATAACAGCTCCTCTGATGCAGATGGTTAGAGGATGGCATAGCAGCTTTCCAGCCAGTGATGGATCACCTATTAAACACTAGTCTTTAATGAGCATCAGTCAACACTGTGATAAATGCTCACCATTTTTACTTTTCAGGTCAAAAGTAAACTATTGTTGGAAAGAAAGGGCAACAGAAAACAGAAGATTCCTTGTTAACTTAGGACTCTTTAAGTGTTCAGTTGTCTGGTGTTGGTGGATTTCTAGTGGACTGCATCTGTGAAACACAATTTTTGCCTTTATGTAACCTTGAAGATGGAGCCCATTGAGATGGATAGCAAATCAAAATTCTACACTGAAGTCTTAACCTTTTTTTTTAAAAGTAAAACTCATGTTGAAGAGGAACTTAAACATGGAAAGAAAGAATCCATCTACGTTATGTTGAAATACTGTCTATCATTTTTTCCTATTTGCTTCCACAGTCCCCCCTCTACTGTGCTGTTTTGGCACCATTTTGTTTTTCTGGGACTTAGGCCATTTCCACACAGGGGTAAACCCCGCGGTGCAACGACCGGACACGGAGGTCGTCCTCACCGCGGGGTGTGCTAACGCGGTTGGAAAAGGTGAGGTTCTACACCTCAAACCGCTGTAGCGCAGCCGCAAGGGTGGCGCTGCGAGTTTTATAAAAACCACCTTCCCAAGTGGTTTTTATGAAACTTGCCTGCGCTGCTCCGTGGCAGCTCCCGGTGAAGAACTGCAGAGATGCGGTAGTGCATCTCTGCAGATCTACCCGGGGCAGGCTTCCGGCTGGCGCGCTGCCCTGATTGGCGGAGCGCCACCGGAAGCCGCTGGCTGCCATTTTGGGCGCCGCCGAATGCCGACGAAATTCGGTGGCGTGTAGAGCGGTGAAACCGCGCTCCCCGCAGGGATGGAGCAACAAGCTACCAGGTAATCTCCGCCCCTGCATGCGCCGCCCCGTTTCGGTCCCCCCCATGAGGAAAGGACCTTAGTTGTCTTGAGAATAATCATGCAAGCAATCCTACGCAAATGATGAGCACATCACAGGGCTAAGTAGCCAATCAGATCCAGCGACCTGACAATGTTGCTGAGGAATAATGAAGCCAATTTGAGAACGAAGGCAATGTTTCCTATCTCAGTCTCAGACTTTTTGTTCTCCCTCTGGAAAAATCTGCTTTCCTGAAATTTTCTGTGACTAACCAACCAACTGAAGTAACTAGCTCAAAACAAAAACACACATAATAAAATCTTGCTTTGTAATTCAGCACCTGAAGGGGCATCATGCAACTGCCAACTGAAATTTTGCAGAAATTCTAAACAAATCTGATTTGAGAGAATGGAATAAATAAGTTCTCAGATTCTTTTGTATGCACCTTCCTTTCTATGGTGGAATAACGGGCTTTTAATGGGAACCAGCTGTGGCATAAATGCTTTTAAAAACCCACAGTAGGACTATTGAAAATAACAACACATGATGAACCCTAGAGGAGGCAAGAGATGGAATTTGATTTCCTAGTGAGCTTTTATTTTGCCAGGTAAAGTTGGAAACAGATAGCCAGCACCCATCAACACCCTGATCTAGGGGCTTTTGGATGAACCTCTTTAGAGAGGTTGTTGCTGTAGAATTATTTTGGATTAAATGTGGATGTTAGTGTGGGTAGAAACTAAATTGCATGGATCTGAGGGTATGGGAGGATAGGCAAGGGGGAGTCGTTTTGAAAAATTTGGGTACACCTACTCAAATTGCTGGCTAGCCAGCATGGCATCTATAGCACAAAATTAAGTGATTTTTCCAAGCTCCACTTGTCAGGGAAAGCTATGATATAGAGAGGAATGTTTCCTTACCTAAGAGTATCTGGTAAGCAGCTTGAGATGCTCCTACAGCCTCTGCTAAACATGGAAGTTTGGACCTAGGTAATTTTTTTGTTGTTCATCCTCTGCTTATCATACATGACTGTGGTCTTGGAGTGCTCCATTCCCCTAGTCAAATTAAAACAGTACAGTATTGAAAGGCCAAAATCCAGTTGTTTGTCCCAGGTAGAGTGGTACGTGCTTCTGTGTGCATGGGCAGTCAAGTAATGGTTGGCTCATGGTGACTCTTTAATTTCATAGGGTTTTCTTAGGCAAGGAATACTCAAAGGTGGTTTTGCCAGTATATTCCTCTGAAATATAGCCTAAAGCACCTGATATTCTTTGGTGGTCTACCATCCAAGTGTTAACCAGAGGTGACCTTGCTTAGCTTTGAAAATCAGATGGGATCTGGTGCTTTTAGGCTATATTTGCTTTGGTGTGAACTAACCCTTAAGCTATTGATTTCAGTGGGTTTATTCTGCCTGGGACTAGCCATTGGATTTAGACTGAAGTGTAAGAGAAGAGAAACATGAGTATCACTCACTAATTCTGTCTAGTTAATGAAAACAGGTGTCAAATTGGTGTCAGATTGTGACAAAGATGGTTTTCTTTTTTAAAAAAAAAATAAAATAAAATTTGGGCATAGATAATTCTGGAACTCACTGCTACAGGATGCAGTTATGGCTGCCAACCTAGATGGGTTTAGAAGCTGTTTTCATAACTTTATGGAAGATGAGGTTGCTGATGTCTACTAGTCAAGAGATAGCTATATGTCACCTTTAGCATCAGAGGTGTGCCTCTGTGTGTCAGTTGCCAGCAAGCCACAAGATGGAGGGTACAGTCGCACTTATGTCCTGGGACATTTGGTTGACCAGTGTGTGAACAAAATGTTGGACTAGAGAGAGAGACCTTTGGTCTGATCCAAACTGTTTTTTTGTTTTTTTTTACATTTTCCTGAAGTTCAGCAGATTATAAACTGGATACAGACTTTGTCACACTAAGACAAATCTTTGTTAAGCACTTATTTTAATGATTCTACTCAAAACATGACTGGCTAGCTCCTCTTTCCCCTTTCCATCTCCTTCTTTATAGAGAGACAGGAGAAAAAAGGAGGGACAGAGAGAGAGGGGGGAGGGAGGGAGCATGGGAACTGGTAACGTATCATGCATCAGGGCCGGAATCCCCCTAGTAACATGAACATGCATAAGTCTGACTTCTGCATGTGTATTTCTCTTTCAAGACAGAGTGGAAGATGCCATAAGAGGGGACATGATAGCCATGTTTAAATATTTGAAGGGATGCCATGTAGAGGAAGGAGGGGGCTTGTTTTCTGCTTCTCCAGAGACCAGGACAAGGAGCAATAGATTCAAGCTGCAGGAAAGGAAATTCCACCTTAACCTCAGGAAGAACTTCCTGACAGTCAGGGCTGTCCGGCAGTGGAATATGCTGCCTCGGAGTGTAGTAGAGTCTCCTTCCTTGGAGGTTTTTAAGCAGAGGCTAGATGGCCATCTGTTGGGAATGCTTTGAGGGTGTTCCTGCATAGCAGGGGGTTGGACTGGATGGCCCGTGTGGTCTCTTCCAACTCTACATTTCTATGATTCTATGATTCTATGATACTGGTGAATAAACAGAATAAGTAGATGAAGTAGCTGTTAGGGGAAAGGACAGAAGTGTTACCCCAAAATGTGGATGACTCAAAGGCCCACCCATGATGCCGGCACCTCTGTGAAAAGATGGGGAATTATTAGGTCAAATAGGAGGTCTATCTCTTGTGTCTTATTAGGGGAATTAGTCACACTCATGAGATCCAAGCAATCATGCAGTCACACAAGGCTAACTGAAGGAAAAGGGAGAAAAGTTTTGGATAGTGAGATTTCAGAGTGTAGTGGGTGATATTTAATGATCTAGAAGAGCAGCAGAGAAGCAGCAATGTGGCTTAGACTCAGGTTTAAGGACAGTACACAATTAGGAATCAGAATAGCAGAGTGGCAACCAACAATTGGTGTACTGTGAGTTGACTGGCCAAAAATAGGAATTTATATAACCAATTTTTGCCTGAATGACAAGGGTAGGAATGGCTCTCCAGCTGAGTAAACAATGGAATTTGCAGAGTGGACAATGAGGTTCATAACAGGCTAATGATCATAGGTGACAAAGGGCTAATGGTTGCCCTGATAGCTTGGTGCTTGTCAGACAGGTTTTGGGACAAAAGAAGGGTTTGCTTGGTCAGAGGAAAAGGAGTTAAGACAATCAACAGTTTGGTGGGAATTTCCCAGTCACTGTTGTCCAAAAGGTAGAGTTGTTAGCTCTGCACGCCTATTGTCTTTGGAGTTTCGTGGTGATTTCCTGACTAGGACCTGGCTATACCTAGAAGTGTTTTCTGACCTAATTCGCATCACACATGTTTGGCCAGTCTTTTCCTCTTGTCCAGCTTGGCCATACAGCCATAGCAAGGCATGTTTTATATCAATGCCAATTAATATATTTTGCCAATTAAATCATATTTCACTAATAAAACCATATCAGAGTGTGGGGGTATATGACCTAGAAATAGGAGGATTCCCTCCATCTGTGAGTGCCCTTCTATTCCCCATCAGAACTGAGACAAGTTAATTCTTTATCACACAACTTGGCTCGCTGTTCCCTCTCCTCCAAACTGGTGACCATCAGTTTTCTAAATCAGCAAACTGTTGGAGATGTAAGGAACTGCTAATAGTTCCTTAATATATATATTTTGGAATTGTCTCATCCTAGCTACATTTTGGGAGGAAGTAATCACAGAAGTCAATTTGGTTTTGGAAAGTGGAGAAAGAGCAGAAGTGGCCAGAAGTTGATCTTGTTTTTGATAAAGGGTTTTCATAGCTTAAATATCACCTGTAACTCCTGACTAGAGTAGACATGCTGAATCAGTTGGATTCCCCAATGTGTTAACTCACTGTTGAGCAATTGGCTTTATTTTGATTGAAACTAACCAACAGGATTCTGGCTGTTGATTTAATGGAGAAATGGAACTCAGAAGCTTATTGAAAAAGAGAATGGGTGCTTCACTCCCACTGTGATCCACAAAAAGTAATTTAGGGAGACCATAAACATAGCCTTCTGGACTACCTGTGGTCCCACGGCCACACTTGGCACACTGTAAACCAAAGGCATGCATCTCACACATATGCAAGAATAAAAGTCTGTATTTCTTGTACTTCTACTCTTGGGAGTTGAGAAATCTGCTTCTGCATGGAGGCAAATTGAAAAGGAACAGCAAGGTTTTAATCCCCACTGAAGAGGCAGGGTGAGCATTACAGAAATTAAGTACTTTACTTCTGAAGTTAATGTGGGATTAAGCTTTTGTGCATTGGAAAAGGTGAGAGTCAAAGCGTTCATTTCAAGGGGATTTGGTATTCCACTTCAGGACCAGATTTAACAACCTCAAGACAGTTCTCCTCAGTTCCTAACATGTCAAAAATGAAACTGGATTGGAGGCATTCAGAAAATTACCTCTCTAAAATGCCCAATTCTTTCCCCCAGCAGATGGGACACAGAAACTCTGGCAGCTCTGATGGGAACTGCAGTGTGGAACAGACAAGCAGATCTACTGAGACCACATGTTGTAGTTGAATGTAGCCACTTCAAGGGAAGGCTGTACTGAGCTACATGCTTGACTCTGCAGGGTTCCCTTGAGAGATGCTCAGAGACAAGAAAAATCTCAGAGACCCAGAGCAAGTATCATTTGGCATATTTGGCTTGAATATCCTTCATCGAGTAATCATCCTTGGAATGAAGTCTTGAATCAAACCATCACTGTCACTGGGGAATGCTGATGTCTAAAGCTGTTTCAAGCTTCCCTCAGCCTGGTGGTTCCCCTGAGAATGGGGTGGTGAATCTGCTCTGAGTTTTAGTCCAAATTTTATGGGAGCTGCCCAAGGTGCTGACACACACAAAAAGTGAGAACTGATAAAAACCTTGCATTTGTAGAGAGCAAATGTGGAAAAATGATTACTTTGGGGACTACAACTCCCAGAATCTCCACTATCCATGCTGGTTGGGGAATTCTAAGAGCTGTTCAGAAAAGGAACCTTCCCAAACTCTGGTAGTGAATCATTAAGCTCTGTAAAGTGTGTGTCTCTCTCTCTCTCTGTGTCAAAAAGACAGATTTTAAGAGTCCCGCAATGTGGGTCCCTTTTTAATGTGAATTCAACCTTCTCAGCACTATTCTATGACTTGGATCCTTGAAGGTCAGACTCATCTGGGATACTGCATCCAGTTCTGGGCACCTCAGGTCAAGAAGGATATTGACAAGCTGGAGCTTGTCCAGAGGAGGGTAACCAAAATAGTGAAAGGTCTGGAGGCCATGCCCTATGAGGAGTGGCTTAGGGAGCTGGGTATGTTTAGTCTCTAGCTAAGAAGGGAAGGTTAAGAGGGGACATGATAGCCATGTTTAAATATCTGAAGGGATGCCATATACAGGAGGGAGAGGGCTTGTTTTCCGCTGCTCCAGAGGCTAGGACAAGGAGCAATGGATTCAAGCTGCAGGAAAGGAGATTCCACCTGAATCTCAAGAAGAACTTTTTGATGGTCAGAGCTGTCCAGCAGTGGAATATGCTGCCTCGATAGAGTGGGGTAGAGTCTCCTTCTTTGGAGGTATTTAAGCAGAGGCTAAATGGCCATCTCTCAAGAGTGCTTTGATGTGGGTTTCTGCATGGCAGGGGGTTGGACTGGATGGCCCCTGTGGTCTCTTCCAACTCTGTGATTCTATGATTCTAAGGAGTGTGTCTCCCTATATACACCCACCTGAGAATTAAGTTCTGTTCAAGGCCCCCTTCTTTGTGTTCCACCAGTGGGGGAACAGTGGGGAATACACTGTGGAGGAACATGAGAATTGGCTTTCTCTGCCTTAGGATCAATTTTGAAATATTGAAACAGTGAAAAATATTCCCCTTAGAAGGCTGGTTGACAGCAAAACTAGCATCATTTTGGTACTGAGTATGCTTTTGTAGGATCATAGAGCTGGAAGGGGCCTCATAGGCCCTCAAGTCTACCCTGCATTCAATGTAGAATCTCCAGCTAAAGTGTCCTCAGCAGGTAGCTGTCTGGCCTCTTTTTGAAGTCATCCAGAGAAAGGAGACCTCACCATCTCTCTAGGCAATTGGTTCCCTTGACTAACTGCTATTACCAAGAAGAAGTTCCTTCTAGCATTCATTCAAAATCTATCCTCTTGCAACATAAAACCATTAGAACTGGTCCTACCATCTCAGATAGCAGAGAACAAATGTATGCCCTCCTTTCTGTGACAGTTCTTGGAATATTTAAAGAGTGCAATCATGACACCTCTCAGCCTCCTCTTCATGAGGCTGAACATGCCCAGCTTCCTCAATTTTTCCTCATGTTTTGTTCTCTGTACCTCTTATCATCTTTGCTGCACTTTTCTGAAGCAGCTCTAATTTGTCTATTTCCTTCTTAAATGTAAGGTGCCCAGAACTGAAGACAGATGGGGCTTGACAAATACAGAATACAGTGGGATTATTACTTCCCTTGACTTGGAAACTTTGGTTCTGTTAATGTGGATTAAAATATCATTTGCCTTCTTTGCTGCAGCGTTACACTTCTGGGCATGTTCAAATTGTGATCAACAATAACCCTAAAGTCCTTTTCACCTGTACTGGTGCTAAGCCAATTATCCTCCATCCTATGCCTGGGCATTTGGTTTTTGCAGTTCCTGCTGACACCACTGTGATCAGTGGTGTATCTAGCCTAGACAGCACCTAAGGCAAGCATGGAAGTTGCTCCCCTACCTTCTCACCCCTACTTCCACCCCCACCCCTACAATGCATAGCTTTTTTGTGCCTACTCAGCTTTGGTTCCTGGGGCACATATCCTACTTGCCCCACTCTAGATATGCCTCTGACTGTAATTATGAACAATAGCTGTTTCTAATGCAAATGTAAGGTTATACCTGGGACTCAATTACGCTACTTAAGCAGATTGAAAATTTCTGACACAGTGTGTGAAGTTCTCTCCGCAGTGAATGCAAAAGCCATGATGCCAAACCATTTTATGTTGGAAGCTACAACAATTGGTAAGAGAAGAACAGCTTTTTTCTTTCTGTGGCTTTTACGCCTGAACAGCTCTGGAACAACACTCTTCTGCAAGCCAGGTTCTTAATGATCTGTCCTTGGTGATGAAACCCTCAGTTCAGAGGTTAATAGTTTTGAGTTTGAATGCTCAGGCATTGGGGGAAGCAACACTTTTTTCACGCGCACAGCAAAATAACTTATTAATGCCGATTTCCGTAAGGGGTGGGGGGTTGAAATGGAGATATTGCTCTGTTTTTCTACCCCTGTGCTGTAATATTTGTCTTAGTTTTTGCAACAGTGCCAGCTTCCTCATGGCTGCATAACATAGTTTCTGTTCCTCTCAATTGCTTTTTTTTTTTAACCAAAAGAGCCATTTGCTTTTCTGCTCACATTTTACCATTAACCCCTCCCTGTGCCTCATCAAATGAGGGACTGGGAGAAAAGTAGAACCAGTTATCTGCAACCTTCCTAGGTGATGGCACTGTATAACCATGGAACTCAAAGAGTGATATGACTGAGACAACAATGTAAACATATGCAGGTATGCAAATTCCAGGGCTCTGCACTGCACTGATCATGCTTTGGTGTCATCTCTTTCCTTCTTCCTCAGTGATAAATCATCTCCCCTTGCTTTTGAACAGCACAGACCTCTGAACATCTATGTCTCCCTCACAAACCCTTGGGGAAAATAGCTCAGTCATTGGCAGCAGTAAATCAGAGAGCAAAAGCTTTGTGTTTAACATGGACCAGAGGAAAATTACAGCTGACCTACCTGAGCAAGAGACAGCAAAATAGGGACTGTGAGTGAAAGTCTGTTTGTTTCTTTTTTTCTTTTGCCTCACTTGGTCAGGCAACCATAGGGCTGTCCGGTTTACAATAACAAAGAAAAAAAAAGGAATGTGAGAACTGGAAGCCTGTTGGTGTCTTAACAGAAGTAGTTGGACATTTTTGCTTGGGCAGAAACTCCATATTCAGTTTAAGGTTGTGGAAGTGGAGTTGTGGGTATGGTGTGATGGTGCATGCATACTTATTATACATCAGTGCACACTGTTCCACATTGATGTGCATTATCCATATTTGTGGATTGATGTACATTGAGCACTGGTAGCACATTTGGTTATGCAACTTCAGTACTCACGAATGAGATAACATTGCACCACTGCCAGGTAATTCTGTTAGGGGGTCTCTTTCACACTACACAAGTACAGCACAATATTCCACGTTAGCTGCCACAGCAACATTCTAGGGAATTCTAGGATTTGCACTTTAGGAAGGGGTATTTTGAATTCTCAGGCAGGGAGATCTAGTGCCTCACTTAATTACAGATCCCAAGATTCCATTGGATGTTGTCATGAGAGTTAAACTCAGATATAGTTTCTACAATTGTGTAACATAAAAGGACTCCTACATTCAGTTGCACATTCAGTTGAACATTCACCTATGCATCCAGTTGTGTATCTGGTTGCACATTTGTGAAACATTACCATTCAACACATAAGTCACATAGAAAAATCAATGCATAATTCCACATGCAGGAATAGATGCCACATAACTCTGAAGTAGGATCTCAGCCAATTATTCAAATGCATTCTTGGATAAATTGCTTTAAGTTCAAAACAGAAGGAGCAGTAATAGCAGCTGCACAGGGGACATGGAAAATGTCATTGACCTGATGTTAGGAAGACCACAATGAACAAAAACAGAGATAGCCATACTGGATTTAAGGTGGGACAAAGCCAAAATCCATCTTATTACAACACTTTATTAGGCCAACTCTAAAATGATGAGGAGATCTGGAGATCCTAAAGGTTTACCATGTATTTTTCTGCTGTTATGTTTGGACTAATAAAGATATTACACTGATAGTGATTTCTGGAATGACATTGACATTTCAGGAAACATTGCAAGAAACATTTGACATGTTGACTCATGGACAGGCACTGAATTGAGATCAGGGAGTGCCCCAAATGCCATGAATAACACAGATTAGTTCTGCTTTCCAATTGAAGAGGAAAATACCATTGGGGTTACGTCATTCCCAGATGTGTAGCTATGGGGGCGAGGGGGGGCAAAAAAAGGACATTGCCTCCCTACAATAAGAATTCTTTCCCCTTAATGAAATTATTCTGGAGCCCCCAGGTTTTTAGCATAGCAGAGAGTGAAACACTGAAAACAGTTTGCATCTAGAACTCTTCTATTTGCTGCTTTTGTGTTAACTTGGTCACTTGGACTGGCCCTTTTCTTTGGAGGCTTCAGCACTTAGCATTAAATGCTCAACTGAAGTTTTACATTACTGCAAAGCTAGAAATTTGGGGACTGAAGGAAAATTTCATTGGGGGAAGAGTCCTTATTTGGGGTTCAATCCCCTTCCCCCGTGTAACTACACCCCTGGTTATTCCAGCGGGCGCAAGGGCCTCTCATTTGGGGTGTGTGTGTGGATCATCTTGGCTATAATCTGAGCTCGAAAGGCACTAGGCAGGATGCAGATCCTATTTTGGAAAGAAGGCTCAGCACCTTGGATAACACCCCCCCTACACATGAACGGCCCCTCCCTAAACTACAAACCCCAGGATTCCATAGGATGTTGAAAGTGGAATAATCGCGCTATAAGAGTGTAGTGTGGAAATGGCCTCCATCATATCTTGAGCTATTTTTGTTTGTTTGAAACATCCTTTTTCCTCTTACCATGGTGTGATGGGAGATCAAAGCAAAGAGGCCTCACATAATACGACTCTCCATCTTTGGAAGTATTTAAACAGATGTTGGCGGGACATTTTCCAGTTATGTTTTAGCTGTCTATTCCCTCATGTCAGGGATTGGACTAGATGGTCATTGTGGTCCCTTATAGCTCTAAGATCTATGATTCTACACCTCACCAGTTCTTAGTCTCCTTTTTAAAGGCCAGTCTACATGAAGTGGAGGCCTAGCCTACTACCCTGGAGAGTTGGAACTCAACAATGTTCCTATTATGGCACTATGCTAGCATAACAATGGTTGCTCATGGAATTGTGCTTTCTCAGAGGTTCTGTAAGTGTCCTCTCTACCTGCTGCTGTTGCTTAGTAACTTCTCTTTTGGAGCTTCTCTGCCATCTTGTTACTGCAGTTTAGGCCTGCCTGGCGATAGCACTAGATATCACTTGATATCAATAATTCGGCCGTATGCTACCACCGCTCTCCACGTGTTTGTGAGACCCCCGGACAAGCACGAAACTAGGCTTGACATTTAACTGCTGAAATATTCTCAAACAATACAGGCACGCCAGAAATAGCCAGATCGCAGCTTCAGGGACCTCCCCGGCAAACACCACATTATGTATGCACACTGTTTACAAAGGACTCCCTGCCCCGAGCAGGTAACTTGGCAAGCTAGAAGCTTAAAGGCCAAGCACTGAGCATTTGCATACAGTCTACCTCTTTGTCAATTCAGACTTAATCATGCTAAATTGTGACCTTTCGGAGACATTGTCTGGCACCCAAAACTCATTGTTGTCCCTGAGTAAGGCATAGTTTGCAGTCACACTTCTCCCTATAAAACCCCCAGATTCCGAGACCTTCCTCGGATCACTCCCGAGTTCCAATCACCTCGCTGCCACTTTGCTTGGCGAGCTTCCCCTCAGCTCCATGTGCTGAGATACATCGAATCCCAACATCACTCTCTATCTTCTCCCGGGCTTCAGGAACAGGTGTCGTATCACCCAAACCAACTACCCCTCTGAAAATCCCGCTATCTTACTCACACCTTTATTTTCCTTAGTTATCTGTGTGCGTGTGTTGCTTACATTGTATGCCTGTATTTAATAAAGAACATTCATTATTTTCAAACCAGTCTGCTTCTTGACTTGGCCTGACCCCGTAAACACTGGGTTACAAGATCCTGCTAAGTTACCCTGCCTCTCGTAATGCTAAAGCAGTGCTCTAAGCTAATTTTCCCCACCTATAGTTGAGCACATTTAGGTGTCCCTCCCGGGACCCCCAGTAAACAGGGTAATAACCTTCACCGGTGGAACTATCAGTTCTTTATTGTTTACACAGCTGTTACTCCTTGAAGAAGATGGTTGCATCTTGGTTTGGTGTATTCACTTTGAGTATTCCAACTTGCACCCAGTTGTTTCACAAGGACACACAGCCCCCTTTCTTACTTTTCATTTGGTGGTTGGACAGGTCATATACTGTTCATAGACTCATAGATTCTTAGAATCTTTAGAGTTGGAAGGGGCCCTATAGGCCATCAGGTCCAACCGCCTGCTCATTGCAGGATCTCTAGCATCTCAAACAGGGAGCTGTCCAGCTTCTTCTAAGACCTTGAAACCATACCATGTGGGGAGTGGCTTAGGGAGCTGGAGATGTTCAACCTGGATAAGAGAAGGTTAAGAAGTGCCATGATAAGTGTGTTTAACTATTTGAAGGCATGTCATATGAAAGATGGAGCAAGCTTGTTTTCTGCTGCTCCAGAGACTAGGACACAGAGCAATGACCTTGAAGTTCAGGAAAAAAGAATCCATCCAAACATTCATAGAACCATAGAGTTGGAACAGACCCCAGGGGTCATCCAGTCCAACCCCCTGCTATGCAGGAACACACATCAAAGTGTTCCCAACAGATGATCATCCAGCCTCTGCTTAAAAACCTCCAAAGAAGGAGACTCTACTACACTCCGAGGCAGCATATTCCACTGCTGGACAGCTCTGATTGTCAGGATGTTTCTCCTGAGGTTCAGGTAGAATCTCCTTTCTTGCAGCTTGAATCCATTGCTCCTTGTCCTAGTCTCTGGAACAGCAGAAAACAAGTCTGCTCCCTCCTTGACATGACATCCCTTCAAACATTTAAACATGGCTATCGTGTCCCCTCTTAATCTTCTCTTCTGCAGACTAAACATACCTAGCTCCCTAGGCCGTTCCTCATAGGGCATGGCTTCCAGAACCTTCACCATTTTGGTCACCCTCCTCTGGACATGTTCCAGATTTTGATGTCCTTCTTGAATTGAGGTGCCCAGAACTGGACACAGTATTCCAAATGAGGCTTAACCAATGCAGGAAGAACTTCTTGACAGTAAGAGCAGTTTGAATCTCCTTTTTGGAGGTTTTTAAACAGAAGCTGGATGGCCATCTGTCAGGAATGCTTTGATTCTGTACACCTGCATGGCAGGGGACTGGACCTTGGGGTCTCCTCCAGTTCTATGAGTCTTAAAGACATCCAGAGAAGGAAACCTCACCTCTGTAGCCAATTGGTTCCATTGCTGAACAGCTCTCAAAAAGTTCCTTCTTATATTTGATTGAAATCTAACCTGTTGTAACTTAAAACCATTTGACCTAGTCCTTCCTTCTGAGGCAGCAGGGAACAAGCCTGTGCCCTCCTCTTTGTGGCAGCCCTTGAGGTATCTATAGCAGTGGTCACAAAGTTTTTGAACCTCATGGACCACTAAACTCACAATTTTGAATCCTACAAACCATTAACGTGATTTTTTAAAAAAAGGCACAAACATCTATAAAATAATGATAATAAATATTATTAATTATTAATATGAAATACACTTTAATTATAAGAAAATAATTATTTACAAGCAACTTAAATCCGCAAGTAGATAGTATAGAGATAAATCAAAATACCAATTGATTCATATTCTGATATTTACAGACACCTTAGTTCATCAGGCAGGTACTATAAAGATAAATCAAAATATCACTCTGTTCATTAGCCACTGTGTCAGTTCATTCAAAATATCTATCTTAATAATATATGTAGTGTTTCTGCAGTGTGGGTGTTACAGAATTCATACACTGACTTTTGGTTTCCCAATCTATACAGTAATTGAGTCAATAGATTCACCAAGTAAATTCATTAAGCAGCTTCAATAAACAAGTTCATTGTCTTTCACTGTCCCTTCCAGATCTCTCTCCACTCTCCCCTCTTCTCCCTCTCTTGTCTCTTTCTCCTTTACTGTCATTTTGTCACAGTTCCTCGCACTTCTTCTCACTGAGTTGTTCTTTTTTCTTTGTGTTGCAGGTGGTTTTGGAGGGTAAACAGATATAGCTGTCAAATGTCTAACAGTAGAGTCTAAGTTAGAGCAGTAACAGTTGCAGTGAAAGAGCTCACACACAATACTTTCCGACAAACCTAGGCAAAGACGACAGGAGAGTCACACTCAAGTTGGAAAGGAGAGGGGGTGCGGAGGATAAATCAACAAATCACAGCATATCAAGCAGTCAGACCTACATAGATTGGGAAAGTCTTTCACGTTGTCAGTTTTCAGACATGTGGGGTCTCCAAAATTCAGAAAAAAAGGGGGAAAAAAATCAGTTTTGCAAAATGAATCTCACTGAAAATTTAAACTAAGTACTTGTGGGCTGTTAGTTCATTTTGAGTTTAGAGCAGAAGGAAAAAAGAAGCAAAGGATTGTCTTCAGCTGTGTCTTAGCAAACGAAGAGAGACAGGCCAGGAATTAGGCACAGAAACAAACAAGCAAACAAACGAACTCCAGTCTGGCAGGGAAAGCAGCAAGGTTGAGTTTTGTTTATCTGTTGTATGATAGTTGTTAAACGCCTGGTGCTGGGCTGCTTCTTCTTCTTAGAGCAACAAACAGACTGTTCCAAAGAAGTGTGAGGGAAGGGGAGGAAATCCTCCTGGACTCACGGAGGTCCTCTGTAGAAAGTTAATTCAAAGTCCAAACTAGAAATGCGGTGGCTGGGTGTATGGAGAGAGAGGCAATCATTCCTGTCTCCTCCAAACTGCTGCAGGTGGGATGAAAAAATGGCATCGACAGCCTCTTGGGAGACCCTTCGGCTACCTCCTCCTGGTTCACTGTACAGGTCCTGTCTTGGCTCCTGGTCGCAAAACTACCTCCGGCAAGACTCCTTTAGTTCTAGAGTACTTGGCAAGCTGGTATAGGGGTCCCTCCAGTATCAGCAACCTGTGGCAGCAGCAGTCTTTGGTGGACCACACCAAGGATTGTTTCTCCAGCTCTCATATCTGTATCAAATAATGTCCAAATTTCTCCATGGACCACCAAAATTTTCTTGTGGACCATCAGTGGTCCTTGGACCACTGGTTGGTGACTGCTGATCTATAGTGTACAATCGTGTCACCCCTTGGTCTTCTCTTCACTTGGCTGAACATACCCAGCTCCTTCAAACTCTCCTCATATGTTTTGTTCTTGGTACCTCTTTACATGCTCTCTGCCCTTCTCCAAACCCACTTCAACTTGTCTCTATCCTATGCTGCCTCGGAGTGTAGTGGAGTCTCCTTCCTTGGAGGTTTTTAAGCAGAGGCTAGATGGCCATCTGTAGGGAGTGCTTTGAGTGTGTTCCTGCATGGCAGGGGGTTGGACTGGATGGCCCCTGGGGTCTCTTCCCACTCAACATTTCTATGATTCTATGATTCTTACAATGAGGTGCCTAGAACAGAAGACAGTTTTCCAGATGAGGCCTGATCAGCACAGAATATAGAAGGAGTATTACTTCCTTTGACTTGGGAACTATGCTTCTATAAATGTAAGCTCAGATAGCATTTGTCTTCTATGCTGTTATGCAAGACCTGAATTCAAGACCTTGGCTGCACCCTCAGTTGCACAGTTTGAGGATGCAGTGCAACTACTTTGGTATATGTCTACATTATGCTAAAAGGGTATAGTGTTTTGGCCATAGTCTATAAAGGTAGCCATTCCTTTTTAAAGTACATGAGGAATGAAAAGAAACAAGTCCCATTTGTGGCAACGTAAATGAAAAATGTGAATGTAAACAGGAGATGGGGATGTAAACGCAAGAGTTCTGCATGAAAAAAAAAAGGGTAAGGGCTGTTAATCTTTCCAGTGATACTGATGGATTAAAACTCACAACCAAGAAGAACTTTTGGATTAAGAACATGCTCCTTTATTTAAGATAAGCATTCTGATCCCTTAATAAAATTGTGGTAGCAACTTCGAAAGGCAGGTAGGTTGCTTCATTCATTGATTGCACAGAGAGTTGGCTCCATTTGGCAAAATGGTGTCACTGGGAAAGGACCGGCATGTGCAGATCAGGGCTCCTGCAGCCCAGAGGGCCTCCAAATAAATTGCTATGCTTTTTATTTTAAGTGGAAGTCAAGTTGGTTGCACAGGCTATTTGAAGGATTATATTTCCCTTTATGGGGACAGCCAGTGTGGTGTAGTGGTCTGAAACTGGATGACAACTCTGGAGATCAGAGTCTGAATCCCTGCTTGGCCATGGAAAGCCACTGGGTGAGCATGGGCAAGTCACCTTCTCTCAGTCTCAGAGGAAGGCAAAGGCAATCCCCCTTTGAACAAATCTTGCCACAAAAACCCCAGGAAAACCTACCTTGGGGTTGCCATAAGTTGGAAATGACTTCAAGGCACGCAACAGTTGATCAAAACTAACAAAATGAATTTCAGGAGGGAGAAGTGTAAGGTACTACACCTGGGCAGAAAAAAATGAAATGTACAGATATAAGATGGGTGACACCTGGCTTGACCACAATACATGTGAAAAAGATCTAGGAGTCTTAGTAGACCACAAGGTGAACATGAGCCAGTGGTGTGATGTGGCAGCTAAGAAAGCCAATGTGATTCTGGGTTGCATCAACAGGAGTATAGTGTCTAGGTCAAAGGAACTAATAGCAGCAGTCTATTCTGCTTTGGTCATTCACCACCTGGAATACTGTGTCCAGTTCTGGGCACCACAGTTCAGGAAGGATATTGACAAGCTGGAACGCATCCAGTGGAGGGCAACTAAAATGGTAGAAGGCCTGGAAACCATGTCCTATAAGAAGCAGCTTAGGGAGCTGGGTATGTTTAGCCTGAAGAAGAGAAGGATAAAAGACAACACGATAGCTATATTTAAAAATTTGAAGGGATGTCATATGGAGGATAGAGCAACCCTGTTTTCTGCTGCTCCAAAGACTAAGGCATGGAGCAGGGGCTTCAAATTTCAGGAAAAGCAATTCCATCTAAACATGAGGAAGAACTTCCTGACAATAAGAGCAGTTTGACAGTGGAATATGCTGCCTCAGTGTATGATGGAGTCTCCTTCTTTGGAGGTTTTTAAACAGAGGCTGGATAGCCATCTCTTGGAAATGCTTTGATGGTGTATTTTACATGGCAGGGGATTGGACTTAACAACACAGAGCAACCTCCCTTTATGAGCTCTAAGATCTTCAGGAGCAGCTTTGCTCTGTGCTGCACCATCTTTTCAGACTTGTTGGGTGGGAACCAAGCAGAGGGGCTTTTCAGTGGCTGCTCCCAGACTTTGGAACTTGGACTTCCCCCTCATATATATACTATATATTAAATATTATGCACATGTCTACAAGGAGGCTAATAGAAAACTTGTTATACATGTTAGTATATGCAAAGCCGCCTCTTCTCCCTGCTTTTTAAAATTTATATCTCTTCCATCACCATCCATCTCTTTCAAACATAAGAGAACATTTTCTGCAGGGATACCTGCAGGCATTTTCTGCAGATCTCCTTCCTGTCCAGCCGCACATCCCACTGAGACAGAGCATGTACCCTCCAGCTGCCCTGATTTGGCTGGGACAGTGCCAATTAATCCTCTATCATCCCACTTGTTCATCTGCGTTTAAAGTATCCTAGTTTCCCTCTCTTCCTCTCACTTTCTGCCTTTGTCCTCAGTTACTGCAAACTGAGCTCAAAGCGTGAAAATTGTTTGTACTCTATTAATTCAGCAGAGAGGAGGAAAGGGGGAGGAATCACACGCTCCCCAATAGGGTCAGGGAAAAGCACACTGATGCCGCTTCTCCTGGTTTTTTACTTCTTCCTCATTAAAAATGTTTCCCATCTTGATCACACTCTGGCGTTGCTCAGCCTCCTGGTTCCCAGCTTTTACTTGTGAAAGCTAGAGAATGTGAAAGCAATTCTACACTGTAAGGACACCACCTCTCTGGAAGAGGGGAAAAAACTACTAGCAGAAGACAGTATGGTGTGGCCCCTGCAGAGGTTATCTTGCCTAGGCTGTTCCTAAACCCTATCAGTACCACAACAGATCAAGTGCTGCAGTAAACTCTACGTGTGAAAGTAGGGAGTGGTTGGCCCGCTAAAATCACTTGCTTCCCAGTATTAAGAAGCTTTTGGGTTCTGGTGTCTGCATTTTCTTGACGATGCTCTGGAGAATGCCCATGTGAATCAGCTCTTTTTCCAGTGCTGGAGACGGCTTTGCTCTGTGCCCGCAGGGATATTACTCATTCAGCCACAGGACGTGCGTTCATCTCTGGAACAACCTTGGACTGCCACCAGAGACATAAAATGGTATGCCAATGAGCTTTGTCTCCTAGAAACAGCTGAAGATGGTCCCAGTCATCACCATAAAGCTTGATGCAATGAGGCTGACAGATAAATATATCTCCCAGGCAGGCTGTGTGTCTGTTTGTTTGTTTGCTTCAATCAAGAAGACTTGCATTGATGCTTGCTACGGCACTGTGCAACCTGTACTTTTGAGCGAGAGTAGTGGGAAGGTGATTGAATCTGATGAAGCAAAGCCTGTTCTTACTTGATGGCACACTGTTCCAAATTACAGACTTACGGCAAGGCAGCTCCACAATTGCACAAAAGGAAGTGTTTGCGCTGGAAGCTTCTGAAATAAATTGTCTATTAGAAATTAATGTTTACATCTGGTGAGTAATTGGCAGTCTGACAGCTCACAATTTGCTAATTGGGAAGACCAAAAGGGAAATGAGGAGAGAGAAGGTAATTGTTCTACAGTAGGGGATGGTGAACATTTTGCTCTCTGGATGTTTTGTCCAACAGATCCCATCATCTTCATCCAGTATAGGCAATGGGAAGAGCCGGGGAATTTGTAGTACAAAGCACTGGGAGGGCCAAAGAACAGACTGGAGACAACCCAAACTACAGGATGCTTTCTGGACAGCGATGTGTGAATGCTGTCCCACAGTTTCCATGGTTACATCCCCCTTCTGCAGTTTTAGCATTGCAACGTTAAGGTTGAATCTCTGTTGTCCACTGCAGGTGTATTATTCTCAGTGCTGATATAATTATGAATCTTTTAAAAAAAGGAGCCATGTAACCCATGAGTAGAAACCAGGGGTTGGGGGAATTGCATGAGTTCCAGGCTTCAGTTATTTCCCCAGTCCCTCAGCTCACCAAAATATCTTCATTTCCCCCTGGAGTTCCTCTCAAAATGGTGATCGGAGGTCAGGCTGCATCACTTCCTTCCACCATTTTGAGAGGTACTCCAGCCAAAGCAAAGGTACCTCGGGGTGCTGGGGATTTTTAAGGGACTTGAGGTGAGTAGCGGTGTTTTTATGCATTTCCAGTTGTTTTTTTGGGGGGGGGGCTTTCTTTGAAGTTTTGGGTTGTGTTAGGCTTGAAATTGAGGGCTCAGCAACTTGCTATAGAATTGATGTATTAATTGGCATTGTAGACAATTGTAGCTCATCAAATGACCTTTGCCATTCACTTGTTTATTATGCTTAGTTCCTGTTTATCGTTAACATGTACCCAAAAGGAATTCTGTATTGTGTCACTGCTGCCTTTGGAAATGTTCAGGTCGGAATTTCACTGTACAAGCTGTACAATTTCACATTTCACTGTGGAAGCGGCCACTCTGCCGATGCATGATCTTTTCTTGATGCAAGCATAAAAAAATGGTATAAGGAGGGAAGTATGGATGAATAAACCATCTTTCTGCAGTCATCACCTTTGGTGATTCCTGAAGGGATCCTTTGATCAAAGTACCTGTGTGGGTGTGGTCTATCTCTCTCTCTCTCTTTTATCTACCTTACTACCTTGTGTTTGAGAGTTCATATCAGCTCTGTGTTCCACTGGGGATAACGTGGAGGTGTGATTAACTTATCTACCCTAACAGTTGAAAATCACCTGAAAATCATATCATTTAAAAATTGTGGGACTTAGAAGGACTGGTGGGGGCTTCAGAGTCTGCAACTATTTAGAGGCAGTTTCAAATTCAGCAAAACTAGGGTTTCCAGATCTAAGGCTTTGGCCCTGAGTCTCCAGTTTTCATCTCTAGGCAGGAAACAAGAGAGCAAATTTTCCAGTTTTGGTAGGTTCAGTACGAGGCAAGAGGCAATGTTATTACCGTTTACTAGCCTTACTTTGGAGGATATTAGATATCGTTTTGATATCACAATTCAGCCCCGTTCTGCCACCCTCGGCCAAGTGTTTGTGAGGCCCGCAAACAAGCACAGAACTAGGCATGGCCATTGATTGCTGAACATTCCTTTCTCCACCCAGGCAGATAAGATTCAGCCAGATCTCGCTTTAGGAGACCTCCCTAGACAAACACCTCATTAAAGATGCACGCTAATACAAAGAGCCCCCTGTCCCGAGCAGGCAACTCGACGAGCTAGACACTCAACTGTCAAGCACGCTGCATCTGCATACTGGCCATTCCATTGTCGATTTGGAGCTAATTCAATCCTGCTAAATTCTGACCTTTCGGAGACATTGTCTCGCACCCAAACCTCATTGTTCTTCCCCAAGTACAGACTAGCCTACGGTCATACTTTCCCTATAAAAATCTCTGATTCCGAGACCTTCCTTGGATTGCTCTGAACTTCCATCCCGCCTTGCTGTCGCTTTGTCCGCTGAGTTTCCCCCTCAGTCTCAGTCCAAGACTGCACACTTGCAGACCACTGCAGTGATCTACCTCGGGCTTCGGACAGGTGTAGTATCACCCAGTTCAACAATCCCTCTTAAAAATCCTTTATACCGCTACCACCTTTATTTTCTATAGTTACTTGTGTGAGTGTGTTGCATACACTGTTTGCTTATATTTAATAAAATCACAGTTATTATATCATATTTGGTGTGGCCTGACCCCGTAGACATTGGGTTTAAAGATTCCGCTGCGTTGCCCTGCTTCTCGGTTTGCTAACTTGTGCTCTGAGCTAATTTTCCCCACCAATACATGAGCACGTTTGAAGTCCTTCGCGGGACCCCCAGTAAACAGGGTAACAGCAAAGGCAGAGGGCCAATCTCCAGTTCAGCTTGTACAGCAGCACCTTGGTGCAGTTCCCAAGGATTAATTGAATTCTTGTTTCAACTTGCAGAGGCAGATGGGGTGTGTGTGCCATGTGCTCACTTGTTTAGCCATGTCTTTTCCTCCCAGTCATTGTGGTACCAGGGCTCACCCTCTGTTCTGCTCTGCATCCAGCATCTGGTTAGAAGGGGGCTAAATTTTCCTTATCCTATCTTCCAAAGTAAGTGAAACTTGTTAGAAAATACAGCATTCTCTCTTCCTCACTTCTTTAGCTGGGACAGACCTCTCAATTGTCAGTCTGTGTATGTGTTTAAAATTATGGGTTGTGGCCCCTAGACTTTACACTCTGCATTCTGTGATTGGCTTAGCTTAGAAGGCCATGCCTCTCACTCTGTCGCTGAAATCTTTGTTCTCCTTTGACTGCACTCTTGGCTACACGACACATTAAGCTAAATGCTTCTAACTGTCAACTGATCCCTACTGTTACTTCTCAAATATGCTAAACATACCTCTCTAAACTAATCAGTTGGTGAGGTTAATCTCTCTTTTTCTGTTTTTTTTCTTTTTTTCTCCTCTTTCTCCTTTGCTTTTGTATTTCTTTTCTTTCTTTTCTCTTCTTCTTTCTTTTTAGTTTCTTGTTCTTTTTTTCTGCCTATTTCTATATAGATATTGTGTTTGGATGTACATTAGCATGCTATGTATAATATGTATCGTGTCTTGTTTTGTCATGTGCCTTTTTATCTTTTAATAACATTTCAATAAAATTTATTTAAAAAAGAATAAAAAAAGACAAACTTGTCATCCTTGCACAGAGGCCATGCTAATGTCCTCTGCATTGTTCCAATTTTAGTATATGTGCTGCTGAAGTGAGCACCTGTCGTATACCTATTTAAATTCCTTTATTCGCAGGGTTGCACTTTTTTTTTGGTTGTTGAGCCATAGATATATTCAGTTATGATTGTGTAAGTGGAGTTCTGCAAGAACAACCATTTCACATGCAGCTGCACACACTTGGATGGTGTGTAACTATTTATCAGCACCTTCAGTATATCGCTTTCCCCCTGGGATTGCAGAAACAGCACCTGTGCATTGGGCCAATGAATGGACGCATGGGCAGGTATACGACTGGTTGCAGAATACTGGCGTTCAGCAGAGGGTGATGTAGCACAATCACCAGAGAACTGAGGCCATTTCTGCACTAGCTTGTTATAGCGTGATGATTCCACTTTCAACATCCTCTGGAATCCTGGGGTTTGCAGTTTTGGGAGGGGCCAGCCGGCCCCTCCCGAAACTGCAAACCCCAGGATTCCAGAGGATGTTGCAAGTGGAATCATCGCGCTACAACAGGCTAGTGGGGAAATGGCCTGAGTGTAGATTTATGCTGTGCAGATACGATATATGGTCTTGGACATCCTTTGAGATTGTCATAGTTCCTGCTGAACATATGGTAGCGGGAATGTTTCCAGTAGAGAGCTCCTGGTTTATATTTCAGTTTGCTATAGCACGAATACAGGCTGGTGTGCTTTGCCTCTGAAAGAAGTTCCATTGAGTGAAGTGGGGCTTACTCCTGGGTAAGAGATTTTATTAGGAACAGACATCATGTGGCCAGGGACACGCGCAGTCCCCAACGCCCTGACACCCATTTTCTGAAAAACAAAGGCCAAACTGCCTTTCCTAGACCTTTCAGGAACAACAGTTTGCCTTAGAATTCGGCCACAAAGGCCCTCTGCATGCTTTAACATAAAAATAATATACAAATTTCAAATCCAGAAATACTACTAGTACTAATTTTTGTCACCTGCCTCTCTCCCAGGCTCGAGGTGGGATACAGCACAGATACTGTTAAATACAAATCATGTTAAAATGCACTAAAATTTAATATGCAAATAAACCATAGTTGAAATCATAATTAAAAGTATAGTTAAAGGTAGAAGTACAATGAAAAGTACAATTAAAATACAATGAAAAGTACAATTAAAAATAGATTGGGCAGGCCGGCCAGAAGAGATAGGTCTTTAGTACTTTGAATTCGGACTTTGAATTTGGACAGCCTGTTTTGCCGTTGGATCTCTTCCCGCAGATCATTCCACAGTCTAGGGACAGCTGGTGAAAAGGTCCTCTGGGTGTCCGTTGCCACTCTAGTCCTGGCCGGTTTACGTAAATGGCCTCCAGAGGACTTGAGCGTGTGGGGTGGACTGTACAGGAGGAGATGAGCCTTCACGTAACTTGGACCAAAACCATGTAGGACTTTAAAGGTAATAACCAACACTTTGTCCTTTTGCCTGGAAACTAATTGACAAACTAATTTTTTTTCTCTAAAGTGGTTGTCCCTATGGGGCTGGGATGGCCAGTTTAGGCTTGTCCTAGGGCTTAGGATTTCCCATCCAAAACCTGAAACCTAGGGATGACTCCTGGTGATGTCATTAAGCATACACTGAGTACCACCACAGTTGCTGACAGCTTGCCATTCAAACACATACACACACACCTACTTGTGTATCACTATGGTTTTAAGGTGAAATTAACATTGTGGAGTACAAATACAAGCCTGGAACAGAGGAAAGAAAAGTCAGAAAAATATGAAAAAGGAAAAACAATGGGTGCTAAAGCAAGTATGTACTGCTGGAATCCTGTGGCATCTTTCTCATGTGTAAGTTCCCTTCTGGAAGTGGTTGGGCATTTTTGCCTGGTTCAGAATGTCTGTAGTTAATTCAAGCTTGTGGAAGAGGAGTTTCACATGTGGTGTCATTGTTCATGGCTGTTCACTTTTCACATCAATGTGCATTGTGCATGTGCATTGATGTGCATTGGACATGGTTGTACATTTTCTGTATGACCATGCACTCGCTTAGTTCGTTAACAGAGCAGGACTGCATGACTGCTAAGTAATGTTAGACTTATACTTAGTCTCCTCAGAGTAGGATCTTGTCCTCTCTCTCTTGTCTACTCACCATGAGACATGGGACTTTGTTTGAGGGTGCGAAGAGTCTCTCTCACACGTGTTGTACATTTTGGGACTAGTTTTTATGCATTTTATAAACTCTGCAAGATAGAAAAATGTGGCAGACTGTTGCTTCATTGCATGAACTAGTAAATATAATAGCATCGGATGGGGATTTGGTGTCCTTGCGATCAGCCCAGCTGCCCTTTTATGCTTGCTACTGTGTTCATGTGTGCTAGTATTACAAAGGGAAAAAGAAACTAATTTTGCACAGAGTGGAGTTTTGTGTAAAATTGAGTGTGTTTCAAGGTGAAGAAACAATGATATAAAATTTGACACCTGGGTCTCACTCAATAAGATTGATCTCTCTAGGGACTGGACGATCTTTGAGATGCTTTCTTACCATGTCGAAATGGCTCATCTCATCTAAAATGTCACCAATGGCAAGACATCTTTACATCTGATGCCATCAGTGGTGTGGATGGCTGACGAGGGACAAAAGTTTCAGCAAATCAAAATGCTTGAATGATCCATGGAGTGGAAATTGCCTGTGGATGAATTTTCTTGCAATTATGGTTACACAATAACTACAGATTTCATGTGAAATAACTATACACAGGCTGTTTATGAATAAATCCAAAGACATCCTTACCTGGCTGAGCAAGCAAACACAGTTAATGCTGGCTGAGTCGTGTCTAATGATGCCATTATCATCTATTCTACAATCAACCAGAATTGTACTGCCTGCAGTCTCTTCCTTCTTAAATACATCATTATCAAACATCGTCTTCTTGGTGGCACTAGTTTGATGGACAGCTCTGATTTGGCTGCAGAGAACATGTGTCAAAGTCAGAAAAAGAAAGCATGTGTGTGTATGGAGCGGTAAGAAATTCTGGAGTATTGTTGTAATGTACAGTTGGCCATCCATGTTTGCGGGTTTCACGTTCATGGATTTGATTATTTGTGAGTTTGTCCAACCCCTTCCTACCCTGCCTCTTGTGCTTCTTTTCTGGAGGAACCTTCTTTCTCAGCAGCTGCAGTCATGCTGTGCAGCCCTTTAAAAACCTGCCTCTGATCCTCCTCCTCCACCAGCGACTGCTTGGTCAGCCGAGGACAGCTCTCACCCAATTTCTCAGTACCAAAAACTCTTTCCCAATGCCCCCTTTCCCAAGAAAGGAGATGGACAAAAGAGGAAGTATAGGGCCACCATGCTGACCCAGCCCTTCCCCCGACCTAGGCCCTTTCCACACAGCATTTGCCATGCGAAAGGGCACCTGGAGTGTCACGCGATTGTGAGGAGCAATCTGCATGACACACTCACAACTGCGCGATGCTCCAGGGGCCGGAAGGTGCCAATTGCGCATCTTTTCATTTTCGTCTAGAAGCCGAAAATGGTGCATGAGCGTGGATTGCTCCCAGGTCTTGTGCGCACTTACCTGGCGTGCGGAGCCTCTGGAGCTGCACCGGTCGTGCTTCCTGCCCCAGCACAGCCTGGAAAAGTCCCAGGCTGCACTGCAGAAGGAAGAGGCAGGGCTCTCACGCGAGCAGGCAGCTCATGTGGAGCCGAAGGACCCCGGACACGAGAGCCTCTCACTGGAGCCTGCTTGCACGATCCCCGCACCTCAGCACCGGAAGAAGGTAAGGTGCGGAAAGGGCCCTACTTTGGACTCTGGGTATCCATTCCCTCCACCATGCCTCAGCCCCCTTCTTACAGACACACATGCAGTTGATATTTGTGTTTTTCCACTTTTGCTGCGGTCCCATGCCCCTAATCCTGTGAATGTGGAAGGCTGACTGTATAGGTTGCTTGGGAGGAACACACCCAAACTAACTAATAATGGGGAGCAAACTTTGTCCATGGTGATGGAATGAGGGCTCTGAATTTTCAAAAGTCGGGAACTTTGGATGTTTTGGGCAATTTACTTGTTTATTAATTTAAACATTTCTTTGCTGTTCTGTGCCTTTAGGTAATTTCTGAGTTAATGCAATCCTAAGGTGAACACATCCCTGGGTTTTCTGAGAATGAGAAATTTGCAACTCTAAGGGTGTGTGTGTGTGTGTGTGTGTGTGTGTGTGTGTGAGAGAGAGAGAGAGAGAGAGAGAGAGAGAGAGAGAGACTTGCTCAGGGTCACCCAGTACTAGTCCAACACTCAGGCCAGTTCTGCACTACACTGTTATAGTGCTATTATTCCACTTGCAACATCCTTTGGAATTCTGGGTTTTGTAGTTTACTGAGGCCAAAGAGCGCTCTGGCTGAGAATTCTAAATGCCACTCCCTAAACTGCAAACCCCAAGATTGCACGGGATGTTGAAAGTGGAATAATAGCACTAGAACAGTCTAGTGTGGAAATGGCCTCAAACCACTATACCACACTGACTCTACTTCAGTATTTCTACCCCGACTTATATCATGAGTTCTATACAAGGAAAGTTAACATACACAAGGTACAACAGTTTGAAACAATAAAAATAATTTAAATAAATTAAAACGATGCACATTATTGATGGTAACTAAGAGCATTTTGAGATAAAATTTTAAGGGAGGTCCCCAAAGGGTCTGGTCAACCACTCGAGTTTTCACTCGGTTTTCTTGGAAATCCCAGACCTTGTTGAAGCAGCTAGAATTGGGTTCTCATCCAATGTGAGAGCCCTTCTCAACAAAAACTTTTTGGGGAAAGCCACAGATTCGGAGGCTTTTAATTTTCCAAACAAATAAAAGAGTTCTAACTAGCAAAAACGCACTTATTCCCAAAAATGTATCTAACCATTCCTACTTTTGGGCCTCTGCTGGAGGTTAGGCAAAGTTTTGGGGAGTAAGTTGTGCCCATACAGTCTTTTTCTCAGGATACTCTTCCACTTCTTTGGAAAACTCACGATGACCTTCAATGTCCTTGTGACTTCGAGGCCTCAAGAGCTGGTCTTCCATTTAAGAGCAAACACAGCTCTGTTAAATGGAAAGTACATTCTGTGTCCAGTGTAATTCTCCGAGAGCAAACCAAAAGTCGAATTGCTTTTAAAACCAAAGAAAATGGAAGATTCTTGGTATGAATTATCAGTTATCTAAGCCAATAAGCAGCCCTTGGCCTCAGCATAACTGCTAAATTCAGTTTTATTTAACACTTTCCAAACTAAGTAGGAAACATGAAATGCACAAATCTAGGATGGACAACACCTGGCTTGAAAGTAGTACATTTAGAAAGAATGTAGAGGTCTTAGTAGACAAACAAGCTTAACATGGGAAAACAGTAAGACAGTAAGATGCAGCAGCCAAAAGCAAACAAAAATGAATGAAAGTCTGGACCTCTTCAACAGGACTGCTGATTCTGTTTGAATCAGCCTTCAAATGCTTTGACAACCTCAATAATGGTTAGTGAGATGGAACATTTCTAGTAATCTTGAAACCTTGCACACTATGGTTGCAAAATTTCTTATTTTGCCTCCAAGCATTGGTTAGCCAAATAAGGGGTAAGTGTAAACCATGGAATGGACACTTCCTGGTTTCTAACCTAAATAAATAATCAAGAAGTTGTTACTGGCATGCAAATAATAGGGATTTGAAAATACCTTTCTGATTTGTTGTCACAAGCCTTCAAGTTGATTCTGACTTATGGCACTCTTATCATGGGGTTTTCTTGACCAGAGTTATTCAGAAGAGGTCTGCCACTGGCAAACCTCTAAGGCTGAGAGAGTACGAATTGCTCAAAGTGACCCAGTAGCATTTTGGAGTCATTGGTCATTTCCGCACTACACTATTATAGTGCTATAATTCCACTTTCAACATTCTGTGGAATTCTGGGGTTTGTAGTTTACTGAGGCCAAAGGGCTCTCTGACTGAGAATTCTAAATGCCCTTCCCTAAAAGGCAAACCCCTAGGATTCCACAGGATGTTGACAGTGGAATAATCGTGCTGTAACGGCGTAGTGCAGAAATGGCCTAGTCTTAGATCAACTTTCAAACCACTACGCTGTGCTGACTCTCATTGTTGAGTTAGAATCCTAAGTCTTGTCCAAGCTGCTTTTTAAAAATACAATTTGCACTGTCTTAATCTGACTCTATTTTTGACTCCAGTGAAAATTCCAATGTTTTGCAGGGTTATAAAAATGCCCCAGATACAAAGCAGTGTTTATGGGTACAGAATTAAGTTTATTCCATAATAATCAAACATTCAGAGCCAGAACAACATCTTCATATGGGGTAGAACAGTTCCAGTCAAGTGCAACATTTGTACAGATTTCCTCTTTTGTGCGAAAAGGCGTAGTAGCCAACTCGAATGCAACAGATTTAAGACCATTTTTGTCGCTGCCATATTAGTATTAAAGCCATATGCGGCAGATGGTTCAAACTCACTGATGTGGTTTACACTGCTTTAGGTGACAATGTCGTAAAATGCCTGTTGGTCAAGTTCTGTGTGAACTGTGCAACAAATATAACTATGGGAGAATAAAATGCCCCATTCACTCCATGCGTCTGAGGAAGCAGACTTAAGTCTACACAGGCATATGCTACCAACTTCTTTATCTCAGTTAGTTTCAAAGGTGCTACAAGGTTGCTTTGCATTTTCCCTGGATGAGGGCTGTATCAGTACATGCTAGATAAATTCCAAGCTGCCCTGTCCACAGTCCTGATAAGAAAAAAAAGTTTTGTTCTTAAAGCATTGGTAGACCCATTAGCAATGGTTAAGTGTTAGAGACATGCTACAAATTTTGCAACCTACCCCACATTTCTTGTTTAAACAAATGCAATTCTTTTTACACAGGTGGCAAGAAAGCCTTCTACTCAGTACAAACTGGAGGCTTCTAGTGTCATAGAATTGTAGAGTTGGAGGAGACCACAAGGGCTATTGAGTCCAACCCCCTGCCATGTGGGAATATATCATCAAAGCATTCTCAAAAGATGGCCATCCAGACTCTGTTTAAAAATCTCCAGAGTTGGAGATTCCACAACATTCTGAGGCAGCATATTCCACAGTCGAACCACTCAGGAAGTTCTTCCTAATGTTTACATGGAATCTCTTTTCCTGAAATTGAAAGCCATTGATCAGTGTCCTTGTCGGTTAGCCCTCCATATTTTAGTTATGGGACATGTAGTAGGAGTTAAGTAGCAGCTTGCTCGTAACAAGGTATGAGAACCAGAGACTGTTAGATATACAAAGCTAGGAATGTAGTGATAAGCGCTACCAGGCTAAACCAGAACTTCAAGGTCTCTTGCAGGTGGGATGAGAAACTCTTTGCCTTTTATGTTTTGAATTTGCTCATTACCTCCAGTTCACTCACTGAAGTCCCGTACTATGTATCATGCTCCTAATAAATAGTGTTTATGCACTGTTATATTTGTGTGTGTGAATTCAGTTCCTGACAGTCCTAGTCTCTGGAGCAGCAGAAAACAGCCTTGCTTAATCTTCCATATGGCATCCCTTCGAATATTTAAACATAGCCATCACATCACCTCTTAACCTTCTCTTCTCCAGGCTAAACCTACCCAGGTCCCTAAGCCGCTCCTCATAGGCATAGTTGTTACCCCAAAGTGCAGGTGCCACAAGGCCCATCCTGCGATGCTAAATACCTCCTTGCAAAAGTGAGGAATGAATTAGCTCAAAGAGGAGGCTTGTGAGAGGGCCATAACTTAAGGAGACTTTTTCTACCAATGTTTATGGGCTTACTCAGGAAAAGAACCAGCCAAAGATTCAAAAGTAAACTAAAAATGTATTTTATTGAGGGGAATTCACTCATGCCTGCACACAAGATACATAAAACATTCACACAAGAGCTAACTGAAGGATAAGGGGAGGAAAAAAATTATGGATAGAGAGGCTGAGGGTTTTTTGGGGGTTTATAAATTACCAGTCCAGAAGAGTAGTGAAGAAGTTGAAATGTGACTTAAACTGGTGCCTAAGGGCAGACCAGATCAGGATTCAGGGTGACATAGCAGGGTCCAGCATTTCGTCTGATTGCACCTGACTTCCCAAAACCAAGGGTTTATAAACTCTATTTCACTCCCTGAAGAGGTGGGAGTTTATGTGCTCTCTCAGCCTAGTGGACAATGGGAGTCGCAACACAGACAATGGACTGTCAACCCACTAATGTTTGCAGTGTTTGGATGACAAAGACATAATGTGTGTTATAATAGCTGTCTATTGTGGGTGCTATGAGGCAAGAGGGAGGAGTCCAGGTGCACAGGGGATGGGTATCTGTCAATCAGTGTCCTGGTGGGCTCGTCACAATCGCGTTCCCTAGGAAAACTCCAGCTTCTGCTTAAGCCTATTATCCACAGGAATGTCATTTATTTGCCTGACAAATGACTTAGTCTTACCTGGAAGGTGTTTAGGTTGGCCTGCTTCTCTTGTTTACAACCAGGTTTCTTCCTTCATTCGGTTTGACCTCTCCTTCACTTCTCAGGCTTGATTTTGATATCAAAGCCAATTAATACAGTTGCCAATCCAATATGGTGCCAATTAGGTATGGTGCCCATTCAAACCATACGGATATCGGGGACCCTCAAAACGGGGCCTTACATGGTTTCTAGGCCTTCTACCATTTTGGTCACACTCCTCTAGACACATTCCAGCTTGTCAATATCCTTCCTGAACTATGGTGCCCAGAAGTGGACACAGTATTCCAGGTGAGGTCTGATCAAAGCGGAATAAAGTGGTCTTCTATCACTTTTCTTGAACTAGACCCTGTACTTCTATTGATGCAGCCTAGAATCACATTGGCTTTTTTAGCTGCTGCATCATACTCATGTCTATGGCCCTTTCCACACCTTACCGTCTTCTGGCACTGGGGTGCGGGGATCGCACAAGCAGCCTCTGGGAAGAGGCTCTCGTGTCCGGGGTCCTTCGGCTCTGCACGAGCTGTATGGTCCTGCAAGAGCCCCGCCTCTTCCTTCTGTAGTGCAGCCTGGGAGTTTCCCAGGCTGCACTGCGGCAGGAAGCACGACCGGTGCGGCTCTGGAGGCTCCTCATGCCAGGTAAGTGCGTGCGGGCCCTGGGAGCAATGCGCGATTGCGCACCATTTTCAGCTTCTAGCCGAAAATGAAAAGGTGCGCGATCGGCACCTGCCAACCCCTGGAGCGTCGCGCGAGTGTGAGTGCATCATGCAGATCACTCCTCACAATTGCACGACACTCCAGGCCCTCTTTCGCGTGGAAAATGCCGTGGGAAAAGGGCCTATGTCTGCAGGGTGGTGAATCTCTTTGGGGTTTGAGTTTAAACTTTAAAGGAGTTACTCAAGGTGCTGTATTTCTTTTGGGAATAGGCTCCAGCATGGGGAGATAACCCCTTTAAAATCTGGACATAAACATAAGCAAATTCACTACCATGTTGACATAGACACCAACTGCCATGGCAGGTATCCTATATTAACTTGGATTTATTTTGTCCTGAAACCACTCGGGTAAGGTTTTACAACACTTTGTCCTTGCATTACATTTTTTTGAACTGGAGTGAGAAAGAGATTTTGTTTCCCTGTTGCTCGTACTGTTTCTCCCTCAGCCTCTTTCCTTTCACCTATGGCTTCCTTGTGGCACACTTCATTTGTGGATCCGAGATCAATATTTACATGTTAGTCAGTTATACATACACAGTTGCATATCAGAAGGAATGGCTATTCTGTCAACCCATCCAGAACTTAGGTTATATACAAGGACTGTCCTCCAGCTTGTCTTGCCTGATGCCATCAGAAATCTCTCCACTGAGGAAGAAGATCTTCCTTTTCAGCTGTGGCAGCTTGCTTGGGCAGTGCTCTTCTCCAGACAAGCAATAAGCAAATTAAAACAGTCATGGTGCAGACAGCCTGTTATTTTATTATTGCTGACATTATTACTACACCAGCTTGCTATATAAAAATCATCACCATCGCAGCAGAGTCCAATCAATTAAAAAAAAATCCATCAGAGAAGTGACTGAAGCATTTGAGAACAGAAGATTTATTGTTAAGTTTGCAGAACTATTCCAAATGGCTGCACCAACCTGAGTTTCAAAATATAAGCTGACTGAAGATTTTTTTTTTAAGGACTGGAAACTGTTAATGGACTTTTTGAGCAATAAGAAATCAAAACAATGCAGTAATTTGTGGATATCATTAGTAATAGTTTGTTTAGATGGCTCTGCAATGATAGAATAATATTTTTCTGTTTCTTCTTCTTCTTATTGTTTCTTTCTTATTAGAGTTTTGTTGTGGGGAGTCAGAGTCCTTTTGTGTTTGTGATGATGAATATTTCATTTTTTCATTCTGTATTTTAACATTGTTTTAATTCTTTTTTGATTGCTTAATTGTGTTCTAACTTTTGTATTCTGTGGGTTTTAGCTATGTCTTCTTAACTGTTGTAAGACGCTTTGAGTCCCAACTTTGGGAAAAATGTGGGGTATAAAGATCATCATCATCTTAGCATGTTAGTGTTTAGTCATTTAATAAGATGAGTTCTAGTGAGTTAGCATTCACTGTGTTCCTTTTTATTGTCTTAGTATAATGTTTTATTTTTAGTTTCTGTTTATGTTAAAAATATTAGTTGGAATTTATGTCATTTTGTGAAAAAATTGGTAAGTATACATTAAAAAAAGAAAAGAACAGAAAAATCCATCTGAAAAATGTAAAATTAACTGATAGTTGACTTTTTATAAGACCTAAAGCTGTGGTTATCAATAATATGATTACTGGGTTTTCTTTTCTTCCAAAATATGAATACAGACCTTACTCTTCAATACAGAAAATTTCCAAGACAATTCGACAAGCTGCTCCCTAGAAGGGCCTGCTTCAGGCATGTAGAAGTTGGGTGATACAAATAACTACTTGTAGTTAATTCCTTTAAAAAAAACAACTTAGCAATAATTACAAATTAATGATTAGCATGAGGTTTGTGTCCTCCGCTGTGCAAGTTCCCTTGCACAATTGGTTGGACTCTTTTGGCTGATGTGTAATGTGCAAAAATCCTATGTATGTTTTTTTGCACCAAATACTTTCTTAGCAACATTTGTGGACATTTGAATATGGGGAGAATACTGTAGAGGAATGTCTGTTTTCTCCTACAGCAGGGAAAAATATCTACAATACTTATTCATTCTCACAAAGAAGGACAAAGTAGTTGAGGATTTACATCCATATTGGGTTGCATAGCCCTAATGAGTTTGCACTAAGCCAGGTTTAAGAGATTTCCATTGCAGGGCAAAAGAACTCACATTTTTATAGGGCTGCCAGGCAGCAATATGGAGATTCCCCCTGTCTTTTCTCCTATTCATTTTTGTACCGTGCTTTGACACAGGCAACAGGCTTCCATTAAATTGGTCCTTGGATCTGTCGAGCATCCATCCAAGTGTTTGCAACAGGGAGGCATTTTCAGTCTTTTTTGGAAGGCGAGCAAAAGCCCGGGACATGGTTCGTTGCCAAGTCAAAGTGCATCCAAGCTTATCTAGACACAGTCGGTGGCTTCTTCTAGAAAAGGGAAGTTTCTGGCACTCAGCTCCATGACATTTGGAGGAAGATGCAAAACAACTAGGCTGGAGTGGTCTGTTTGTTTTGGCTTGAAACCTTTCCTGTGGGTTGTACCATTGAACACTGTTTGTTCTGAGGATGGAAAAGACAAGAGTCCTATTGTGAGCTTTGGAGGCCCCAGAGGAGTTTTGGAAAAACAACTCTCTCTGTAATTGGCTGAACCGAAGATGTGAACCTGCATGCATTGGAAAGAAGGCTTTTGTAGGGGGCATTTAGTTGGCAGGAAGCCGATGCCCAAGGGAGTAAGAGAAACTGTTTTTTTCCTTGTCCTCGGCCAGACAAGTCTCTTCTACTTGCTTTCAAAAAATTCTGTTTTATAAACTAGGAACTCAGCTGAGAACACAAACACTGAACAGCTCTCAGGGAGTTCACAATGTTGCCGATCTTTGAGAGGATCTCAAGGAAGGCTGTTGACAAGCTGGACCATGTTCAAAGGAGGCTGACCAGGCCTGGAAACCATGCCATATGAGGAGAGACTGAGGGAGCTGGGTATGTTTAGCCTGGAGAAGAGAAGGTTAAGAGGCAACATGATAGCCATTTTTAAATATTTGAAAGATGTCATATGGAAGATGGAGCAAGCCTGTTTTCTGTTGCTCTAGAGACTAGGACATGAAGCAAAGGCTTCAAACTTCAGGAAAAGAGATTTCAGGTAAACTTTAGGAAGAAGTTCCTGATGGTAAGAGCTGTTTGACAGTGGAATATGCTGCTGAGAGTGTGGTGGAGGCTCCTTTTTTGGAGGTTTTTAAGCAGAGGCTAGATGACCATTTGTCAGGAGTGCTTTGGTTGTATATTCCTACATGGTAGGAGGTTGGACTCAGTGGCCCTTGTAGTCTCCTCCAACTCTATGATTCCATGATTCTATGGAAGAATGAATTGATTTGCATCTCTCCATGAATGCAGAACCCTTTTTTTAATCCAGGTGATTCATAGAATCATATGAGAATCTTAGAACTGGAAGAGGCTACAAGACCAACTCGTCTAATGCAGGAATATACAACTACAGTGTTCATGAAAGATGATTTTCTACTCTCCAAAGATGGAGAGTTCCCCCTACCAAGTCAATCTATTCCACTGTAGAGCAGTTCTTACAGTCAAGAAATTCTTCCAAATGTTTAGGTGGAATCTTTTTTTCTTGTAACTTGCATCCATTGCCTTGTGTCCTAGTCTCTGGAGCAGCAGAAAACAAATTTGTCTTCTATTTGATATCCCTTTATGTATTTAAAGATAGCTATCTTGTCATCACTTAATCTTCCCTTTTCCAAGCTAAACACACCCAGCAGATTAATACTGTCATGTTGGTATTGTATTGTATAAATATTGTGATATTGCCAATCACTGTCACAGAAGCAGATTAACGCTGGAGACCTACAAGGGCTTGCAGGAATTTTGCATGTTTGTGCTTTAGCAGATGAGTGGAATCTGTGTTTATGGCAGAGACAGGACTAATCAGGATTACTGAGAACTGGTACTGGGCCTAGGGCAAGTTGCATTATCATGCCTCCCTCCCTAAATTTAGCAGCAACAGTTAAAGCTGCAGAGATATCAACCTTTGTTTTGTAATGTATGGGTTTTTTTTTCCAGGTGGAGACCCTCAGAGGTTGAGGCCCTCCAGAAGTCCAGGCCTGAGACACTTTGCCTCCTGCCTTCATCTCTTTAGCACTAGGGCCATTTCAGCATGGGGCGAGGAATCGCCCTGTGACGCTACTACCGGACTTTTGGGCTCCCTGATCCGGTCCACACTTCTCTGGAGCAGTGCGTGGCCACCAAAATGGCGGCTTCTGGTTGATCGAGGGTCTCGACCAACCGCTGGAACTCACCAGCCTAAAGCCCGCCCCCAGCAGATCACAGGCTCGCACCAATGTGAGCCTGCGAATCTGCATAAGGGAGCAGGCTCACAGTGGTGCACTCTGTGCTTTTGAAAGACTTGTTTTTAGCAGTCTTTCAAAAGCATGCGAAAGCAGTTCTGGAGCAGGCTGGGGTGCGGATCTACGTTAAGTAGGTCCGACCTAGTCTGCTCCCAGGTGCAGATGTCCTCCCTGGAGGACGCTCTGCCATGTGTTAAAAACCCCGTGTGGAAATGGCCAGGGAGTAATTACTCTGAGTAATCAAGCCCAGTGCTACTCAAAGTGAGGATCCACAGGTTAGGGATGGAAAGACTATTCAAGTGGTCAAGTGGAGGGGGCATGAGAGACTTTTTTAGTGTCTGAAATCCCCTTCGAGGACAATCCTTCTCAAGCGTGTTTCTTAGTCCAACCCCCTGTCCTTAACTAGACTCTGGATGTTACATAGTGAGTAGAAGCAGAAGAGCTGTTGTGTTCCTGGCAGACCAGGCCATCAATTAGCAAGGTGGTAGAGCAGAGCTTATTTGTGAAAGCAAGAGTGGGAGTAGTCCAAACAAAGTTCAAGTTCCAAGGCAAACAAATCCACAAGGCAAATCTGAATCAGCCTCAAACAAGTAGAGGTCCAAGATAGTTAGGAGTCCAGGGCCCACAGGGCTTCAACCACTAGGAAGATCAGTTGCCAACCCTAAGAGTGTGATAACTGAAGCCCCTGTCAGAGCTGCTGATGACGAGCAGCAGCTGTTGGTCCCTGTGGCTCTGGCTGGAGATAGTCCTGCAGCTTGAGAGCTTCCTCTGCTGCCATGGACCAAGCAGGCTCAAACATTCCTCTGCCTGCTCCTTTAGGCCAACAGGGATCCGATTCTGAAGATGGTTTGGAGCCTGTGCCAATCAGCCCACAAACAAGGCAGAGACTCAAGAGAGCTGAGCAAAGGGAGGCTTCCTTGATTAAGTTCAAGAAGCGGTGACTGGCCACACCTGTGTCTTGGGCTATATAACTGCCTGCCTGGAAGCTTTCCTTTGCTTGTGGCAAACTTCTTTCAAGCCCTCCTCTTGCCTGCTCCTTGCTCCCAGCACCCGGTTCCTGCTACCTTGAATTGGTCTCTTGACCATTGGCTTTTGCAACTCTGACTATGGCTTTCACTTTATGCACTGCTAAATGAACTCCCTTGTGTAAAGTGCTTGCTTGTCTCCTCCGGGCTGGACCTTGCTGGCTCTCACACTCCCTTCTCTGGGCTGGCTCGCTGCCCAAGTCTCTGACCTTGACAAAGAGGGATGGACCAGATGTCTGCCTTTTATCTGCTAATGATGTTGCCACAGGTGTTCCCTCATTAAAGCTTGTTTGTTATTTAAATGAGCTGAATAGTGGAGCCTGTCATGCCCTGCCTTGGAGATCCTGACAGTGAGAAGGATGATTCTGAGTCAGGAGCTTTCCCAGAAGAAGAAGATAATAGACAACAACAGGAGCTTGAGCAAGGGGAACAAATAGAGGATGAGATAACAGAAACACTTACCCTGCAAGAGTGATGCCAGCAGAAGGAGGGGCTGTGCCACTTGCTGCATTTAAGTACCAAGTGAGCCCTAATGAAGGGACACCTGTGGTGACAACATCAATAGAGAAAAGGGTTTCAGCGGGCCCTTCCTTCCAGGGTCAGCAATTAGTCTCTTCAGTCATGAAACCCTATGCTGTTATCTTGCATCTGGACTACTTGGAAGCTCTGTCTGTTTTGACTATGAACTGGACTTGCCCCTTGGATTTGTTTGGATCAGCTCTGTTTAGGACATTCTCCAGCTCTGGCTGTGTGAGTAAAAACTGTGCTGCTGTTTGCAATTGATTGCCAGCTCTGTCTGGGACATGACAGAGTCCTCTTTCTGGCATTGTCTGTCTTGCACAGTAAACGTCTGTGTTGTTTCATCTTCTGATACTTGTTCCCCCTGCGCAGGTCTCCGCTGTTGGTTGTTATCCTCCATTGAGCAAGTTTCTGAGGAAACTTCTGCCTCAGATTCAGAATCCTCCTCCTCACTGTCCAAGTCTCCAAGGCAGGGCATGACAAGAGCCAGGAAAGGATCTTGGAATGCTATAGCTTCCATACTCTCAACTGCCTCCCTCCCACCCTCTCAATATTGTATGGAGAGGGTCAGGAAGGAACGCAGCCAAGTACAGTAGAGTCCCGGTTATCCGACGTTCGGTTATCTGACCATCCGGATTAACCGACATCGCGGCGGCCTGGGGGCGTGGCTGTGGGCATTTCTGCGTCCCCAGACACGCCCCGACACGCCCCCCAACGCGCCCCCAAAATGGCGGCTGCCACGGGCGTCCAAGTAATCCGATCTTTCGGTTATCCGACTCTGCGGCCGCCCGTTTGGGTCGGATAACCGAAACTCTACTGAATATGAAAATCTATAGCCTTCTAGATTCCTGAATGACTTCTCAACCCTCCCAATGTCACATGGGCAGGCTAGGGGATCACTCCCGATGCCAGAGACTTTCTCCCCATGGGAGCCTCTTGAGAAACTGCATAGTTTTTGAAGATGTCCAGCAGCAGGGATAAAATTAATTAAATTATGTGCTCTCCCTTACAGGAAGAAATAATTTTACACTGAACAGTAGGATGTGTCCCATGATCCCTATCATAAACTAGCGTTGGTCTATGAGCCATTAGCTGCTGGTCCACAGAACATTTTAGGCAACTATGTGAATATGATAATAATACAGCACAAATATGGCACCCATCCTTGACACATAGGGAAAAAAATGGCTGGTCTACCACATCAGATAGCTTGAGAACCTCTGCTCTAACAAAGTAAAAAAGAAAAAAACACACATTCTGTTTATTGTCTCAGAAAATCATCTAAAAACAGGGAAGGAGATTTAAAAGAGTTAAGCTATGTTTAGGATGCATGCAGATTAATTGAAAAGTCCCAAATTTTGTTCTCATTCTTTCTGATTTTATACCAGGTTAAAATAAACCAAACTGTACAGAAAGTCTCTGATCGTACCAGGTGCTGACATAAAATATTTTGGGATAAACAAGACCTGTATGGATCTCTAAAACAAAATTAGAAAGAACAGGAACAAAATCTGGGATTTTCTCATCTTTTTAACCAGCCTGAATGCAGCCTTAAGTACTCTCGTGTGAGCTTGCTGTTATGTGTTTTAAGCTGACTCCAACTTACAGTAACCTTATCATAGGGCTTTCTTTGCAAATGCAGTGGTTTTCCATGGCAGAGCAAGGATATGGACCCCAGTCTCCAATACGTTGTTGTTGTTGTTTGCCTTCGAGTCATTTCCAACTTATGGTGGGCCCAAGGTGAACCTATCATGGGATGTTCTTGGTAGGATTTGTTCAGAGTGGGCTTGGCTTTGCCTTCCTTTGAGGTTGACAGAATTACTTGCCTAAAATCACCCAGTGGGTTTGCATGGCTACATGGAAATTTGAACCCTGACCTTCAAGACTGTAGTCCAACTCTCTAACCACTACACCACACTCCTATCAAATACTCAATCTACTACATCATACTGGCTCTGTCAGAAGCAAGTTAGCAACTTTCATTAGCCGTTTGCCTTGGTTCCATTTGCACAATGGTCCCAGTGGCATAGCTACTCCCCTCCTGAGAGTACAAGCATTGCACAGTAGCACAACTCAGTTTTATGTGATTGTAAGCAACTCTGTAACTTCCCAATAGGATGCCAACCATTATGCTTATATTTTATGTGCATTTTTCCTCAAGAAGGCTCCATAGCTTTTATCAAAGTCCCAAAGAAGTCTTTGAGCATATCAATAGTATATTAAGCACTGCTCCCTGTATATCTACTGAAAAGAAAAAAAAACTGCTGAGTTCACTTGGGACTCTCAAATAACTGTGTATTAGATTGCAGCCTAAATCAGTTAGGAGAGGTGAACATTCTGTCCCAAGAATGACAGCCCCCTCCTAGTTCTGTTCCTTTATTATCTCTTTGGTTGTCTGTCCTACTTTTGACTTAACAGGGAGCCGAAAAAAATAGTCCCTGAAATTTCTCTGTTGCTGTTTGAAACCTCATGATCTTTGTCTTGCATGTGGGCAGATTTGGGGAAAGCATTTGAATGGCTGGGGAGTAAGATTTTAATCTCTTCATTGGGGGTGGAATGAAGGGAGCGGATTGTGATGGCACCTTCCTCAAGTCCTTTTAAAACCATGGGATCTAGCTGAAGAAATAGAGTTTTGGCCACTGCTATTCTTCCTTTGCAAAATGCCCCTGGAAGGACATTAGCATGGCATGCTGTTCATTCCATCTAGGGGTTTCTGTTTATCTCTGTGTGAGGGTAGTGGGCTTAAACTGGAATTTTAGAAGGAGGCTGTGATATTAAATATCCTGTGTTGTCATTTGAAACTGTACTTAGCTATGTTAAATGGTCCATTATGGTGAACAGAAGTATGTATGAAGCTGGAACGTTAGGAGTAGAATGTATTTGCATGTGGATGGCAATTGGTGGAGAAAGTGTCAGAGGGAAATGAAGTTGGGAGAATGAGGAGGATGAGAGAAGATGAGGGACTGGAAGAAGGTGGCTTCACTCCTTTAGAGCACTTTGATCCTATTTTAAGTGCAATGAATGTTTCCTATGGAATCCTGGGATTTTGTAATCTGGTGAGGGGCACTTAGAATTGCCTTCTAGAGGGTTCTAATCCATTCCTATGAACTGTAGGACTGGAGCATGCCTGCTGTTATTTCCAATCCTGTTGGTTTCTTGCTGGCTTGATAACGCAAATTGCATTTGGTTCTGGGAGACACAGTGTCCAAGGAGCACATCTGATTGTGGATGCTAACCCCGGTTAGGCTTGATTAATATCTTGGTGGGACCACTCCAGGGAATACCAGGGATCTCCAATAAGGGCTAGGAAAGAAGCTTTCCATTTATTTATTCTTTATTGGCTCAAAACTATCATGCTTTCTATTTGTGAAACAAAGCAGAGACACAGCATAACACCCAGAAGGACTGGCTGATCACCCCACCACCCCACACAATGTAGACAACTGACCTAATGCCTCAATTTTTATGCAACATGGCACCAGCTGCCTTTTTTTCTTGCACTTTGTGCAAAGAACCATTCTTGCAAATACAATAGTTTTCATGGATATCAGCAAGAAATAGCTCATAATCTTCCATGTGTGCAAATACACCTTGTGTGTGTGTGTATGTTCGTGACTTCAAATCACTTGTCAGTTTATGGCGACACCATGAATTTCAAATCATAGGGTTTTCTTAGGCAAGGAATAGCCAAAGGCGGTTTTGCCAGTTCCGTCCTCTGTAATATAGCCTCTAGCGCGTGGTATGTGTTAGTAGTCTCCCATACACATACTAACCAGGGCTGACCCTGCTTAGAATGGGGTCTGGTGCTTTGATCAACAGGGAGCAAAGTCAGTAGTGTAAGGTGAGGCAGGTGCCAGTGCCTGTTCCTAGTAACCTAGTAGCCCAAGGAGTTGTTGCTCCTTGTTCAGATGGAAGGGGAGGGACAGGAGAGGTGGTTCAGATCAGGGATATCCAGCTACTCTGAATTCCTCGGGGAAAGAAAAGCAGAAATGCTGTCATTTATTCCTCTCCTCAAACCAGGCTGAGATCAGCTGCTTCTCTATAGCCCAAATCACATCCTGACTTTCTTCTTTCCCCATCAGTAAGCTACAGCAACAGGGATCTCTCCCAGGGCTTGATAGCTTCTGGCTAGTGGGAGGATGCATAAATGCATCTGTGGAGCTATGCACAGACATAGAATTTCAGTCTTAGGGTTGTGTCAGGGGATTGTCTTTTCAGCAACCCACTGATACGTGCAAATCAACCCTGGCATCAAAATGATCCAGTTTCTTGCTGCTTGGCCAAAGGTTTGTGTTATCTTCCAATCCTTACGTGCCTTTTAGTATGAACAAAAGCCAGTGGGATGAAGATGCGGTCACCCAGACTTTGCATCTCTGGGGAGCACCTAGCTGTATTGCCAATGAAATCAGCAATCTGTTGCATTCAAATGCACGTCTTGAGCAAGTGTGATAGGAACACAGCCTTGCAGAATATCTCTCTCTCTTTTTTTTTTTACAATGTTCCCCTTTTCTCTCTGTGCTACTCAAGGAAACTGCTGTGTCAGAAGGAATGTCCTGCCAAGCTCTATCTCTTTATATTTCTTGCAATTACTTGATAACAAGAGTTAGCATCTGGTGAGGTGAAACAGACACAGTGGGAAGTGATATTGGTTGAAGAAAACATCACAAATGATATAGATCCCTTGCCAAACATTTCCCTCCCTTGTATGCTGGAGGTTGTACAAAACCCATTTGCTGAAACTGACTGTTACCACCGTGTACTGGCCTGGCCTTTGGTAACTTTAGATATCATTTTTGATATCATAATTCGGCCCTGCTCTGCCACCAGCCAAGTGTTTGTGAGGCCACCAAACAAGCACGAAGCTAGGCATGGCTATTAACTGCTGAGTTATATTTGTTTACACCAAGGCAAGCCAGAAACTGCCAGATCTGCTTTAGGGGACCTCCCGAAACAAACACCTTCATTACAAATGCGTGTTAATACAAAGAGACCCTCTGCGCTGAGAGGGCACCCTGGCGAGCTGAGTGCTTAACTGCCAAGCTAGCCGCATCTACATACCAGCCATACTATTGTCAATTCGGAACATAACTGAATCATGTAAATCCTGACCTTTCGGAGGCATCGTCTCCAACCCAAAACTTATTGTTTTTGCCCAAGACCAGACTAGCCTATGGTCATTCTTTCCCTGATAAAACTCCCCAGTTCTGAGAGCTCTTTGGAACTCTCGCCGGATCGCTCTGGACTTCTACTCTGCCTTGCTGCCACTCGGTTCAGCAGATTCCCCTCGGCCACCAAGCTGGGTTTCCTCCTCTACAATTGGCTTCCCCAAGACTACGGGAAAGGTGGCGTATCACCCATTCCCCTTGAACTCTATTTTCCTTTTTTAGTTAGGAATGTGTTTGTGCTTTTCTTTAATAACTGTTTAATAAATCTTAATTGTTATTTGAACTGTTTGCCTCCTCACTGACCTGACGCTGTAGACATAGGGTAAAAGATCCCCGCTAAGTTACCCTGCCTCTCGTTAGCCAAGAGGGTGCTCGAGTTAATTTCCCCATCTTTGCTTGTTGTTGTTTGGTTATTTGGGCGCCCCTCCCGGGACCCCCAAGTCACAGGGTAACATGACCACTTAAGTGTAGAGCAGAGACTTGACTTCCTTTTATAAAACCATATATATATATATATAAAATCCTGCCCCTGTTGGAATTAAGACACAAGAGGCTATTGGGCTAAGAGACAAATATGTTAACTATAACAGCTAAAATCTGCACTGAACATTATATATTAAGGGCCAGTTCCATTCTCTCCAAAATTTCACATATTAAAAACTGGGATACATGTAGCCAAACAATATCAGTGTATAGACAGGATGGCAAATATTATTAATCTGGAGGACCACAGGAGAGGCTGTAGGAATTTGTTTTTGTCTGAGAAGAGCAAGATTCTACCCCTCCTCTCCTCTTTCTTATATCTGAGGGCAAATACTTTTGCAGCTTGAACTCAGTTTGCAGCAACTAAAGTAAGCCAAGGACAAGAGGGGATGTTGGGAGGAGGAAAGATAAAGTGGGACATTTTAGAAGCAGTTGAAAAATTGGGAGGACAGAGCGTTGATTGAGACTGTCCTTGCTAAATTGGGACAATTGGAAAATATGGTGTGTATTGTAAATAGGTGCACAAATACACACAGCCTTTTCAAAACAGTGCTCTCACCCTGATATTCCTCTCCCTCAACCTGAGGATTGGGGAAGAGGGTTCAGGCCCTGAGATCTGGCACAAAAGTTAAAAGCATAATTGTTAAAACCAAAGTCAGTGAGACAGATGGATCTTAAAAGAAAACACACATAACACACATAAAGCATGGACGGCATACTATGATTAGGACAGTCATTCAAGCATTCTTAATGAGGGAGTCATAGACCATTAAAAGCATATGGAATCCATTGTAAAAAAAGTGTTTAAAACAGAGCAGAGAACAGCCAAACCAAAAGGAAGCACATAAACACAGACTCAACATATTACATATGTGTCTCAATAATATTTTTATGAGTATTAACAGCAGCAAGAAGAAACTTTGCAACAGTTTCTGTTACAGATTTCTTTACGTCTCTTAACAGGCAGGCCAAATACCATTCAGGGGATCTGCTAGGTAGTTTATTTAAGAGAGGTGAAATTAATCTGAGTCTATCATCTCGGTAAAAGTTACAAGGGAGAATTACATGGGATAAAGACTCTATTGAGCCATCACTAAAGGGACAAAACTGTTCTTTATAAGGAATTCCCTGAAAATGACCTTCTAGAAGGGCTGGTGGATTGGAGAACAGGAAGTACAAGCAACAGATACCGAGTATTGTATATCCAAATCTTTAATATGGCAATCGAGGATTATTTTAGCTGATTAAAGTATTAAAGTATTTTATTGGATCAGTACTAAAACCATAATACTTGAATACTCAATGACATTTCTATTCCTTTTTGATTTATGGTATTTATTAATTTGGCTATTTAATTTCTGGATTTATTGATTAATTTTTTGTCATTTTAACTGGCTGCAAGATAAATACGTTTATCATTTTCAAGGCTACACGGAAACTCTTTAATTTGGGATTAAGTCTCCTATTGTTTAGATTTTTGTTACAGTTGTAGTGAAGTGTGTGCATATGTACGCTTTTAAAAATACTTTAAATAAATCCAAAGTAAATTACTCCAATGCACAGGTTATTTTTTTTTCTTATTTTATACTTGTGATTCTTTTTCTTAAAAAAAAAACACCCCTCTAACAAAAAGATAAAGGTAAGTCAATTGGTAACGCCACTTCTCCCTGCAAATGAGGTCGATAGGAGGGAGAATCCATATAAACAGTGCTTTTGATTTTCATACGTTTCAGTAATTATGTGCCTAATAAAAAGAGAGGAGTGACATTAGAGACATGACCTTGAAATCAATTTTTCTCTGGATGACTCACTAAGAAGACCTTGGGTCGCATTTCACTTCTTTCTGCTCTCTTCCTCATCTGTGCAAAGAAGAGATAATATTTGCTTTTTTTGCTGGGCATTGTGGATCTTAATTAATGTTTCCAAAAGGCTGTGGGTTTCTTCGGGAGAAAGCAGCAAGAAGACTGGGGAGGAATTATTACTGTTATTTTACTAGCGTGAATCCGATTGCATACAGAAAGGTAGCAAAGAATTCAGCTGGGTGCTCAGAGAGAAAAGCTGATTTCACCACGGATGTCACCACTGACCTGTGAGAAGGTGTTGGGAATATCAAGTCCCCCTTTTGAAACAGACAAATTTTCTCAGGAGTGGAACTGAAGCTATGGTGGGGCCCCAAGAGCTGTTTTATGCTAGGACATAAATTAACTGTTAACCTTCATGTGGCTATGTGATGTAATATCTGCAGATTTTCTCATTCTCAATGAGAAAGTGTATTTTGACATATTGAGAGACTGCAGTGATAAGAACGGGCAACAGCTATGAGGCTGTTGAGCTTGTTTTGTTTTTGCAACTTGAGAACTTTTTGGCAAAATAATAATACTGTGTTTTATACCAGCTACTCAGGCCCTTTCCGCACCTTACCTTCTTCCGGCGCCGGGGTGCAGGGATCGCACAAGCAGCCTCTGGCGAGAGGCTCTCGTGTCCAGAGTCCTTTGGCTCTGCACAAGCTGCCTGCTCATGCAAAAGCCCCACCTCTTCCTTCTGCAGCGCAGCCTGGGAGTTTCCCAGACTGCGCTGGGGCAGGAAGTGCGACCAGCGCAGCTCTGGAGGCTCCGCACGCCAGGTAAGTGCGCGCGGGGCCCGGGAACAATGTGCAATCAGCTCCATTTTTGGCTTCCAGCCAAAAGTGAAAAGGTGCGTAATTGGCACCTGCTGGCCCCTGGTGCGTCGCGCGATTGTGAGTGCATCGTGCAGATCGCTCCTCACAATTGTGCAATGCTCCAGGTCCTCTTGAGCATGGAAAATGCAGTGTGAAAGTATACTTAAGTTATATATACTTAACTAATCATTCTTGAGTATAGTTGGCCCTCCACATTGGCAGGCTTGATTTTCACGGATTTGATTGTGACTTTTTTCAACCCCTTATGCCCACCTCAGGTGCTGCTTTTCTGGGGGAACCTTTCCTTTCAGCTGCTCTGATTAAGCCATCTAGCCCTTTAAAAGCTCACCTCTTGTCCTCCTCCTCCTCCTCCTCTTGCTGCTGCATGGCCAGCTACGGACAGATCGCAGCCCAATTTCTCAGCACCACTAACCCTCTCCTGATGCCCCTCCACACCCAAGGAAGGAGATGGGTGTGAGAGAGGAAGCATAGGGCCACTATGCAGCCCCACCTCTCTCTTTCCCTGATGTGGTTTTGAATTCTGGGTGTCGCTTCTCCCCATCATGCCTCAGCCCCCTTCCCACAGACTTCCCACAGATTTTTACATTTTTGCAGGGGTCCTGTGTCCCTAACCCTTATGAATGGAGGGCTGACTGTACACTTCTTTTCTTTTTTTCATTTTATAAATTGTATTAAATAGTATTAGAATATTACAATATCACTACTATTGCAAATTTTCCTCTTTATTCGAAGTGAACTTCCCCTTCCCCTCCCTCTCGCATTCATAATACACAATCGAATCCTGTTCTCTTGCAACGGTAATTCTCTTCTATTCCATTGTATATTATTAGAGAATATTCATTTAATTATTAACCCAAAACTTCATTTGAACATTTAGTGGTTTAAATTCACCATTGCATTAGCGCATAAAGCTAACAAATGGTTTTCATACAATATCAGACTGGTCTTCCTTTATATATCCTTTGGCTAATCTTAATTTATAAATTAATTTCTCTCTATTGCCTATATCCTGTTTAACCACTTCTTAACTGATAAATTCTATAATTTTTCCTGTTTTTATTTCTAGCCTCACCACACATAAAATAAGTGATATGGGGTCTTTAGCTGGTAGGGACAGGCCAACCAAATCCTTGAATGCTCGAATCCTTAGCAAGGATTTGAGATTTGTGAATCCGAATCCCTGTACAAAAATAGGTGAATCGAATCTTTCAAATCCACCAACCAAAAAATAGGGTTGTTTTAAATAAAAAGTTCTGTTTAAAAAGTTTTAAAAAGTTTAATTTTTTTTTTAACAGTTGGTTTTAGAACCCTTTTTTTTCAAAAATGGATTTGGGATTTGTGAGATTCGTGGATTCCCAGAACCTTCCAGGGGTTCAGATTCAGATATAGAAAATTCTGGATTGTCCCAGCCCTATTAGCTGGTAAATCCTTATTCTCATTTTCAAATAAAGACAGTACTAGTAATACCCCTCTAAAATAGACTTGCCCCCAACTACTCAACTTATCCACGATAGAACTTTATCCCAGTGTATTTGTACCTTAGGACTTGTTAGTCACATGTGGGTCCAATCCCCTAGTTCTCCACACTTTCTCCATCATAATTTTGATATACTGTTATTAATCCTATGTTGTTTAAGTGGGTAATAATACCATTTATGTATAACTTACTCTCACTTGTGCCGGTATTGGTAATAAATTGGGGTCTTCCCGGGTGAGATCCACTTTTTCTTCCATTTTTATTCCCAGATCTGACTCCCACACTAATCTCAACCCTTTTGATATGCCACATTTAACCTCTAGAATTACCTGATGTAATTTTGAAACTTGTCATTTGGTTTGGTTTGAGCTATCATATATTGATTCAAATAACATTAAAGCTCTGGGGACCATAATTTCCAATTATATTTGTCTGCAATATGTTTATTTGTATTAATTGCTGCCAAGATGGATTTATTGGATTCAATTTATTTTTCAGTTGATCTAGCTGAATGGGCTTTCCTGTTGAAAATAGATCACTTATTCTATAAATCCTTCTCTTTCCATCCCTTAAAATGATTATATTTGTCTTCATTTTTAAAGACCTGATGCTCTAAAAACAGGCAGAGATCATACTAAGTACACTAAGGCGATTTCCTCACTACACTGTGATAGCAGTATTATTACACTTTCAACATCATGTAGAATTCTGGGGTTTGTAGTTTACTGAGGTCAAAGAGCTCCTCTCTACACTGCAAAGCCCGGGATTCCATAGGAGGCTGAAAGTGGAATAATGGCACTATAACAATGTAGTGCAGAAATTGCCTTAGTTACAGATCATAACAATATCATGAACAGTGGCTAGTTCCAGGATCAACTAAACGACTCAGAATGTATATATAAATGTTACAGTAGCTTTATTTCAGGAACCAATGAAAAATACATGGTAGCACGAACTCTGAAAATAAGAAAGTTTTGGGTATTACCAAGATTAGAGTCCACAGCATTGTACAGTCTTGTATAGGCATTGCCCATAACATGTACAAATTAAACATGTATACCTCTTTCTTTTGCTAACTGACAATAACAATGAGCTTTCCCAGCTGAACTTTAAGGCCCTTTTCCCATTTTTTTCCCCTTCCATTGTTATGCCCACCATGGCATAACAATAGGAGTATGGTGTTCAGATCGAGGGAGATAATGGTACCACTCTATTCTGCACTGGTTAGGCCTCATTTGGAAAACTGTGTCCAGTTCTGGGCAGCTCAGTTCAAGAAGGATGTCGACAAGCTGGAATGTGTCCAGAGCAAGGTGACCAAAATGGTGCAGGGTCTGGAAGCCATGAAGCCCTATGAGGAGCGGCTTAGGGAGCTGGGGATGTTTAGTCTGCCGAAGGGAAGGTTAACAGGGGACATGATAGCCATGTTTAAATATTTGAAGGGATGTCATCTGGAGGAGGGAGCGGGCTTGTTTTCCGCTGCTCCAGAGACTAGGACAAGAAGCAATGGATTCAAGCTGCAGGAAAGGAGATTCCACCTGAACCTCAGGAAGAACTTCCTGATGGTCAGAGCTGTCCGGCAGTGGAATCTGCTGCCTCCAAGGAGTGTGGGTGGTCTCCTTCTTTGGAGGTTTTGAAGCAGAGGCTGGATGACCATCTGTTGGGAATGCTTTGATGGGTGTTCCTGCATAGCAGGGGGTTGGACTAGATGGTCCCTGGGGTCTCTTCCAACTCTATGATTCTGTGGCCTTTGAAAATCCAACAGTAAAGACTTCTTACAGTCCTTACCATACTATACTTTCTCTGTTCTCAGGAGATAATTTGCAACCTTTGCAAATAACACCGTCTAGCCCAGGCCTTTTAGACCTAACAAACCTTGAAGGCTAGCATGGTATCTGGCTTCCTCAAAACTATCAAATAACCGGGTTGATTCGATTTTTTTTAAAAAAAAAAATGAAGGCAATCTGATAAAAACAAACTTACAATTTTGAATTTATAATTTATATCACTACATGAGGAGTGCAAAAATAGAATTCAATCATGTATCCTGTTTGTTGCTTTAAGAGGTTATTTTCTATTTTCTGTATGGATGGTCCTTATTAATTTTTGATGATTACCATTATTTTTATGATCACTGATTAGTAGTATTATCATTTTGATGATGGATTATTCTCATAAGTCTATATTAAATTAAAGAAATTAATATAGAATATAAAGCAAGTCAATAATGATTTATGAATTTGGAAATTCAAATAAAGTAGATGCATAACAATTAATAATTATGGTATAAAAGAAAGGGTTTAATAGGTGTAACCTTTCAAGTAGTATGGACTGTTTGCAACAGGGGCAGGAACCAATTCTACTTATTTTTAGAAATGTTATCTATTGTTAGTATTGTTAGTTTTTGTTTTAGTTATGTGTAGATTATACGTATTGCTGGTTGAAAGAATGTATCTTTTTGTTGTTTGGGATGTTTGTATTTAAAAAAAGAAAAAAGTATAAAGCCCCTATCAGATAACTTTTCTGTTCTCACACTCAGATTCCCAACCTATCCCATTTTACATCAAAGCATTCCTCTGTAATGCATCACTGCATAGCCATATTTTTCCAGGCAAAGTACAAAGCACAAAGCACATATGTAAAGGATAAGTTTCAAAACCCAGCACCCTTCCTATGACACAGCAACACACTAAGCGTGTTATATGCAAACAGCAAAACAGTGGCATAGCCACCTGGGGCAGTCTCTGAGTTTGTCGTCCCTTTCAGGGGAGAGAGGACTTATCCAAATTACCAAGTTAAAACCGCTCAATTGGCATTGGATGATTGGGCTCTGAGTGCCTGTGCTCAGAGGAGGTGCTCTGCACACGCTCAGAGGCATGCCGGCATTCCCACAGTGGCAAGGACTGTCAATGTCAGAGACCTCGGCGGCAAGCCAGCCCAGAGAAGAGAGTGGAAGAGCCAGCAAAGTCCAGCCGGGAGAAGACAAGCAAGCACTTACTCAAGGAAGTTCATTTACCAGAGTGCCAAATGAAGCCATAGTCAGAGTTCCAAAGCCAAGGGTCAAGAGTCCAGAGATCAATTCAAGGTATCAGGTGCTGGGAGCAAGGTACAGGCAAGAGGAGAGCTAGTAAGAAGTTTGCCACAAGCAAAGGGAAGCTTCCAGGCAGGCAGCTATATAGCCCCAGGCACAGGTGTGTCCGGTCACCGCTTCTTAAACTTAGCCAAGGAAGCCTCCCTTTGCACAGCCCTCTTGAGTCTCCGCCTTGATTGGGGGCTTATTGAACCAGGCTCCACAGCCTCTTCAGAATCGGATCCCTGTTGCTCCAAAGGAGCAGGCACAGAATCAGATGAGGGACGTCCGCGCCTGCTTGGTCCCTGGCAGCAGGGGGGCTCTTGAGCTGCAGGACTCATCTCCAGCCAGAGCCACAGGGACCAACAGCTGCTGCTTGTCATCAGCAGCTCTGACAGGGGCTTCAGTTATCGCAGTGGTTCTCAACCTGTGGGTCCCCAGATGTTCGTGGACTTCAGCTCCCAGAAGCCCCAGCCACTATGGTCAATGCTCAGGGCTTCTGGGAGCTGAAGTCCACAAACATCTGGGGACCCACAGGTTGAGAACCACTGAGTTATCACAAGATCCCCCCCCCTCTCCCTCCACTTCCCTCTTCAGAGGCTCGTCTGGGTTGGGCTTGTCTGCAGTCTCAGAAGTGGGAGGGGAGGTGGTTGCCTCTCCCCAACTCCTCAGGACTCATCCTCTCCTCTCCTCCTTCTCTCCCTCCCTCCTTCTCAGTCCAACCTGGAGGTCTGCTGGTGTTGGGTGCTGCTGCTTTGGCTGGAAGCAGGACTGACCAGATTGGGAAGGACAGGGGGAGGGGGAGGGGGAGGGGAAGAATGGACAGCCCCCTTTCGCAGGCTCGCATACCCCCTCCAGTAGATCTCTCTGGGAGGCTGCAGTGCCCATCTAGCCACTGGGCATCCACCAGCATGCGGAGGGTGACCTGGTGCCGCTCCCAAAACTGCTGCCTGGAGCACACCATTCCTCAGCCCAGTATGCCACTGTGGCAAAACATACATGTAATGTAGTATAGAAGCCTCTAAGCATAGCATATAATAACACCGTTATATATGATGAGGTATCTGGGCCTCCTGAAACATGTGGCACAATGTTACTATATATGCAAAGACAGGTAACGTATAATACATCAAAACATAAGAGTAATCATTGATAATCTCTCCTTAGTGCTCCCATACATTAATACCCATTGTGTACTGTAGCACAGCAATAGTATAGCATGAAATATCAGATCCCCATGCAGCATGGCAGTACCTCAACACTACTTAATAACATACATGGTTATATATTCTAGAAGCAGATACAACATATTTTTCCAGCAAGGCGTATAACATGTAACATATAACAAAACTCTTAACAGAATTAGCCCTAACAGAACCATATATCAAAAGCAATAAGAACGTCGTACTCGTTCTCTTCATCTAGCACGGAGCTTTCCAAACTTTTTATGCTGGTGACACACTTTTTAGACATGCATCATTTTGCAACACAGTAATTCAGTAAGTAGTTCAGTGAGTGGAGGCAGCCACAGCCACTGCTGCCGCCCTCACCGGGCTCTTCCTGAGCCCAGGGTGACAGCAGTGGCAGTGGAAGAAGCAGCCTCTTCGCCTGAGCCTGTCCCACCACCGCCCACGCTGAGGTCTTCCTCAGCCTGGGGTGGCAGCAGCAGGAGAGGCAGCCCCTTCACCCAGGCTTGGCCTGCCGCAGCAGTGAGAGAGGCAGCCCTTCCACCTGTTATGTTTGCATGACACACCTACACACTGCAGCCAACACACTAATGTGTTGCAACACACAGTTTGGAAAGCTCTGATTTCTAGCATAATGTGGCAATATGCTCACTTCATGTTTCACACCTTCAACAATCAATCAGATAGCACACAAGGTTTAACATATGGTGACAGATAACACATGGTGGGAATCCAAGCATTTGGCTGTTCGAAGATGATCACTCATTACGACAAGGTAACATACATTTCCAGCACAGGATTAGCTTTATACCAGCATTCAGTATCCAAAAGCATGAAATGATAAGAAGCAGTCATCATCATGACAGAGTAACACTTTGAAACATGGCAGGGAGCGAAGCCAGCCTGAGAAACAGTTATCGATAGGTGACTGTTCTGTATTCATAATTGTTACTCAGGCTATTTCCACACTACATTGTTATAGTGCTATTATTCCACTTTCAACATCCTGTGGAATTCTGGGGTTTGCAGTTTAGGGAGAGCCGTATTGAATTCTCAGCCAGAGAGCTCTTGGGCCGTGGTAAACTACAAACCCCAGAATTCCACAGGAGGTTGAAAGTGGAATAATAGCACTATAACAATGTAGTGCGGAAATAGCCTTAGTCATGATTATAACACTATTGCTATGATCACAACTCTTCCTCTACTTTTCTGAGCATCAGCAACATGGGGAGAAGGAAGTCTCTTCCTTCAGTTATCAGAGAATGGATGAAAGAGGTTTCTGTCAGCTTTGGGATGGGTGGTTCTGGCTAGGAAAGTTACTCATTTAAGGATACTAAGAATATTTAAGCACTTTACTAAGTATAGTTAAGCATATTTAAGTATGCTTATGAAAAGTAATTAAATTTAAGTAAATTAAGCATATTTAAATATATATGACTAAGTAGTGAAATATACTTAAGTAAGTAGCTGATACAGAATACTGGCCATGGTTTCTACCCTCCTCCCCCTCAAAAAAAGAAACCTTTCACACAGTCTTTCGTGCAAACTATATTTCTTTCTGCCCAAAAGCTTTTGTTCTCTGAAAAAATAGAGCCTTTGGTTCAAATGAAATGTATGCAAAAATGTCTCTAAATGTTTTTAAAAAGACCATTAAAATGTGACAAAACCTCTTGTGATCTCATGCAGTTGGGATTTTCTTTTAAACTACGTTCTTGCATGGGAAAATAAAATAAGTGAAGGTTTACTGAGAAATTAAATGCCATTTTAATTAATAATGTCTTAATAAAATAATAATAATGAACTCTGCAGGGTTTTAGTACACTTTGTATAATTGATTTTCTAATCATTGATTAAATGAATGAATCTTTATTATTTGGGGCTATGACCAGAAAAGTAGAATATATTAAAATAAAATACAGTATTGAATATTATTTTCAATTTGTTTTTGTTTGTCTTGTTTATGCTAGCTGACAACCGTGCAATCTAGCTGACAATTGTTCAATAAAGACTGAAAAGGAAAAAAAATCCACCTTTATTGTTTCTTTTGTTATTTTTTTTCTTTAAGAAACAACATGGATTAATAGCCATGCAGGACTAGGAAAAAGTACTTTTTGTACAACACTTCTCAGAACGCCCATTTGCCATGCTGGCTGGTGGATTCTGGGAATTGCCATTTAAAAGTAGAAGAGTGTTCTAAGTTCAGTAAATTACGTAAAAGTCAAAGCGGCCAGGGACAGGAGGCATGGTTGCAAACAGGCTTGAGGTCAAGTTCTGGTTTAGGAAAATAAGATGCCAGAAGGACATAAACAGGCTCAGATATCAGGTTGCAGTAGAAGTCCAACATGTGATTTGAGACAAGTTGCTTAGATTGCTAGAGTAGCCCTAAAGGGAAGGGCCTTATAGAATTTGGTTCATTTCCATTGGTTTGGAAAGTCATGTGTTCCATCTTCAAGATGTTGTTGGTGGAATGCCAGCTGATAAGAAGTCGATACAGTAGCTTAAAAGTGTTGCCTCTCTCTAGAACAGTGGTTCTCAACCTGTGGGTCCCCAGATGTTTGTGGACTTCAGCTCCCAGAAGCCCTGAGCATTGACTATAGTGGCTGGGGCTTCTGGGAACTGAAGTCCACAAACATCTGGGGACCCACAGGTTGAGAACCACTGCTCTAAAAGCATAGTGAGCTTGGTTGGAGAGCACTAATATACCCTTCAATGGTCCGATCTGGCTGGGATCATCCTGGTTAATTCTCTGGCATCCCACTTTTCAGCTGTTTTTAAAAATGTCCCAGTTTCTCTTATCTCCTCCCACTTTCCCCCTTTGTCCTCAGTTTCTTTCAATTGCTGCAAACTGGGTTTCAAGTGCAAGAGTAATTTATACTCAATTAACTCATTGAGCAGTGGGAGAAAGGACGAGAGGGCAGAATCTTGCCTTTTCCTGTGGGCTCAGGTGAAAGCAATCCACTTCAGCCTTTTATAACTTGTGTGGTTCTTCTTGTTCATAACTTTTGCCATCTCAACCACACAAGTGTCTTGTTTTTCATCTGTGACATGTTATCGAGTAGGTACTGATGGCTCAGAAGGTAAGTTACTGGAGGCAAGTGGCTGAAAACTATTGCTGAAGAGGCTTCTTTGCACCTTAAAGCCCACCCAGAGTAACTGAGGCCTCCCATATCTGACCCACTGGTGCTGTGGAACCAGCCATGACAATGTTTAGTGCTATGAGGGAAAGATCCAGCTAGCAGATAAGCTATCTTCTTCCTTTCGTTTTTTCCCCTCATCCAATTAGTGCAGTGGTTCTCAACCTGTGGGTCCCCAGATGTTCGTGGACTTCAGCTCCCAGAAGCCCTGAGCATTGATCATAGTGGCTGGGGCTTCTGGGAGCTGAAGTCCACGAACATCTGGGGACCCACAGGTTGAGAACCACTGAATTAGTGAATTTATCACTGCCTTTCTAGGGGCATTGTAGGAAAGCTCAAATCAATGTTCTTCGTGCACTGAGGCAATATTGGTTAGAAGCGGGGGGAAATGATTTGTAGCTGAACAGAATGTGCTTTGAGAAAATGGAAAGACACAGGGATTTGCAAACAATCTCTCTTGGGCTTATTGGATGCTTTGCCAGGCTGTCCCGAAGGGAGAACAGTTTAACTGGGTTCAAAAATATTTGTCACATAGTAGAATTCTACACTTACTACTGACTCTTGGGAGAGAAAGGAAGGCTTTGTAGAGTGAGTTGCAAGCCATATGACTTGAAAGACTAGGGGTGAGCTATAACCCATATGCTTGGAAGACTCTCTTTCCCTATGAGCCTCTTATCTATGGTATATCCACGCTGCACAATTACAGCACTTTGCTCCCTCGTGCAGTTTCCTGCACTATAGCACTAGAGTTTTTTAGAAGAGAGTGTAATCCTGCTTGCTGGGGGGCCCTTAGGGGGATTCCCAATGCCTGTCAAAATTATCACTTGTGGGGAAAATTAGCTATGAACACCGCTTTAGCAATGCAAAGAGGGCAGGGTAATTAAGGATTTTTTACCCAATGTTTACGGGATCGGGCTCAGTCAGAAATCACACAGAAAGGTCCAATGAATGACTTTATTGAATAATAGTAGTTTGGACTAATGCAAACACGCACACACGCATCCAAGGGCTAACAGAAATAAAGAGTGGAAATAAGAAAGAGGGATTGTTGAGGGATTCGCAGCTTGGGTGATACCGCACCTCTTCCTGAAGTCCTTGGTCGGGAAGCAGCGATCGAACAGCAGCTCAGCGAAGAGATCGCGCAGCTGTCAGGAGGGGGATCGGTCAGTTGGTATGACCGGGAGGCATCATACTCCTCCTCCTTGCCTCACTTTTCTCTCCTAACTAGCCCAAAGACAGGGACTATTTGTAGGAAAAATTTACTTTGAAGGCAAATCCTCTCCCAGGGAAAACAAACAGAGACAGAAAAGAAAAACAACTCCACACCTGGCATTTCTCTGATATCGGAAGATAACAAGGTGTCATCCCAGTAACAGGATTTTCCTCTGCTTTGAGGCTGCGGTGTGAGTTTCTGGAGATCGATTTGATAAGGTTTTATTGCTTTCAGTGCCCAGCTTTCCAGGAACACTTTACTCCCTTCAAGTGACTCCTTAAAGGTTAAGGACTTTTTGTCCACCATGGGTTATCACAACGTGAGCTCTCCTGTGGCTACGTGACTGGGCAATTTACTGGTCTGACCTGGTGCGTTCGATCGTAGGACCGTTATTGCCTACGTGCACATCCGGGTGACCTCTCTGGTGGGTTAGAATAATTTTATATCAAAGTTGTAGACCCGGGGACAGGGTTTACCAAGGGGGCAACAAGAGATCCAATTGCCTCCAGAAAATATAGATCCCAGGATTCCATAGGATGGAACCAACACAGTTACAGTGGTATCAAAGTGCTATAATTAAGTAGTATAGATGCACTCTATGAGTGACAAACAGCCCTCCTTTCAAAACAAAGCAAGATAAAAATTTAACAATCAACCAACCTTGGAGAAATTCCTAAGAATATTCTGCAGAGGTGAGTCTAGGGTGGGGCAACTGGAGCGTCTGCCCCAGCGACAATGTTGGGGTCACAAAAAAGAGGACTCCCCCCACCTGCCCCACCACTGTTCACCCAACCAATTCTGCCCTCCATTTGCCCCGTCCCTTCCCCACCTGCCCCCATTCACCCCACCTACTTCTGCTCACAGGTTGCCCCTCCCCCTCCGGTTAATAGTTATACTTGCAGAACTCTGTTTTTGCGACCATGAATTGGATATGGCCATTGCACATTTTTTTAAAACAGATATGTAAAGGAAAGTACATGTTCATATGACACTAGTAGGATTCTGGTTAATATTTTTGCAATAAAATGCATGGAGCCCTGGTGGCGCAGTGGTTAAATGCCAGTACTGCAACCACAAGGTTGTGAGTTCAATCCTGCCAGGCTCCAAGGTTGACTCAGCCTTCCATCCTTTCTCAGGTCGGTAAAATGAGTACCCAGCTTGTTGGGGGCAATTAGCTAATTTAATACATTGTAAACCGCTTAGATAACACTAGTTGATAGGCGGTATAGAAATAAATAAATGCTAAATAATTATAGCAGCAGTGGGCAACTACCAGAGGTCTTGCAACTGCACCCATATGCCATAAGCTTTCTTTTCTTTTCTTTTTTTTTTAATTTTAGTTTAAAAATAAAATACACATAGTGAATTACTGTACATTTCATGACAGTATGCATACAGTTAATACCTGTTGGGTTGAATTTAGTTTTCTTTAAGCTTTTACACTAAAAAAAACATAAACGTAAAGTTTATTTCAGTCTTACAGTCCTTTCTCTTTCTTTAATTGCCGCTTTCTGTCATAATTTTAGCATGATTAATTGGTTATTTAAAAATATTTTAGTAGACTTTCAGCTTCTTTATGTGTGTCAAGCTGGCGGTCCTTGGGATGTTGATGTAACTATACTTTTGGAGAGCTGTCTCTCTTTCTTTCAATTTTTTTTCGTGCTTTTTTCTGCACTCTTATGGATAGGGGAAGCTCAGTCACTCTGCTGGGCAGCTATTGTATTGTTGTGGCTAGGATTCAATTTCTGGAGAGGAATACTAATGGATATCTGAAACTCTCCAAGGATACAGAGGCCTGACTGACTCAGTTTTAAGAGCTCTGGCTTTGCATTTTTGAGCAGAAGTAGTGTTTCAATTTCCCTAAAAGCTTCCAATAACCCAATGATGGCTTGGCCCAGCACTGTCTTCGGGCAGCTCAATGGCAGGAAATGAACTGCCAAGGAAAGTTCAAGCAGATGTTTCTCCATGCTACTGTTTTATTTTCCAATTGCCTTCTGTTTTGTACCTTGACTGACAGCCAGCAGAGCTGCCAACAAAAATCCCGCATGTGCTTCTATACCGCACCACCATCTCATGACATTTGTCCTTTGTTATGGTTATGCAAACAAAATATTTTTTTGTTTTTTAACAAATCAATCTTCCCTTCTGCTGGCATCATAACAAAATCTTTGTTTTTGCAGTTTTTGGCTGGTGATATCTCACAGCTTGTTTATTGATTTTTTTTACTGCTGGTTTATTGCTGATTTTGGTATTGATTGTTGTGTTTTCTGAACCATCAAGGTAGTTTTATGACTCAGTTATTACATAAAATAGAATCCTTTCTGCTCTTTATGAGCTAGATGAGGTAGCAGAAATTTTATTTATGATAAATCATGGATTCATAGAGCTGTAAAGGATCACAAAAGCCATTTAGCCCAGCCCTCTGTTGTGCAGGAATCCACACTTTAGGCACTCTTGAGAGATAGCCACCCAACCTCTGTGTAAAGCCTGATACTCTCTGGCATGGTCTATTCCACTGCCAAACAGTTCTTTCCATCATATTCAAATGGGTTACCTGAGATCCATGTGGTTGAAATACTAGAGACATACTTCCTACTTCCTGAGATCACAGAACGCACCTCTAATTAGAGACTAGTGACATCATGCATTTCATGAAATCTTGCTTCTTTAATGACTAGAGTTTTACTTGGGTGACCACTCCATCATGAGTTGGCACCGCCCTGTTAACACGTTAGAAGTCAGATAACCTGTCTATTTGAAATGGTAGAAAGGGATTGTGGAGGTTGAAGACATGGGCCATTTCCACACTACACACTTAATAGTGCTATTATTCCACTTTCAACATCTATCAAATCCTGAGGTTTGCAGTTTTTCAAACCCCAGAATTGTGCAGGATGCTAAAAGTGGAATAATAGCACTATAACAGTGTAGTGCAGAAATGGTCATACTCTAAATTGTGGTGCACTTGAGAAGTGTTGGAGAGCATAAAAAGGAGCAGGTGACTTTCATCCTGTACACCTTTACAGAGACCCACAGGATATAATGTACTTTATTTATCATCACCATCAATATAGTACCATCAAAGTACAAAAAACACTTCCCTGGCTTCAGGATTACAATCTAATTGACCACATGACACGAAAGGAAAAAGGGGATAGGGTGGGAGGGGATTGCATCCAGCAAATGCTGACTCTTCTTCTCTCCCTCTGAGGCCAGTAAACTGGCAGCTGGGATGGTGACAGGAGCTTTCATCTGCTTCTGAGCCTATCATGATGGACCTACGGCTGCCTCTTCCTCTCTCCCTCTGAGGCCAGAGCAGTGGCTGTTGGGATGGAACGAGGGCCTTTCATCTACTTCTGGGCCTCAGCATGATGGAGCTCTGCCTGCCTCTTCTTCTCTCTCTTGGAGTCCACAACTATGGCAGTTGGAATGGAGAGAGGCCTCTCATCTGTTTCTGGGCCTAGATATGATGGAGCTTTGCCTGCCTCTTCTCTCCCCCTGAGGCCAGGGCAGTGGCAGTTGGGATGGAGGGAGGACCTTTCCTCTGCTTCTGGGCCTAGGCGTGATGGAGCTGTTCCTGCCTCTTCTTCTGTCCTTCCAAGACCAGGGCAGCAGCAGTTGAGATGGAAGGAGGGCCTTTCATCTACTTCTGGTCCTAGGCGTGGTGGAATTGTACTTGCCTCTTCTTCTTTCACTCCCTTCTTTCTTTTCCACCGTTCTTCCAGTGCATCACTCAAGGCAGCTTACAACAAGTTAGAACAAAATACAGCTGAAAAAACAATTGCTACAAAGTTGAAAAGCAATTAAGAAGCAATTCTGTTAACAAAACATTAAAGCAGAATACATAGCAAAAAAGATGTCATCACACACACTCCATGAAAAGACTCCTCTAGCACAACAAGGTAAAAGCTAAAGACCTTCCTAAATAATAATAGTGATGATGATGATGATGGTGATGATGATGATGTTCTTTACCTTCTTGCTAACATGGCTATGGTTCTTTCACCTCTATATCATTTGAAGGTTCTTTGGTGTGCACCTATTGGTGACAGTCTGTTTCAGTTTTCTGGAATGTGTCATATTGGTCACCTATGCCACTTCTGCACTAGACTGTTATAGTGCTACTGTTCCACTTTCAACATCCTATGGAATCCTGGGGTTTGCAGTTTAGGGAGGAGCCTCAAAGGATTCCATAGGATGTTGAAAGTGGAATAGTAGCATATAATAGCCTAGTGTGGAAATGGCCTTAGATTCTGAGGTTGCAACACCCAATCCTATCCAATAGTTAGATCAGTGTCTGTATTCCCCTTCAGTGACCTTAAGCTTTGGACCTTTTTCACATGGCATTTTCCATGTGAAAGAGGGCCTGGATCATTGCACAATTGTGAGGAGCGATCTGCACGATGTACTCACAATCGCGCAATGCTCCAGGGGCCAGCAGGCGCCATCGCACACCTTTTCATTTTTGGCTAGAAGCTGAAAATGGTGCGCAATCACACATTGCTCTTGGGCCCCATGCGCACTTACCTGGCGTGCGGAGCCTCCGGAGCTGTGCCGGTCATGCTTCCTGCTCCAGCACAACCTGGGAAGGTCCCAGGCTGTGCTGCAGAAGGAAGAGGCGGGGCTCTCGTGTGAGCAGGCACGTCATGCGGAGCCGAAGGACCCTGGACACGAGAGCCTCTCGCTGGAGGCTGCTTGCTTGATCCCCGCACCCCAGTGCTGGAAGAAGGTAAGGTGCGGAAAGGGCCCTTGTCTATCAGGAAATTTGTTGGGAACAGCAACCTGTGCACGCTCTGAATTCACTGCTAGTTGGGTTGCATGATCATTGTAAGTTTAGAGACAAAACTCAAGCTAACTTCCTGTTTGTTTGTTCACATGCACTCTCTTCCTCTGGCACGTAAGCATCCTTATGTTCTTGGAGGTCTTTGTCTCTCTATTTACCCTCCTTTCTTCTTCTGCCTGCCTTCCCGCAAGCATGTGGCCAGGAGCATTCAAAGGGAGAAGCTCCAATGAAACCAGGCAATTGTTTACTTTTTTCCCCATTTTCTTCAAGAATATGAACCTGTGTAGATTATGCACAAGTATCTTTTAAACAAAACTGAGTTTGTGTTTACTTCTCAGCTAGCGTTAAGTGTGTGACTGGGAATAAGGTGGGCTGGTAAACTGTTCAAACTCTGTTTGTGTACTAATTGCTCTGTTATGTAGAGAGATCCACCAAATCTCTCCCATTTTTCAAATAAAATTAGCGGGAGAACAAGTTGCAGCTTTATGCTAATATTTATTCTTGCAACACAGAAAGCATAGATAAACACACCGTCCTCAGGAGCACAGCTTACATAAACCTTGATCCTTTTCCTAGCATGTCTGTTTACAACTATTCCATGCTGATATTTGGTTGGGTATTAGATAATTAGCTCCACCAAGAAAGAAATAGAGCTTACCAGGGATGTAGACTCAAGTCGATAGACTTGGACTCAAATCGGACTTAAGTCGCTTCAGTGACTTGAAATGGACTTGACTCGGCCATAAATGATGCACTGACTCAACTCCACTAGAGACTTGTATATTTTTAGTAACCGACTTGCTGCCCTTGGTTCAGTAACATTACACATTCATCCAGAAACCTTACAACTTTGAACAGTGCTTCCATCTCTTTTTGCCTGCTGGTCACATGACAATCTATCTCAAGCCCAAAGTGTGGGTGCATTTCTCAGAGGGGAAAAGCAAACGGGTCAGGCAATGGGCTTGAGACGGGCTTGAGGTCTGCTCAGCAGCCTGTCCCCACTGCATATTGGAGGAGCCTTCTAAAATGTTTCCTAAGAGCAAAAAACGAGACTCACCCCCCAGAGCGCAGCTGCATTTCTCAGAGGGGAACAGCAAATGTGTTAGGCAGTGGGCTTGAGAAGGAAGGATCCTTCCTTCTAAAGCTTTTGAATTTTCAGGAATGGGGAGTAAGATAGGATCCTATTCCCCACTTCCAAAGCTGCAGATGGCAAAATTGCAAATGTAAACAGCTGACTCTGCTTAAATTGTTAAAACTGAATTTATTTTTCTCTATCTAATAATTCTGAAATATTGGTTGGGGTATAAAGTTGGCTTCCAGACTTGAGACTTGACTTGAAAGTATGTTCAAGGACTTGAGACTTGGAGTAAAAGACATCACTGGAACTTACCACTCACAGGAGTTTGGGTTCCAAGTGATTACTTTATGTAGCATCAGCCTAGAGGTAGACCAATTTTGCTAGGAGAAAAATCTGGTAGTGTGAATAGCAAATGTCATCTATGTAAGAAAAAGATGACCATCATATAAGTTCATGCAGATTGAAAACTGTATAGGAAACACTGTGACAAAGTAGCTACAATGATAAATTGGGATCCCCCCCAAAAAAATTACTATAGGAAAAAACTGGTGGTAATGCAAATTTTAAAAAGTTCTTCAAAGTGGGTAAGTAAACATCGCAAGAGATTTTTTTTCTTTGATTCAGAGTGACAAAAATCAGAACATAATATGCCAAACATAACTGTGGTTGAGAAAAAGAAAGCTCGGATGGTAGATGCGGCAATCCCAGGGGACAGAATAATTGAAGACAAAGAGAGGGAAACGATCTTGAGGCATCAAGACCTACAAATTGAGATTCAGCACCTCTGGGAAAAAGAAATCAACTGCGGTTCCAGGAGTGAAAGCTGCTCTGGGAGCAATTTGAAATGAACTGAGAAAACATCTGAATGAAATTGCCATACCTAGGATCACAATAGCACATTCACAATGAGAATAATGTAACACTTCCCCCAAACAGCTCCCTGTCCTATATGCTGTTGCTAGTATTGACTAGAGGAGAGTCACTGAAACAACTGGATTTACCCACATGTTGACTTGCCAGTCATCAATTGATTCAATGAGTCTATTGTTATCACCGTGTTCTGGCCTGACCTTTGGTGAACCAAAGATATCGTTTTGATATCATAATTTGGCCCTACTCTGCCATCAGCCAAGTGTTTGTGAGGCTCGCCGAACAAGTGCGAAGCTAGGCATGGCTATTACGTGCTGCTCTCACCAAATCAAGCCAGAGATTGCCAGATCTGCTTTAGGGGACCTCCCGAAACAAACACCTTCATTACAGATGCACGCTACCACAAAGGGACCCTCTGCCCTGAGAGGACACCTTGGCGAACTAGGTACTTAACTGCCGAGCTAGCCGTATTTACATACCAGCCATACCATTGTCAATTCAGACTCTAACTCAATCATGCAAATTCTGACCTTTCGGAGGCTTTGTCTCCATCCTAAAACTCATTGTTTTCACCCGAAGACCAGACTAGCCTGCGGTTGTACTTCTTTCCCCTATAAAAATCCCCCGCTCTGAGAGCTCTTTGGAACTCTTGCCAGATCGCTTGGACTTCATTCTGCCTTGCTGCTGCTCGGTTCAGCAGATTCCCCTCGGCCGCCACGCTAGGTCTCCTCTTCTTCAATTGGCTTCCCCAGGACTGCCGGGCAGGTGGCGTATCACCCATTCCCATTGGAACTCTATTTTCCTTTCTAGTTAGGAGTGTGTTTGTGCTTTTCTCTAATAACTGTTTAATAAATCTTAATTGTTGTTTGAACTATTTGCCTCCTCACTGACCTGACGCTGTAGACATAGGGTAAAAGATTCTGCTGCGTTGCCCTGCCTCTCGTTAGCCAAGAGAGAGCTCCAGCTAATTTTCCCCATCTTTGCTTAGTTTGTTTTGGTTGTTTGGGTGCCCCTCCCAGGACCCCCAATTTACAGGGTAACACTATACTCAGGGCCAGCATGGTGTAGTGGTTTGATCATTGGAATATTACTCTGGAGACTAGGGTTCTAATCCCCACTCAGCCATGGAAACCCACCTTAGGCAAGTCACACTCTCTCAGCCTCCAATGAAGGCAAAGACTAACCCAGTCTGAATAAATCTCACCAAGAAAACCCTGTGATAAGTTTGCCTCAGGGTCACCATAAGCAAACTTGAAGGCAACAGCAAGTCTTGGGTGGGACTAACCGGCAGAGATTCATTATAGTGTTATGATTCTACTTTAATTGCTCTAGTTCCATGCTGTGAAATTGTGGGATTTGTAGTTTGGTGAGGCATTAAATCTGTCTGTCTGGGAATTCTAAATGCTTCAACCCTATATGGTCAATCCTAGGATTCCACAGGATGGAACTATGGCAGCTAAAGTAGGATCATCAAATATATAAAAGTCAACGTTAGTTTGTTTGTGTCAGGCAAAGACCTCATATGATTGGCTGCCTAAGAAGATTCTATGGAATTCTGGGGTTTGCAGTTTAGAGAGGGGCCTTTAGAATTCTCAGCCAGAGAGCTCTTGGACCTCAGTTAACTGTGCCTGTCTTGAGTAGGCTGTTTGCTACGGAGATGAGGCCTAGCAGCAAGAAGGAGGACAGCGTATTCCCTCAGCACTCCAACCTGCTTATGTTAAGAACTCTGAATACAGATTGGATTGGGGAATATGGGGAAAAGTTACATATACTGGACAAGCCAGTTTGGGGAATTAGAGACAACAGGATCTCAAATCTTTCTAACAAGTATTACCTATGAGGAAATAAAATCCCTGACAACGCCAGGTATATATGCTAGTAACACTATAATTGTGTAGTGTCAGCAGTCACCAGGATCCCATCCCTTGTTTGTCAAAAATGGAAGAGGACTTAGCTGCTTTTTGGCTTTTGTAGGTCCCGACAGAGGGTCTCACAGGCAGAAAATTCATGGCCCATTCCCATCCCTATGCAAAACTCTACAGACTTAATAGCAGAAAGTCAAAGAGAAATGAAACAGGTACCAGCTCTTAGACCAAGTCATCACTGCAGAACTCAGTGATTTTATCATTAAGACCAAGTAAAGCCTCATAGGAAGGAAGCTACTTAAAAAATGAAACAGCTGATCTCTGAAATGCAAATCTCGCTGCTGGATATCTTTATATATTACCAAAATTCTACAAAGCTGACTACCCAGACCACCATGCTGGGTAAAGTATTAACATAACCATCAAAAGGTTTTGTCCCTTTTTTGACTTAAACTTATAAAATACAGCTTTTTAAAAAAAGGGACACCCCCATCATATATCAAAGGTGGCAACAATTTGTTACTCAGAATCAAGTCTTTGACTACGCGACATCAATTTGCTAAGGATGCTGTACTTGCTACATTTGATGTCACATCTCTTCACACCAGGACACCACATAATGATGGGATTACATTTATTTAAATGAATTCCTTAGCACTAGGTGTTCCAAAGATCGTCCCACTTTAGCCATACTAGTGCTCACTTGCAACAATTTTACATTCAATAGAGAGAAATCGTGCAGCTTGGGCACTTGCATAGCTCTTTCCTATCCAATTGAGTTTATAGATAAAATAGAAAAAGAACACCTCTAACAAGGCCAGTGACAGAGATCTTATTGGGCACCAGTGTCCTGATGAAATTTGGTCTGGATGAAAGTTGAAGAACGTTAGGAAGGTTGAAATATTATTCAGGAATACAGTTTATACAGGAATACTCCAGTGAACAAAGTAGCTGTGTTCTTGAGCATTACAGCTTTAATAGAAAGATTGGCATCAGGGGCAGGAATAACATGGAAAGACTAGGGATAGCTTCCTACACCACAGAAAAGAAAGTTGGTTCTACATATTCAGCAAAAAAATTTATTCAAAACTGACAATATACACACGTGAAATGAAGCAACAAGGTCAGGTAAGCCTTGCATAAGTAGACATGAACAATTGAACTTTCTAGACATCACTTGAAAGCTACTGCCAAAATGCACCCAGGAATGATGTCTTACTTCTCCAGCTTTTACTTTCTCCAGTCCTTCTTTCATCATCTTCCTCCAGCACTCTCTCATCACCCTCTCAATGCTGACTTTGCTAAAAAATCTTCCAGCTGTTCAGAGGATGAGGAAAAATGGGCGCTGCTCAGGAATAAAAGAACTTAGTAAAAAGGAGCTTCTCTGTTAGAGGTTTTGCTAACTGAGGCATGCCTGTATTTAGTAACACCATTAAATATCCACAAATCCCTTTTCTTGTTATAGGCTGGAATTCTGTTGGGTAAACATGTCACTAAATCAAATTGATTCAGTGGTTCCACTCTAGTTGGGATTAAGAATAAGATTTAGGTCATTGTCTTCATCAATGAGAATCCTGAAATTCTCATTTATTACAAGGCCGCTGATGCTCTCACCCACCTAGAGGGGAAATCCTACCAATCCAAATCCACATAAATTTATTCTTTATTCTTTGTTTATTTCATTGTATTTCTAAGCTGCCTTTCTCCCAAAATTGAGACCCATATAAAGACACGTATTGTCTACAGTTTGGATCTTAAAATCATATAACCAAAGAATCATAGAGTTGTAGGAGACCATAAGGGCCATCCAGTCCAACCCCATTGTGCCACGCAAGAGTACACCACCAAAGCATTCCTGACAGATGGCCATCCAGCCTCTGTTTAAAAACCCTCAAAGAAAGAGACTCCACCGTACACCGAGGCAGCATATTCCACTGTTGAACTGCTCTTACCATTAGGAAGTTCTTCCTAATGTTTAGATGGAATCTCTTTTCCTGAAGTTTGAATCCATTGCTCTGTGGAGCAGCAGAAAACAAGCTTGCTGCATCTTCCATATGACATGCCTTAAAATATTTAAACACGGCTATCATGTCACCTCTTCACCTTCTCTACTCCAGGCTAAACATACCCAGCTCCCTAAGCCACTCCTCATAAGGCTTCATGGTTTCCAGGCCTTTAGAGCTGAACATTCTCTGAAATCCTCAAGGAAACTGAAGCAAAACAGGGTGAGCAACTACAGTGGATCCAAGGGCCAATTTTCTACTCTTGAACCCTCTGGGAATGATGAAGACTGTCCAAAATGCCCCCCCCCAAATCAGATCAAAACAAGAGCCAAAGGAAACCCACTTCCTTGGGTGGTTTGGTGTCAAACTGCAAGGAGCACCACCCCCTATTTAAAAGAAGAACCATTGTTTCAGGAGAGGTCTTTTAGAGGGAGCATAAAAAAATCAGTCCAGGGAGTCTGGAGGGGCTGAGGTCTGGAAAAACAACCTTGAGGGTGCATGAAGCAGTGAACTTTAGAAACACCTGGGTTACAAAAGGTATCCTCCTCATATCCCTGATTGTAACAAGCAAGCAACCTGCTTTTCAGGGGAGATCATCACCAGGAAAGATATGAGCATCACATACTGTTTCTGGTGGACTTCCATTCAGCATCTCCTAAGTAGCATATGGAAATCAGGGTGTCACCTCAAAAGCATGGGATCCCATGAGGTCCTATATCAGAACCTGCAATTAAAATGTAAGAATGGGGAATTAATTAACTCAAATTGAGAATATTGGAAGAGGAGGGGTAACTTCAGGACCTTTTCACTTTTGTTTACCAGGTTACTGCAAAACAGACCAGTAAGAAAACTTATATTACAATTTAATATAAGTGTTTTATTGGGGAAAAATATACATGCACATCAACAAAATAGTCACACGCACAGGCAATCACACAAGGCTAATGGAAAAGGAAGAGAGAAAACTGGATAGAGGAATAGAAAGGGACCTCGGTTATATTTACCACCCAGAGAGGAGTGAATAAGCAGCAATGTGCCTTGGACTTGCTTCCAAAGCAAAAGGCAGACTGACAAGGAGAACCCCTGAAACTGAAGTGCTGTCTGTGGGACCCAAAATCAAGGGCTCTTTATACCCAAATATCTGCTCTGGAGGTGTGAGATGTTAATGACTCTCTATCTGTGTCTTGCAGAGTGGATAAAGGGGACAGGATGGGTAAATGTTTGTTAATGTCTGAAGGAAACAGTCAATGATTTTTAAGATGTGGATGCCAAAAGATCCTAATTGAAGATCAGGAAAAAGGTCACAGGTGTGAGGATGAGGCAATTACAGATTCGTTGGAAAGCTCCTGTTTTCCTGAACCAGCGCTGTCAAACAAACAAGGCTCTTTGTTTTGGAGTTTGCAACAAATAAGTGCCAGATTGAGTTAATAGCTGGTTTTTTGTCTTTGCCTTCTGTAGGAAATGCAAACCACAGGGGGTACTTGCCCCTCTTGAAGCTGCCATTGTTTTCATTGAAAGATTCATTAAGTCAGGCTTTTCTGGTTAAACTTATGACTTGGGTCACATTGGGATCATTTCTGACTTCCTTCCAGCCAGAGTCCCTTTCACATGGCCCCTTTCTGCCATTGTATATGATTTCTATTTTACGCCAGTTAAACATATCTGCCAATTAATATATTTTGCCAATTAAACCAGAGTCCACATGTATCAAGGGAAAGCTCTGTACTGTCAGCCAACTTTGCACATCTTCTAATACTATCTACAAACAAAGGTACAGCTTTCTATGGAGACAGTTAATGGGAGCTGTCCTTAAATCACTGATCAGAAACCCTGGACTATACTTTTGTGAATCCGTTGCCTGCTTGTTGTATGGCTGGAAATGTGCTGGTGAAATATACACATGCAACTCAGGGTTCTTTGTCCACAGATCTTGTTACGCATGTTGCACAAGGAGATATTTTTCCCTACTTGTGAAATATCCAAAATCTTCTCTCAAGGCAGCTGTTAAGCCCTAAGAGCAGAGCTTTCCAAATTTTTCATATTGGTGACACACTTTTAGACATGCATCATTTTACAACACAGTAATTCAGTAAGTGGAGACAGCCCCTCCACCCGGGCCTGGCCCACCATCACCATCTTCACCGGGGTCTTCTTTGCCCTGGGTCAGCAGTGGTGGCAGAGGCAGCCCTTCCACCCATTACATTCATGCGATACACCTACACATTGCAGCTGACACGCTATGGTGCCACGACACACAGTTTGCAAAACTCTGCCTAAGAGTGCTGAAGCTGTTTACCAGAGGCGTGGGGAGGAGAGAAGGCATCTGGCAGCACTGTGCCCCATGCCCACTTGTTCCTGGTGAAATGAAAAGAAATTATATTCTCCCAGATTTCCAAGAAAATGACGTCATTTGTTTTCCTCAGTTGCTGCACTGCTACCTGGTCATCTCTCTTCTCATGGGGCAGGATACAGATGCAAGGATTGACAGCTCCCTGAGCAGGTAGGAATTTTGCCCTATATCTCAGATAAGACAACCGTCATGAACTGGCAGCACCCACTATATGAGCAAACATCACTGGCAAGTTCTGCAATCTAATTTATGTCACTGAACATAGACGTCAATGATGCTATCCACAGTGTGAAGGATAAACAACAACTGACTCCCACATGTAGTTCTGGAACCACAAATCTGGAAAAGTCAACCAGAAAATTACAGCAATCAGTGCCCAGAAAAAAAGAGGCCATCTATCAGGAGTGCTTTGGTTCTGTATTCCTGCGTGGCAGAATAGGATGGGACTGGATGGCCCTTGTGGTCTCCTCTTACTCTATGATTCTATGTAAGTGTGTGTCTGCTTCATCTGCTGATTACTTAAGTTACTTTTTTAATTAACCAAAGCTTTTTTTTTATCAAGTCATCTAACAATGTAGCTGATAATTGTTGTCACCTCAGCAAGCCTGGCATGCAGTTCTGATGGAGTCTGCAAATTATTGTACTAGATATTAAAGTGATATTAAATAGCAAACAGAAGAGGCAATTGTTGATTATGTGAACAGTGGTGCTGCATGGAATTGGACCCTAAGCACCCAAACTTGAGCACAATCATTTCCCCTGGCAACAGTCATTTCTCTTAATTGATTCCTGTCTTGCATTTGAAATCCCAGCAGCAACCTTTTGCCTACCAGTTCCCACCCACTCTCATGTAGCCTGTAGTTAAAGATGCTCATCACATCCCCGCTTGGTGTGGCTTCTGTCTCCGTAAATTGCACTCTCCAGGTTTTGCAAAGGAATAACAGATTGCTAAGACTGGGAGGTCAACAAGAGGCTTGAGCCTGCTTGACCTGTTCCTTGGTAATTTTTCTCTCCTAGACCAAAGCTGTTCCCCTCATTCACTCAAAGTGGACAAAAGAGGGGTCAAGATGCAGACGCCAGCATCAGAGAGAACAATTTGAATTGAAAGCATTTCAACAGGAGCGGAGAACATTGAACAAGCTGGCTCAAACACAACCTGCTATTATTTGCAGCTGTCAAGAGTAATGGCATTTGCATTTTTGCTCATTGTTTTTACCAGCGAAGAAATGAGTGAGAGGGTTTTCAGTAGGGGAGAGGTGGTCTGATGTCATTTTACACTGCTGAATCAATGCTGCAGCACCTCTAGTGAGAGGCTTGGACCAGAACATCTTGTAATGTGCATACAGAAAGCATCGACGTGTTCTAAAATAGGCCAGTTTGGCTTTGGCCATTTCTGCATGAGACTCAAGAAGTGGTTTACTGCATCTCATGGCAGGTTTAAATAACACAGTTTACCTTTGTTGCGCTCTGCACACCCCCTAATTTCAAGCAATTTCATGTGGAGGAACATGAGTTCATACATCCGCGCTACCTCCTTGCTAATCACTCCCCTGGCTCCCCTTCGCCTCACCCTGGTTGCCCTGATTGGCTGAACTTCCAGCTTTACAGGAAAACATGAGCAGAGCAACAGGAGTGTATGCGCACTGATGCAGTTTTGCGTTTCTGCATCACTATGAAAAGCTGGTGTTGATTCGATGTCAGAATGTGAATTGGATTTTTTCCAGTTTTCAAATACTGCGCTTCTCAATGCATGGTGGCGCACTAACAGCTGATTCCATGCAGAACTATGGAAAATAACACAGTGTTACTTTGCTCCCACGTGCAGAACTATGTGATGCTACAACGCAGTAATCCATGGTAATGACCCCATGTCAAAATGACCTTTGCTGGTATAGCATGCCTGCTTAGGATTACTGGTGCCATTCTTCATAGGCTGTGTTATAGGTCAAAAATAGAACACAAGCTATATATCAGGATCAGGGAAAATGTACCCCATATGCCACATGTAGCTCCAGTTTTGCACTCCCAGAAGACCTCTGGCATTCTCCCAAATCTTCCTAAATACCATTTGATTTTTTCAGATTTTATTTGGGTATGATTGTTTTGCTTGAAAAGAGTCCCAAGTGCTTCCAAACTGTGATTTGCCGCTCCAAATGCCAGTGATGTCAGCACCTAGATATGCAAGATGCAACCCATAGGAGGTGCTGCCCAGTTCCCGTACATAGATGAGGACCTAGGATGAAGCAGTGATTTCAAATAAATAATTAAGATACTCATGCCTCTCCTTTTTTTCTCCTAATCTCGAAAGAGTTGTAGCCATCCCTGGTCACTGAACTGGATATACGCAGTTTTTTTCTTTGTGAAATTTGTTGTTCACTTTAAGAGATGTTAGCTGGCATCCTGTTTGGTAGTTACAGCAATGTCAATTGACTTAGGCATTTCCACACTAACTGTTATAGTGCTATTATTCTACTTTCAACATCCTGTGGAATTCTGGGGTCTGTAGTTTACTGAGGCCAAAAATCTCTCTGGCTGAGAATTCTAAAGGCCCCTCCCTAAACTGCAAAACCCAGGGTTCCATAGAATAGGATTATACCACTGCAACAATATAGTGCTGAAATGGCCTCAGAATAATAGAATCCCAAAGTTGGAAGGGGCGCTATGGCCCATCAGGTCCAAACCCTTGGTCAGAATCTCCAGCTAAAGCATCCCCAGCAGGCAGCTGTCCAGCCTCTTCTTGAGAAGGAGTGTTAGGAGCGGAGAAGGAGACCTCAACCACCTCTCTAGGCAATTGGTTCCAATGCCAAACCACTCTCACTGTCAAGAAGTTCCTTCTAATATTCAACTGAAATCTACCCTCCTATAACTTAAAATCTAGTTCTGCTCTCTGAGGCAGCAGAGAACAAGCCTGCACCCTTTTCTTTGTGAGAGCTCATTAAGTATCTAACGAGTAATCCTATCACCCCTCAATCTTCTCTTCACCAAGCTGAACATGCTAAGCTTCTTCAACCTTTCCTCACATGTTTTGTTCTCCATACCTCTTATCATCCTCCTTGCCCTTCTCTGAACTTATTCCAACTTGTCTATTCTCTTCTTGAAATGAGGCTCCCAGAAGTGAACATGGTACTCTTGATAAAGCCTTACCGGTACAGAATATAGGAGGACTATTATTGTATTTGCTGGCGTATAAGACTCCCTTTCCCCCCAAAAAAAATACTGTTTGGAAATGAGCTGCGGCTTATACGCTAGTGTGTCTTAGGCCATTTCTGCACTAGAATGTTATAGCACTATTATTCCACTTGCAACATCCTATGGAATTCTGGGGTTTGCAGTTTTGGGAGGGGCCAGCCAGCCCCTTCTGAAACTGCAAACCCCAGGATTCCATAGGATGTTGCAAGTGGAATAATAGCGCTATAACAGTTTAGTGCGGAAATGGCCTTAGTATTTGCCAGTGTATAACTGGAGTGTGTCTTATACACAGGTGCATCTTATATGCCAGCAAACACGGTACTACCCTCAACTTGGAAACTGTTGTTGTGTCACTTCAAGTCATTTTGGACCTTTGGCAACCCTAAAGCAACCCTATCATCAGGGCTGAAAGTGTGTAACATGCTCAAGGTCAGCCAATAAGTTTCCAAGGCTGAGTGGGGAGTCAAAGCCTGGTCCCAAGGGTTATAGTCCAAATGTTCAAACCTTTACACTATGCTAGCTTTCTATTCATTTTGGCAAAGGTAGCATTTGCCTGCTTTACTGAAGCATCATATTGCTTGCTCATGTTCAGGTTATCATTAACAATAATCCTAAGGTCCTTCTTACATATACTTCTGAACCATATGTTATCTCAAAACATGGGTGCCATAAGGCCACCTCATGATGCCAGTACCTCTATGTAAAAGTGGGGAATGAATTAGCTCAAAGAGGAAGCTTGCGAGAGGGGGGCAACTTAGCAGACCTCTTCTACCAATGTTCAGAGGCACATGCAGGAAAAGAACCAGCCAAAGATTAAAAAGTAAGCTAAAAATGTGTTTTTATTGGGAAATTCACTCATGCTTGCACACAACATACACACAATCATACATTCACATAAGAGCTAGCTGAAGGATAAAGGGAGGAAAAAACTATGGATAGAGAGGCTGAGGGTTTTTGGGGGATTTATAATGACCAGTCCAGAAGAGTAGTGAAGAGCAGAAATATGTTTTGGCTTAGGAGGACCTATGGACAGTTCTCATTCAGGAGCCAGACAGACAGAGTGACGGGTAGACTATCTAGAGACTGCAAGTTGCAAGCCTAAATTCAGGGGATTTGTACCCTGAAAATGGCCTGCGGCAGTGGAAGGTATGTGCAGGTTCAGGTGTGGAACAATGGGAGTTGCAACACAGACAATGCAATCTGGAATGGACTGATTGGTTTCAATGTCTTGGTTGAGTGGGGGTTTCTGGGCTAGCTGTAGTAGGATATGCACACAGTGGGAGTCCTGGCCTCTGCACCTGGGCACCTTATTCTGTTCTAAGGTTGGCACTGATAGGATTAGCTCAGAGCCATAAGTCAGGTTTTCTTGCCTAATTTCAGTGAACTTTTGACCTGGCCATACTGGGCTTACCTTCTGGCCTGTTTTTCAGCAAGGGTCCCTTCTTCCACATGGCTTCCACTCAGTGTATATAATTTATAATTTATGCCAACACATCTGCCAGTTAATATGTTTTGTCAGTTAGACCATATCAAAATGTGGGGGTGTACGTCCTGGTAACACATGTATCCTCCATCCTATACTTGTGTGTTTAGTTTTTGTGGTCTAAATGTAGAATTTGCATTTGTCTCTGCTGAATCTCATTTTATTAATTTCAGCCCCATTTTATTGTTTGTCAAGGTCCTTTTAAATTTTGTTCCTATCTTCCAGTGTATTAGCTACTTTCCCAGTTTTGTATCATCTACAAATTGGATAAATACTCCTTCCAATCCATTGGTTAAATCATTGTTAAAAATATTGAAGAGGGTCAGCCCCAGGAAAGAACCCTGTGGTATTCCGCTTGAGATCTCCTTCCAACTTGAAGCACAGCCACTGATGATGACTCTTTGAGCGTGGCTTTCCAACCAAGTATAGGTTCATCTGATGGTGTTTCCCTCTATTGCATATTTAGTCAATTTGCTAATCAAAATATTATGGGGAAACCTTACCAAATGCTTTGCTTAAATCCAGATAAAAAACATCCACAGGATTCCCACTGTCTACAAAATTAGGGACTCAATCAAAAAAATATGTAAGGTTAGTTTGGCAGGATTTGTTCCTGATAAATCCATGTTGGTTTCTGCTAATCACTGCATTGTCATCAAGGTACTTGCAAATAGACTCCATTCTAAGATATAATCCATTCTAATACTTTTCCCAGTATTGAGGTTAGGCTGACTTGGCCTGTAGTTTCCTGGATCTTCTTTTTGGCTTTTTTTTTTTTTTTTTGGAAGATAGGGACAATATTTGCTCATTTCCAGTCCTCTGGCTCCTCAGCTTTCTCAGAAGTGATGGCAAGTGGTTCTGCAAGCATCTCAACAAGTTCCTTCAATATCCAAGGATGCAGTTCATCTGGCCCTGCAGATTTGAACTCATCTACATTAATCAAGTGATTCCTGACAAGCTTCTCGTCAATCTTAATTTGCAACCTGGATTCCTTATTGAGGGGTGTCCTGATGCATGGAAGCAAAATAGGTACTGAATAGTTCTGACTCTTCATTATGAGCCAGCCTTATTGAACAGCAGCCTTGCTTTCTCTTTAGTCATTCTCTCACCTTGATGTATCTGAAAACCCAATTTTTGTTTCTCCTTGCTTACCAAGCCAATTTCAGCTCATTCTGAGGTTAGCTTTCCTTACTGTATTCCTGCAAGTTCCAGCTACACATCTTTATTCTTTCTTGGTGATTCATCCTTCTTTCTGTTCTTTATACTTGTTCTTGTTTCTTTCCACTTCCTCCTTGAGTTTGCTGTGCAGCCACATGGGCTTTTTCAGATGTTTCCCATTTTTCTTCTTCTATGGGATTGTTTGTGACTGTGCTTTTAGCAGTCCCTTCTTCATCAAATCCCACTCAGGTCTTTTTTCTTTAGTATTTCAAGCCATGGGATTCTGCTCAGTATTTCCCAAAGCTTGATAAAACCAGATTTCCTGAAATCCAAGGTTTGTGTTAGAATATACTCTTCTTTGGCCTCTCCCACATCCATGAATTCTAGCATTTTATAGTCATGCCTCCCCCTGCCCCCCTGAAAGTAGCAACTGGTTTGATCCCAGTGACCAGCTCCTTCCTTTTGGTTAGGATCAACTCCAGGATTGCTGATCTTTTTGTTCCTTCTTGAACCGTTTGTAAAGTTACAAATAATAGCATCTGAGACAGGACCTTGGCCACCATTTTTCAGCAAAGATTTACAAGGCTGAGAAATCATAAGACTAATATTGGCTAATAGCCTATAGGTGAATTACAAAGATTTAAATACAACTTATGACTGTGTAACTCACTTTTATGATCATTGCAAAGGTTGGAATTCTACAAATTGCACAAGGACCAAACTCCTTACCCCAAACCCACTTTTTAAGATGCTGTAGCCCCTCTAATACAGCCCTTTCTCTCCCCTGGCCAGTAAATGAGCATGTTGTGGGGCGGGGTGTGAGCGCAGAGTGTTCCTTAAAACAGTGTCACAGAGTCTCATTCTGAATCCTGGAATATACACGCTACCAATAATAGCATCTTGACCTTAGTGGCAAAAGTACCACAGTCTTGGAAAATATAAATCACTGCTGATCCTTACATCTGCGAGAAGGGCAGATTTAAGGAAGGCAGTAAAGGAGGAGAGTCCTGATAGGAAGCACAGGTTTGGAGGGAACTGGAGAAAGCTGGATTTTGGGGTACTTACTATGAACTATGAATTGGGAATGCTGTAAAATGTGTTTTTTTCTTCTTCTGTAAAACAGTGCTAAATATTTGCAAAGCTTCAGCACAGGTTTGGAGTGGATGCCAAATTTCAGGGGTCATAGCAAGCAAAGCTTACTACAAACATGCCTCAATACTATTACTGCAGTTTAGGCCTACTTGGCGATAGCACCCGATATCATTTTGATATCAACAATTTGGCTTACTAGACCCCTATATTTTCCACGCGCTTGCAAGGCCACCAGACAAGCACGAAACTAGGCTCGGCACTTAACTGCTGAAATATTCTCAAACAATACAGGCAAGCCAGAAATAGCCAGATCGCAGCTTCAGGGACCTCCACGGCAAGCACCACATTATGTATGCGCACCACCTACAAACGACTCCCTGCGCCGAGCAGGTAACTTGACAAAGCTAAGCAATCCGCTGCCAAGCTTCGCACATTTGCATACTGGCTGCACCATTGTTAATTTGGCTCTGATTCCATCATGCTAAATTGTGACCTTTCGGAGACATTGTCTCGCACCCAAAACTCATTGTTATCCCCGAGTAAGGCATAGCCTGCAGTCACACTTCTCCCTAGAAAAACCCCTGATTCCAAGACCTTCCTCGGATCACTCCCGAGTTCCATCCAGCCTCGCTGCCACTTTGCTTGGCAAGCCTTCCTCTCAGTCCCAAGTACTGAGATTTCCAGATCCCCGAACTTCTGCTGCAGACTACCCAGGCTTCAGGACAGGTGGAGTATCACCCAAACCAACAATTCCTCTAAAAATCCCTCTATCCCTCTCCAACCTTTATTTCTTTAGTTCTTGCGTGAGTGTGTTGCATGCACTGTTTGATTGTATTTTAATAAAACCAACAGTTATTATTTTACCTCTGTGTGCCTCTTGACCTGGCCTGACCCCGTAAACATTGGGTTACAAGATTCTGCTAAGTTACCCTGCCTCTCGTAACACTAAAGCAGCGCTCAGAGCTAATTTTCCCCACCTATAGTTGAGCACATTTTGGTGTCCCTCATGGGACCCCCAGCAAACAGGGTCACAATACCACTCTCCACTTAACTCTCTAGTCAGAGTCTACATGAAGTTGCACACTGTTTTCATTCCCCTGACTAAACTCTCCCACTGTTCTCTAACTGTCCTCACTCATTGCCCCATCTGCTCTACCTGTCCACTACAGGCTCCAGCCAAACATCATTTACTTCCAACACTCCATGTTTTCACCACTTCCGAAGTGACCACATTGCTGGTGTTGTTGTTGGGTTTGTTTGGGGGTTTTTTGTGCCTTCAGATTGACTTTTGGTGACTTTCTTCTATCTTATCTTTCTCCTAATCTTTTCTTAGTAAGATTTATTCAGAACAGGTTTGCCATTATCTTCCTCTGGGGCAGAGAGAGTGTGACTTGCCCAAGGTCACTCAGTGGGTTTCCATGGCTGAATGGGCATTTGAACTCTAGTCTCCCAGAGGCCTAGTCCAACATTCAGAACACTATACCACACTGGCTCTCTATCCTAGGATTTTCTTCGCAAGATTTATTCAAAGGAGCTTTGCCATAGCTCTCCTCTTAGGCTGAGAAAATGTGTCTTGCCCAAGGTCATCCAGTGGGTTTCCATGGTTGGAGGGGATTCAAACCCTGGCCTCCTCAAGCCTTAGTCCAACACTCAGACCACTATGCCACAGTTCTTCTCATTTAACCTTTTCTAGCTAATTTCAACAATACATAACAATAATGCCCTCATTGCACCAAATATACCCTCAATAATATATTTACATAAGCACAGAACATTAAAATGTGTATTCTTGAAGCTGATGTATGGATTTCATTTCGTAGGGACTTGATATTGACAAGCTGGAATGTGTCCAGAGGAGTGGGACATAAATGATAGAGGGCTTAGAAACCATGTCCTACAAGGAATGACATAGGGGGCTGGGTATATTTTGCCTGGCGAAGAGAAGGTTAAGAGGTAACATGATACCTATGTTTAAACATTTGAAGAGATATCATATGGAGGATGGAAGAAGCTTGTTTTCTGCTGCTCCAGGGACTAGGACACAGAGCAATGGCTTCAAACTTCAGGAAAAGAGATTCCATCTAAACATCAGGAAAAACTTACTGACCATAAGAGCAATTCAGCAATGGAATATGCTGCCTCAATGGAATGTGGTGGAATCTCCTTCTTTGGAGGTTTTTCAGTAGAGGCTGGATGGTCATCTGTCATGAATATTTAATGGTGTATTCCTGCCTGGCAAAATGGGGTTGGACTCAATGGCCTTTGTGATCTCTTCTAGCTCTATGAATCTATGATTCTCCCTTTACGGCCATTTCCCCCCTTTTGCTCCTTCTCCTCTTTTTGTATTAGTTTTTTAAAAATCATTTTTTTTTTCAAAAAGTAAAAATAAGGTGACCTATAAAACAAAAAAAGGAAGAAGAAGAGGAGGAAGAAGATGGAAAGATGTTGAGAGACTGCAAAGATTTAAGTGTCTGTAAAATCTGATGATTTCCAATACAGCATAAATAAATAAATAGGAAACAGTCCTGAGTGGGGGAAAGGGAGAAGTTTCTGAAAACAAAGGCATGTGGAAGAATTATTTTTCAAAAAGGCCTTTTCTTTTCTCCTTCCCATCAACAAGAGGACAGCACAATTGTGTTTTCTCCATTATATGCTGGCTGCAAGGTTGCCTCCGTGAACAGACAAACAAACTTATCAAGGCAAGAGAGGAGCTGGGCTATCACTGACACACCCTCTGTCTAGTGAATGAAGCATACAAAGTCAATAGCTCCCTGCATTTATTTTCTGCTTTTGGGAGAGAAATCCATGACCCTTTGTTTCAAAAGAAAGAGAGCACTCTAAGAGAATTAAATGAATAAATGGCAGGCAAATATATCAGACTGGATGAAAATGTTTACTGCTACTGTGTGGGCTGGAAGTAAAGAGAGTTCATGGCAGAATGTACAGAGAGGGCTCTAAGGATCAAAGTAGATGTTACATTTGGATCAGAGTAGGTGTGACATTTAAATGCAAATGTTCTTCATTCCGCCAGCCAACCCTGGAGAAAAAACAGCTTCGTGAAGGGGTGATGTGAAATAGAGAAGTATCAGAGGGGAGAGTGTTTCATCCTTCTTCTTACCACTTCTCCTCCTCTTTAAATGTTCCATGTAAACTTGGGCCATTTCCGCACTAGCCTGTTATAGCGCGATGATTCCACTTTCAACATCCTAACTGGAATCCTGGGGTTTGCCGTTTCGGGAGGGGCCGGCCGGCCCTTCCCAAAACTGCAAACCCCGGGATTCCAGAGGATGTTGAAAGTGGAATCATTGCGCTATAACAGGCTAGTGCGGAAATGGCCTCGATGTCTCTCCTACCATGGGTTTCAAATGTATTGGAAGAAGCACATCAACATGAAGGATGGGGGAAATTTGGGAAAGGTTTGGGAAGAGAAAGTACTCCCTCTTCTGCTGCTGTTCCATCTCCTTTCAAGAAGCTGTTGATTCTATACACAAAAAGTAGATGGTGTGAGCTCCATGCACATGTGCATGCGCTGTCAAATCACCTGTTGACTTATGGTGGCCTTATGAATTTTATAGGTTTTTTTTTAAGCCGAGGAATACTCAGTGCCAGTTCCTTCCTCTGAAAGATGGCCTATGTACCTGGTATTCATTAGCACAGTGATTGCTAGCCTGGGGTATGAATGGGGTCATTTAGGAGTATGTGGGGAAAAAATGGAATAATGGTGGGAAAAGTATAAAGTGTAAGGGCCTTTCTGCACCACACTGTGATAGTGCTGTGATTCCAGTTTCAACATCCTCTGGAATTCTGGGGTTTGTGGTTTACTGAGGCCAAAGAGCTCTCTGGCAAAAATTCTAAAGGCTCCTCCTTAAACTGCAAACCCCAGGATTCCACAGGAGGTTGAAAGTGGAATAATGGCACTATAACAGTCTAGTGTAGAAATGGTCTAAAACTCAAAGAGTGTTCACCGCACTGCTGCCGCTGCAGTCATCAGAGCCCACTGACAATTAGGATATTGGTATAAGAGCAGCACCGTTCTCTTCAGCTTTATCGCCTTGCTCACAAACTACAACATGCTTCCATGCAGACTCAAAACTTGCAAAGATCTTTTCCTTGTTTCTTTCTTCTCCTGTCTATTAGGTTCCACAACAACTGCTTTCAGAAGCCCTTGCTATGGGGCTATTAGTATAACTTCATTAATGGCATAACCAAGCATATTATAGTCTGTCTTAAAAGTCTCTAGGTCCAACTTTATGTCTGAAAGGTTTTCCATTATCACCTATATCTTCCAGAAGAGCAGCAGCCACTACATAATACAGATTATTTCATCTAGGTGATGGACGGTTCAGGACAGGTACAGGGAAAAACTTCTATACACGGTGTGTAGTTAGCCTATGAAATCTGCTACTGTAAGATGTAGTGATCTAATACAGAATTATTAGTCTTACTTTTTAAATATACTCCTTTGTTGCTCCTTGCTCATCGCTTGTTACTCATGTGTAACAAGTAGAATTATTCCTGGCTAAAGTGCCAATAACATATTATCATTGAATATTCTCTTAAAAATTCAGAATCCACCGCAATAACCCCTCAAATCATTTTAAGGAAACAAGTCAAGATCACTAGGTATACAAGAAACCTAATGATTTAAGAAGTTACCTTAAATTTTCAAAGTACAGTCAGCCTTCCACATTTCTGGGTTTGACTTTCATGGATTTGATTATTTGCAAATTTCTTCAACTCCTGTCCACCCACCCCACTTCAGGGACTTCTTTTTTGAGGGAACCTTCCCTCTCATCAACTCCGATCAGGCTATACAGCCCTTTAAAAACCCACCTCTGGTCTTCCTCCTTTTCTTCCATAAGCTGCTGCCCGGTCAGCTAAGAATGCCTTTCAGCTTTATTTCTCGGAACCGCAAACTCTTTCCCAATGCTTTCCACACACCCAAAGAAGGAGATGAGAGAAGGAGAGAAAATATAGACCACCATGCCAATCTCCTCCCTCTTTTCCTTGACCTCATTTGGACCCTGGGTATCCATTCTCCCCGCCGTGCCTTGGGCCCCTTCCCACAGACACACGCACACAAACATTTTGATATTTGTGATTTTTCCTCTTTTGCGAGGGTCCTGAGCCCCTAGCCCTAGCAAATGTGGAGGGCCACCTGTAATGCTTTTGCCCCCCTCTTCACTCCCAAAAGGTAACAGGATGCAAATAATATCATTTCTAATGTGTTCCTTCTTAGACCCATTCCGCACTGGACTGCTATAGCGCTGTTATTCCACTTGCAACATCCTGTGGAATCCTGGGGTCTGCAGTTTCGGGAGGGGCCGCCTGAGCCCTCCCGAAACTGCAAACCCTAGGATTCCATAGGATGTTGCAAGTGGAATAATAGCACTATAGCAGTCTAGTGGAAATGGCCCCAGCAGTGATGGTTGATGGATGTTTTCTTTTCACTTATTTTCAGTCTGAGTTTCTTTCTCAGTTAAATTCAAGTATCGTGACTCATGCTTGGGTGTTCTTTTTCACTTCAGTGTTCTCAACCTTGGGCTTTGTCAGCTCACAAAAGTCCCAAGGTAATTTTTCCTATTTGGTGTGGCTTCAGGGGGGGAAAAAAAAGCAAAAATAGAAACCGAAAAGGGGGAAAAAAATAACGTTCAAGCTGAGCTCTTTTGGAGAGATGATTGTCTAAAAACAAAACAAAGTTTCAGTGAGCACAAACCACAACAACACATGTTTTATGCAGGAGTGCAACACCGGACTTGTTTATTTCTGCTTTTGATTTGATCATTAAGGATTTTTCCTGACCCCTTTGGCACACTGTGTCTTTTTCCTCTTTTCTTGAGATGCTAGTTATTTCCAGAGAAAACCAGAAACAATCAATGCTTGAATTTCTTAACTCTTGCCATGTATTTACTGTGCTTTTAAGGAAAAACACCGCAATTCATGCAGAGCCATTTTGTCTTATGAATCAAAAAGCAGGAGAACAGTAACCTGAGAGAAACTGAGAGACAGATAATGATGGCCATTATAGGCACATGGAGTTCAGGGTTTACAAGGAGTTCAGGGTTTAAAAGCGACCTTGAAGGAAAAGTTATGAAGGAAATAAAAGGTTCCCAAATCTAGTGCGGTTGGTGCTATATAACTCTCGTCACCCTGTGTTCTCATCTCTATAGAGTCTTGATGGTTTTCTGCTTTCTCATCTGGTACTGAGCCAGCATGTTGTTAAAGGTTTGAGTATTGGATCAAGACTCCAAAATACCAGGGGTCAAATCCCTGCCTAGCCATGGAAATCCATTGGGTGACCTTGGAGAAGTCACACTCTCCTGGCCTCAGAGAAAGCCAGTGGCAACCTCCTCTGAATAACTCTTGCCAAGAAAACGCTAGGGTAAGGTCACCATAACTCAAAGTTGACTTGAAGGTACCTGACAACCAGTGCAGTTGATGCTCTGTGATTTCTTGGCTCCATTCTGTTTTCTCAGCTAGTATCCAGTTGACACTCTGTATCATACTAATTATTTTGTCTATATGTCACCTTTCTTCCAGAGTGGGAACCAAGGAGGCTCACAAAAGAATGCAGTACAGTTTTAAAACAGAATTAAAATCATCTCATTAAAACAATGGATTTGAAACAGTCTAAAATCATTAAAATACATACAAAAAAAGTAAAAATAAAGCACTCCATAAGAAGCTCCCTGTAAGTAATTACACACTAATTACACCTGCTTGAACAAAAATGGTCTTTGCCTGGAAGAAAGGAGGTAGAAGGCCAGCCTACCTTTCTGTGAAGAGGAGTTCCAGAGGGTAGGAGCAGCTATTGAGAAGTTCTCTCCCGTTTCTTTCCGATTTCATGTGAGCATGTCATGGTGGTGGGACTGAAAGAAAGCCTGTCCCTGTGGCTCTTAAGACTCTGGCAGGTGTGTATAGAGAGATATTGTTGGAAATTAGAGTCTCCCAGGTTACTAGCCCTTTTGGGAAATTCTATGAAAGCTAAAACTGTTGGAAATCAGCCTTCTTTTAGCAGAGTAGCAGACAAAGTATACCCAAATTTCTGTGTGGCTTCCCTGAACTGAAACTGACTAAGAAAACAAAACAAGGCAGGCAGTTCAAGTTATAAATTTAGAAAAGTTTACTAATGGCTTTTACATTTACATATGTATTGGGGAACCTACATCCTAACCAGCTAATGAATAGATCAGGTAAGATAGTAGCTTTATTCTTAACTCACCATCTTGATGAGGGAGGTGCAAAGCATGGCCAGAAAGAAGGAAGAAGCAGCAAAAACAGAGAAGAAGGTGTGAGATCTGAGAAGGGGACTCTTTTATAAGACCAGTGACCCTAGGAACTATCCTTGGTCACATGATCTGGTCATCTGAACACTAAAGGTATTTATGACCATGCATTTAAATGACACAAGGACAAATGGTGAGGCTTTAGGTGAAAAGGGAGAAGGCTTTGGCATGTAAAGGAAAAGAAACTCTATGCTATCTAAGCCCCACTTGCCCTAAAAACAAGAGAGGGGAACAGAAAATGCTGGATTTTTTCCAACATATATGGTATTTCAGATAGTCTGGATCTAAGCCATATACACCTCTGGAAGCCATTCTATGTCCCTAGCTCTATAATCTCTGAATTAAATTTACTCTTAAGTATCATGATCCATGGTAGGGTATTCTTTTCATCTTGGGTGTTCTCAGCATTGGGCTTAGTCAGGGCTCCATCTCAGGATGTCACCCTCTTTTCTCAGCTGCTGGGTGGCTGATGTTGTGCAACCTTCTTCATGCTATCCTAACTCCTCAGTTGCTTCTGAAACAAAAGGTAAACCTATTATAAAGAAAACAGGTGGGAGGAGCATTAGCAGGGAATCTGTAGGAATGTTACAGGTTAATGAAACCTCCGCCTACACTCTTGCCAATTTTTCTCAGAGAGGACTTGCCCAGTCCTGCATCCCTATCTTTGCAAACTCAGGTATAAGAGCCTGTCTGTGCTGATTTGAAAGCCAGTGTACTGTAGTGTTTTGAGTGCTGGACTAGGACTCTGCAAGACCAGGGTTCAAATCCGCTCTTAGCTATAGGAACCCACTAGGAGGAAGTCACATTCTCACAGCCTCGGGGGAAGGCAAGGGAAAGCCTTCACAGAATAAATCTTGCCAAGAAAACCTCATAAAAAGCTTGCCTAAGGGTCACCATAAGTTGGAAATGACCTATGGACACACAACAACAACTTTGTGTACTGATTTAATGCTTAATTAGACTTTGACCATTTCCACCTTACATTGCTATAGTGTTCTTGTTCCACTTTCAACCTACTATGGAATCCTGGGCTTTACAGTTTAGGGAGAGGCTTTTAGAATTCTCAGCCAGAGAGCTCTTTGGCCTCAGTAAAAGCTACAAACCCCAGAATTCCACAGGATGTTGAAAGTGGAATAACAGCACTATAACAGTGTACTGCGGAAATGGCTTAAGTCTTCCTCCCTACCAAGAAACCACATCTGTTGTTTTGGTGACCTTGGCAGTGGCAGAATTGGTCTGTGCTATTCAACATCTTCATCAATGATTGGATGAAAGAGTAGAGGGCATGCTGATCAAATTTGCAGATGACACCAAATTGGGAGGAGTTGCTAACACTCCAGAGGACAGGATCAAAATTCATAACAACCTTGACAGATTGGAGAGCTGGGCCAAAATGAACAAAATGAATTTCAACAGAGAAATGTAAGGTCCTGCACTTAGGCAGAAAAAATGGAATGCAAAAATATACGATGGGGGACACGTGACTGGATAGCAGTACGTGTGAAAGGGATCTAGGAGTCTCGGTAGATCACAAGCTGAACATGAGTCAGCAGTGTAATGCAACAGCCAAGAAAGCCAAAGCAATTCTTGGTCACATCAATAGGAGTATGGCATCTAGATCGAGGGAAGTAATGGTACCACTCTATTCTGCATTGGTTAGGCCTCATTTGGAATATTGTGTCCAGTTCTTGGCACCTCAATTCAAGAAGGATATCAACAAGCTGGAACGTGTCCAGAGGAGGGAGACCAAAATGATGAAGGGTCTGGAAGCCATGCCCTATGAGGAATGGCTTGGGAGCTGGGTATGTTTAGTCTGCAGAACAGAAGGTTAAGAGGGGACATGATAGCCATATTTAAATATTTGAAGGGATGTCATGTTGAGGAGGGAGTGGGCTTGTTTTCTGCTGCTCCAGAGACTGGGAAAAAGAGCAATGGATTCAAGCTGCAGGAAAGGAGATTCCACTTGAAGCTCAGTAAGAACTTCCTGACAGTCAGAGCTGTTTGGTGGTGGAATCTGCTGCCTCAGTGGAGTGTGGTGGAGTCTCTTTCTTTGGAGGTTTTTAAGCAGAGGCTGGATGACCATCTGTTGGCAATACTTTGATGGGAGTTCCTGCATAGCAGGGGGTTGGACTCAATGGCCTGTGGGGTCTCTTCCAACTCTATGGTTCTATGATTCTATGTTCAGATGTATCCATCTTGTCTCCATCTGTCTAAATACGGAGTATCTCTCTGTCTCTCATACGCATGTACCTACGCACGTACACATAGCTTCACACCATGTGAACATTGTATAGAATCCTAATATGTTGTTGTTATCGTTGTTGTTATCCCACGTTTTGACCAGCATTGGACCTATGCAGTTTGGGTATATACAGTTTAGGGAGCAGTATATAGAATTCTCAGCCAGAGAGCTCTAGCACCTCATCAAACTACAAATGGCAGGACTCCATAGGATGCAGCCATGGCAGTTAAAGTGGAATCATGCTGTTATAACTAGGTAGTGTCAGAGGGCCCCAGTTCTCAGATGTGGGGGAGCCAGCAGCCGCTCTCCATGTGCCATGGACCAGAACCATATTTACCTATTGACTACAGTGAGCCTTTCATATCTGTGGATTCTGGATCCATGGATTCAAACAACCACAACTTGACAATATGGAAAAAAAAAACACTAAGATAAAAAAAAAGTTGATTTTGCCATTTTATATAAGGGACTCTTTTTTACTACACCATTGTACTAATGGGCATCCACGAATCTGGTATCCACAGGAGGTCCTGGAACCAAACCCTAGTGGATACCAGGAGCCCACTGTACAACCATCTTTCTTTCTGGGAAACTTACTGCAGGCTGTCAGCTATTAAGGTGTGAGCTGATGCCAGTCCACACACCATTGCTTTGAGTAGCACTGGGTTCACCCTTCTACTTGAATACCTTCCTTGAAGTCTGTTGGGGAGACTTTGGCTTCCCTCTTTTTCCTCTCCCTGGCTCTGATGTGCTCCTTTATCTTGTCTCTCCCCCTTTTCACTTTACTAGCACCCTTAAGTCCCTCAGCCTCTCTTCTCCTGCAGTGGAACAAGCAGCAGCTGCTTCTCTTGTGTGCTGGCTGATTTCAGTGGTGAGTGGCAGCTAATTACTTCCACAGCTGCCTCGTGGCCTCTGTGGTCATCCTTCCTAGCCATGGGGTGGGGAGCATACTCTTTAGGGAGCTCTGAGGTTGCTGCTTCCCCAGTACATTTACATATGTCAAAGAGATCAGAAAATCTGGGAAATAGAAGCATTACAAAAATCCTATGTCCTAGATCTTACTGCTGGTTTCAACTAGCGTAAGTCCATTAGCTCAATGTTACGCAGTTTGTTCCACAGGACAGCACTCTTATGTGTTGTTCCATTGCAATCCTGGCAGTTCCTCTGCAGGGATGGGAGCCTGTCCCTAGTGCTCCTCTACACATGTGACTGGCCGCCTGCAGGAGGAAGTGCGAAGGAGACACCCCTTCCTCCTGCACTGCAGTTGATCTTCTTCCGATGCTGCAGTGGGGAAGGAAGTGCGTCTTCGTGCTTCTGGCCCAGCTGCAGCTGGCCATGCAGGGGCCATTGACGAAGCTTTTCTGTGAAGGATATACCCTGCGATTGCACCGGCTAGTGATGCGAGAAGGGCAGGGTTGTGATGATGTCATGCGGAAGCATCATTGTGGTCCTGCTCCTCTCATGTTCCTGTGCCGGCAGGATGTAATCCTGCAGAAAGGACCTTTGTGTTGATGCAACACTCAATTAATTCAGTAGGTTGGAACTAACTACTAGGATTCCAACTGAAGCTAAGATTCTGCTTCAAGGAAACATAGCTTAACTTCACTCACAGTGTGATGCCTCAGTTGCGCTATGCCACCTCGATATGGAATTGCAATTTTGCACAACCAAATGTGCATTGCACACTGATGTGAAATGCCCAATGCAGAGCCATTTGCAACCATGCAGTCAATGCAGAATGTCCAGTGGTGCACAATGTGGAATAATATGCAGTGGTACCACAGGTGTAGCTCTTCTTCTGTACCCTACATGTCAGCCACAACAATGTCCATTCACCTGCATAAAGGAACGTATGCATACAGAAGACACCAATAGGATGCTAACCTATATCTGCCCCCCCACCTTTTAAACACAAAAACATTACAGACATCTACAGTATACAGGTCTAACAAGCCCTGTGTCTCCCCCAGTCTGAACTCTAACAGGTAGCGGCAGAGATCTTGGCCTAAGCAGGCTTGCTAAGCAGTCTTTCTTCATTACCTTGCAGCCGCACTCCCACCTACCTGAATAGCAGCCAAGAGCTGAGAAAGAACATCAGACCTAATTACCCTCAACAAAAGAAAATCAATTAACAGGCTGCTCAGATCCAATGAGCTATGGGCTATTGGATTGAGTATTTGCTGTGTCATTTCTTCACTTTTCTCTTAAAAAAAGGGGGGGCCAGGAAGAAAGGGGGCAGGATCAATTACAGAAAGGATAGCATGTCCTATGCATTGCTTGGTAGACAGACAGCTTCTGATGCACTTCTTTAAAAAAGGAGTGAAACAAAGCCCCATTACAATTCAAGATGAGAAAAGAGAATTACCATGATTATACAGTCAGCCCTCCACATTTGTTTAACTTTCACAAATTCGATCATTTACGAGTTTCTGCAGTCCCACCCCTCCACATCCAGTGCTTTTTTTCTGGGGAACCTTCCTTCTTGGCAGCTCTGATCAGGCCTCACAGCCCTTTAAAAAACTGCCTGTGGCCCTCCTGTTCCTCCACCAGCCACTGCCTAGATAGCTAAAGATGGCTCAGAGCCTGATTCCTTAGCACCACAAACCCTCTCCTGATACCCCCTCTGACATCCAAGGAAGGAGATGGGTGTGAGAGAGGAATTATAGGACTGCCATGCCAACCCCTTCCCTGACCTGGTTTGTACCCTGGGTGCCCGCTCTCCCCACTTCCTACACACACATTTTGACATTTGCAGTTTTTCCATTTTTACAGGAGACCTGTACCCCTAGCCCTAGCGAAAGCGGAGAGCTGACTGTAGATCCAAATTTGTTTTAAGATGTCACACTCCCAGGTAAGATGTGAGAGCAACCGTGATAATAAGGTTGGACAGAAAAATTATTCTCGTTTGCAATTTCTTGGTTTCCATAGGACTTAGAAGAGAGCCATAGGCCATTTCCGCACGAGTCTGTTATAGTGCGATGATTCCACTTTCAACCTCCTCTGAAATCCTGGGCCAGCTGGTCCCTCCCGAAACTGCAAACCCCAGGATTCCATAGGAGGTTGAAAGTGGAATCATTGTGCTATTACAGACTCGTGCGGAATTGGCCATAGAAAGCTATTCAGTCTCCATGAAATGCAGAGGCAGAGTGGTGTAGCAGTCTGACTATGACTCTGGAGATCAGGGTTGGAATCTCTGATCAACTATGTAAACTCACTGGGTGACCTTGGGCCAGTCACATTGTCTCAGTGTCAGAGGAAGACAAAGACAACCCTGTGAACAAATCTTGCTGAGAAAACCCCATGATGAATTTGCCTTAGGGTTCCTATAAGTTGGAAAGGATTCGAAGACACACAGAAAGACCAACTCCATCAATGGCTGCCTCTGTATCCTTTAGTTATTAAACTGGAGGTACTGGAAAAGCAGGTTAGACTTTTTTCCCCAAAAAGCAAGTTATTCTCTGGTGAGGAAAAAAGTGGAAAGATTCTGCTATTGCATGATCAAGGTTCATAACGTTAATATTTGTAAAGTAAGCCATTTCCGCACTACACTGCTTCAGTGCTCTTATTCCACTTTCAACCTCCTGGGGTTTGCAATTTAGGGAGCGGCCTTTAGAATTCTCATCCAGAGAGCTCTTTGGCCTCAGGAAACTACAAACCCCAGAATTCCACAGGACGTTGGAAGTGGAATAATAGCATTATAACAGTGTAGGGCGGAAATGGCCGTAGTCTCAAGAGGAACGTGCTTTCACCTCTGGTAATATTATAATCATCAAATGACCAGGATCATCCATTCAGGTTGTGTAGTGTCAATTCCCACAGACAGAGTTATGCATTAATTGCACAATGCAAGTCTTGTGCTGAATGACTATTTGTGCAACTGAGCCAAGACAGCAAATGAGCAGCTGGATGCACACTGTGCATCCATGTACCATGTGCATGTTGTCTCCGCAAACTTTATCAGACAAAATCATCTAGCTGTTCACATAAGCATGTTGCCATGGCATATCATGCTACGTTGAACATCATTTCTCACAGGTGTAAGACACCAGCAGGATTCTAGCCACTGAATTCTTTTGCTGGAATCCTGTTTGGGACATGTGCATGTTGAAGATTTCCTTATGCATGCATATGTCCTTTCTTGGGCACAGTGGGGCTTGGTATTCCCTTCTTCCCTTTAAGGTACCAAAGACCTTCCTCTAGTTTACAGAATAGCCTTTGAACCCCTTTTCCCCCAGATGTCCATTCCATGTTTGGGGGGGGTTAAGTAGGACTGCTAAAGCTCTACTCTTAGCCAGATGTGACATCACCACTGAGATCCACCAGGAACCTCCAGCATCATGGATATTGTAGGATGTGCGTGTTGAAAGGAAAGTGGGAAAGGAAAGCGAAGCTGAGGAAGGCTGGCTTAGGATAGCCCAGGTCTGCTTTCTTTTCTCCTTCTCTGAAGAGCTGTGCCTGTGGTACTGTGTGATTGAAAATAAAACTGAAGAAAACACTTTAAGCAGTACTTATAGAAAAATAGAATGAAATCTTTATTAGGGTAACAAACTAGGGAAAAGGTAATGTAGATTTAAGGATGTTCAACCAAAATAACGAAATATTAAAGTTATTTAACCCATTCCTCTAAAACACCACAGTGTTTTCCCCAATATCCCGTTGGCCCTCCCAGCACAGAGATCTGTTTCCCCACTAGGTTCCACTTTCTGGCCCTTTCAGGAGTGGTCTGGTTCCTTCTCTGTCCCCACACTAGGCCACTGAGAAGATAATCCTCTCCCAGAAAACCCCCTTTGGTTAACTAGACACTCTGATTTAGAGTTCTCTCTGTAACTCTTACTGAAGGAAGACAGCTACCAACCACACTCCCAGTATATATGCTCTCTTGCTGTCTCACCCACAGCACCCCCTCTGGTTAGGGCTGGGCTTCTCTCAAACAGAGAGCCAATCTGATCACATTACCCTCTATTTCTAGGGCTGCCCTGTTAGCCACACCCCCAGGCTCTGTCACGTCCAGGAGTCTCAGTGCTGCTGTAATTATTTTGCATCTGGTTATGGGACTGTGGCCAGACGCTTCTGCAATCCTGCCTGCCCCCATAAAACAGGGAATGGAATGGTTGTGCTGCAAGGAGGCTTCAGAGGCCATTCAAGAAGATGGGTGACCAGTATAGGGCTCAGCCTAGTATCTGTCTACGTATGGAGCTACTATGCTATGCTGAGCTATACAGGATTGCAGGCTAAGTCCAAAGTCTTGTTCAATGTGGGTGGAGAGAGCTGATTACATGTGAGAGTAAGGGATACCTGTTCATTCAGTGTAGCTCTGAGGTTTGCCTGAGGAAGACTCCCCATTAGATTTCTATTTTGCAAGTCAAAGCCCCTCCAGGGGAGAAAAGTGGTCAGAAAGTCCAGGTTTATCTCCTACTGTTGTTGTTATTGCATGCCTTCAAGTTGTTCCCAACTTATGGTGATCCTAAGGCAAACTTACTACAGGGTTATCTGGGCCTGAGAATGCATGCCCAAGATCACCCATTGGGCTTCCATGACCAAATGGGGAAGTGAACCCTGGCCTCCAGGGTCCAAGTCCAACCCTCAAGCCACTATACTATGCTGGCAATCTTTCAAACTGATTTTATTGTGGAGAGCCATATGACATTTTCTTCATCCTGAAGTTTATCTTGGGAACTCCTGACATTACCAAGGACTTTTCATTCCCAGTTCTCGGGTCAGTTTAAATTACTCCATTATTTTTCAAAATGAAGTGTATCTCTATTTGGCTGTCTGTTATTATCCCAAAACTAGGTAAGATGGCTGCTGCCAGCAAACACAGGCCATTCCCTCACTACACTGTTATAGTGCTATTATTCTACTTTCAACATCCCGTGGAATTCTGGGGTTTGTAGTTTATGAAGGCCAAAGAGCTCTCTGGCTGAGTATTCTAAAGGCAAACCCCAGGATTCCACAGGATGTTGAAAGTGGAATAATAGCACTATAACAGCATAGAGCAGAAAGGGCCACAGCTATTGTTTCCAGGACACTGATTCCGCACCTTTCAAGCAAGGGAAAGAAAAATATTTGCACCAAAACAAAGTGATCCTAATGTTTCAGAAGTCTAATATTGCTAAAGCCCTTTGGCTATAACCTCTGAAAAGTAATAAAGAAGGGCCAGTGGAAATGGGTGAAAATCAATTTCTGAAATGTTGCAAGTGTCCAGATGTGACACGAGATTAGACGGAGGAGGAAGGACACAGGGGATGGAGAAGTGGGGCAAACTGGGGATATTTCAAGAAAGAGTTTGAGTGCAAACTTGGGAATATGCAAGTAAAATTGATACAGAAATTGGAAACTTCAGTACTTCCAGAGACCCTACCCAACATGGCTGCTATGGCTTGTCCAGAGCAGGGAGTGTTGGGAACTATAGTCCAAGAAATTAAACTCTTTCCATGCTTTAGCATTGACATCTTTCAAATACTTTCAAATGCATGTGGGTTCCAATATGGACTATTAGATTTTGGCCTGTCAGTCCTACCAATTTTGGTCTTACCTGCCTCTTGTCTTTTCCAAATCCCATTAAGCAGCCTTAGGGAGAGTGAAGTCTTGGAAAGGCAGCTAAAATATATAATAAGGGTGAAGGGTGATCCGAGAGCTAATTTTCTGTCCACTGGATGATCTGGGGCAGCTCAGCAGGCCAAAAATTCCAAACAGGCATTCATTCACTCATTCACACACATATATTCTGAATCCAGAAGAAATCAGAAATGTAATTCTGTTGTTGAAAAATTAGTATGCTAAACTGGGAGTGCGATGGGGACTGAAATCTATTTTAAAAGTGAATTATTCTTATTTATTTCATGTCTGTTCCACCTCAAGGTGGCTTACAAAAATTGAAGCGGATCATTAAAAACCCTGACAAGGACATAAATCACATCAGATGCCATTGTTAAAACGCAATTAAATCATCTCTATAATTAAAGCCTTTTGAAACAGATCCATTAAAAGACGAAAAGCAGCAAAACAGCACACTAAAAGTCCTTGCAGTCCTTTCCTAAGAGACTGTCAGAACAGAAAAAGGTTTCACTAGAATCAGAAGGAGTTGCAGAGGCTATCTAGGACAACCCCCTGCCATGTGGGAATACAAAACTAAAACATTCCTGAAAGATATTGATCCAATCACTATTTCAAGAACCTTCAGAGAAAGACAGTCCTCCATCTTCTGAAGCAATTTGTTACACTCTTGAACAATTCTTACAGAAAATAAATTCTTCGAAATGCTGAGGTGGAGTATCTTTGTTTGTAATCTGAATCCACTAATTCTGGCTCTAGTCTCTGGAACATGCTTCTGTTGTGTGCCTTCAAGTCATTTCTGACTTATGGTGACCCTAAGACCCATTCCGCACTGGACTGTTATAGCGCTATTATTCCACTTGCAACATCCTATGGAATCCTGGGGTTTGCAGTTTTGGGAGGGGCTGGGTGGCCCCTCCCGAAACTGTAAACCCCAGGATTCCATTGGATGTTGCAAGTGGAATAATAGTGCTATAACAGTCCAGTGTGGAAATGGCCTAAGGTAACCCTAGCATGGGTTTTTTGGGGGGCTGAGTGTAAGGGTTCTGGTCTGTGGCTAAGTCCTTGCAGAATCCTGCCCAGTACCTCAGACCCAGCTGGCTGCTCTGATGCAGGGCAGCTAAAGCAGCCAGCTAGATAAGGGCTGGGGTTACCCTGCAGCCTCTTACACAGCAAAACAGTCTCCAGTGCTGCCTGTAGCCTCTCTTGACACTTCAGTGGTCTTGGCCCTGCTGACCCCTAGATTTAGATCCTTGCCTGTTTTCCAGACCTGCCTCTTGCCTCTGGTCCTGTCAACTCTTGTTGCCTGGTAGGCTTCTACTGCCTTGAGCCCTTGTTGTGCCTTGACCTCCTGCCTGTCTCCTAGACCTGCTTCTTGCTGCTGGCCCATGGACTTTTGCTACCCAAAGGGCTACCATCTTGGACTCTTGTTGTGCCCTGACCCTTGGCTTCCTGACCTAGTGCCTGTCCACTGGCCCAACCCGGCACCTGTTCCAGTCAGCCCTAGCCACACACACCTTGGATCCTGACACTGAGAGTGTGTGATGTGCCCAAGATCACCCAGTGGGTTTCTAAGACCTCGTGGGAAATTGAACCCTAGTTTGACACTCAAACCATTACACCCAGAGGTGTATCTAGGGTGGGGCAAATAGGGTACATGCCCTGGGCATCAATGCTGAGGGGCACAAAAAGGCTGTGCCAGAAGATTTAGCAGTGGTGGCAGTGGCAGAAGAGGAGGAAGCTGTCCCAGAGGAGTAGGAGTAGGCAGCTCAGGTGGCTCTGAGTCTGGAGGGCATGATGCCTACTTGCCCCCCCCATACTCTGGACGAGGCCCAGGCGGAGGGAAGAGAGCCATGTGGTAAGATGGTACGGGGCACAACTTCCACGTCTTGCCCTAGGTCAGTGGTTCTCAACCTGTGGGTCCCCAGATGTTTGTGAACTTCAGCTCCCAGAAGCCCCGAGCATTGACCATAGTGGCTGGGGCTTCTGGGAACTGAAGTCCATGAACATCTGGGGACCCACAGGTCGAGAACCACTGCCCTAGATATTTATGCTAGATATGCTACTGATTATGACATGCTGGCTCTCTATTTTCAACATGACATCCCTACAAATATTTAGAGATGGAAGTCATGTTACCGCCTAGACTTCTCCAAACTAAGCATACCCAGCTCCCTAAGCTGTTCCTCATTAGGCTTAATTGACAGGCTTTTAATCATCTTGGTTGCCCTTCTCTGGACCTGTTCCAACTTATCAACATCCTTCTCTAGAACTGGACACAGGATTCCAGGTGAAGTCTGACCAAAGTAGAAAAGAGTGCACTACTACTTCTCTTGATCTGAACACTCTAAAGATTTACCAATGGAAGTGTGGCTTCTCTGTCCCACAGAGAGGGAAGTCACCACCCAACCAGTAGTTGTTCAGGGTTATATAGTTTGGGAAAGCTGGTGGGTGTCCATTTATGTAAAAATCCTTACGCTTCACTGTTCTTTTCTGTACTTGGGGCAGAAATAAAATGGCAAATTAGATTTATTCTCTGATTTAAGTAAGTGATGCTAGAAACTATTCTCAATAAACTGCCAGTTGTACAAATTTATTTTCAGTGTACTTTAACCCAGCAACTCATGCAAAAGAAAGCAACTGTGGAGCTGAATAGGGATTAATTAATATTTGCTTCATTAAAAACATTGGTGAAATGTCAATGTCAAAAAGAAAAGGTAGTCAGACACCATAGCGGTCTTTTTTCCCTGTTCAGAGATGTCATAAACAGAGGATTGAATTGGGCTGATACAATTTCTTTCCTCTGGCTCATTCTTTAAAAAATAAGCATGCATCCAGGCATTGTAGAGGTACTAGCTATAGTACAAAAATTAGAAATTGTGTGAGTGCTGTTGTTGTTGGCTCTCACACTGATCTCTCTCTCCACAGTGGTTTTTGCTATGAAGGTGCAAGAAGAGCTTCTGTAATTTTTCAGTAGTACCATTATCAGATTAAAACAGCAGTTGGTACTGTAATGCAGAAGTAATAAAATCCACCAGGGTTAAGGAAAGCAAATTGGTGGATATGCAACTTCAGAGCTATGGCCAGAGAGGAGGTCAGAATTATTTTTCCAGCCACAATCATCCTGGGAATTGTACCTGGGTAAAAGCTTTTACAGCTCTTAGAATCTTTGCAGTTCCTTAGCATAGAAAAAAGAGCAGTAAGAGGAGGCATGATAGAGGTGTATGCATGATGAGAAGCAAGTACACATTTGAGTTAACAAAACCTCTTGAGAATGAAGCTCCTTTTTGCGAAGTCTTTTTATCTCCTCCCAGACCCCTTTCCCTCCTCCTCCTCTGTCTAGCTACAGTTTTTTTATCAGCTGCCTCCCCAATCTCTTACTGAGCATGTGTGAACAGCAAAACAAAGCGAAAAGAGGGAAAACAAATAAGGAATGACTCTGGGCTTCTGTGTCCCAGCTGAGCTTGAATCTCAGAGGCAATGACCCCAATGTAGAGTTCTCAGATTAAATCTGGGATGGGGCTACTGTAACTTTAATCCTTAACAGATCTTGGCGCAAGACAAGGTACTGTAAAGCTCCATCACGAGAGATGAAGGTACTGTCCTCCCTCACCTTCCCATTCCCAACTTTCAGTCTCAACTGTTGTTATCCCAAAATGCAGATGACTTGGAGTCCACCTGTGATACCAGTACTTCCACATGACAATGGGGAATTAATTAGCTCAACTAGGAGGACTGCAAGAGAGGGGTAACCTAAAGAGATCTTCCACCAATGTTTATGGGGTCTCTGCAGGAAAGAACCAGCCAGAGATTCCAAATTAGACTAAAAACGTGTTTATTAATGGGAGTTGATTAATTTATTAATGAGAATTCAACCATGCACATATGCAATCCAGGCACTCATGCACTCACACAAGGCTAACTGAAGGACAGACTGGAGAGCTGGGCCAAAGCTAACAAAATGAATTTCAACAGAGAGAAATGTATGGTCCTACACTTAGGCAGAAAAAACAGAATGCACAAATATAGGATGGGGGATGTGTGGCTAGATAGCAGTATGTGTGAAAGGGATCTAGGAGTCTTGGTAGATCACAAGCTGAACATGAGTCAGCAGTGTGATGTGGCAGCCAAGAAAGCCAACACAATTCTTGGTTGCACCAAGAGGAGTATGGCATCTTGACCAATGGAGGTAATGGTACCACTCTCTTTTGCTTCGTTTAGACCTCATTTGGAATACTGTGTCCAGTTCTGGGCACCTCAATTCAAGAAGGATAGCGACAAGCTGGAGTGTGTCCAGAGGAGGGCAACCAAAATGGTGAAGGGTCTGGAAGCCATGCCCTATGAGAAGCGCCTTAGGGAACTGGGGTATGTTTAGTCTGCAGAAGAGAAGGTTAAGAGGGGACATGATAGCCATGTTTAAATATTTGAGGGAATGTTATGTCGAAGAGGGAGCAGGCTTGTTTTCTGCTGTTCCAGAGATTAGGACAAGGAGCAATGGATTCAAGCTGCAGGAAAGGAGATTCCACCTGAACCTCAGGAAGAACTTCCTGACAGTCAGGGCTGTCCGGCAGTGGAATATGCTGCCTCCATGGAGTGTGGTGGAGTCTCCTTCTTTGGAGGTTTTTAAGCAGAGGCTGTATGGCCATCTGTTGGGAGTGCTTTGATGTGTGTTCCTGCAAGGCAGTGGGTTGGACTGGATGGCCCTTGTGGTCTCTTCCAATTCTATGAAAAGGGAGGAAAAGTTTGTAGTAAAATTTCAGGATTTTAGGTGATAATTACCAGTCTGGAGAACAGCAAAGAAAGCAGCAATGTGGCTTAGACTTGAGCCTGAGGACAGTACCTGTTTGGGAACCAGAGCAACATTCAGCAAGCAAAATACTGTACCTAACTGCTTGAAACTGGGTTTTTTTATACCCAAACTCTGCCTGGAGGCAGGGGTGTTAATGGCTCTCTGGCCAAATAAACAATAGAGGTTGCACAGTGGACAATGACGTCTGGACTGTATTAATGATCTTAGCATTAGGTGACAAAGAGTTGATGGCTGTTGTGCTAGCCCTGTAATAGTGGACAGGTATAGGGACAATGAGGGAAATACCCAGGTCAATGGGAAGAAGGGTTGAAACAATCAGTGGTCTGGTGGGAACTTCCCATCACAATTGTCTGACAGCAGGGTCTTTGCAGCTTAGTTTAAGCCTATTATCTCTGGAGTTACCTGGTGACTTCCTGACATTGACCTGGCTATGCCTAGAGGGGATCTCTGACCTACCTTTGCACACACATGTTCAGCCAGTGTTGGGCTCTCCTTCTGTGCCCCCTTCCTACACCTTCCACCACTGAGCGGAAGGCGGATATAACCCAATAACTGTGTAATTGCATGAGTATAGCTTTACATTGTGCAAGCATGATGTTAGATTTTAGCCAGCATCTTCCAGCCTGGAATGTCTCCAGAGGATGGTGACTGAAATGGTAAGCAGCCTGGAAAGCATGCCCTATGTGAAGTGGCTTAGGGAGCTGGGCATGTTTAGCTTGGAGAAGAGAAGGTTAAGGGGTGAAATGAGAGCCATGGTTAAATATTTGAAGGGGCGACATACAGAGGACAGAGCAAGCATGATTTCTGCTTGCAGTGGATTCAAACCACAGGAAAAGAGGTTCAGGCTAGAGGAAAAGAGATTTCACTTAAACTTTAGGAAGAACTTCCTGATAGTAAGAGCAATTTGACAGTGGAATAGGCGGCTTCAGTGCAGTGTCATGGACTCTCTTCTTTGCAAGTTTTTAAACAGAAGCTGGATGGCCATCTGGGAGTGCTTTGGTCCTGTTTTCCTGCATGGCAGGAGGGTTGGACTCAATGGCCTCTTCCATCTCTATGAGCCTGATATGAATAGAACCAGGCATGAGAATACAAGTAATATTCTAAGAAACACAGTAAAAGTCCACCTCGAGAGATTTTTAGATCCCTTTTCTGGGAGTGTTGCTATAACCAAGGAAAATATTATGGTGAAGATGAGAGACCCATAACCTTCAACCGTCTTGATCAACAGTGTGATGCAGCAGCTCAAAAAGTCAATGCAAATCTAAGCAGCATCAATAAGAGTATAGTGTCAAGATCAAGGGAAGTTATAATACCACTCTGTTCTGCTTGGGTTAGACTTTACTGGGAATACTGTGTCCAGTTCTGGGCATCACAATTCAAGAGGAACATTGACTAGCTGGAGTGTGTCCAGAAGAGGGTGACCAAAATGGTGAAGGGTCTGGAAACCATGATCTATGCAGAGTGGCTTAGGGAGTTGGGTATGTTTAGTCTGCAGAAGAGAAGGTTAAGAGGGGATGTGATAGCCACGTTTAAATATCTGAAGGGATGTCATGTCGAGGAGGGAGCAGGCTTGTTTTCCACTGCTCCAGAGACTAGGACAAGGAGCAATGGATTCAAATTACAGGAAAAGAGATTCCACTTGAACCTCTGGAAGAATTTCTTGATGGTCAGAGCTGTTCAGCAGTGGAATATGCTACTTCAGAGTGTGGTGGAATCATCTTCTTTGGAGGTTTTTAAACTGAGGCTGGATGGCCATTTGGTGGGCTTTGAGTGTGTGTTCCTGCATGTCAAGGGGTTGGACTCATGGCTATTGTGATCTCTTCTAACTCTATGATTCTGACAGGCATAGTTCCAATTAATCTATTGTCATTCCACTTTTTTCTCTGCTTTTCAAATGTCCCAGTTTCTCAGCTCTTTTAAAATATCCCAGTTTCTCTCTCCTCTTCCCACTTTCCTTCTTTGTCTCTATCTTCCTTCAATTGCTGCAAAATGAGTTCAAAGTGGAAAAGTAGTTGCACTCAGTTAACTAAAGGATAAGCAAAATCATGTTTTTCCCAGTAGGTGCGGGTAAAAGCAAACTACTGCATCTTTTCCTAGTTTGTGTGTGCTTCCTCATTCATATATTTTTCTCCATCCTGACTGCACTCTTATGTTTCTTGGTCATGTGCACCCCAGTTTTCATCTGTGAAATGTTGGAGGGAATGGAGGCCACAACTTAGAGGTGCTATCACATTCTCCTTCAAGCATCACATCTAGTTCTGCTTTGAGCAGTGAAGAGGTATCACTGCATGTTTTTAAGGGCAAAGGTGGGCAAATGCAGGTCATGAGCCACATGCGTCTCCTAGGGTCCTTGCATGAAGTAAACAATTTTTGTTTTTGCCCCCCCCCACAAATTTTTTGTGAGCCACCTTGAATCCCCTTCCAAGAGAAAGGTAGAATACAAATGAATTAAATCAAATAAATAATATAATAAAATACCCCCAAATAAAGGGCATTTTTGGATTCTCATCAGCCATTTTAGGCGCAGGTGATGCTTTAAGAAACAAAAAGAAGAAGAGCATTTGTCCATGGGCTAGGGAAGCCCCAAAACATGGAAAAGATTCCTTCATGCCCCCCAAAATGGATTTGGGGAGAATAAAGTGGTGGGGAGCAATTCTCTAAGTTCTGTAAGGGGGTATAGTAAACCCTCTAGCCTCCCACAGTTGCCCACTCATGATTTTGGCTAATGCTTAGAAAAGAGAGAAAGGTTTTAAGCCATCCAGCTTCCTCTCCTGCCTTTGAAATTCTCAAAATGCTGCTAATGAGGGCTCATCAAAACAAAGGGGAAGCCAACTCTCAGAGGAAATTGCCAACTGAAAACGGCAGAACCAGATTTCTCATGCTGCCTCGGCTGGCATTTCGTAAACTAGGATGTCTTTTCCCCTGTTAGATTCAAGTAATGGTGGAGGGAAAAAATACCTGATCCTCATACTAATGAGATGCTTGCAGCTGCAAACCCTCCCTAACAGTTGCCGGAACATTAAAAGCAGATTATGAGTACATCTGGGCCTCGTGTGAAATTCTCCTTCTGGATCTATTTCCGCTGATACCCACGTGGATGTTAACAGCCTAATTCGGAGATCAGAGTGGCCTTGGTGCAACTCAATAAATATCACCTAACATTCCCCCTGATGAGACAAACACAGTGAGTGAGACACTTGACTTGTTTCTAGCATTGCATGGAATGGTCATGATGTTTTGTCTCCAACATAAAAGCAATTCTTACATAATGTCTGCAAAGAAACACCCTTGCCCACTGCTGATGGGTAGCAGTTTTGTGGGTGCAGAGGAATGGAGAGGCTCGAATCCTGTTGAGGAGTTACGAATGCATAACCCCAAGAGGCTAGGCATCCCCCCTCTCTGCTTTCCTTTCGCCAACAGGCAAAAACTTTTCTCTTCAAAGTTCAAACTGGCTTTCATGTAAGCTGGGCAGTTTTATGATTTTATATCTGATTAATGTTTTTAACTGTTTGAATGTTTTGAATGTATTTAATGTTTTGAATGAGTATTTATTGTTGGAAGCTGCCTTGGGTCCCAGTTCTGGGGGAAAGGTGGCCTAGAAATACAATCAATCAATATAAATAACCTAGTAAAATGCACTCATGGCTGTTTCATATTCATGATACCTATCTGTAGATTAGAGGATTCATAGGGACTGTGAAAATCCTTAAATTCCCACTTACTGGGCAGTAGCCTTTGCAGTCGATGGGGGGTCTGTTCCTCTGTTGTTCACTTAACTTAGTGTGAGTGATCTCCAGCACAATGGGGAATTGCAATAGGGATCCTGCTTCTGCCTTTCATATGAGCGATTGCTCGGGGAGTGGGTGGGAATATCATCAGTTTAGAGCTTCTTGATTGACAGAGGAACAGAACCCAATTGATTGCAGCAGCTGCTGCCCAGTAAGTGAGAATGGGTGGGATCGCGATGGGTTCATTGTGTAGGGCCATAATTATGGTGCTTTCGAATTCATAACTCCCCAACAGGATTCTGGCTATTATCTATGGCTGAGCTTGGTAAAGTTACTTTTTTTTACTGTGATTCCCAGAATACCCCAGGCAGCACGGGAAGGAGTTCTAAAGGTACTTACAGGGACTATGGCCATTTCCGCACAAGGCGAGGGAATCACTCCATGCCGTTAGTTACCGCTTCTTCTGGGTCCGCAGTAACACGGACTCTCCCTTGAGCCCTTCCACAGGGCTCCTCCGTTTGGTCCAGGGTGAATCGGAGCAGTGCGAAGTCTTAGATCCACACTGCTCCGGCTGACAAAATGGTAACTTCTGGGTGTTTCCGGGTCCAGACCAACCGCTGAAGCTCGCCACGCCTACAGCCCACCGCCCACAGATTGCAGGCTCGCATTGGTGCGAACCTGCACATCTACACAAGTAAGCAGGAACTCAATGGCGTGCTCCGAAAAATAAAAGACTGGTTTTCTTCTGTTTTTCAAAAAGCGTGCTGGAGGACCACTTGGGGGCATTTCGGAGCAGACTGAGCTGCAGAACTGAGATAAATAGTCCAGACCTAGTCCGCTCCAAAGTGCAGACAACCTCCGTGATAGGACGCACTGGCACGTTCTAATTCCCTCATGCGGAAAGGGCCTATGTTTATAGGGGATTATAGAGGGCTGTGATGTAGTGGTTTGAGCACTGGACTAAGATTCTGGAGATGGGGTTTGGATTTCCTCTTGGCCATGGAAATCCACAGGGTGATCTTGGGCAAGCCACACCCTCTTGGCTTTAGAATAGGGCAATGGCAAATTCCCTCTGAATGAATTCTGCCAAGAAAACCTGTAATAGGTTTGCCTTAGGGTTGCTGTAATTTGGAAATTACTTGAAGACATACAATGACAACAAAGTTCAAAATAACTGGAGGGAATCAGATTATCAACTCTGGAATATACCATTTATATTATAATATCAATTATAATTTACAATTATATCAGTCATAATTTACCATGAAAACTTGAGTGTCTAGGGGCCCTTTTGCACCATGCAATATCATGCTTGATTCCATTCTATCTGCCATGACAATTTCCTATGGAATTATAGGAGTAGCAGCTTAGAGAAAGGAAAAGGTGTAGCTATTGAGGAGAACCAAACAAATACCCCTCCAAATAAGAATTTCTCTTCCACCCCTGAATTTTCATTCCCCAGATTTATAACTTTGCAGACAGTGAGACACTGAAAATTTTCACACCTAAGTCTCTTCCATTTGCTGTGTTCCCACTCCCTCAGTGACATCTTCTGCCCCTCTTCTTTGGATGCCTAAGCTTTATTTCTCAAATGCTCAGCTGAAGCTTTACAGTACAGCAGCCTCTTCACATTTGCAAGGATTCATGGGGCAAAACCCTTGCGAAAATGGGAAAACTGCAAATAACTCCCCCCCATGATCCCTCTCCCATTCCTCCCCAGAGTTTCCCCTCTTATTCCTTTTCCTCTGGCCTTGACATTTCCAGGGAAGCAGGGAGGAAAAAAGACAAGGTAAAGGACTTACTGGTACTTTCCCTTCAGACAGAGTGTTATGGGATTCTAGCTACTTCTGGTTGCCATCTTGAAAAAGAAGGGGTTGGAGCAAAGAGAGCACCTGACCAGTCAGCAGCTATTACACAGCAGAATGTGCAGTCACATGGCAGAGAGGACATGTCTTCAGCAGTGGGAGGGGGCTTTGGTCACCCAAAAGGAAAAGCTTCCATTTAAACACAAGCCCTGCAAGCCTGGGATAAGGAATGTAAGGGAATGGGAGAAGGAAAACGAAGGGTGGGGGAGGCAAGCCCTGTCTCACAAATAATCAAATTGTCAAAGGTCAAACCTGCAAATGTGGAGAGAAGACTGTAGTGCAATGCAAGATAGTGCCATATTGGGAGAAAATGGCACTTTGGCTTCTGTATTGTAATAAAGGCAGGATATATATTAAATCAATCAGTCTATAGTTAATATTCAGGAAGCAATGCCCTTATTTTTCTTTCCCCATAAGGGATAGGTATTTAGAATTCTCTGCCAGAAAGCTATAGGGCCTCACCAAACTCCATACCCTAGGACTGAGTTAGCAGCTGTATACTCCCAGGCTTTGATATGGTTGATTGGCAAATATTAATTGACATGATATCAAGTTATATACACTTATGGCTGAAAAACCATGTGGAGAAGGGATGCTGGGTGGTGTCATGCCTTGCCTTGGAGACCGTGGCAGTGAGGAGGAGGATTCTGAATCTGAGGCAGAAGTTTCCCCAGAAGCTTGCTCAGAAGAACATAACAAACAACAGAAGAGGGCATGAGCACCTGAGCAAGGGGAACAAGTAGAGAATGAGACAATACAGATGCTTACCATGCAGGAGAAATGATATCAGAAGGCGGGGCTGTGCGGCTCAGCACATTTAAGTAACAAATGAGCCCTAATGAAGGAACACCTGTGAGAACAGCATCACTAAAATAAAAGGCTTGCAGTTGGCCCTTTCCTTTCTGGGTCAGCAATGATCTTTCCAGTTGTGAAGCTCTGTTCTATTGCATCTGGATCACCTTGATTCTCTGCCTGTTTGACTATGACTTGGATTTGCCTGCTTCAGAATCTAAACTCTGTTTGGGCATTTTCCCACTCTTGCCTTGTGAGTAAACCCTGCTCTGTTGTTTGGTGATTAATTGTCTGCCCTGCCCTGGACGCAACAGCTGGAAAGATGAGCAAAAGTAGGTCAGAGGTGACCTCAGCATGGCCAGGTCATAGGTTCACTGTGGATTAGCTGGGAAAGCCTGACTTAATGGCTTTAAGCTAATCCTCTCAACTGCCTGACCTCAGAAAACAATAGTCAAAGAAACTGCCCAGGTGCAGCAGGCAAGCACCCCTGCTGTGCACATTTCCTACCAAAACCTTCCCCAGTCAATTACCCAACCAAGATATTTACAGGCTGTTGGGATTCCCACCGATATTTTGTCACCTAACAGTATGATATCAACTCATTCCAGACCTCATTGTATTGGTTGCAAATTCCATTGTTTATTGTGCTGGAGAGCCATTTACACCCATGCCCTCCAGGTAGAAACTGGGTATAAAACCCCGTGGTTTTGAGCAGTCAGATGCGGTACACCAATTGCTGGTATGCACTCTGTCACTCTGATGGTACTGTCCTTAGATGCAAGTATAAGCCACATTGCTGCTGCTTCTTCACTACTCTTCTGGCTTAGTAAATATTACCCATTTTACCCTGAAATCTCACTATCTTAAACTTTCTTCCCTTTCCCTTTGGCTAGCCTTGTTTGACTGTGTGAGTGCTTGTGTCTTGCATGTGATTGTTCATTCCCCCAATAAAACATATTTTAGCATACATTTGAATCTCTGGCTGGTTCTTCCCCGCAGAAGACCTTGTAAATTTTGGTGTCAAAGATCTTGTAAGATTACTGCCCCCTCTTGCAGGCCTCCTAATTTGGGCTAATAATTCCACAGAGTTGGATTCTGAGGAGCCTCCTGAAGAGTTTTGTTTCTTTACAGTTGACATCTCTTTTCTTTAATATTGCCAGCTTTGCTTGTCCCTCTTGACTGGCATAGGAGGTTTTCTTATCCCTCCAGGTTTATTCAGGTGCACTGGCAACCTCTACCCTACTGAGTCCCTTCAGCGCCTAGTTTTTACACATCTGGCCCATGCTTGTATCCCATCTACTGTCCCCGCTTTGCCTTTGCCTTTTTTCTCTTTCCCTTCTCTTTCTTTTCTTTTTAATCAAAATTTAAAAATCCAAGCCTGGAGAAAAACGCTGTCCTTGAGAGCGTTTTCTTAGTGTCTTAGTGTGTCAGTCTGTTTGCAGAAAAGCACTGCAGCCTTCAGAAGTCAACAGAAGAGGCCACATCATATGTATTTAAAATTTCCTATAGCAGTGGCTCCTTGACACAGGCAGCCAAGCCAAGAGTGTGATGCATTCAGTCTATTTTTCACAATTTCCATTATACATAAAACTTGGTTGGGTTGAGGCCATATGACTTTTCTTTTAAGTCCAGGTACAGCTTCTGTACAGACATGTTTTCTTTCATTTTTTTTTTCAACCTGGAGCTAGAAAGACCACTGTGGAGTCAACCAAAACAGAGGAAAGTACACAGTGAATAACTACTAGACTACATTATTCAAGGTCTTGCTGGGATTAATGCAGCGCATAATTACCTACATTCTAATGTCAAGATGAATGGCACAATGCTCTTTGCTACAAGTTAAAGTCTGATTTCCTGATCATGCATGGACCCACACTATACACTTAAAGCACTTTGACACTTCCCCCCCCCTTCCTACTAAATCGTGGGATCTGTGGTTTTCTGAAGTACTTAGAATCCTCTGCCAGAAAGCTCTAATGCTATAGTTTAGGACACAGCACTAGAGAATCCTAAGTCCCTCACTAAAGGATAAATCCTAGGATTCCAGAAGATAGAATCACAACAATTAAACTTTTATGAAATTGCCATAATTGTGCAGTGTGGAAACACAACATGTTGAGAAGGTTTTATTATAAATATAGTGTAGTTTAATGATTAAGAGTTTGTGTGGGGAAGGGGAGAGAGATACTTTATCCAACTACTATTCTGAGAATCTTAAAGTCAACAGACCCCTGATCAGCTATTATTTCCTTAAGAGTATCAGCTATGCATCAGGAAGTCCTGGTTCAGATTTCTCCTGTGCCCTGAATTCACCAAATAGTTTTTGAACTGAATTTAGGTCCCTTCTCTGCTATAAGCATAATAGTTTGGCCTTGGGTAGGTGACAATCAGTCTAGGATCTCTAATTACAGAATAAGAATTAAGAAGAACTATCTTGAAGGGCTGTTGTGAAGAAAAGGCAAGTTAAGTCTAGATGACTGATCGTGATAATGTGATTGTAGGGGACAGCTGGTATAGTGTAATTAGTAGCTAAGACTCTGAGTTTAAGCCACAAATTTAGCAGCTGACTTGCTGAAGGCATTAACTTCACTGCAGAACCATAGAATCTTAGGGCCTTTCTGCACTACACTGTTACAATGCTATTATTCCACTTTCAACATCCTGTGGAATTCTCGGGATTGTAGTTTGGGGATGGGCATTTAGAATTCTCAGACAGAAAGCTCTTTGGCCTCAATGAACTAAAAACCCCAGAATTCCACAGGATGTTGAAAGTGGAATAATACCACTATAACAGTGTAGTGTGGAAAAGCCCTTAGAGTTGGAAGGGGCCATAAGGGCCATCTTATCCAACCCCAGCCATGCAGGAATGTACAACTAAAACACTCCCCAAATATGTCCGTCTTCTGTTTAACGACCTTCAAAGTAATAGTGTCTATCATCCTCTGAAGCCGTAAATTCTACTGTTGAACAGTTTTACAGTAAAGAAATTCTTCCTAAAATTGAGGCAAAATCTCTCTTATAATCTCAATCCATTGGTTCTTGTTATAAGTCTTTGAAACAGCAGAAAACAAGCTTGCTCCATCTTCTTCCTGACGTCTCTTCAGATATTTAAAGTTAGTTATCATGCCAGCTTTTCTCCAACCTAAAATTACACTACTCTCCGAGTCATGCCTCATAGAGCTTGCTTTCCAGACTTTGATCACCTTGGTTGCTATTCTCTGGACACATTCCAGCTTGTTGATATGCAATATGGTGATAATTATACTGTTTTGCAGTGCGGAAATACTCTGAAATGGAATGAGATAATGCATAGGGTCTGATAAATATCTGAAACAGTTGGGCTAAATGTGGTTATCTCAATATCCATGTTGCATTGACATAGGAATGCAAAGAATGCTCACAAATTTTGTCATCTCAGCATACTCCCTATCAAGAAAATCATCAACTGCCACCAGATTTGTTTCACTTTTGTACTTCCTTAAAATGAATATATCTCTCTGTGTGTGTGTGAGTGAGTGAACATTTTGTATAGAAAACAGTGTGTTTGGTTCAAAATCTACTGCTTTCTGTAAAAAAACCCCCCTGCTTTTATACAATTTTTTTTCTCCAACAGCTTTTTTTCAAGCAGAAAATTCCCAGGGCACAAGAACCCATCCAAATATGTTCAAAAACGATCATAATCTCACCCAACAGGAAGAAAAAAATTCAAAGAAACAGAGCTTGGAAGGGATCACAATGGTCATCTAATCTAACCCTTTGCCATGCACAAATATACCACTGAGAGACTCCCCAAAAATGGCCACCCAACGTCTTTTTAAGGAACTTCAAAGAATGAGGATCCATTATCTTCTGAAACAGGCTATTCTGTTATGGCCCTGCACATTCCCCAGATATGATATTACTTAATTGGAGAAATATGATTTAATTGGCACTAATGTGGGAATCGGCTGCTATCAAACTAGCCCTGCTATGATTGGGTAACCAGGCTTGTCAAGAGGGCAACAAAGGATCAGGCATGTACACAGAGGACTGGGCCAATCACTCCCTCTTAGGTGTGGTGAGATCATAAGCAGGAAGTCATTGGGAAATTCCAAAACACAAAGGATCACTGCCAGCTTTGACAGCAATTGTTCATGGAGCAGGAATATTCTCACCAAATCAATAGTTGTCTCCAGCACCTTGTTCCCCTCACCTGTATTTGTCCCATCATTCTCTATCCTGTCCTCAAACACAGAGCTGCCATACTGTCATCAAAGCCTTTGACACCTATATGTTAAAATTGTGAACATATTTCCCTCACATGTTAAAACCATCAACTCATTCTGGCCACCTTTGTCCACTCTGCAAACCTCCATTATTTGTCCAGGAAGAGTGCCATTTACATCTCTTGCCCTCAGGGCAGATTGTGGGTATAAGTATCCCCAATTTTGGACACCCTGAACAGTACATCAATTAGAATCATAGAGCTGGAAGAGACCCCAGGGGGCATCAAGTCCAACCCCTTGCTATGGAGGAACACCCATCAAAGCATTCCCGACAGATGGCCATCCAGCCTCTGCTTAAAAACCTCCAAAGAAGGAGACTCTACCACACTCCCAGACAGCATATTCCACTGCCGGATAGCTCTGACTGTCAGGAAGTTCTTCCTGAGGTTCAGGTGGAATCTCCTTTCCTGCAGCTTGAATCTATTGTTCCTTGTCCTAGTCTCTGGAGCGGCAGAGAACAAGCCCACTCCCTCCTCAACATGACATCCCTTCAAATATTTAAACATGGCTATCATGTTGCCTCTTAACCTTCTGTTCCGCACACTAAACATACCCAGCTCCCTATGGCATTCTTCATAGGCCATGGCTTCCAGACCCTTCACCATTTTGGTCACCGTTTCCTGGACACGTTCCAGCTTGTTGTGATCTACCAAGACTCCTAGATCCCTTTCACACATACTGCTATCCAGCCACATGCCCCCCCACTATGTTTGTACCTTCCATTTTTTCTGCCTAAGTGCAGGACCTTACATTTCTCTCTGTTGAAATTCATTTTGTTAGTTTTGGCCCAGCTCTCCAATCTGTCAAGGTCTTTTTGAAATTTGATCCTGTCCTCTGGTGTATTAGCAACCCCTCCCAATTTGGTATCATCTGCAAATTTGATCAGCATGCCCTCCACTCCTTCATCCAAGTCATTGATGAAGATGTTGAATAGCACTGGGCCCAGGACAGAACCCTGTGGCACCTCACTAGTCACTTCTCTCCAGGATGAAAAGTAGCCCTTTGAGTTCGGTCAGTCAACTAATTACAAATCCAACTAACAGTAGCCCTGTCCAGCCCATATTTTACTAGCTTCTTTGCAAGAATGTCATGTGGAACTTTGTCAAAGGCCTTACTGAGGTCAAGATATGCTACATCTACAGCATTCCCTTCATCTATCAAGCTTGTAGCCTTATCATAAAAAGAGATAAGATTAGTCTGGCATTATTTCTGAGAAATCCATGCTAGCTTTTAGTGATTACGGCATCGCTTTCTAAGTAATTACAAACTGACTGTCTAATGATCTGCTCTAGGATCTTTCCTGGAATTGATGTCAGGCTGACTGGGCAATAATTATTAGGGTCCTCTTTTTTCCCCTTCTTGAAGACAGAGATGACATTTGCCCTCCTCCAGTCTGCTTGGACTTCTCCTGTTCTCCAAGAGTTCTCAAAGATTATTGGAAGTGGTTCAGAAATGACTTCTGTCAGCTCTGTTAATATCCTTGGATGTAATTCATCTGGGGACTTGAATTTATCTAGTTTAGCCACATATTCCTGTACTACTTATTCTGTGCTGCGTTCCCCCCCTTTCCTCACCTGCTCCCCACGTCCCAGGTTGGGTACTTCTATCCTTCTGGGAGAAAACTGAGGCAAAGAAGGTATTGAGTAGTTCTGCCTTCTCTCTTCCCCCCGTTATTAATTGGTCACCTTCTCCATGCAGTGATCCTATCATTTCCTTGTTTTTCCTTTTGCTGCGGACATGTCTAAAAAAGCCCTTTTTATTGTTTTTGATGTCTCTGGCATGCCTGAGTTCATTCTGCGCTTTAGCTTTTCTGACCTTCTCCCTACGTCTCCTGGCTATTTTCTTGAATTCCTCTTTGGTGGTGTCACCATTTTTCCCATTTCCTGTACATGTTTCTTTTAACACTTAGCTCAGCTGAGAGTTCTTCAGACAACCATTCTGATTTCTTTAGACACCTGCCATTTTTCCTCCTTATTGGCAGAGTTTTCAATTGCACTTTCAGTATCTCACTTTTAAGAAACCCCCATCGATCATGAACTCGTTTCTCTTTTAGTATTCCAGACCATGGGATTTCAGCAAGTAACTCCCTAAGTTTAGAGAAATCAGCTTTCTTAAAGTTTAGGATGCGTGTCTGGCTACACTCGGCTTCTCCTTCCCACTGAATGACAAACTCCAAAAGAGCATGGTCACTCCCTCCTAAGGATCCCACCACCTCCACCTCATCAACTAGGTCATTCCTGTTGGTCAGGATCAGATCTAAAATAGATGATCCCCTTGTCGCCTCTTCCACCTTCTGGACTATGAAATTGTCTGCAAGGTAAGTGAGGAACCTGTTGGACCTTGCGGTCTTTGCAGAATTTGACTGCCAACATATATAAGGATAACTGAAATCTCCCATTAATACGGCATCTCTCCTTTTTGAATGTGTGGCCATCTGCTCCAGGAAGGCCTCATCCATGTCCTCAGGCTGGTCTGGAGGCCTGTAGCAAACAGGCTGTATTGTTTCTTGCTCCCTTGATTCTTATCCAGATGTTCTCAACCTGGCTTCCCGAATTTAAGTCCTGGATCTCTTCATAAGTGAAAACATCCTTGATATATAAGGCTACTCCTCCTTCTTTCTTGTTTGGTCTATTTCTGTGAAATAGGTTATACCCCCCTATTCCTACATTCCAATCATGAGATTCATCCCACTAGGTTTCAGTGATGCCTATTAAATCATATTTATTTTGTTGTACTAAGAGTTGACGTTCATCTTGCTTATTCGCCATGCTCTGTGCATTAGTGTAGAGACACTTGAGATGATGTGCCCTTTGTGGAATTCCTGTACTAAAGTTACTTTCCCTCTCCCTGTTGGTCTCTAGTTCTACTTCGCCTGCTTTATCTATATCATTTGGGCTATTTTTCACAGTACTCACTGAATCCTTGCCCAGAATAATACTGTCTCCCTCCCCAGACAAACTCAGTTTAAAGACCTCCTGATCCCTTTTGTGAGACTGTTAGCAAAAACATTCTGGATGACGGCTGTAAGGTGCAGGCCATCCTTTGCCAGAAGACCATCTTTGTGGAAATGGAGGCCATGATCCAAAAATACGAATCGCTCCCACGGCACCATCTTCGGAGCCAGTTGTTGATCTCCACTATTCTTCTTTCCCTTTGGGCCATGTCCTTCCACCAGGAGAAGAGATGAAATGACAACCTGAGCACACAGGTCCTTCAGCTTCCTACCCATAAGCTCGTAATCCTTCATGATGCAGTGAAAGCTGCACCTCGCCGTGTCATTGGTTCTGACATGAACCAAAAGGAGTCATTTACGGTCAGTGGGCTTGACCAGTCTGGTTAGCCTCTCCATTGTGTCATTGATTTTGGCCCCAGGGAGACAGCACACCTCACGATTGATTCTATCCGGGTTGCAAATGATTGGTTCCATTCTTCTCAGCAAAGAGTCCCCAACCACTAGAACTCATCTCCTCTGAGGGTTGTCTGGGGTTACTCGACGAGCAGATTCCCTCATGGCCGCCTGAACTTTCTGTTTGTGCTGAGAGTGTTGGTGCTGATGCTGTTGGATGCTGTTCTGCTGATGTTGGGGTTCCTGTTGTTGATGATGGATTTCCTCCAGATGTTCCATGACCTCTTCCTGCTGTTCCACTTTGTCATTAATAAAGTCAAGAACTTGAAAGCGATTCTGTAGCTCGAGAGTCTCTGTATGACACCTTGGCTTTCTACTCCTGCGTGTCACATTCCTCCAAGCGTCCGTCTCCCTGTTTCGTAAACCAGCTTTTTTGTTCACTAGCTCCTCCGTGCATTCTGTCTTCAAAAAGGTCCTTGCTTGCATCCACTTTGTTGCTCTGACTCCTGATTTGTCCTGTATTTGGGCACTAGCCTAAGCCATACTTTGTTTCTTCTGCTGCTCTCAGGAATGGTAAATATTGCCCATTTTACCTGAAATCTCTGCTGTCCACCTTTCCTCCCTGTCTCTTCAGCTAGCCTTGTGTAAATGTTTGAGATCTTGAGTGCTTGCTTGATTTTTCGACAATAAACACAATTTAGCTTATTTTTGCATCTCTGGCTGTTTTCTTTACTTCAGTAACCCCGTAACTGTTGGCTAAAAGGTCCTGCTAGTTACACCACCTCTTGCAGCACTCTTAATTAGAGCCAACTAATTCCCCATTTTTAGACTGATTGTGGGCACTGCTAGAGAACCTCACGAGGTCTCATGTGTTTGAGGTAAGAAGTTCACAGTCAAACATTTCTTACACACAAAACATTCTTCCTAATATTTAAGTGGAATCTCTTTTCATGTAATTTGAACCCACTGGTGAGTGTTTTAGTCTCTAAAGCAACAGAAAGCAAGCTCATTTCAATCTTCTACATGACATTCCTTCAGATATTTAATGAGGGCTGTCATGTTACCTCTCAGTCTTCTTTTCTCCAAGCTAAAGATTCCCCTCTCCCTAAGCCACTCCTCATAGACCTTCTTTTTCATATCTATGATCATCTTGATTGCCCTCCTTTGCACCCGTTCCACCTTGTCAACATCCTTGCATGGAAATATGAAACTTTATCATTCCCACCTTTTCCTACATTCTACCAACCACAGCTCAAAGTGGGGAAGGCAAATGGCAGGGCTACCTGTAGCCTTTTAGTCCCCTGCATTGACTTTTCTGAGACTTACATGACCTAGCTCAGTGAGTAACCAAAGGGTCTGCCTTCTGCTGCCTGAAACTTCCTATCCATGCCTTCATCAGAAGTTCTTATCATGACCTCACAATGCTATAAGCATTCTGGTCTCTAGAGACTGAAGCTGCAATGGTGGCTGGCAGTTGGTAGCTGTTTTTTATGCCAAATGTTATTCCACTGGAAAAACCGTATCCCGGGGTCTAGAATTTTGATATTAAAATATGATTCAATGTGCCTGAGAGGTCACCCGGATGGGCACGTAGGCAGCAATGGTCAAACAATCAAAAACCAGGTCAGGCCAGTAAAATCCCCAGTCACGTAGCCCCAGGAGACCTCAAGTTGTGCAAACCCACAATAAACAAAGGGTCCTCAGCCCCTGAGAAGCCGACTTGAGGGGATTAGTGTGTTTGCCCCAAGTTGAGCAAATATCCTATCAGGCGAGGACTATTTACATGAAGTCACACCACAACCCAATGCAGCTGAAGATCCTGAGACTTTGGCAACACCTTGTAATCTCATCACGCAAAGGAAATTACCATTGTGGCGCTTCTTTCTTGTTGCAACACCCATTGTTCTCCCCGGGAAAGGATTAGCCCTCCAGGTACTTTTTCCCCTACAAATAGTCCCTATTTTTGAGTGGTTCTTTGGATCACTCCTGGTCATCCCAGCAGACCGTTGCTCCATCTGTCAAGTAATCCCCTCAGCCCACTCCGTGCTGAGCCCCACTTCTCCACTATTTTTCCCAGACCGAGGACTTCAGGAAAAGGTGCAGAGTTACCCCAGCTACAACCCCTTCAGTATTCCCCTATCCACTTTCCTCTCTTTTCCTTCTTAATAGGTCTTGATTGAGTGTGTGAGTGATTGTGTTGATGCCTGAGACTTTCATTCAATAAAACCATTTATTGGACATTTTTGTTTGGTTTTTGGCTTGGCCTGACCCCATAAAAACTGGGTAAAAGACCCCGCTAAGTTACCCTACCTCTCACATTGCTATTGTTTGTGCTCCGGCTAGTTTCCATTACCCATCATATGGAGCACATTGAGGTGTCCCCCAAGGGACCCCAGAAATCAGGGTAACACAAAGGAGATGAAATTATTGCAAATAAAGCTCATTACTTTTGAGAGCAACCCAGTTTAAGTTTTAAGATCTGCAAGGGAGGGCTTTCTCTTAGTCCTACCAGCATCACAGACGTGTTTGGTGAGGACACGGGGGAGAGTTTTCCCTTAGCTGTTCCCAGGCTGTGGAACTCCTTCCCACAGGAGGTTTCATGAGCTGCCCAACCCCGTTCTCTTTCCACTGGCAGGTGAAGAACTTTTTATTCAAGCAGGCCTCTGAGATTTAAATTATGGAGTATTACTGTGTGTTAAGTGCTGTGCTATATTTCTTATCTTTTCTTAATAATTAGGTTTTAAATGTGTTTTTAATTCTTTGTAATTTTTTTTATTAAATAATTGCTGCTGTTGTGTGCCTTCAAGTCATTTCTGACTTATAGTGACCCTAAGGCAAACCTATCGTGGGGTTTTCTGGGGCCTGAGAGTATGTGATGCACCCAGGGTCAGCCAGTGGGTTTCCGTGGCCAAGTGGGAATCAGATTCTGATCTCCAGGTTACAGTCCGACAGTCAAATTACTAGACCACACTGGCTCTCTTAATTTTCTTTTTTTTTTTTTAAATAAGCCTTTATCTTAATCTAGTTTTAAATTACTTTCAACTGCTATAGATCTCATCCCAGAAGAAAGGCTGGGTATGTATGTATGTATGTATGAATGAATAAAAATAAACAAAATTAAATTAAAGTTCAGATTAAAACCTGGAGTGGATTCATCACTCCATTGACATGGAAACCACCAGCTCTCAGGGGACTCAGGTGGGAAAGCAGCCAGAATCCTCAAGAGAAAAGGCTTAGACATGCTGTTTGACAGCATACGTATTTCGTTCAGAAAGGTAAATGTATTTTTTTGGAAACAGCAGGGTAACTGCAGGAAAGGTCCAAGCGGCAAGATCCTTCATTTGGGAACTTGCTGTTTTAGGTAATGCAGTCTCACTCATCTGGAACAAAAATTAGGTGCTTGTAGTAAAATCCGTGTCCATCCTGGAATCTAGGCTTTATTACCTTCTTTGTGTTTATTTTACTGGAATTCCATACCTGACTGCCCATTTGCGTTTTTCACAATAGGGATGTAGGGATGTGAAAAATCTGGCCATCTGAATTTTGTTGAGTTTCCTGGCTGCATTTTTGCTTCCTTCCTGACTTCGGTTCTTACTGGCTTGTGAGACAGCTTATTTCCTTCCTGTCCTGAAATCTGCACAAATTTTAAAACCTGTATGTTGTTACATGCAGAATTAGGGAACTTGAAGGATGTAGGACATTGAGTGTTGGACTAGAACTCAAGGAGAACAAAGTTAGAATCCCAGGTCAGCCATACCAGATGAGCCTGGACAAGTCACATTCTCTCAGCCTTAGAAAAGGGCAATGGCAAACCTCCTTTGAATAAATCTTGCTGAGCAAATCCTGTGATAGGACTGCCTCTCCTTCCTCCTCCTCTTTATTTATATCCTGCTTTTTTCCTCAAAATTGGGATTCAAAGTGGCTCACAATTTAAAAGAACAAGTCAATTAAAATGCTCGCAAAAAGTGGACACTAAAAGACTAAAGTTAAAAGACTAAAATGCAATTTAAAAGATAAAAAGCTCTTAAAAATGGTTTCATTAAAACAATACAGCACTTGATAGCCAATTGTTTGGGGTTTTTTAAATCTGTTTTAAAAGCCCACCTGAATAAAAAGGTCTTTGCCTGCCACTGGAAGGACAACAAGGAGGGGGCCATTCTGGCCTGTCTAGAAAGCGAGTTCCAGAGTCCAGGGGCAGCCACTGAGAAGCCACTGGGAAGGCTGTCTCTCATGGTGGAGTCTCCTTCTTTGGAGGTTTTTAAGCGGAGGCTGGATGGCCACTTGTCGGGAGGGCATTGAGGATTTTCCTGCATGGCAGGGGGTTGGACTGGATGGCCCTTGTGGTGTCTTCCAAATCTACATTTCTATGATTCTATGTCCCCCCCAACCACACTTGCAATGGTGGTGCGAGTAAGTGCCTCTTTTGGCTCTGGCCTGGGCTGGGTCATACAGGGAGATGTGATCTACTAAATAGCCTGGACCTGAGCCATATAGGGCCTTATAGGTCATAACCAGAACTCTGAATTGTGGCCAGAAACAAACTGACAGCCAGTGAAGCTGTTTCAACAGGGGCATAGTAGGGGCTCTGTAATCTGCCCAGTTAACTGTTTGGCCACAGCTCTTTGGACCGTCTGCAGTTTCCAAACAATCTTCAAAGACAGCCCTAAGTAAAGCATGTTACAGTAGTCCAAATGTGATGTAACTAAGGTATGTACCACTGTGGCCAGATCTGACATCTCAAGGAATGCGTGCAGGTGGCTTACAAACTTTAAATGCATAAAAGTACTCCTGGCTACCATAGCAACCTGGCCCTCCAGCTTCAAAGCGGAGTCCAGGAGAATACCTGAACTGCAAACCTGTGTCTTCAGAGGGAGTGTAACTCCATCTAGTACAGGCTGAATCCCTATTCTGTGATCTGCCTTCCATCTCTGTCTTGTCTGGATTAAGTTTCAATCTATTTGCCCTCTTCCAGTCCATTAATGAGGACACGCACTGATTTAGGACCAGGAGAGCTCCATGGCTTGGGGTGGAATGGACTAGTAGCGTTGGTTGTCATCCACATATTCATGGCACTGTACCCCAAAACTCTGGATGATCTCTCCTAGAAGTTCAATATATATGTTAAATACTAGGGGGGACAAAACAGAACTCTGAGGGACCCCTCAGGCCAATGGCCAGGGGATCAAACAGGAGTCCTCTAACACCACCTCAATTTTTTCCACTTTCCACCCAACTGTTTTTGTCCCCCCGCTCATTATACACATTTTGTTAGGAATCTTCAAGTGAACTCTGACTTATGGTTGACCCTATCATATGGGTTTCCTGGCAAGCTTTGTTCAGAGGAGGCTTGCCTTTACGGCTGAGAAAGTGTGACTTGCCCAGTATGATCCAATGGGTTTCCATGGCTGAGCAGACCTTCGTCTCCCAGAGTCCTAGTGCAACACTCAAACTAGGACACCACACTGTAAGCTTACTATATGCTTGTCTTTGCTGCTGGCATTTTAAATATGTGGTGATGGTTCTGTGTACATGAGATTGTCCAGAAATTCTTTGTAAGCCTTGCAAAGAATAGCAATGCTTGAGGTAAGATGCACATTTTCTCATGGGAAGTCTTAAAAGGTACAAAAAGAATCGCCACTTTCATTGTTGAGTGCAATGAAATTTCTTTGCTGATCAAGCATGGAAATAAAGAAAGCAGAAAACAGAGATTGGGTTGGAAAAGGGCCACTTTATTTTAATTATAAATCTATTTAAACTTTAACTCCTGACAGATGCAAAAGTGGGGAGCAAACCAGGGCTGGAGCAACTGGCAGGTGGTCTCACCCAGACCTCCTCTCCAGTTTCCCCTTGATGAAACACCTGAGCCCTGAGGAGGACCCAAAAGCTGGGTTGCTCCCTGTTCACCTCACAACTGGAAGGCCAATCCACGAACCCCTCCGACAGTTTGCATGGCTTCAGACCAGTCCCAAGGGAAGTCTCTGTAAGAAATAGCTGATAAGACTCATAAAACAATTTAACACAGGATCGGCTGAAGCATCAGATGTTTATTAAAAAAAGAAAATACGTCTCTGCAGAGCCGGGTGTCTCAGAGAGAGAGGACACCCCCCCATGGAATCGCCCACATTTTAGTCCCCTGCTCGATGCAGGTTTCCCTCCCCTTGGACAGGACCCAAAAGTTACAGTTGCCCCTTTACTAAACAATGCCAACTTTCTGTTATCAACTTGGTTTACCCTTACAGCCTTCAGACTTGTGGGTGTCTCCCAAGAGAGGAGGACACTTCATCTTCATCTATCTGGTTCTCTGCACCTGGAGATTCAAGGTCTTCCTTCACTCAGCTACCAGTTCTAAAGATATGCCTCTTAGACTTTATTGAATTACAAAAGCTCAAATATAAAATATACCAAAATATATGTGTAAGCATATCTTAAATGTATCACACTTATAAGCTAATATGGATATGTTAATAATACTGCAGAAACTAAAATATACTTTATTTCTCTCAGTCTCCTTTCCCACCCTCCTGATCACATAACTTTAAAAAGCACTTCCTCACCAAACGGGTACCAGATTGGCTTGCCTCTTTGCTGGATCCTTCCCTTTTGATATACCACTACTTTTTTTGGGCCCCATAACCAGACCTATGCCAAACACTCCAATGATACAGGGATTATCTGGTTGCTGATGTTGACCAGCTCACTTAGCCCTGGCAGAACCCAACTGACCTAAGCCAGGCTATTTGAGTGTAAAAACCCAACCGAGCCAACTGTCAGTGCGGGCTGAGGTCAAGCAGGGGCCGGGCCGGGGCAGCCACCAGCCGCGTCCCAAAACAGTCTCTCAGGAGCGCTGCCGTGAGCCAATGGCCGGGAAATGAGGTTTGCCTTCACAGCAGGCACTTAACAGAAAATAACAATGGGTTGCCTCACCCTGAACACAAAACGGTTACAGCACCTTAACGCAGGGAAGGGTCTTGGAGGAGCCGGGCAGCAGCACGCAGGCACGGGCTGGGCTGGGACAAGGCACGGGCGACAGACGCACGGGAAGCTGACGGTTGTTGCTCCGTGCCTACCCCAGCCCCGCGCCTGCCTAAAAAGGCCTGCAGACCAGCTTGCGGCCAATCCGGGCCGAGCACGTGGCTGGACTCGCAGCTGTGCTACAGCTGAGAGCTCCCTGCCCCCAGGTGTTTCTCCTGCAGCCGCTGGGAGCGGCGGCTGGCCTCCGTGAATCGACGCCGCTGCAGGAACGTCGGCGACAGGGCGGCAGCCTCAGCGTCTTCCGAGGCCTCCTCGCGAGTAGGAGGTGCCCAAGGATCGGGCCCGGGACCCGCCTCCTCCCATGTAGCCTCGTCCGCCACGCCCAGCGGCCCGGGAGCCGGGCTGACCTCCTCCGCAGCGGCTGGACGATCCTCGTCGCCAGCGGCGGCCTCCGTCCCGCAGGGAAGACCCTCGCTGGGATCGGCAACCGCCGTGGCGTCCCCGCGGTCTCCCCCGGCGGCGGAGCCCTCCGTGGCAGCTGCATGGCCGCCGCTGCCGCCGACCGCGGCCTCCGACGGGCCCGGATCCGCGTCCTCCTCCTCAGAGGTAAGACCGGCATCGGCCTCCATGGCGCCCGCCGGTGCGGCCACACCCAGGGCCCTGACACCAACTGTGGCTTAGTGGTTTGACTGGGATCTAAACCAAGGCTCAGTTGGGGCCTGTGGGGCCTAACCAGGATCCACGGGGGTCTGAATCCCAATAAGGCTTGGCAGAGGTAAGGCCCAATGCAGTTCCAGAAAGTTGACAGGCCTGACTGGGATCTGGGTGGCTGACAATGAGGGGCCTACAGGTCTGGCAGAGGCCTGAACACTTTTGTCAAAGGTGTACAGGCTTGCAAAATCCAAAGAAGGTTGGAAGGCCTAACTGGGACAGGCCCCAGTTTAGCCACGACCAGGGAGCCTATGGCCTGACTAAGGCCTAAGGCCTACTCCTGGTGACCTGGCCACATGGTGGCCCAACAAGGGTCTACAGGGTTGACAGAGGCCTCCTCATAGCGTGTTGGCCATGTGGTGGCCTAGTAAAGGCTTACAGGTCCAAGGTAAGCCTACAGGCCTAGCGAAGAGGCCCTCGTGGCGATCAGCTGAGCGAGTAGGTCTGGCAGAAGCCTGAAGTCCTCATGAAAGACAAGCTGCCATCTACTCAAGGCCTATTGGCTTGATGGGAGTCCACCTGCTTCATCCAAGCCCAAGACAGTGAAATCACCCCACCCAACCCCTGGACCATTCTAACCACCAAGATATACCACTGTCTAAAAGCTGAAAATCTACACACACACACACACCCAGCTTCTAGACCAGTGGTTCTCAACCTGTGGGTCCCCAGATGTTCATGGACTTCAGCTCCCAGAAGCCCCAGCCACTATGGTCAATGCTCAGGGCTTCTGGGAGCTGAAGTCCACAAACATCTGGGGACCCACAGGTTGAGAACCACTGTTCTAGACTGTGAGACACCCAATTGTATGGTGGTGAAGCCTGGATCCTCCCCATGGTGCAACCCAGCCCATAATCGTCTCCAAACTGTTCCACAGTCTATTGACAACACGTCCCCTTCTCCTCTATGTCCACCAGTCTTTGACAATCTGATTCTCTTCAGCCATTTGCTGCCAGTGTCCTCTGCCTGCTTGTTTGCTCAGCCAACTGGCTTATTCGCTCGCTCCAGGATGACATTGAGTCAGAGGCAGAGAGGAAGGGGCGGCAGGAGTTTATAAAACCTTCCAACTCTGCCCCGCTGCTCTCTGTTGTGGTGATCTATACTGTGATGCTGTTACCCTGGCTTCTTTTCCATTCGAGGTCAGCAAAGACACCTCCCTGCCTGTAATGCTATGCAGGAGGTGTGATGAATTCCATCCCTACTTGTAACTCTCCATTGTATTGCATAGGAGTGCATTTTTGCCTGTTTCCTCAGGATTAGCAACACTTGAAGCTTCCCTGCTACAGTTCCTTGCAGAAATTACCCTTTTTTTCTGGCTTGACTACTCTGAGGAAACACTGTTCCATATTGCCTAGTTTCTTTTATTCATTCCTGTCTAGACTTAATGGAATCTGGTCCCAGGAATTCACAATGCAGGCCAGGCAATTCCACTGCCAGAATCAATTATTCTCTGAATAATCTTCAGAGAAATCCATTTCTTCTTTGTCTGTTCCTACACCATGCTGCCAGATTTAAGCAAGGAAATACACAGAAAAGCAGAGAGTGATTACGCATGGTACTATATAATCCTGTTAGCGCTATATGCATGTTTAAATACCCTTTTACATGTGGTTGTACATTTTTTCCCATACAATACATAGTTGGATACCTGGTTCAATCTATGCAACATCTGGTTACATAACCATGCAACTGTTTTCAATGCATGGTTGCATAAGTGGAGTTCCTCAAGTGTAACCATTATACATGTGCCTACGTCCTGCAGTTAGCTCCATCTAAATTCAGTTGAAAGAACTGAACTTACCTACATGTTAACTCACTATTCAACAGAGCAGATCCAAAGGGTCAGCGCTAGTTGAGACTAGATGGGGTTCTAACCATGCAGTTGCACTTTCTTGGATGAGGCATGACTCCTTGTCAGAGCCTGCAGTGCACCACTTGCTTCATGGGAGTTCAGAAACAGTCACACTGCAACAAACAGCAAACTGGGAGATACACAGCTAGTTGCACAATGTTAGTATTCAGTAGAAGGGTGGTGTAGCACAACCATTGTGTACTTACATTGCTGTAGATTTATGCTATGCAAGTGTGGTATAGGATCCTGGTCAAAATTTATATTCTGGATTAATAAACATTAATTCACTTTGAAGCAACTGAATGTAGTGCCTTGGCTAAATCACATTATTCATTACCTCTTGTGGATAGAAGATAAACTTTCCTAGAATCCGTTGGAGTTGTCTCTTTCTCGGTAGAGTTTCAGAAGGTTGTTAGACCAACAACAGGATCATCTTTTGTCTTTTAAGCAATGTAGACTTCAAAGGTTGACAGCATATCCAACAAATCATTTTCTTTAAGTGAAGAACAGGCATTCAGCATGTTCTCTACCCTTTTAATTTGTGGATCTTTTCACACTACACAATTATAACATTATGATTCCACTTCAACTACTGTGACTATATCCTCTGTTACCCTGATGTATGATCAGGTAGCAGAGCTATCTGGCAGATAAACATTCCTAAACTGAAGATCCCTGGATTCCATAGAAGGGAACCATGACAGTAAAAGTGGAATCATAGCACTATAGTTATGTAGTGTGAAAGAGTTAGAGGGTGGCAATAAAGGATTTGCTAAACCATTTCACCTCCCTGATTGGTTATTCGCAGCTTTGTTGCAGAATGGCACAGGGAATATTTTAATAAATGAAACACTTGTAGTTTCTCTGAGTGCCTGCAAATTGTTTTCCGTCAGGATTTGTCAGGAATCTCTCCCTGCTGCAGCCAGCAAGGGAGGAGAGAGGCCAGGAACACCTGGGGAGTCTGAGTATACCAAACACCAGGAAAACACAAGCCGAGCCACATCAAGGTCCAGTCCAGAAGGCAGCGATCCATCCGGAGGTTTTCAGGGAGCAGGAGACACAAAGGTTGAGAGGGCTTGCTAATGATTTGCTGCAAGCAAGGAGCAGCCACGCCAGCAGATGTAAATAGCCCCTGTGAACAGGTGCTGCTCATTCTTGTTTCCTCAGCTTAGTCCAAGCAGCCTCCCTCTCAGCAGCCCGTTTCAGCCTTCTGCATGATTGAGGGCTGATGGGCACAGCTGGCTGCAACTCCTCTGCATCCCTGCTGTTCTCTCTCTGTCATGAGCTGGCTAGGGCAACTCAGTCTCTGTTTGACCTTCCAGTGCAGGGGATGTTTGCAGATTGACTTGCTCAGTCACTGGCTCAGCCCCCTGCATAATCAGTTGCTCCTCAATCACAGCATTGTCATCTCTCACAGGATTTAGTTGTCTGTAGTGGTGGCTGTTACATTGAAGCGATGGTGAATCCACTCCAGGCTTTATTCTTAATGTTAAAGGAAATATCTATGGTGCTGAACACAATGACCACAACAGGTTCAGCACCACAGATAGCTCCTTTGAAGTTGAGACCAGAATCTGGAGCTATACTGACATAGAAGCCACAAGCAGCTACTGCTTTGCCAGTGGACATACTGGGGGAAATGATTTGTGATTAGCTGGGCTGTGACAGGGAGAGTTTCCAGGTGTTCATTGAATTCTTAGGCACAATTCAAACATTCTCAGCTGGCAGAGAGACATTCACCAACTAGTGAACTGCAAGCTAGTTGCTCAAAATTGGGGATTTTTATACTCTTATTTCCCTCCCTGAAAGGGTGTGAGTTGATTGCTTTCTGGTAGAGTAAACAAAAGGAGTCTGGAATGGACTGATTGTTTCAATATCTTGGTTGGGTGATATGACTGGGGAAGGCCTTGGTAGGAAATGCGCACAGCAGGGATGCCTGCCTGCTGCATCTGGCTTGACTATTGTTTTCTGTGGGCAGTGGAGAGGATTATTTTAGAACTGTTAAGGCAGGCTTTCCCAGATAATCCTCAGTGAAATTATGACCTGGCCATGTCAAGGTCACTTCTGACCTACACCCAGCCAGCATCCCTTCTCCACATGGCCTTCTAGCCATGAGTGTGTATAATTTATATTTTATGCCAATTAAATATATCTGCAAATTAATATATTTTGCCAATTACATCATATCAAAGCATGGGGGTGTACAGCCTGGTAACACTGTAGCGTGGAACTCTGGGGTAAGGCCTTATTTGATGATCTAGTGCTTGCTGGGGATGAGGTTTGGGGAATCTACATCTGTGCCTCTTTCAAGTGGCTCCATCTCTGCTCTCCTGAACCTGCAACTGAATCATTTCAGTATCACCAACCTTCTTGAGCAACTGTGCGCAACAGACTTGTTAGGGAGACTCTGACCACTGTAGTCCAATTGACTCATCTGAAATATGTGATAGAGTTCTAGACACAATATTACCTGCCAAAAAGATGAACAAATGGATCCAAAAGCAAATCAAGCCTGATCTCTCAGTATAAGCCAAAATGACTAAATAGAAGTGACAATACTTTGGGCATATCATGAGATGATGTGACTCACTGGAAAATATGATAACATTTGGTAAAGTTGAAGACATTGACAGAGGGAAAGAAGAACATGTCTCAGATGGATTGACTCAATTAAGGAAGCCATGGCTCTGAGTCTGCATGCTCTGAACTAGGCTCTTAATAACAGGATCATTTTCAGGGCTCTCATTTGTAAGATTACCACAAGTCAGAGCTGGTTTGATAGCACAGGGCCACAACAAAGTCCAAAATACAAACAAACAAGAGCTTTCTCAGCTTTTCTGAGTCTTGAAAAAGAATGGCAGAAGGAGTTGGCCAGCCCACACGATTTTTTCTTTCCCTGTGGCAGGTCAGGCATCTCCCACAAAATGGAACTGTTCATATTTCCTTGCTCAGTGAAAGAAAATCTGATGCTATGAGGGAAAGAAATGGAAATGGAAAAGGTGGTTTTGGTGACCTCCAGCTGGGAAATAGCTCCATTTCTGGGACTGCAAGGTAATTAATGTTCATTCACTTCTAAACCTCGCTCACTCTTCTGCACAGTCCCCCTTAATGGCTCATTATAGATTGACCTATTCAAGATTGAAGCTGAACAATCAAAAGCTTGGTGCTGCATTTAGAAGAGAGCTTTTTGGCGGCCTTTGGAAAACTAGCTGTCATTTGGGTTTATTATTTTTCTGTCTTCCTCGTGGTATTTCTGCTGGCATATACCTTATGTCTCTGCTGCTGTTCAAATCTCTAGCTGCCATATTTCACTCCAAAATGTATTCTCTGGAGGGATCCTTTAGAAAAAAGTATGTTGGGAAATGTGAGAGATAGTACTGGATCTCACAAGCAGAGTAATGGAATTGGCAAAGCAGAAGCTGAACAACAACCAGTGCTATGCCCACCCATCCAAGGGTCTAGCAGCAAAGAGAAATAAGCTTGTTATTTGTAAAATGTATAAAATAGTGTTACTCACTCATATTTGTGCATAATCTAATGCATGGAGTAATAGAAAAGAAAAGAGGGAGAAGAAAAAATGGCTGCAGGTTAGAATAATGCAGGAAGAGAAAGGATGTGGAAGAGCAAACAAACAGGGAGTCTACAAACATGCAAATGAGAAATTACTGAGTATAGGCATGCAAAGGTTGCTAGTTAGAAAACCCCTTCTAAACTACACATGCACCCCTGCCATCCCATCTTAATTACTAAGTTCCTAAAGGAGTGTCTTGGTAAAGTCTTGGTCAAGGTGTCAGTTGCCATTTCTGCTGTCAGCCGGAGAGTAGGTCATCTTAGATATTCCTTTCTTATTCAGCAACCTCATCTTGCTTCAGTATGCATTCTGAATGGTGTCATCTTCTCATTTTGAGAAAATCTAATACCATTCTGGTTCTCTTCCATAACTAGGCTTGTTTTTCTGTCCACTTATTGTTCCCTTTAAAAGTCAAGCCATCCTTTTTACTCTCCTGTCTTGTCCTTCTTTGTGAGTGCCTTGGTTTCTGGCTCAGAATTCCTACAGATCTTGTGTTAGTGAACAACATGATACTTTCCCTGTTGCAGTTCTATGAAATTGTTTATTTAGCATACATCCACTTTCTTCATTGTTAAGAAAGTCTGTTACCATGGCATTAATCCTAGGCAGGCATCCTGGTATTCTAAAGTTTCTAAGAGTTCAGACATCTTTTGCTTTTGGCTTAGATGAAAATAACCATCTCCTTCCCTTTCAATCTGTATTTCAGTTTTACATAGAATCCCCTAAACTCTTTCAGTTCTTTCAATTCAGATTCCTTATTCAGGTGATATGCAATTTCTGTGTAATCTTGGTCTTCCTAAATGGCTATGATCAAGTCATCAGCATGAGTTAGAATAAATGTTGACTGACTGTGTTTACTTCTGATGCATAAGTATTGGTCTGCTTAAAGCCTTGGTGCTTCAGCAGCTTGGTTATTTTTTTCATTCCAGCTGCTAGCAGTCTAAGTCCATACAAGCCCTCCTGAAGCTGGCAAACAAGATGTGGTTATTTCTAGTTAACAAAGTCTGGAGATTTTTGCATGTACAGCTTCTCTGTTATTTCTACATACAAAACTTACACATCAAGATGGCTAACATCCATCTATTTGGAGATAGTCATGGTATGAAGCAGTCCTACCATGGCGTCTTTGACAACAGGCACAAATGCTTCATCAAAGTCTATTCCAAACTTCTGTGAGAAGCCTTGAGTAGCTAATCTTACCTTGTAGCACTACACTTTCCCTTCTGCATCTCATTTTACTTTAAACGCCCATCTGTATCCTATGACCTTCTTTCCTGGTAGAAGTTCTGTAAGTGACTGTATTCCATTCTTATCAGCATATCTATTTTTTCTTGTGCACCTTTTTGCAGCTGAATTGCTTCACCTGTAGGCATCTTGTCAGTGTGACACTTTACTGTGCAACACTGCATTTGTGAGGAGGGACAAGCACGGAGCTGCTACACCTTTGCTGGGTAGCCTTAAGCATCTAGGAATCTGTTCAGAGACCTGGGCCCTTTAGCATGTTACCTTTTCACGCTGCTGGGTTGGGGTCCTTGTGTGAGAAGGCTTGGAAGGAATGCTGTCGCTTCCCTGCTGCTTCGGCTCCACAGCTCCTTCCTCCTTGCACGAGTGCCCCACCTCTTCTGTTCGCAGTGCAGCCTGGGACCTCACAGCCTGCACTGAGGACCGGCCCGGGTCCCAAGGCACTGCATGCCAGGTAACTGTGCGCGGGGCCCGGGAGCATTGCGCGACGGCGCACCATTTTCGGCTTTAAGCCGAAAGATGTGTGCCCACTCTGCGTCCAGCCCTTGAGCATCGTGTAAATGTGAGTGTGTCATTGTTACTGCGATTGTCTAGCCTGAGCCCAAGGTCTACAATTTCATATTGGTTATGGTTAATATTTCCATGTGACACTCCATAAGATGAACTCCATGTGTGTGAAAGGGTCACGGAGAGCCTGTGTAGGCAGGTATGGCCACATGGCCTTAATTATGTGAGCTAGGTCTAGGCCAGTAAACAACTTTTTGTCACAGTCAGTAGTGCCCTCCAGACACAGCTGACCATTAAGCAAATGCAAGGGCTGTCAGCCCCGAACTGCTTGCTCTATACAAACGCTAAGCGCTCCTCATCTGCATACTGTTCTAACAATTGGCAATGCTGGCCAAATCTCATCAATTCTGATTTTGAACTTTCGGAGACTTTGTCTCCACTCAAATCCCTATTGTTCTCCTCGGGAGAAGGCTAGCCTCCAGGTACAATCTTCCATACAAAAACCCCAAGCTTGAGCTTCTCGTCGGAATGCTCGTGCCTTGCATCCCAAACTGCTGCCGCTCTGTCTGGCGAGCCTCCCCTCAGCCTCCACGTGCTGAGCTCCTACGAACTCCAGCATCGCTCTCGATCTCTCTATTCCCGGACTGCAGGATCAGGTGGAGTATCACCCCAGAAATCCTCTCGAAACCCCTATCAATTTTCCTCACTTTCTGCTTAGAATCATAGAATCATAGAAATGTAGAGTTGGAAGAGACTACAAGGGCCATCCAGTCCAACCCCCTGCCATGCAGGAAAACCCTCAAAGCACTCCCGACAAGTGGCCATCCAGCCTCCGCTTAAAAACCTCCAAAGAAGGAGACTCCACCACACTCTGTGGCAGCACATTCCACTGTCGGACAGCCCTGACTGTCAGGAAATTCCTCCTGAGGTTCAGGCGGAATCTCCCCTCCTGCAGCTTGCATAGCCATTGCTCCTTGTCCTGGTCTCAAGAGCAGGAGAAAACAAGCCCACTCCCTCCTCGACATGACACCCCTTCAAATATTTAAACATGGCTGTCATGTCCCCTCTCAACCTTCTCTTCTGCAGACTAAACATACCCAGCTCTCTAAGTCTGTCCTCATAGGGCATGGCTTCCAGGCCCCTCACCATTTTGGTTGCCCTCCTCTGGACCTGCTCCAGCTTATCCATATCCTTCTTGAATTGGGGTGCCCAGAACTGGACACAGTATTCAAGATGAGGTCTAACCAATGCAGAATAAAGTGGTACCAATACCTCCCTCGATCTAGACACCATACTCCCATTGATGCAACCAAGAATTGCGTTGGCCTTCTTGGCTGCCACATCACACTGCTGACTCATGTTCAGCTTGTGATCTATGAAGACTCCTAAATCCCTTTCACACGTACTGTTAGCCAGCCACGTGTCCCCCATCCTATATTTCTGCATATCATTTTTTCTGCCTAAGTGTAGGACCTTACATTTCTCTCTGTTGAAATTCATTTTGTTAGCCTTGGCCCAGCTCTCCAATCTGTCCAGGTCCTTTTGAATTTTGATCCTGTCATCAGGTGTATTAGCAACCCCTCCCAATTTGGTGTCATCTGCAAATTTGATCAGCGTGCTCTCTATTCCTTCATCCAAGTCATTAATGAAGATATTGAACAGCACCGGGCCCAGGACAGAACCCTGTGGCACCCCACTAGTCACTTCTCTCCAGGATGAGAATCTGCCATTGGTGACCACCCTTTGGGTATGGTCAGTCAACCAGTTACAAATCCACCTGCCAGTAGCCCTGTCCGGTCCACATCTTACTAGCTTCTTTGCAAGAATGTCATGGGGAACTTTGTCAAAGGCCTTACTGAAATCAAGATATACTATGTCCACGGCATTCCCTTCATCTATCAAGCAAGTAACTCTATCATAAAAAGAGATAAGATTAGTCTGGCATGACCTATTTTTGAGAAATCCATGTTGACTTTTCGTAATTACGGCATTGTTTTCTAAGTAATTAGAAACTGACTGTTTGATGATCCGCTCCAGGATCTTTCCAGGTACTGATGTCAGGCTGACTGGGCGATAATTATTTGGGTCCTCTTTTTTCCCTTCTTGAAGATGGGGACAACATTTGCCCTCCTCCAGTCTGCCGGAACTTCTCCGGTCCGCCAAGAGCTTTCAAAGATTATAGCAAGAGGTTCCGTAATGACCTCTGCTAGTTCTTTTAAAATCCTAGGATGCAATTCATCTGGCCCTGGAGACTTGAATTCATCCAGTGTGGCCAGGTATTCCTGTACTACCTCTCTATCTATTCTGTGCTGCATTTCCCCCACTTCCTCACCTGCTCCTCAACCGCCAGGTTGAGTGTTTATCCTTTTGGGAAAAAACTGAGGCGAAGAAGGTGTTGAGGAGTTCTGCCTTTTTTCTTCCTCCTGTTATTAATTCACCATCTTCCTTGCGCAGTGACCCTATCGTCTCCTTCTTTTTCCTTTTGCTGCGGACGTATTTAAAAAAGCCCTTTTTATTGTTTTTAATGTCTCTGGCCAGCCTAAGTTCGTTCTGTGCTTTAGCCTTTCTGACCTTCTCCCTGCATCTCCTGGCTACTTGCTTATAATCTTCTTTGGTGATTTCCCCCTTCTTCCATTTCCTGTACATGTTTTTCTTAATACTTAGCTCAGCTGAGAGCTCTTTAGTCAACCATTCCGGTTTGTTCAGATGCCTTCCATTTTTCCTCCTTAATGGCACAGTTTTAGCCTGTGCCTTCAGTACCTCCCTTTTAAAGAACTCCCATGCATCCTGAACGCCTTTCTCATTGACTATTCTTGACCACGGGATTTCAGCCAGCAGCTCCTTCAGTTTACAGAAGTCTGCTTTTTTAAAATCTAAGACAAATGCCTGGCTGCACTTGCCTTCTCTTCCCCACTGAATGCCAAATTCTAATAGGGCATGGTCACTCTCTCCTAAAGATCCAACCAGTTCTACGTCATTAACAAGGTCTTCCCTGTTGGTCAGGATCAGATCCAGAATATTTGATCCCCTTGTCGCCTCTTCCACCTTCTGGACCATGAAATTGTCTGCAAGACAAGCAAGAAACTTGCTGGACCTTGCCGCCTTTGCAGAGTTTGACTGCCAACATATATCCGGGTAGTTGAAATCTCCCATTATTACTGTATCTCTCCTTTTTGAATGTGCAGTCATTTGGTCTATGAAAGCGCCATCGAGGTCCTCAGTCTGGCTTGGAGGTCTGTAGTAAACCCCCACTATAATATCCCCATTGTTTCTCGCTCCCTTAATTCTTACCCAGATGCTCCCGACCTGGCTTCCGGTGTTCAAGTCATGGATCTCTTCACAGGTGAAAACATCCTTGACATATAAGGCTACTCCTCCTCCTTTCTTATTTGGTCTATTTCTACAAAATAGGCTATACCCCTCTATTCCTACATTCCAATCGTGAGACTCATCCCACCAGGTCTCAGTGATGCCTATCAAATCATATTTATTTTGCTGTACTAGGAGTTCAAATTCATCTTGTTTGTTTCCCATACTCCGTGCATTAGTGTAGAGACACGTAAGTCCCCGTGCCCTTCCTGCAAGTCCCATAGCATTGTTTCCACCCCTCCCACGATTGGATGCTATTCCTACTTGGCCAATATCATTTGGGCCTTTTTCCCCTGCACTTGCCGAGTCCTTGTCCTGAATAATCTTGTCTCCCTCCCCAGTTGTGCTTAGTTTAAAGGCCTCCTAATCCTCCTTGTGAGACTGTTTGCAAAAACGTTCCTGCCAAGTTTCGTGAGGTGCAGCCCATCCCTTGCCAGAAGCCCATGTTCCTGGAATTTCAAGCCATGATCCAAAAAGCCAAACTGTTGGTGGCGGCAAAATGTGCGGAGCCAGCTGTTGACCTCTACTATTGTCCTTTCCCTTCATGCACCATATCCTTGAACAGGGAGGATTGATGAAATGACCACCTGCACACCAACGTCCTTAAGCTTTCTCCCCATAAGCTCGTAGTCCTTTGTGATGTGGTGAAAGCTGTGCTTCACCGTGTCGTTGGTTCCAACGTGAACCAAAACGAGGGGCTTACGGTCAGTGGGCTTGACCAGCCTGGCTAGCCTCTCTGTTACGTGGTTTATCCTGGCCCCAGGAAGACAGCAGACCTCTCGATTGAGCTTGTCCGGTTTGCAAACTGCCGGTTCGGTTCCTCTGAGCAAGGAGTCCCCAACCACCAGAACTCGCCTCCTCTGAGGCCTGTCCGGGGTTCTTCGACAAGCAGATTCTTCCAGGATTGCCTGGGCATTGTGTTGAGGCCGGGAGTGCTGGTCTTCCCGATGTTGGATGCTGTCCTGCTGGTGTTCAAGTTCCAGTTGCCGAAGTTGGATTCCTTCTTGCCGAAGTTGGATTCCCTCCTTCTGGTGTTCCTCATCATTCACAGCACCAAGAACGTTGAAGCGATTCTGTAGTTTGAGAGTCTCTGTTTCCTTCCTGGCCCTTCTACTTCTCCGTGTGACATTCCTCCAAGCATCGCTTTCCTGGCTCACGGAACTGATTTCCTCATCAGGCAGCTCCTCCGCATATCCGGTCTTCAGGAAGGTCCTCTCTGCCCTATCTAAGAAGTCCTCACCTTCCCTAATAAGACAAGGATTAGAAACCTGTGCCTCCAGCTGCCGCACCTTGACCTCTAAGAAGGTGACCAGCTTGCACTTGCTGCAGGTGTACCCGACCACATCTTGTGGCAAGAAAAGGAACATGCCACAAGTGCTACAGGTGACAGCAGCAGCTTCCTCACCTTCCATACTTGATAATACAGAGAATAGAACAAGAAAACAAAAACAAAAACTGGGCCTCCTTTCTTAATTTGAGCTGTAGAAGCTATGTCTGCTCAGCTAACTACCAAGCTCAGTTGAACTCTTCCTAATTTGTTCAGTCGCTATAAGGATCGGTTGTTCCTAAACTTGAGTGGTTGAACTTGAAGGATTGAAGTAGATGAATGAAATTGCGCGCGCCTATGGCGTGCGCCACTGGGAGTTCCTAATAAAGCCTCCTTCCCCTAGCTGGCTCCTCCCCCTAGCTTGATTAACTCTGCCTAATTTGATTGACAGTTAACTGACTAACTAACAAACAATTAGCTGACAATAGGCTGTGAGCTCAGGGAGAGCACACGGCCAGCGCAAGCAAAAAAACAAACAAACAAAACAACACAGAGAAATAAGCAAACAAACTCAGCCCCACAATCCTGCAAAAACACCTATCAAAGTTGTCTTCACAGACCCAGCTTACCTTCTGCTCTCTCCTCTGGAAGTCAGCAAGAAGCCTGCTGGGAGTTCCTAATAAAGCCTCCTTCCCCTAGCTGGCTCCTCCCCCTAGCTTGATTAACGCTGCCTAGTTTGATTGACAGTTAACTGACTAACTAACAAACAATTAGCTGACAATAGGCTGTGAGCTCAGGGAGAGCACATGGCCAGCGCAAGCAAAAAAAAAACAAAAAACAACAACACAGAGAAATAAGCAAACAAACTCAGCCCCACAGTCCTGCAAAAACACCTATCAAAATTATCTTCACAGACCCAGCTTACCTTCTGCTCTCTCCTCTGGAAGTCCTATGCTTCTATAGTTCTTGGATGAGTGTGTGAGTGCGTGTGTCTGTGCATGCTGAACTGTGGACATTACAATAAAATCTTTTAAATTGAACAACTTGCCTAGTTTTTGGCATGGCCCGACCCCGTATACATAGGGTTCCAAGATCCTGCTAAGTTACCCTGCCTTTTGCATTGCCAGCCAGTGCTCTGAGCTAATTCCTAATTCCCCATATTTTAAGCACATTGAGGTGTCCCTCCCGGGACCCCAGAAATCAGGGTAACATCATGCAGACTGCTCTTCACATTTACGCGACGTTCAAGGGGCCCTCTCGCTTCCAAAACGCCATGCAAAAAGGGCTCTAGTCTTTCTCTGCAGTATCTTCCAGCCCAGTCCTCAGCTCATCCTTAGCTACATCCCCTTCTCTTCATGCGCTGCTCCCTATCTTGGGTTCTCTTTCCACAGCATACACCTCATTCATTTGTTCAGCAACTGGATCAGGCTATGCAACTACTTTTGGTGTCCCAAATGTGAGCATGATTTGCACTTCTGGGAGAGATCCAATATTTTTTCTTCTTCCATGGACATCAGTGTAGTCATTCTTCTTGTGAGAAATCTAATTCAGTCTCTTATTGTACTAGGAAATCAGGCGAAGTTCTATCATATAGTTGGCAATTTGGGGTATCACACCCAGATCTTTGAATCTACATAAAATGTCCACGTCCATGTTGTTATTGTTGTTGTCATTGCCATTGTTGTTATTGTTATGTGTCTTCAAGTTGTTTCCCCCGTTGGTGAGCCTAAGGTGACCTTATCACAGGATTTTCTTGGCAGAATTTCTTCATCATTGCCTTCCTCTTAGGAGGCTGAGAGGTGTGACTTGCTCAAGGACACCGAGTGGGTTTCCTTAGCCAAACAAGATTGATACCCTGGTCTGCCAGCTTTTTTAGTCCAGCACTCAGCCCACAACAACACACTGGGTCTCATAAAATGTCCATTAACAACCTGATTTTTTCTTTCAGCATTCCTTCAACAGAACCAAGTAAAATATTAGGGAATATACCATGACTGGTACAGCTAGAATCTATAACCCAGGAAGATCATTTCTGACTATATTCATTAGGGGTGAGATGAATCCAGAATTTTATGGATCCGAATCCCTGGAAAGTTCTTGGAATCCACAAATCTCATGAATGTCTAATCTTTTGAATCCTTTTTTTAAAAAAAGAGTTTAAAAAGTGACTTTAAAAAAACCTTTTTTTAAACAGAACTTTTTTAAAAAAACCCACTATTTTTGGTTGATAGATTTGAAAGATTCAGTTCGCCTATTTTTGCATGGGGATTCAGATTTGCAAATCTCAAATCCTTGCTGAGGATTTGAGGATTTGAAGATTCAGTTGGCTCATCCCTAATATTCATCAATTGCTCTTTCCTTTTTTTAAAAAAATGCCTTCCTTATGTTTGTACTTTGTGAGATCTGTTAATACTGGCTGAGCTATGCTGATTTTCTCTCATAGACTGAGTACTTTGACTTACCTTTGGCTGATGTCCTTTCTGGGAGGGTACACTGTCTAGCAAAATTATCTTTTCTGTCCCAGTTGTAGCATCAGAATTCTGACTGGCTCTTGGGTGGAGCTTTTCACCTATCCTTCCCACTGACCTAGCTATGACCGACTATGATAACATTTCAAAGAATTTATCCCATCTAGCATAGACAAAAAAGAATCAATCTATTTCCCCAAGGTTGTAGTAAGAAATTCCACTTTCTGTTGATTGCTAAGTTTAAATCTCTTTAATCTCAGTTTATCAAAGACTGTGACAGGCCTCATAATTCCTCTTGGAATCAACTATCGTTTTCACCAGCTCTCTAATCCAAATTGTCTGGCATTTAGAACATGCAGAGACAGATGAGTTTTGAACACTATGCTATAATTCTTTGTTTTACACTCCATCCAAAAGGTTAATTCAGAGCCTTCCAAACTGTGTGTCGTGACATGTTCGTGTGTCATGTGCAGTGTGTGTGTCACATGAATGTAAAAGGGGGAGAGGCTGCCTCTCCTGCTGCCATCACCACCACTCCAGGCTGAGGAAGACCCTGGCGAGGGTGGTGGCAGCGGGCCAGGCTTTGGTGGAGGGGCTGCCTCCACTTACTGAATTACTGTGTCGCAAAATAAAGCATGTCTAAAACGTGTGTCACCAACATGAAAAGTTTGAAAAGCTCTGGGTTGATTATCCGCTAGTAAGAATGATAGATTATATCCTGTGCTATGGAACCCTTTCTCTCCCAAGTAGCAGCAAATTCTTCTCTCCCTCGTTTGACATTCATAAACATTTTGGGCTTTTAATGCAACTTAAATCCTGTCTTTCCCTTGCTAGTAATTATGGCTAGTAAATCCCATACGCTTCCTAGCAGTATGTGAAGTCGAAGGCTTTCACGGCCAGAATCCATAGGTTGTTGTGGGTTTTCTGGGCTTTGTGGCCATATTCTATTAGTATTTCCTCCTGACATTTCACCTGCATCTGTGGCTGGCATCTTCAGAGGATCTGGTGGCATGGAAGTGAGACGGGGATTACTTGTGTAATCCCTGGGTGAGAGGGAGCAATTTGAATGTTTTACAGTTGGCCTGTGTGATGGCCTATTGTTAAATGGGATATCCTCCAGGGTGTATTGTTAGTCAGGGGATATGCATAACAGTGCATTAAGTACATTAGCCCTCTATTGTATTGTTCCTTGTAGAGGGACCTCCAGAGTCTGGGTGGTGTTCATTGGCATATTTTTGAGTCTTGATTTTAGTGTTCTTCAGTACTGGGAGCCAAATCTTGTTTACTTTCCAAGTTTCTTCTTTCCTGTTGTAATTGTCCATGTATTTATGGATTCCTAACAATACTTCTGTAATTTGGTAAGGACATTTTGCTCAGTCAGCAATACAGAAAAATTAAATAACACCCCTCCACTAAAAAAAAAGAAAAGAATTCTTTAGCTAGTGTGTGTGCATGTTTCAGAGGAGTAGGGGAGGAAAACAATATTGAAAATACACAAAAAGGAAATAAAACTCAAACAGTCTGGTTAACTGCTCATCCTAATAAACTGTTGGGAAAGGTGAGAAATACTGGATTTCACTGGCAGATCAATGAAAACTAGTGAGGCAGAAAGGCTGCAGGCATTAAGAGGGTTGTCCAATCATGTTGACACGTTGCACCACACTTTCATTTTATTACAGATTTCAGCTGCTATGCTTCATGAAACAAATTATTATAACCTGATGCAGAGTGAAGACAGATAATGTCTCAAAAATATGTTTCCCCTTTTCGTTTGCTTTCTTTGCTTTTGGCCTCAGAGCACTTTCCGGATTTTTATCCTCCTGAGCAAACTTCGCCTCCGATTTAATAGGAGATGTCTCAGAACAGAAACTAGAAGCATCCCCTACATCAGGGCTTGGGAAACCTCAGGCCTTCAAAATGTTTTGGACTTTTGAGTTTTATAATGTATATTGGCCATTGGCCATGACGGCTGGGGCCACTGGGAGCTGCAATCCAAAAACATCTGGCAATCCAAATGTTCTCCTCATGCTGAAGGACACAAATACAAAGGACTGTGTACCCACAGAAGTTAATAGCACTAGAGACAGTTAAATACCATCAGCTGATCCTTCTCTTGCCTAATCTGTTGTTTCTTTACACTGTTACTTTCAGGATATTTGCAGTTCACTTCTTCCTTTTTTTCCCATCTTTTCTCTTAGGGTCAAACTAGATGTTGAAAAAAAGCATAGTTCCCAAGATTAACCTGCTTTTCCTCCCATAGTGGGATTTCATCAGAGATACCTTCCTAAGAATTCAGAATTGCAAATTAAGCCTGTGCGTAGCTTTCAGTGACCAGACACCAAATAAAGCAGCTGAAGGCCAGATAGGTAGGTGAGAGAAATCATCTGCTATGACAAACAGATGTTTTTCACCACTTGAGGGAGCCCTTCTTCAAATGATACAAACTAGTATCATCAAATTTGTCTCTTATTCATGAAGATAACTAAAACACTCCGACCTTATCTCCGAATCTGGTGTGTAATTCTACAGTCCCCCCGCCACCGCTTTTACTTAAGATAGTCTTTGCCATTTACTGTATTTGCTGGTGTATAAAACTCACTTTTTTTCCTTGAAAAGTATTGTTTGAAAATGGGACATGTCTTATAAACCGGTGTGTCTTATACATCAGCAAATAGTATTTACCAATACATAAATGGGGTCCATCTTATACATGTGTGCGTTTGATACACTGGCAAATGCGGTATTCCAGACACCACCCACTGCAAGTTCCCAGCATCCTGCCCTTGCAAAAGGATAGCAAAATTTCTTGTGGCACCTTCAAAACTAACCAATGCATTAGTAATGCGTGCAGCATTATTGCACTAGGTATGAATTAATAATGCATGCAAACTATACCACATTAATGTACCACAAATGACACAAGGTTTGAGGGAATAAAGCTTATTCTGTACTATTCAAGTACTAGGAGATAGTTTGCTGTTTTCCCCAGACTGCTAGTAACCACTCTGAATCTCATACATGTTCAGCTTCTTGATTATTTATCACAAGACCAGCAATCTTTCTTACCTCCATTTTGCCTGGACTCTGCTTCAATTGGCTCTTTTTTTTTATTATTCTGAAATCTCGGTTTCCTATAGCTCACATTAAGCTGTATTATGGCTAGCAACAGGCAAGTTGCATTGAAAAGCCTGCCTGAACAGGTGTATGGGAGATTTGATGTGCCCCAGTGGATGTATGACTCATCTAAAGAGCAAAGTGCCAAATCATTTTACCTTCCCCTCCAAAGAACTGTTTATCTGTTCAGTTCAATTTATTTTGATGGGCTGCCTTTTACACGCTGAATCTCAAATCACCTTAAAGTCAAGTTTAAAAAAGTAAGGCTTGGCATTGAAATACATTTGGGGTGCTATTGCTTTTTTTGGGGGGGTAGAATCTTGTAGGCTGTGTTTTTACTAACAGCACAGCTACCCCAGCTCAGAAATATATAGTGGTTTCATTAGCCAATTCAATTTCCTCTTTACACACCTTGTGTTCTAATAATAAATGTTTCAGGGGAATAAAATGGAGAAGTGGTTAGATTGGAAGGAAGCATGCAGAAGTTGAAATTAAAAAAAAATATTTGGCAAGTATAGTAAAACTTTCAGCTTAACCTGTTTCGTTGGTGTTCTCAGATTTGCTCATCTCTGTCTTTTGCACATTGAGACCATTTCTCCCTAACTACTATATTGCACTGACATCTCATGTCTGACTCTTAGCTTGTACCCTGTTTTGAAGGATAGCGGCAGATTTTCCAAAATGTATCATAATCTGATATTGGTCTTGACCAAGGAGAGAGACCTTCCCTGTCGCACACCTCTGTTTTTGTTTGCTTTGCTTTTGATATTTCTAAATAGGAAATAACACTGTTGTGTTCTTGTTATTGTGTAGTTGTAGCACCATCAGTGTACATGGAGCTTTACATGAGAAGCTTACCCTTGTTAATTTGACAGTTAATTCCCTGCCCTCGGAGGTACAATCCAAATAGACAAGAAACACAAGACAAAGAGGATGACAGTGGGAGAGAGGATTAATTCCAGAAGATGCTGGCTGCTCTTTTCTCCCTCAGAGGCCCCAGCGCCAGCAATTGGAATGAAGGGAGGGCCTCTCACCAGCTTCTGGCATCAAGGCTCAATACAGCTGAGCCTGGCTGCTCTTTCTTCCCTCAGAGTCCACAGTAGTAGCAGTTGGATGGAACAGGGAGAGGCCTCTTACCAGTCACTGAGACCAACTTTCTAAGAATGAGTTATGAAACTGAAAAATATACACATTGCTGCAGTTTTTAGTTTATACATTTTTCTCTCCCTCATCCCAGTTACAATGATAGGAGAGAATTGGGCCAATCCACCTGTTCTGCATTCCCATTTTTGCAGCCTCCCACGTGTTGTTCCTGCCATTCCAATCCTGCATCCTTTCAGGCACTGGTCTCACCTCACTTACACATTTTATATAGCCTTATGTGCATCGGTTGCCAGTTGGCTTCTGCTCTGAATTCAAGTGCACCTGATGACATTTTAAGACCCTAAGCAGCTTGGGATCTTGATCCTTGAAGGAGCACCTCCCCTTAAATATCCTTGCCCAAGACATGAGGCCTGCCAGAGGGACCTTCTTCTGTGTCCCATCAATAGGGGGAGGACATGGGTGAGATCCTTCTTGGCTGTAGCACCCGGATTGTGGAACGCCCTCCCTTTGAAGGTCTTACAGGAGACAATGTTGATTTCTTTATAGCACCAAGCTAAACACGACTTTTTATTAAAGCCTTCAGGGACTAAGGTATTTCAGGAATCTGTGCACATAGTTTTAAACTGTTGTAATCTTTAAATACTACATCAGACTTTGCAAGTGTGAGGGATGCTTTCTTTTCCTCACTGGAATAGGCTCTTCCTGCCTTACAGAATCATGATTTTCCAGCATTTAGAATCATGCAGGGAGATTATTCCAGTAAAAAGGCTCTGTGCTGCATTCAATCCCCAGTAAATGGAAGGCTGTGGGAAGGCACATATAAAGGAAGAGACAGAGCCAAAAGGTCATCCTTGCTGTCTTCTTTCATGGTGGCAGCTGGTGGCTTCCATGCCAGTGTGGCAGTGAACCCACTCTGGAGTTTAGTCCAAACCTTTCAGGCTCTATCCATGATGCTGAATCTATTTTGGGATTTAAAATTTGGACAGAACTATAGTTTTCATTGGCATGTAGTTGCACTTGCAACTAAATTTGTACTGCAGGGGAGTTGGACTAGATGGCTCTTGGGGTTCTTGGAAACCCTAGGATTCTTGGATTCCAATGAGTGAATTCACCACTCCACTGCCACTGAAGCCACCAGCCATGGCAGTCCTTCATGTGATGATAGGAACTATGCTACTGAATAGTGCTCCTGTTTCCAAAAAGACATGTGTGTGTATGTATGTGTTCAAGACGCCTGTCAATTTATGGCAACCCCTTGAATTTCATCAGGTTTTCTTAGGCAAGGAATACCCAGAGGTGGTTTTGCCAGTTCCATCCTTTGAAATACAGTATCTGGGATCCCATCCAAGTACTAATCAGGACTGGCTCTGACTAGCTTCCAAGCTCAAACAGGATCTAGTGCCTTTAGGGTATGTAGACCACCCCCACAGCACATACATACCCTGAAAATAAGTGCAAGAACTGCTGCCTTGACTGTACAATTGATTGCATCAACATTTGCAAGCCAAAACGCTGGAAAATCAGGGTTCCAGACTGTGTGGAGAGCCTCCATAGACTGAAGACTTCACAGCCATTGCTTTTCAAATGAGCAGAGGAAGGGGGGTGCAGCTCACATGCTCCCCTCCTCCTGTGTCAGTTAAGGTCTCGTATTGCACAACTGATTAGGGATTAGGCCATTTGGATTTCCAGGATCTCTTGCATTTGGAGAATTTGGGAAGTATCGTTCCTGAATTCCAAGCAGAATGAAAGACTGTGTAGATGATCAAGACACAATTCTGTTACAAGGATAAACGCTGTTGTTGTTCTTGTGCTGTGTTTACATGTGGTGACTTTAAGGCGAACCTACCATGGGGGCGTCTTGGCAAGGTTTGTTCAGAGTGGATTTGCCTTTGCCTTCCTCTGAGGTTATTATAATAATTATTACATTATCTACTAATATATAAAAGTCAAAGTTTGTTTGTTTGTCTGTGTCAGGCAGGTGATGATCTCATATGATTGCTGTGTCAGGCAAAGACATCATATGATTGGCTGCCTGAGAAGATTCTATGGAATCCTGGGGTTTGCAGTTTAGGGAGGGGCCTTTAGAATTCTCAGGCAGAGAGCTCTTGGGTCTGGTCGGTTGCCATGGAGACAAAGCCTAGCAGCAAGGAGGAGGGCAGTATACCCTCAGGAAACCAACCTCTCTATATTATTAATTCTGAATACAGATTGGATCGGAGAATATGGGGAAAGTTACAGGTACTGGACAAAACAGTTTGGGGAATTAGAGACACAGGATTTCAAATCCTTCTAATAAGTATTACCTATGAGAACATAAAATCCCAGACAACACCGGGTATATACATTAGTTGTAGTTATAATTATTATATATTATCATTGTTATTGTTGTTGTTATTGTTTTTGTCGTTGTTATCTGTATCCCTCCTTCCTCCCAAAATTGGGACTCAGGGTGGCTTTCCTTTTCAAAGAGCAATACAGTTAAAAGCAAACAAAAGGTGAACGTTAAAATAGAATTGAACAAGTTACAATATTAGAACACTTCAAATCTCTAGTTCAAAGACTAAAATGCAATTGAAATGATTTAAAGGTACTAAAAATGGTTCAAGTTTAAAATCATACAGCGCCCCCTGACCCAGTTCTTTTAAAATCTTTCCGTATTAAAAGCCTGTCAAGATAAAAATGTTTTCGCCGGCCAACAGAAGTACAGCAGGGATGGGCTATTCTGGGCGGCTGAGGGAGTGTGATTTGCCAGGGGTCACCCAGCAGGTATTCGTGGCCCAATGGGGCTTTGAATCCTGTTCTGCCACAGCCCGGGTCCAACACTCAAACCACCAAAATACACTGGCTCCTGAAAGTCAATTGGATCCCCATGTTTTTAAAGACAGGGGCAGAAAGCATGTGAAAGACACTGTAGCGCGGTGCTTCCTACGACCACAAGAATATTTTAATAAAATGATACCTACATTTATGATACAGTACATTATCTGAGTACTTACTTGAGCCAAACACATCTTTTTAAGTACTCAGAGGAGAAATATGCAAAATACGTTTCAGCGCAATCCTGCTAATGAGGTCTCACGAACATTGTTCTTTTCAGTTTTGATTCAAAGCTTTATCATAATAAACGTCCGTTAATGAGCTCTTAAGTGTTCTATTGTCCGCCAAGCTAATTTGCTTCTTGAAGAATCCTAAATTTCCTGTTGGAAATGTGATGGATTGCTTGGTCCCACTGCAGTAGATGGTAGCTTACAAGATGGCTATTTTTGCTGCAGTAAAATTGGAAAAGGACAGTCAGTTTAACTGTTTTTGTTTTTATTTATGTGCAACAGCATCAAATTCCTTCCCCCTCCAGGATTTAAGAGGCGATAATGGTGCTCCACTAAAACTGGCAGAATCTTTGTTTTCCATTTGGGTGGTGGAATATAAAAGAAATGGGAACCACTATGCTGTTTAACATTTACGTGAAACTTCTGGAAGAGGTTATCTGGAGGTTCGGGGTTTGGTGTCACCAATATGCTGGTGACACTCAATTCTACCTCTCCTTTCCATCTGATTCCAAGGAATCTGTCTCGGTGCTGAACTAATATCTGTTGTCAGTAATGGACTGGATGAGGGCAAACAAATTGAAGCTTAATCCAGACAAGACAGAGGTGTTCCTGGTCAGTCATAAGGTAGATCAGGGAACAGGTTCTTTGCCAGTGCCGGATAGGGTTATACTCCCCCTGAAATCTCAGGCTCACAGCCTTCGTGTTCTCCTGGACTCAGCTCTGAGCCTGGATGCCCAGGTTTTAGCAGTGGCCAGGAGTACATTTGCACAGTTAAAACTTGTGTGCCAGCTGCGCCTGTTCCTTGAGACATCAGATCTGGCTGCTGTGACACATGCCTTGATTACATCTCAGTTGGACTACTGCAATGTGCTGTATCTGTATGTGGGGCTACCTTTGAACACTGTTCAGAAACTCCAGCAGGTTCTGCTGGCAGCCAGAATGCTGGCTGGGGCCAGTTACAGGGAGCACATAACTCCCTTGTTAAAACAGCTTCCCTGGCTACTTGTCTGTTTCCAGGCACAATTCAAAGTGCTGGTCATGACTTGTAAAGCCCTATACAGCTTAGGTCCAGACTGTACTCATGCAGTTGTAAAGATGCCCTTAGCCATTCAGATGCTGGGCTCGTCATGTCTGCAGTAAGAAGGAATAAGTCTCTGGTGAGATCCTACATCAGCAGCCAATCATATGAGGCCTTTGCCTGCAGCCAATCATATGAGGTCTTCACCTGACACAGGCCAGGCGGCCCCTCCCGAAACTGCAAACCCCAGGATTCCATAGGACAGTGGTTCTCAACCTGTGGGTCCCCAGATGTTCGTGGACTTCAGCTCCCAGAAGCCCCAGCCACTATGGTCAATGCTCAGGGCTTCTGGGAGCTGAAGTCCACGAACATCTGGGGACCCACAGGTTGGGAACCACTGCCATAGGATGTTGCAAGTGGAATCAAAGCACGATAACAGTCCAGTGCAGAAATGGCCACAGACAAACACACAAACTTTGGCTTTTATATATTAAATGTTTAAGCAATTGATTATTGATTATTACAATAGAATAGTATTACAAACAAATAGTGTACAAATAGCATACAGGAATTATACTATATACTACACTGAGGACTGAAATGCATAGGGCTCTTGTTAATACAACAGCAGATACATGCTGGTTTCTTCTGTGGCTGATTGGCCTATTAGTGGGGGTGAGTGGGGAGGGAGTTCTGAAATGCCACAGGGGAGGGAGATTTCTGCAGTCTGTCGTGTACCCATATTTAATTGGACTGACACAGCCATCCCATTAGAAGGTTGCTTTGGAGCAGAGTTATTGAAATTCAGTACATCAAAAAGGTGGAGAAGGAGACCTGGGGAGGAAAAGTCCATTTAAAGCACAGCTTGCAGTATCAGGTTGGCCCCTGGGCTGAATTTAACAGGTGTGAAAATAGTGTTTATTTGGAAATGTTCTCTCTTACATCAGGCTATTCTTTTGAACCCCCATTCCACATGCAGCTTCCTTTTTCAACTACAAGAGCTAAACGAATGCCTCATCATACCTTGGCTGGAATCCAATTTGCTAGGCTGTAAGGTATGTTTGTGTATTTGAAAAATGCTTCTGTGGTACTGAGTATCCAGCTGCCTCCTGAAATCTGGTATCAATATATGTTTGCATGGGGGGGGTGGTGTATTTTTTTAGAAGTATGTTTTATAGAAGGTTTGGGGCATTGACAAACAAGCAGCACCTACCCCCCAGCACTGCCAAATCTATCAGCATTTACTTAGAAATAAATAGGGCATATACCCAGATGTATAGAAATAGTACACCATCAAGGGTTGTGATTTTACTTACTGACGTCATTGTATCATACAGTGCTACGACGTCATTCATAGCAGAACAGTACATTCACACAAAAACCTGACGAAGGTAGGATATAAATAAACAGCACAAAAATACTTACGCTATAAAAGTAAGATAAATATGTAAGATCTTTTCTTTTAAAATAGTTCATCAGGTTTTTATAGGAATGAACTGACTGCTAGGCCTACTTTCTCCCTTATTAAAAATTCCAATTATTTTACAGTGTTTTTTTATTTTCAATTTGGAAAGGTTCTAGCCACAAACGAATCAAATAAAATTCTCCTTCACCCCTAGTGTTTCACTCACTGTACCTGTTGCTTTAATCATCTGTTTACCTTCCATCTATTGCTCCCTTGTCTGTGGCCCTTTTTGCATGGCATTTTCCATGCAAAAGAGGGCCTGGAGTATCACGCAATTGTGAGGAGTGATCTGCACGATGCACTCACAATTGCGCAATGTTCCAGGGGCCGGCAGGCGCTGATCGCGCACCTTTTCATTTTCAGCAAGAAGCCGAAAATGGTGCGTGATTGCACATTGCTCCCGGGCTCCTTGTGCACTTACCTGGCATGCAGAGCCTCCGGAGCCACTCCTGTCACACTTCCTGCCGCAGCGCAGCCTGGGAAACTCCGAGGCTGCGCTGCAGAAGGAAGAGGCGGGGCTCTCGCGCAAGCAGGCAACTCGTGTGGAGCCGAAGGACTCTGGACATGAGAGCCTCTCGCCGGAGGCTGCTCACGTGATCCCCGCACCCAGCGCCGGAAGACAGTAAGGTGCAGAAAGGGCCTCTGTCCCCTTAATGCACTGAACAGATAGTCCCTGCCAAAGGAAAAGAATTCTGGCCTTGGCTATAAATGAAACCTAGTAGAGATAACAAGAAATTGGAGGGGACTCCAAGTCACTTTGCCAAGAGCACAAGGTACCTAGGCAATTTTCCTCTCCAACACTTAATCGCTTACAACGAGAAGGAAACAAAGGAGAAAGTGAGAGATGTCTACAGTGGTTAGGATTAATGAGACAAGGAGCCATTGTTATTATTCTGATGTTAATACACCACTTGGGGATATTTGCAGAAGGGAAGAGTCTGATATTTGGAGAAAAGGTATTTGGAGAAGGTATTTGGAGAAAAACCGTGCAGAAATTCTGGCTTGTGTAATTCTCAGAACTACTGGATGTTGCTGGAGAGGAGTAGAGGGTTAGTGAACTTTAATAAAGAAGCTTGCCTGGCCCTTCTATTACAATTTTAACAGAAGCAGAAGAAACCGTTTTTCAAAAAAAATCCTTCTAGCTTCTGTAGCCCCTTGGTTTTTGCAATGTGTTAACCTTTTCATGGCCTTGCTCTGCTGTTCTACCCCGCTGTTGGTTTTACTATGGTTTTGAACTGTGGCTGTTTCAATTGAGATTTAAACTATTGCTTAGATTTTATTGCTCTTACATTGTATGGTTTTATTTCTAAGTCAGGGTAAAACCACCCAGAAAGTTCCAGTTATTGGGTAATATCAACATGTGTTTAATTAATTAACTTATTAATTTTTAAAATCCACTGTATCACAGATCACACACACACATACAGCCCTCCCACATACTCTGCAACCATGGAAAATAGTTACATCAGAAATCCTACGCCAGGGTTGCTTAGTTTAAATCTCCACATGAGGAGTTATGGAGTAATTGTGTTATGAAATCTTTGGCCTCTTCCGCAGTACACTGTTTTAGTGCTATTATTCCACTTTCAACATCCTGTAGAACTCTGTGATTTGTAGTTTACTGAGGCCAAAGAGCTCTCTGGCTGAGAATTCTAAATGCCGTTCCCTAAACTGCAAACCCCAGGATTCCATAGAATGTTGAAAGTAGAATAATAGCACTATAACAATGTCGTGTGGAAGTGGACATAGTGATGAGAGCCAATGTATTGTAGTGGTTTGTGTGTTGGACTACAATCCTAGAGACAAGTGTCTGATTCTCTGCTTGGCCATGGCATCCACTGGGTTACCTTGGGTGCTTCACACACTCTCAGCCCCAGAAAACCCCATGGTAGGCTTACCTTGGGGTTGCTATAGGTCAGAAATGGGTTGAAGGTGCACAACAACAAAATAGTGATAGTGAGGGGGAAGAGGAGGGGGACCAAGTTGAGGATGGACTTGAGTTATACCAGCTGCAAACCACCTCCAGTCCTGGGACACGGCCACAATGTCAGCATAAGCTTGGGCCAGCATACTGGCAGATCTAAATAGTGGTAGCTGGTATCTTCCATGTTGGAGTGCTGTGAATCCATTACAGATAGCTATCCAAGAGGCTGACACCTTTCCTCCGCATAAGTTCAGCAGGCTTCTTTAAAGATAAGGCTAAAACCTGGAGTGGATTCACCACTCCACTCATGAGAAAGGCACCACTGACATGGAAGGCACCAGCACTTACTATTAGAAGTCTCAACGACCCAAAGAAGGATGTCTGAAGAAGAAAAGCGTGGGAAGATTCAGATAGCAGAAGCTGAACACTTTGTTTATCACTGGCCCAGGTCATGTAGGGCTTGGAAAGGTCCATGAAGGAGTTTAATAGGCTATAACTAGCCACATCATGTGCTTTTCCCATTTTGAGGTGTGGTTGTGAGAGGTCAGTAAATTATGAGACATAAAGAAGTTTCATGTGGTTTATATCTCCATTATTGTGGAAGGAGGAATCCATCCTCAATTTTAGTGGCACTCCTTCATATTTAAAGGGTCTGTTATTGTGGACTGGGAAATCTACCCTCAGTTTTATCATCAGGGCTTCTACTGCTGTTCTAGGTTATATGGGCAGTATCCAGGTGCTCAACTCATGTTCAGCAGTGGACAGCTCCCATAGGATCCCCAAAGAGCTGTAGCAAGGCTGCCATTAAAATCCAAAGTAGGTTCTATAGCCTTCAATAATAGAGCCACCAACCATCTCTGGAAGAGATCCAGTGTGGCTGTTTAAAGTTGCAAAGCTGCATTTAATGTTGCATAAAGTTCTGCCCTCACTAAAGTCATGTCCCTAGGGGCCACATGTGGATGCAAGGCCTTGTCACCACAGCAACTGTTACCCTAACTTCTGGGGGCCCCTTGGGGGATACTGTGATTTGCTCCAAAAATGAAAAGATTGGGGAAATTAGCGGAGCACTGGCTGTAGCCAGACGAGGGGCAGGGTAACTCAGCAGGATATTTTACCCAATTTTTACGAGGTCAAACCAAGTGAAAAGCCAGACAATTGTACCAATAAATGGATTTTATGGATAAATGTGTTCTTACGCACCAACACATTCACTCACTCATGCACACAAGGCCTATTAATAAAGGAAAGAGGTGAAAATGGATAGAGGATTCAGTGGAGAGGGTATAAAGGGGGTGATACTGCACCTATCCTGAAGTCTTCAGTCTGGGAAGCGGTGAGAAGAATGGAGCTCAGCCGAGAGAAGCAGCTGAGGGGATCACTCAACTAACAGAGTGCCGGTCTGCTAGCGTGGCAGGGAATTCTCCAAAGTGACCCTCAAAAACTAGGACTACTTATAGGACAGAACATACCTCAAGGGCAGGCCCTCTCCTTGGAAGAAAAATGGCCAAAACAAAGGGAGAAATGCTGCACAATAGCGACTTGTTAGTTTGCATGATTGGCTTATGCAGATGTAGTGCAGGGTTTACCAACGCCGGAGTTGCTCAACCTGGGGAAAACCCAATAATCCACTCAAGTTGGCTATTACTTGGCTGAAGACCTTTTGTCTATGAGGATGTGTTTAGCCTGCGGTCTCCTAGGGGAATGTGACTGAGGATTTTCCTGGCCTGACCTATTTTCCATCGTTTGACCTCCTTGTTTACGCACCCATTTGGGCAACCCTTCTGGCATGCCGGGCATATTTGATAACAAATTTATAGTCTCTGGGATAGGGTATGCCAGTGGGGTAACACAAATGTTTATCTGTCTTTTTGCTCATTCCAGAATCCCAAAGAAACCTCTGCTGTCTCTTTCAACAGAAAATAGTTGTGCTGTATAAGAACCAAATCAATTCTTTCTTCCATTCTATTCTATTTGTCCATAAGCCTTGCTCCAGGTACCCCAGAGCCCAAAACAGGACCACTTTGCCCATGCCTGATATACAGGAAAAGGCTATGTTTTATACTCAGTTGTTATGGAAAGGAGAAAACATATACAGTAGGCTCTCCACATTTGTGAGGGTTAGGGGCACAGAACCCTCGCAAAAGTGGGAAAAGCACAAATAACTCCCCCCCCCAGTGATTCTCTTTCCATTTCCCTCCAGAACTTCCCCTCCCATTCCTTTGTCTCTGGCCTGGCATTGGGAGGGGGAAAAGACAACCTAAAAGACTTACTGGTACTTTCATCTCAGACAGAGAAAAGGAGACTTCTGGAGTTCTAATTACTTCTGGTGGCCATCTTGAGAAAGGAGTATCTGATCAATCAGCAGCCAATACATAGCAGAATGTGCAACCACATGGCAGAGATACCACACTTTTATCATTGGGAGGAGGTTGTGCTCACCCAAAAGGATAAACCTCCATTTTAAACACAAGCCTTGCAAGCCTGGAGTGAGAAATTCATGGGATGAAAGGAGGAAAATGGAGAGGCAAGCACATGCCTCATGAATAATCAAACCTACGAGTGTGGAGAGAGGACCGTATTGAGAATATCATTAATTCATGCCATTTTCCTCAAATACAAAGTAATGCACTCCAGCTGTACCACTCCATTCTGTCGATATAGAAATGGCAGATTTGCAAACTGAGTACTCACTCTGTCTTTGCATTACTTTGCTCCAGAAAAAGCTCTACTTTGCATGTTAGAGCAGTTCACTCCAAAAACTGTCCTATTTCTTTTTCCTATAATCAGAGCCAAAATCTGCAGCCCACATGGGCTTAGAACTGATTTTGGTTTACAGTGCCATTAAATGCAGCGTTGCACCTTCAACATCCTTCTCTTCAGTCACAGTGTAAGGGGCAGTCCCATGAGCCTAAATCCAATTGCTAGCCTTCAGCTAGAGAAGACACATTAAATCAACTGGAATTAAGTAAGTGTTGACTTACTGCTTCTTAGGTCCTGTTTTGGGCTCTGGGGTCCTTATGGAAGAAAGAATTGATTTGGTTTTTATACAGCACAACTATTTTCTGTTGAAAGAGACTGCAGAGGTTTCTTCGGGATTCTGGAATGAGCAAAAGACAGATAAACAGTTGCTGTGGTGATAAGGCCTTGACAACTCTACCAGACAAGGTAGCAGTATGGACAGTTGCCAAGCTGGTATTTTGAAAACTTTGAACAACTCTCTTCGATGGAAAATGTATTCTCCCATATTCTCCCATATGAGCCTGCCCATGTTTTCAGATCTTCCGGAAAGATCCTGCAGTCTGCTCCATCACCCTCTTAGCTACATTTGGGGGAACACGGGAGAGGGTCTTCTCAGCAGCTACCCCCAAACTCCAGATCGCCCTTCCTAAGAGGCTAGACCGGCATCCTCCTTACTATGTTTCTGCAAACCAGTAAAAATCTTTTTTATTCAGCAGGCCTTTGAGAACTGATTTCTTAGAGGAAACAGGTCTTCTTTGATGGTTTATGTTTTAAAATGGTTTTAATTTTATGTGAATTTCTAACTATGTTTGTTTTAAGTGTTGCATGTGATGATGGTAACTTAAATCTATGAAAGCTTATGGTAGCAACTTCTTTCTCTCAGTTAAGGTGCTACAGGATCCATTTGCAGACTGGTTCAGATGAACATGGATATGTCTTTGAATTTAACTGTGTTCCCTTGACTTCCAAAAGGCAAACCATAAATAAACATCATCATCATCATCATCATCATATCAGAGAGGGTGGTGGTGGTGGTGGTGGTGGTGATGATGATGATGATGTTCCCTTTGTTCCTTTGCAGGTTTGAATTGAATAATTCTATTATTGTGCTAACATTTTGAATTTTTGCTCTCATCTTGGCAGAAACTGCTTACTCTACAGCTTGAATTCTTGGTGGGAGAGACCAGTAAATAAGTCACACTGCTTACTCTACTTGATTGCACAATTTACATAGAGATAATTCAACTACATCAAGGTGTTGTTGTTGTTGTTGTTGTTGTGTCTTCAAGTCGTTTCTGACTTATGGCAGCCCTAGGGTGAATCTATCATGGGCTTTCCTGGGGCCTGAGTGTGTGTGACCAGCCCAAGGTCACACAATGGATTTCCATGGCTGAGCAGGCAATCCCATCCTGTTCGCTGGAGTCATAGTCCAGTGCTCCAATCAATGTGCATTCTATGTGAAGTCAAAGGCTTTCACGGCCAGAATCCATAGGTTGTTGTGGGTTTTCTGGGCTTTGACGCCATGTTTTATTAGTATTTTCTCCTGATGTTTTGGCTGCTTCTGTGGCTGGCATCTTCAGAGGATCTGGTGGCATGGAAGTGAGACAGAGCATATATACTTGTGTAGTCCCCAGGTGGGAGGGAGCAATTTGAATATGTTAAGTTGGCCTGTGTTAAATGGAAGATCCCACAGGGTTGAGTTGTTAGTCAAGGGATATTCATAACAGTGTGTTTACATTAGCTCTCTATTGTATTGTTTCTTGTAGAGGGACCTCCAGAGTCTGGGTGGTGTTCATTGGCATATTTTGAGTCTTGATTTTAGTGTTCTTCAGCACTGGTAGCCAAATCTTGTTTACTTTCCAAGTTTCTTTTTTCCTGTTGAAATTGAAATTGTCCATTTGTTTATGGATTTTGATGGCCTCTGTGTGTAGTAGTTGTCAGAACAGCCCAGAATTTTTGTGCTTTCAAAAATGTGCATTCTCTTTGTTTTTGAAGATGAGTTCTTCTGCCATGGCCTGTAGGAGAAGAAGGACAGGAGATGTTAAAATAGAGGACCACTAACTTCTCAATGGGGAATTCCTGTTCTCCCAGTCTCCATGCCATTCCTTATTATGCAGATTATGTAGTGAGGGGAGGACAATGCCAAGGTAGAGTGGAGATTCTAGGAGGAGAACTGGGGATGTAAATCACTCAACAGGCCTTACTTCAGAATAGACATGTACAAACAGCTGCACTCGTATGGTGCCAGTTTGCCAGTCCCTATACATACCCCCCATTCCAGATCTTAAGATTTAAAGTACATGGATTTTATAGACTTCTCTCAAGTATGTGTGAAGGGTGGCAACCATTCCAAGGTATACTGGGTTCACAATCCTGCTTGTTCTAGCTACACTCATTGTCCTTCTTCTCTCCCTTTCTTTGTCTCAGCGCTTAATGTTATTAGGTGCCACTGACCTCAATAAATCCTCTGCTTTACTTGATTTTGACATCTTTGACAGCAGCTGCCTTATTGAACTTAATGGGATTTTCAGCTCTCGAACAGTTCTGCCTCTGCACAGTGGATGTAAAGTTGGTGCGTTCTCCCCGCCGCCTGCCACCAATGCATTTTTAAAATTTGACAGAGATGGGTTAGCCTGAGTCTCAGCATTTTAATACTATGAGTCTTATTGACCTCAATAAATCTATGCCTTTCATTCAAGTTGGCTTTGACATGTTTGACAGCAGGGAGCCAGAAACAAGGGGACTCCTGTATAAAACCAATGACTCATCAAATCTAGTGCTGCAAAGGACCACAGAAGCCATTTAGTCAAACCCCTTGCCATGCAGGTATACACAACTAAAGCCCTCCTAAAAGATGGCCATCCACCTCTGTTTAAAGACCTCCAAAGATGGACCTTCCAAAGATGGAATTTCTTCCTAATGTTAGGGTAGAATCTTTTTTTCTTGTTATTTGAATCTCTTGGATCATGTCCTAGTCACTGCAACAGCAGAAAGCAAGCTTGCTGCATCTTCTATATGACATCCCTTCAGATATGCAATTTCCACAAGCATGAAAGAATATATTGGTGCATTAACCCCTCCATCTGCATTCAGAGGGAAGTAAGAAGTCAAGGAACTCCCTCAAGGAAACCATTACATCATGGTACATATCCTCCCCATCCCCAGGCTTAAAGAGATGTCACAGGCTAAGCCAATGGAGTGATATTTAAAATCCCAAATAATATGCCAAACTTGGCAATTATTAAGTACAGGAGGGCTTTTATGTTGGCTAGAAATGTGATGATGATGATGATGATGTCCTCACTCTCAAAGCTAGAAATTCCCCTTTTCCAATCTGAACTCAGAAATCTTGAGATCTCAATTTCCTAGAGGTGAGAGGGTCATATTGGCTAAATTATGATCTTTGGCTCCATCCTGTGTTTTAACATGTAGGTGAGAAAAGGAACTTCCACTTTGATTTGAAACTGTTAATTATACCCCTTGTTTAAGGTTACAGACTTTCTGAAGTAAGCACCTAAGTTCATATGGAAGCAATAAGAGTGGGGAATGATCATAATTCTGGGAAGTGGGGAGCATTCTTCAGTCTAGGCACACCAGAGGAGGAGACTGTCCCTCCTGTGCCAATCAAATGGGCCCCCACAGGTAATGGAATTCTCAAGAGAATCCTTCCTTGAGAACTTAGCAACACAAGGAGTTCATAGCAAGATAGGTGACCCATTAAGATGGCTGAGGCCTCAAGCCATTTAGAGTTTTAAACGACACCTTAAATGAGGCCAACATTGCCCAGACATGCATTACTGGTATTTGTTAATTCTGGATTTGGAAATGTGGACTAGCCACATGGCTACAAGTCAAATCATTTTTTTAAAGGTCAGTGCATGCAATGCCAGCCAAACTGGAATACTTAAAATACAAGGTTGGCAATAAAAATGGAACCAGAGAAATCTTTAATTTATTCATTGAGCTAGAAATTTAAAACCCAAATGGAATTGGCAAACTTTACCTAAGGCTTTCATTCTCTGTTTGATTCGTGATGGAAAACAGCAAGCTTCAGAGGAGTCTCATGGAACGAAATGACCACTTCTCTCATGAAATAATAAATAAACAAATACGACAACAACAATAAAAACAAGGTTCATTGTTCGTCCTCATCTAGGCCCTGGAAACCTGAATTATACACAAGGGGGGGGGAATAGTGTTAATGAACTGAGTTGTGCTGCTCTTTAAAACAATGAAAGATGTTAGGACTGAAAAATAATTGATTGTACTACCAGAAGAAGACCATCAGATGCATTTTGTCTATTTTCCTAATTATCTGTGCATACTCTAGAGCAGCAACACACTGTAATTGAGAGACATGACAAAGATGGCCATCAAACAAAATCCAGTTTATTCATTGCTGGATTATTTGTCTTCATTTAGGGGGTACATGTAAGGATTTTTGTCTGGTTTTCCTCATTTTAATCACTCAGTCAGCAAAAAAACCCAGCCATGACTCAATGAACAACAAATACTCTGTTGCTCCATCGCTGCTCAGCAAAATAATAATAATAAAATATTGCAACTATTAATGCAATGGGTATCTACTGGTGGTTTAGATGCTGCACTGTGATTTGGGGAATCCAAGTTCTAGCTCCCACTGAGCCATGATATGTGCAGGATATCCATGGGCCAGTCATTATCTCTTAGCCTAGCCTACATCACAGGACTGCTATGGGGATAAAAGCAGGAAGAGGACAGCCATGGCTAAAATCCTGCATCAGGAGGCATGCATTTAGTGTGGAGATACATCTTAGTAGCCATGCCCTGTTGTTTTGTGTGTTTTCAAGTCATTTCTAACTTACGGCAACTCCAAGGTAGCAGCACTCTCTGGGCCTTGGCAGCTGGTGAGAGGGAAGAGAGGAGTGAAATTGCACATTACACTTTCCAAGAATGGGCAAAGCTTTTCCTCTCACAGCCCTCTGATGGTTATACATTGCATTTGGGCATGCTGGAATTGATTTCACATCACTTTTGGGTCACTATTTTGGCTGATTTTTTTTTAGGGTTTGACTGGTTTAGATGGGGGTCTGTGGTGGGGAAAGTAAATCACTAGATTTGCAGCTGTTTTTGAGGATATTTGGACCGTTTTCAGTTGCAAAATCACCCCCAAATCAGCATAAAATATAACTAGAAAATTGGCACAATTTTTAAGAGGTTGCAAGCTTTTGGAGGTTGCTAGGAGAGCTTCAGGGGCCACAAACTGGGAATCCAAGGTTCATGTGTGGCCTGTAGGCTGTACTTTACTCACCTGTATACTACACACATATGATGCAGGGTCTCAGCCAGTAGATGTGAAGAAATTTGTGTCTTCTAAAACATTATACCATTCCTACATTTTTGTGATGCTCAAACAGGCCCAAATCCTGTTGGTGATGTACTGTCCTTTGCCTATGGACACTAAGGCCATTTCCACTCTACACTGTTATAGTGCTCTCATTCCACTTTCAACCACCTGTGGAATTCTGGGGTTTGTAGTTTACTGAGGCCAAAAAGCTCTCTGGCTGAGAATTCTAAAGGCCCCTCCCTAAACTGCAAACCCTAGCATTTGAAAGTGGAGCAACAGCACTGTAACAGTGTAGTGTGGAAAGCCCCTCAGTGTTCAAAGAGACAGATTCTCCTACAAGAATCATCTACAAGGAGGGAAGTCCAATCCAGATCATGCAGAGGTAATCTAAGATGAAGGGAAGTGCAGGAGCAAGGTCTCAGGTAGTCCATAAGTCATTACACAAAGCCAGTATACCAGATATGGAATCCCCCAAAAGGATGCTGCTGCCTCGGAGTGTGGTGGAGTCTCCTTCTTTGGAGGTTTTTAAGCAAAGGGTGGATGGCCATCTGTTGGGAATGCTTTGATGTGTGTTCCTGCATAGCAGGGGGTTGGACTTGATGGCCCCTGGGGTCTCTGCCAATTCTATGGTTCTATGATGAGATAAGGAGTTAAATGTAGCCAGTCCAGGGGTCAAAAATGCCAGGAAGCACAGGGATACCACAAACGTGGCTCTCCAAAGGAAATGAATGGTTGCAAACAACAAAGACTGCCCCCCTAGCTGCTGGGAGATTTGTAGGTGGCTGCCTCTGGATGTCTGGTGCTTTATTAGTCCAAGTCTTCTATTTAACAGATAGTTCCTATTATCATGCCCCTGTCCCAGGACCAGGCAGGACTCTTCCCAACAGCCACACCCCAGAGACATGAGAGGGATGATCTTTACAGCAGCCAGTGCAGGTAGGAAAAGGAGAGCCCAGGCGTCTCAGAGCATTTATATAGTAAGGACTCATTAATTAGGCCAACAGCTGGGTAGGACTCTGAGCCTATATAAAGCGATACCAGAAGGGGAAGAGGCTTTTGTAGCCAACTGATCCTATCAGTGGAAGCAGCCCAGGTTGCACTCAGATTCCTCCTTGTGCTCCTAGAACCCTTGACCTTTGCTTGGTCTCTGCTTTTTGTCATGAGACACTCTCTCTCTCTCTGGATTTACTGCAAACTCAAACTGCAAAACAAATAAGACAAACTTTGCTCTCTAGGTCCTGATAACAATTCAATTTGACAGCTGCAAGCTTTGGCTAGCTCCTCAGCATAGGACACCTAGTACAAAACATCTCCTTCTGTCTTTGCTGGACATCAAATAGTGGACAGGTCTTTGCAGTGTCTATCAAATCCTGCTGAGGAGGGACAGTTCCCCAAGCTACTTCAACCACCAGTTTCTCAGGTTGTGTCAATATGGAACTGGGTGTAGTTCCAGGCCTCTCCGGGGTTCTGCTGGTGTCCGATGCTGACGCAAGTTTCTGCTACAGCATAAACTTTATTGAGGGTAAATTACATGGCAGATGGTACACAGAAGAGATGCGTTCCAGTCCCTTCACTGATGGGGTCCAACATGGCTTACAGCCAATGGAAGAATTAGGCCTCCACCCAAATTCTTCCCAGACTTATCCTTTTGGCCAGCAATCAAATCAAATTCCTATCACTGTGCACTCCTTCCCAGGCTGAGGGAAATGAAAGATAGATTCCCAAAGGTTGTATAGTACAGAAGCAAAAAAGAAAATCAAAGTCCACAAACATGACCCGTCTCCCTGCTAATGAGTATAAGAACTGTACAACCAGGTTAGCAACAGAGAAAAGTTAACTCCCCTGACTGTTCTCAGCCATCATATCTTTTTCTAGTCTCAAACTGCAAAGTAAATATTAAAAAGTATCCAGTAAAATCAGTAAGGGTACATCCAGACTGGTTAAAAAGTCACAGATTTTGTTCCTGTGAGACATGTATCTAAGGTGGGGCAACTAGGGCATGTGCCCCTGGCACCAATGCTGGGGTGGTGGTGCAAAAAAGCCATACATGGAGGGGTGGGTGGTGGGCGTAGGGGTAAGCAGGCAGGGGCACAACTTCCATACCTGCCCTAGGTACTGTTTATGCTAGCTACAGCATTGGTTCCTGTTCTTTTTAATTTTATAGTGGGTTAGAATAAATCCACCTGCAGAGCTGGTATATACAAAGAAAACGCTCTGACTGTATTGCGAACTGACAGAAAATATTCTGGAAAAAACAAAACATGAATACATCTCAAAAATAAAACTGGAAAGAAGAGTGGGCGGGGGAGGAAATCTGCAACTTTCTGGTCTTTTAAATCAGTCTGGATGTGCCCTAATACAAATAATCCCTTTCATACCACTGGATAACTGTTAATATATGGCTATGGTGCTAACAAGGACTCCAAAACCCATCTGCCTGCCAGCAGAGGCTCAGCTCACAACACAGATTTATGAAGGGAGCCAGAAACTCCTTGCAGTCCAACTCCACTGCATAAGATTCCTTGGATTCCAGAGGGGGAGTTATGACGCATATGCACATGTCCCCTGAGATTCTGCAAGCATAGATTCTTTTCTTGAATGTTGCAAAAGAAGCATTCAGTAGTTCCTTGTGCAATGCCTAACCCTTTTCAGGCAATTTCCAAGCACCTGGAATAGTCTGCCATGATCATTTACTGGTCTAGGAAGTAGGATGGAATTTGCTGGAGTCTGGGAGGACAATCTTGGCTCTCTTCCTGGGTGTGTTATGAAATAATAACAATAATGAAACCTTCACTCTAAACATTAGAAATTCTTGTTTTCCATTCTGAACTCAGAGCCAAAAAAATGTCCATGTCTTGGAAGCAAGAGGGTCATGTAGGCTAATAAAATGACCCTTGACTCCATCCTGTGTTTTAACACATAAGTGAAGAAGGCAGCTTCCTCCTTGATTTTCAACTGTTTATTATTATATTTCTTGTTTAAAGTAATAGACTCTTTGAAGTAAATACCCAAGTTCCCTGTTGCTTAAATTTCATGTGCTATTTGAAATCGATAAATGGATCAGAACAAAGAACACCAGCCTCCAGGACAGATTGGGACAATTCGGAAATGTTCATAGATGACAGACAGTGAGGATGAGCACTGAACTAAATGTTAATAGGTTTCTGAATGTTTACATGAGGAAACCCACCTATCTAGTGTATATAAGATGAGTACTGGAAAATGTGCTTTGTCTCATTTTGAACCTCCAAGAAGTGCATACCTATTTCTGCTGCAGCAATAAACCTTGCCCTAACTCCTTGAATGCATTGCTCTGCTAATTTGGACCATGATGCTAGGCAATGAACTTCACTCTTGCAACAGGTGCCTCCAACTATTCCTCCAACATCAGCCAATAAATGGCTGTCAGAGCACACCCTGGATGTAGGAGCAGTGTGGATCTGCTTGGATTGACCATTGCAAGACATGATCATGGCCACAATCTTCTAATGGTCTTTCTCATGTAAGACTGCAAGTCCTCCTCACGGTGCCTGAGATTCTCCAGCTGCCAGTTCTTCTGGCACTCTGTTTGAGTGGCAGACATACTCGTTTGCTTGTTCCAAAGAAGACAATAAAAGAGTAGAGAAATTGTTGATGAAATTGTAAGGAAGAAGCTGACAAATTGCCAAGCTGTTTGACTGCTCTAGAGGAAAGAAAAAAAAGGCATCAGTTGTGGGGTTCAGCCATTGAGTTGCCCCTTTGGGATCAGCTGTGGCTTTGAAATAAATTGCTTGATTGTCTCATAAGTGCCTCAGCTTCAGCAAATCCATGAGATGCTTGCGAGTGGGATAGGAGTGCGGAAGCAGGGGGCACAAAGAGACAGGAGCACGCAGGTGCCAGATGCATTATCCAGCCATGTGATGATTGCACACTCAACCCAAAGAGACAGATGTATGGAAAAGCAGAAGATACAGGACAGCAGAGCTAGGAGAAGTTATATTGGAATAACAGTTCCCAGAAGCTCCAGCCAATGTTGCGACTGAACCACTTACGAAAGTGGAATGGAGGAAGGGAGTGCAGTTAATTATTCAACCAGTTTGGAACAACCCCATTTTATCCCATCCTTTCCCATTCATTCCAATTAGAAGTCACCTCTTACCCTGGATTGCATATCAATCAGAGGAAATATACACAGCTCCCTCAGATGGATTCCCATGGAAGATGAGGCATAACCTCTTTACCCTGAATAAATCATGTGAACAATACTCATGGCTTTGGCAGAAAGACCTTCCCTTATCATACATGCCAGGACTAGAAAGCAGCTTAATTTCTACTAAGTTATTTTTGTAACTAACTACAATTTGTACTAATGAGCTAGAGGTGATTTGCTTTTTCCTGTCATGACCATGCCTATAATTCACCACTTTTCAGTGGATTGCAAAAAACTTCTCTGACTGTTAGGTGTGTGTGTATGTGTTTGTATTGGTTCAGTCTGAGTAATGGGAGGGGGAAGAGGGAGGGATACTTGTGTGACTGCCTTGTGGAACAGCCAGAAAGGATTCCTTTGCGTTGGCTTTTGCATTTTTCTCAGAATGTCCAACATGCAATATCTGAATTGGCCAGATGGGGGAACCAAAGTACCTTTTCCTGTATTTTCTAATAGCACAATAGAAAGACTAATGTGTTAATAGCAAGTAACTCAATGAGTTACTTTTCTGGAATGCATTAACTGGAAAAGTAATAAACTCTTGGGTGATGAGAGTAACTACTTCCTTTTAAAAAGGAACATTCCCATTTCTGTGTATACCTGTCCCATCACTGCCAACTCAAACAAAATGGCACCACAACTCAGCATGCAGAAAATGCTAGTTTCAGTCCCCCACATCACCAGTTAAAATGTTATCTCAAGTAGCAGAGTTGTGGTCTGCTGTAGCTCAGACCTCTTGGAGACCTCTTGCCAGTCAGAAGAAATAAAACTGAGCTAGATGCATCAGCCTCAGACTTCCTGTGTGTTCCACACATACTCTCTTGATTCACTATAACTTAGTCTCTCATTGATTTACCTGGCAAAGGGCTTCTAGGGCCACTACATAAGCAGGAGTGGGAATCATGAGTTCCTCTGAGTGCTGTTGGACTACAAGTCCCAGCAGACCTTGGTAGGTTAGTCCATCAGGAAGAATGTTGGGAGCTGCTGTCCAGCAACATTGCCATATGACTCATGTTTTTCGTATAAAGGAGCTCAACCCAAGCTTTCAGTCAGCTCAAGAGCTTTGTTTGTATTGCCTATATAGATTAACATACTCTTATCACACTACGCTACTAAATGTTAGTAGTCTTATTGCCAGGTGCTTTTGGCATCGTCAACAGTTTTGTTAATTGTCTGGGTTAATAACATAATTGTCACTGGGTGATTCCACACTTAACTTCCATGGCTCTGTCCTATGAAATCCTGGGATATGTAGTTTAATGAGGCACTAAAGCAGCTTACAATAATTTTTTTAAAAAAATAGTTAAAAATCATGGAATACAGAATTAAAACACAAATTAAACAAATAAGAATTAAAACAAAGTTAAAATTCATAATTAAAAACCGAACTTCTATAAAGTCCACACAGTTAGCAATGGCCAGCACCTTTTATCAGACAGGCAATATCACACATTGAATGCCTTTCAGAATAAAAATGTCTTTGCTTGACTGTGCAAAGAAGGTAGGGAGGGTGCTAGTCTGATTTCTCTGGGAAGGGAGTTCCGGAGCCTGGGAGCACCCACTGAGAAGGCCCTCTCCTGTGTTCCCACCAGATGTACCTGTGAAGGTGGTAGGACAGAGAGAAGGACCTCTCCAGAAGATCTCAAAGCCCAGGCTGATTCATAAGGTAGAATACAGTTCTTCAAATAACCTGGACCTGAGCCATGTAGAGCTGTAAAGGTCATCACCAGAACTTTGAATTGTACCCAGAAATAGACCAACAACCAGTGGAGCTGTTGCAACATGGGGATTGTGTGATCCTTGTAGCCAGCCTCAGTTGTGTTTTTCAAAGTGCTATTAAAACAGGAGTGACATTTCACTCCCCCTAAAAATCTTTTCATAAACATCCTGCACTGCTTACCAGTCTGTTATACCTCCAAGCTGCTGACATGTACAGGAAAAGAAACAGATTCGTGAAAGGGCTTGTAAAGTTTTCTTCTTCTTCTTCTTTTTTTTTTTTTTGATTGGAGAATTTGGCTACTCTACTTGGAGCTAAATGGAATGCCCAAAGAAATACCAAGCTTGTCCACTTTCAGGAGACACAGTGGAGCACAAATGCAGCGAGTAATGCTTCCTTGCTAAGGAAAAGGTGGAGTGATATTGTTGCCACACCCAATACCCCACTTTGAAGGATGTACTATTTTTTATAATTTAAATATATTCATGTCTGAAAGCATGTTTGGGGAAGCACTGGCTATAAGCACATAGCTAGTTCAGGATGACCTCAGCTTGGCCAGGTCATAAATTCAGAGGGGATCAGGCAGGAACGTCTGGCTTAAATGGGTTTTGGATAATCCTTTCAAAAGCACAGGTAACATAGACATTGGAAGATGAAATTGTCCAGCTGAAACCATCAGAGATCTTCTGTGACCCTACCCTACAGGAAATCCTTCCCAGACCCCACCCATCCAGACATTAAGAGATTGTCATGACTCCCACCAATGTTTTGTCACCTAAAGTTAGGACAATCAGCCCATTTCGGACTCCTCTGTTAGTTTCATGGGAAAGCCATTATTACTTTGTCCAACCACCCTCCTTCAGGGTAGGAAACAGGGCATATAGACCCCAGCTGCTATGCCTACAATTTGTAGTCTGTTGGGCGTCACGCGGCACATGGTCCCCCAGATTCCCATTCATCTGTACTACCCTTGGACTCTTTTTTTTGAGCCTCTACACTTCAGTCTTCTGCTTCAGGACCAGTAAATATCACTCCTTCCACCCCAAATCTCTCTCTATCCAAACTTTCTCATCTTTCTCTTCAATAGCCTTGTATGGTACATAAAGATTGCTTGGTTTCTTGTGTATGTCTATTCATTTCCCATAAAATGCTCTTTTAGCTTTTAACTGGAGTCCTCTCTACAGCTAGTATTGGTACACACAGTTAATAAAAGTCTGCCATTGCCCTCCTCTCACAGACCTATTCTGAGTGACTAATTCCCCAAATCTTAAGGAGATGCTGGCACTGCTGGTGAACCTCAAGGTCCCCCACATTTTAGGATAACAAGATAGAACACTACAATCTTCAGCATTCTCTCTTGTCCTTCTTTTAAATCCTGTGAAGGGGAAACTTTAACTGTCTAAGATTCATTATTGGAGCCTATTTATTTATTTTAACAGCATAGCACCAGCTGGATTCTGGCTTGGAAGCCAAGGGTACATCCCAAACAAGTGATTAAACCAACTTTGTATAGAATCATGTAGAAGCAGTAATTGAGCATCAAAAAGCCATACCAGTCATACAAACACACAGAGCAGACACTATTTCCAAGATATTGCTGAGATCCTTCAGGGTTCTACAAGTGGCATACTACTATAGCTTTCTGCTCTTCACCTCCAGGAGTCATCTTTTTGATGTGTCAGCCCCCCTAAACAGTCATTCTGTGCTTGGTGGAGAATGGGAGGAGGGAATCAGAGAATCTTCTGGCTATGCCCTGCAACCAGAAGCAGATGGATGACATCTTCCCCCAGGTTCTGCCTGAGTGTCAGAAGATGATGTCATTAGTCTGCATCTGGCTATGGGGCATAGGTAGATGCTTCTCTAATCCTCTCACCTCTTTCTACCAGTCAGGTAGATGTTATAGGATGAGTGCCAATTTGGGTTAAAATTTGCTAAATATAAGCAAATACAGTATAGTACAGAAAGCAGAAAGCTTTGTATAATGCAGACTGTGTGTGTATGTGTTAGTGACAACATAGAGACAGGTTAATTCCAGGTAGGTTGCCTATTAAATTGTAAACAAAGATACGATTAGACTTGCCTTCAAGTTGTTTCCGCCTTATGGCGACCCTAAGGCAAACCTATCATGAGGTTTTCTGGGGCTAGGAGTGTATGATCTGCCCAAGGTCACCCAATGAGTTTACATGGCCAAGGAGGAAATCAAACCATGGTCTCCAGGGTTGTAGTCCAATGCTAAAACCACTATACTACACTGCCTATATGAGCCTAAAAAGGTGATTTCCCCCACATGTGATAAAATAATTAGCATCCACTACTCTTCAGAAGTGCTGTTGGCCATTTTGGAACAACACAATGGATCCAACATTCTTCGGGGAAGGGGAGGCCACCGGTGGTGGGCCATATCTAATCCACAGATGGCACTTTACACATCCCTCCTCTGTATCCTTTTGAAATAAGGTTAAATAAGAAAGAAGGTTAAATAAGCAGCAATATTAACATCTTCAACAGGAGAAGCAATAGAATTTCAGCCAGTAAAAAATCTCTTCTCCTTGCAATTGGTTGCGCAGGCAACCTGAATGTGATGCTGCGAATAAATCTCACCTGGAAAAGCTCTGAACGGGTGATGATAATTATGATTAATAACACCCACAATCGAGACACAATTAGAATGGCCCAAGATTTTTTAATTAGGTGTCTCAATCTGGACTGCGATGGGATGGGATGTCACTGTGGGGGCAGTGGCTTTACATCCTGACCTTTTCCTGAACACAACTCTGACGCCCAAGAAGCTGTTTGGACCACTCTGCAGCAGCCCTGGCTGAAAAATGACCTTAAAAACCTGTTGATCAAGTACGCTTCCCCCCTGAGCCTCTTGATTAAATGTCTCAGCAAAGGATGCTAAATGTGGCAAGGGAGGTTGTGATCTGCTGTGTCATTTTTGCCTCTGCAGAGGGAAAACCAAACGTAAGACTTCAAGGGGAAAAAAATGCACATCTTGCCATGCTAATTCACAAAGTTTTGGTGAGCTGGGCTCATCCCATAAGGCAAAGCATTTCTTGTATTTAGAACAAATATTTATTCTTTATAAGGGAAAATGTCCGGTCTCTCCAATATTGGTTATTATACACTACACCATCAAAAGTGGAAGCAAAGAGATTAAACAAGTATAGAAGACCTAGCCCCAGTAATCTTGCAGTCTAAAGCAAAGGGGAGAAACATCAGGCCTGAGGGCTAAAGCCAGACCTCCTGGTCTTCTGGACCCTTTGTGCTTCTCCTGAGGACCAGACCATCTTCCCAAAAACAGCCTCTGTTGGTGTCTTCCCAGCTTCTGTGCAGACTATATTCCTATCCTAAAAGGCTGAAATGCCTCTTGTATAGTTTAGTTAGTAAGAATTTTAAAATAAATCAGGTTGCCAGTTTGGGCTACAACCTTTTGCCGCCAGTCCAGCCCACCACTAGAATATGGCCCCTGAAACCCAGTTTATTGCTTCAACTGATGGAGGTACCTCACCCTTGATTGAAAGCTGGATGGCAGAAGGAGAACAGAAGGTAAGAGCGACAAGGGAGCAAAAAGGGCTGTTGTTCTTGTTCTTGTTACCTGCCATCAAGTCAGTCAGGAACCTTCGGATCCTGCAGATGTTCAAAAGATGGAATGTTGTTGTTGTTGTTTTGTGCCTTCAAGTTGTTTCCAAATTATGGTGACCCTAAGGCAAACATATCATGATGTTTTCTTAGCAAGATTTGTACGAGGGTGCTGCCTTTGCCCTCCTCTGAGGCTGAGAGAATGTGACTTGCCCAAGTGGGTTTCCATGGCCAAACAGGAATTTGAACTCTGCTCTCCAGAGTCCTAGTCCAGCACTCAAAGCACTGCAACATACTGGCTCCAGGATTCTACTCTAGCAAATCGTAATGTAGCTGTGCATGCTGGCCTACAACAGTCATTGTAAGTAGCAGCCTCCAAATATATTCATCTTTCTTGGCCATGAATAAAATAGTCAGGAGTTGTTCACCAGAATATAGTATAAAATATGTGTTGTTCTTTGTCGCCTTCAAGTTGACTATGACTTATGGTGATCCTGACCTTTGGCAAGGTTTATTCAGTGCAGGTTTGCCATTGCCTTCCTCTCAAGCAGAGAGAATATGACTTGTCCAAGGTCACCCAATGGGCTTCCATGGCTGAGCAGGGATTTGAAGCCTGGTCTCCCAGAGCCTTAATCCAACACTCAAACAATGCCACACTGGTACGATCAATATCCTCTGTTAAACAGCTAAATCATCCACCCCTTAAGTCAATGCAGATTATATACCTGGAGTTTCATATTCCCTGGAATACCCAAATGCTTTTCACTCCCCTCCAACAACCAAAATCTTAAGGGGCTACTCATACCAGAAGAGAATGACTCACAAAAAGTGTGGCTGTCTAACCACCTATCGTTTGACTAGGGATGGGCCAACCAAATCCATGAATCCTCGAATCCTTCACAAGGATTCAAGATTCGCAGATCTGAATCCAGGTGCCAAAATAGGCAAGTGGAATCTTTCAGATCCACTGCCGATCAGGCCCACATCTTCCTCCACCTGCCCTGGGCACAACTGTGCCAGGGTAGCCTGGCAGAACAGCAGGGAGCATGAGATTATGCTTGCCATCTTCCCTTACCCACCCTGGGCATGATTGTGCCAGGGCAGGCTGGGAGAAAAGTAGTGAGTGCGAGATCGTGCTCCCCCATCTTTGCCCACCCGCCCTTGGCATGATTGTGCCAGGGCAGGCTGGGAGAATAGTGGGGAGCATGAGATCGCACTCGCTCCATCTTCCTCCACCTGCCTTGGGCACAATCATGCTCAAACGGGAATGTGGAGGGAGAATTGGCACCTCCCAGGCCCACCAAAGTCCTGACTGGGTGGTGGGCCCTTGGAGCCCAAAAATCATGGCATAAAGCACACACCTGAGGCTGCCTGCTCTCCCTTGTGTTGCCTGTTCTCCCTCGTGCTGCCAGTGCCCGCTGGGCTACCTGTGCCCACTTGGCTGCCTGTTTCTGCAGCTGCCTCCCTCTGCAAGGTAATAACAATCTCTATTCTTTTGACTTGAGACTGGAGGGTAGCGATTGGGAATTACTGAGATTGGACTAGAGACTTGACTTGAATGTCCCTTGTAGGACTTGAGACTGGACTTTAGGGTAGAGAATTGACTGGACTAAAGGCTTGTGGTTTTTGGATTTTTTAAAGTGCCTTCCTTGTTGCAGGACTGGAGACTTGTCAGATTCTGCTTCAAAAACACTTTTCAGTAAGTGCTTTCTTTCCCTTGCTTTTTAAACCTTTTGTAAAAAAAAGGATTAGAAAGAGTCAAGATTCGTGAGATTCATGGATTCCCAGAACCTTCCAGGGATTTGGATCCAGATTCGTAAAATTCTGGATTTGTCCCATCCCTGCTTTTGACCAAGGAACTTTATGGAGAAATGCATAAGAATGCACCCTCTGCAAAGAGAACACTTGCCCCAAGCAGCATCGTTGTATGCTGCCGAAAACAGTAAACTCAGATCGCAGTAGGCGATGATCTCTGTTCCAACTCAGCCCACAACTTCCAACAGAGCCAATGTAAAACACACTTTCAACTAGATAGCACCAAACTAGGGAAGTAAAGAAAGCTTGTGAATTTTCTCATCCTCCATTTTTTAAAAAAGTGTCTTGACACATTAAACCACCTGCCAAGAAGAAGAGGGACTGGATGTGGCGGTCTCCAGATTCAAGGCATTTTTCTGGAGAATTTGTTTGCTTTGCAACAAAAGGTTTTTCACACATCCAACGTGCAACATTTTTGTACAGGAAATAGTGGGTTTTGTGCAGATATATTGCTTCTTGGGTGAAAATAATTGCTTTTCATTGTTTTCTATGCAACTCCCCATTTTTTTTCAATTCAAAGGAAGCACTTCAGTGTAAATTGACTTTTCAAAGAAAGGTATAAAGTGAAAATATTTGTTGAAAATTACACAGAAACCATCCTATGCTTGTTTAACAGGGAGAGACCAGTTGAAATTATTCATTCTTTCATCCAAGAATGAAATCATTAGAGACCCACATCCTTATACCAAACACCTATATTTCAAGAGCAATCTGATGGAGGTGCTGTATCAGGGATGAGCCCTGAGAACAGATTGGGCGGTCAAGTTAGATCTTCAGGTGCTATTGTTCTGTGTCTTGGAGTCAATGTCAACTTACTTTGGCCCTAATATAGGATTTTCTTTGCAAGATTGATTCAGAAGAGGTTTGTCCTTGTCTTCCCTTGAGGTGAAGAGATAGTAATGTGCTCAAGGTCACTCAGTGGGTTTCCAGGGTTCCGTGGAAATTCTGTCGTCCAGAGTCCTAATCCATCACTCAAACCATATGTGGAAATGTACTCCTACTTTATCCATTGGCTATCAACCAAGCTACAGCCAGATAACAAGGGGCAGTGGCGGAGTTTGGAGTGCATGAAAGGGGGGCAGGTGGAGGGACGGGGGTAGGCCTACGGCATGTGGGGGCATGGCTACAGCACACGGGGGCGGGTCTATGGTGCATGAGGGCTATGACAGACAGGGCAGGGCTACAACGTGTGGGGGGTGGGGCTATGGCATGGGGGGAAGGCAAGCAAGGAGTTGCGGAGCCCCCCAAAAATTGCCACTCAGTGTGCACCGGCCCCATCGTCCCCATCCCTACATGACTGACAAGGGGTTACTTAAGATCAGGAGAGATAACCTTTGCCAATCAAGCTTCATATATATATATATATAGAGAGAGAGAGAGAGAGAGAGAGAGAGAGAGAGGTGCTAAAATATCTGGAACCTTCAGAGGTCAGAGGTATAAAAGTCTTACCACCTTCGTTCTCAGGGACTGTTGGTCTGTTCCCTTCTGTTGGGATGCTGGCCATCAGCAGGAGGAAAGCTAGTAGAGGCTGATCTCAGAAGGGTCAGACTCCTTCTTCCTTAGCCATGGGAAAATCTGAGAACAGAAGGTCTACTTCTCTACACGTGGCAAGGGACCATTTTAAGAATTTTTGTTATGTTTCCCTAGCTGATTGTCAGTTCCAAGGTGTCTTTGGAATTAATCTCTTTCTGTAACTTTGCAGGTTTTTAAGCTATGCCTGGATAAGGATGCTTCAAGGTATGAAATATGAAACTCTCTGATATGTTAAAAATCTAGGAAAAATAGGTCTATTCTTGTTCATTTTTCTCTGTTCATATGATGGAAAAGGTAACTTAAAAAGTTACGGAAAAGGGAAAGTAAAATTGGTTTTTTTTTCTTTTTTTCTTTTCCTTTTAAGAAAGGAAAGTTACTGGAGAACAATAATTTAAGCTGATCCCTTAACATGTGGGAAGTCTTTTAATTGTTTGGGCTTTATAAGCTTAGTGGGGGGAATGAATTATTGTCATTTGTTATCTGTATTTGTATTTATTTATTTGTTCTTATGTAAGGTCCATCTTTTTGTTTTCATGATTTTTTTGTTTGTTGTCCTCTGCCTTTGATTTATATACAATAAAAGCAGTCTAAAACATGGCGGGGGGAAGAAGAGAGAGAAAAGAACCAATATTTAATAGCAGAAAGAAAGAAAAAGAAAGTAGACCCTAATCAGGTGACCTTGGAGAGGCTTTGCTTCTGCAGCATCAAAGCTACATGCTTTGATGCTGGGCTGCTATCTGTCAGTTCAAACAGAACATCAGTCTGAAAAGATGGGTGTCTTCACTGTCAAAGGGTGCTTATCTAGGTCTAGGAATATGGGGAAGTGGTATCATTTGTATACATCTTCTCCCAGTGAGCAAGGTCTCCTCTCTCTTCACCTTTCAAGAAGCCTGGCTTCCATCTGCTGGAGATTACAAGGACTCAGCCTTCCCACCCACTCCACTCCTCTCTTTGCACGACCCATTTCAAATCTCCTGCATCAGTATAAATCAAAACAGACGACCGCCAGAAAATGAATAGCTCTGTAGCACTGTATCTGCTGCATAAATTTGCATACCATGAATAGCCAAGGAGGCAGCAGCGTCTGTCAGACCGGAAGGCAGCTGAGAAGCACTGAAGTAACACATCAGCCGGCACTGTCCCCCTTCCCCACTCAACCTCTCACCATTTCTGAGATGCTTCTTTCTCCGTTGCTTCCTTAGGTGGCTGCACCCTTCTTGGAGAGTGAGCCAGTCAGTAACAAAAGACATTGTCAGCCTGCCAATTTTCATTTGACATGACTGGGCTTATGCATAGTTTTCTGATTTGAATGTAAATTGATGCACTTGAAACTGGGCAGAGATATGTCAAGCTGAGGGTGGGGAAAGTATAGCCCCAGGGCTGTTTTTCTAGTTTCCAGGTTTCCCTCAGTTTTTTTCTGTTTTCTTTCCCTGATCTCAAATGCCCCCAGCATGTCGCCTAGGAGGTGTGGGGCTGAAGAAATGCTGTTTCTCCCCAACAGAAAGTAACCTGGAAGTGATCTGGTACAGTGGGCCCTCCACTTTTGCAAGGGTTCAGGGTGCAGAACCCTCACAAAAGTGGAAAAATCATGAATAAGTCCCCCCACACTCCCCTCCTATTTTCTTCTGAGGCTCGCTCCCATTCTCTTGTATTTCGCCTCAGTGTGCATTCTCTGTGCAGGAGCAAAATGCATAGAAATGGGAGGGGGAGTTCTGGAGGGGAAAGGAAAGCTCCTGCAAGTCTCTTCCCCATTCCTTTGCACTTTGCCTTCACGTGTGTTCTCCCGCTGGGGCCAAATGCATGGGAATGGGAGGGTGAAACTCCGGAGGGGAAAATGTGTGTGCCTTCCTCTCCCCATTCTCTAGCTTTCCCCCCCAGGTGTGCTTGCCTTCTTTCTCCGCACCTGGCAAAATGCAAGGGAATAGAAGGAAAAGAAAGGAGGAGGAGGTGCATCTGCATGAAAATAATTAATTTCACAAAGGTCATACCCACAAATGTGGAGGGAGGACTGTAAATGCTGACCGTGACCCACCACTATCTTAAGCAGCAGTGATTGGTGGATCATATGTTAATGGGAAAGCAAATCCACTCTGGTTGCAATCCAACTTTCCCCCAAGACAATGTCAATACCCACATGTGGAGATAAGCTATTCCAGCAGAATATTCTTGCAGAATAGCAACACTGTGTGACACCCATCAGGTAGCAAGCGAATGTGCAACATGCAAACGCAACACAGAAAATGTTGTGTTTGCACAGTGTACAAAGTGTTGTGCTATGTGCAACTGTAAGGCACAGATGTGCAATCTCAGTACATAACATTGCCATAAACACAATTCAGCTTCAGACACTGTGAGAAGACTATGCCTGTTCCATTGTGGTGAATAATCTGCCCCATGTGCATGGCATAGCTTCTGCATATGTATGTCACTAGCAGGATGGTCCGACTTGCTGAAGGAAAGTTGCCTGTGTTCAGGCCATGTAGAGGCCCCAGCTGTCCAAAAATCAGAGTTTGACAAGTAAACTTTATGGACCACAACCCTAGCATCTTCCAGCTACTACCCCCCACTGGCTAGGGGATCCTAGAAGCTGTTGCTCAAACAAACAAACAAACAAACAAACTTTTTAAAATCATGTGAAAATTTCCCATTCCCTGTCTAGATTACATCATTATCCCTTCTTCCATTAGCAGCAAAAGCTTTTAAAATAGGAAACTTTTCAGAGGATATAATGAGATGTGGAATGTAAGCCTAGTGAGGTTCTCTGCTTTCTGCCTCAAGGCTGGTTCCAACTCAGGTGTGATTGGACTGCCTTTTTTCTGTGTATGAGAATTCATACATGTGCATTTCTTTTTTAAAAGCATGTGTGTACTTTGGAAGGTATACATTGCATTTCCTGTAGATTAAAGCATGTTTAGGAGCATTTTTGGAATGCAAATGTTTATTGTAAATTGACATATGATATTTAAATTATTTACTGCATTTGGACAGATACCTTTGTACAAGTTTAATAGAATCCTGTGGTTATTTACTGTTTGAGAGAATAGATCCTCATAGTGTGCAAAAAGAAAATATACTCAATGATAATCCAGTGGAAAATCGTGGGAAAGAATCAAAGATATGTTTGTGGGAATTTATGGATGAATGTATGAAACAAAGACTTCTTTATTTTCTCTTTTTATTCTGTCTGTAAAATTACTAAAAAAAAGAATGTTTTTGGTCCCATTTTGTGAGAAAGATTGGGTTTAAATCAAATAAAAAAATGTTTCTTAATGCCCATTTTTTTCAAAAGTAGTGTGCAGTTATTTAATGCATCAATTGTATTGCTAGATATATGGAGATATAAGTATGGAAATGCAAAAGACTTTACACAGATATAAATCATGGTCAAGGATCGATATGGTGTGGATTTCTAAAATATTAGCTAAATGAATTTCTGAGATAGAAATATTACCCAGGACGATCTCAGACCATAACCCTATACTAGTGGAATTGAAAAATAAAAAGAGGGAATATACATGGAGATTAAATGATTTATTATTAAAAAACGAAACTATAGTTAAAGAAACTAAGAAAGAACTTAGAAGCTTCTTCGCTACTAATATGAATAAAGAAACTCCGATACACATTGTCTGGGATGCAGCTAAAGCTTATATAAGAGGGTTTTTTTATTAAACAAGATATTACACTTAGGAAGAAAAGGAAGCAACAGGAACAGAAGATTATGAAAGAGTTAAAAGAAAAAGAAGATTTATTGAAAAAACATCCTAGAGATAGAGAAATAGAAAAGTATATTAAATTATTACAGAAACAGTTATCCACCTTTTCGATTAGGGAAATCGAAACAAAATTAAAATACGTAAAACAATGGAATTTTGAAAATGCAAATAAACCTGGCAAATGGTTAATGTATAAATTAAGAAAGAGTCAGGAAAGGAATCTTATCTCTCAGATAAAGGAGAAAGGACAAATAATAACAAATCAGGAAAATATAAAAGAAGCATTTCAAAAATATTTCTCCAATCTATACCAGGAGACCCCACTCCATGAAGAGTAAAAAGAGAAAATTGGATTATCTTGGAAAACAAGAAATATAAAGCTCAAAAGCAAGAATTAAATCAAATGATTTCACCACAAGAAGTATCTCAAGCGATAAATACATTAAAGATAAATAGAGCCCCGGGGCCAGATGGTTTCTCTGCATTATTTTATAAGCTATTTGAAGAGGAATTAAGGATGCCCCTATTAGAAACTATTAATCAGATAAATAGCATACATAAACCACCATCATGGAGTGTGACAAATATTACTCTTATCCCTAAAGAAGGGAAAGATAATGCATCAATTGTATTGTAGGCCTGCAGGTTTCTCCTTGAAAATGTTTGGAGGTGTTAAGTGGAGAAATTCTGCTCCTAAACTAATCAAAACAAATTTCTCCTTTATCCTTCCCTGTGCAGTAATGCATCAAGTGCAATGGAAGAGACTGACAAATGTATGAGAAGAGACCAAGAGGATCTTGGATGAAGTCACAACTGCTTACTACAGGCACAGTCTGGACAAGACCCCAGATCATCAAGGGGCAGGACTGTATCTCTTCTGACATGGATCAGAATCACTTCATATGAGGGTGTTGTTCTGCCACCCCAGCGCTTTGCATGACAAGGACAGAGTTCCATTTGTCACCTAAAGGTCTTAGGGGCATCTCAGGTTTTAGAAGTTGCTGCATATGTGCTTGATACCTGTGAAAGATAGAATCATGGGAAACCGACATAAGATAAATGGATTCAGTTACCCCAGATTGTAGACTCAAATAGTTGGAAGAGATTCCATGGAACATCTAGTAGAAACCCCTATCAGTGTAGGAACCGACAACATCCCTAAGAGGCAAACATTCAACATCTTTATAAAAACCTTCAGTGAAGGAGAGCCACCACCTTTCTGTGAGAATCTATTTCACTGTCAAATAGCTGTTCTTCCTAATGTTTGGTCAAAATTCCCTTGCTTATAAATTAGGGATGGGCTAACTGAATCCTCAAATCCTCAGCAAGGATTCAAGATTCATGAATCTGAATCCCTGCGCCAACATAGGCAAACTGAATCTTTCAACTCCACCAACCAAATAGTTTGTTGGAGACCGGGACGCCTGAAAAACTGGGAGACCAGACGCACAAGCGGAGATGGCAAGTAGGTGAGTTTTTCCCTTGGAGTAATAATGGCCTTTGCTAACAATTTCAGAAATTACATGTGGGGTTGTATTCTAAGATATTTAAATTGAACATTTAATATTTAATATTTAAGTTCATTTAATATTTAAATTCAGCGCTATTTTCTGTGCTGAAAATCAATGGCATGTATAAATGCTGGGGTCAGTGAGTCTGATGCCCAACAGAAGTAGTGGGGCAGGGAACACGGCCACACAATCTTATCCAGTGATTGCCACATGATATGCCCACTTGGGGTCGCCTGTGCCCAGTCGGGCTGTCTCCCTCTGCAAGGTAATAATCTCTATTCTTTTGACTTGAAACTGGAGGGTAGGGATTGGGAATTATTGAGAATGGACTAGAGATTTGACTTGAAGGTCCCTTGCAGGACTTGAGAGTTGACTTGAGGGTAGAGAATTGAGACTGGACTAGAGGCTGTTTTTTTTTTTTTTTTTAAATGCCTTGCTGCAGGACTTGAGACTTGACTTGAGATTCCAGGGTGCAGAATTGAGACTGGACTAGAGGCTGTTGTTGTTGTTTTTTAAGTGCCTTCTTTGTTGCAGGGCTTGAGACTTGACTGGAAGGTGCAGTCTTGGAGATTTCAAGGACAGTTGAAAGATTCCTTTGCATAGCTCCCTTGCAAAGTTCTTTCATGCACAATTCTGGGGTTTGTAGTTTTACAAGGTGTCACAGCCTTTTCTGCCAAAATCTGCTGGAGCATCATCAAACTACAAACCCCAGGATGCCATAAGGAGCTATGCAAAGAAAATCCAGTTTTGACCTGGATTATCTCTGTATTGTAATATGTGGCCTCATTTACACAGGCAGGAAAATGTGGGATTAATCCACATTTGCCTGCCTGTGGAGAAAGGGCCTTCATGTCATTTGCAATCTGGGGAGATCCTGAGGCAAAACTATGACCGTTGTGCCAGCCAGATTTCTTCAGTGGGAGGTTTGCCTTTGTCTAGGCTCTTGCTAAGGCTGAGAGAGTGTGTCTTGCCCAAGATTATCCTTCTTTCCCTTGCTTTTTAAACCCTCTTTAAAAAAAGGATTCAAAAGATGCAAGATTTGTGGATTCCCAGAACCTTCCAGAGATTCAGATCTGGATTCAGAAAATTCTGGAATTGTCCCATCCCTACTTTAAATCCATTGGTTTGGGTCTTCCCCTCTAGAAGAGAGCAGAAGGCAATCTCCCTCCCTTTTCCACATGACAGCCATTCAGAAATTCAAAAATGGTTATCATATCACTTCAGATCTCTGAACCATTCCTTATAGGGTTTGTTTTCTGGACCATTTATTATCTTGGATACACTCCAAATTCTTTTCTCCTAGGGATGAATGGATGGATATATATCTATATCTACCTACTATAGAAAAGTCAAAGTTTGTCTGGGAGTTTGTTTGTCTGCATCAGGCAGGCGAAGACCTCTTACAATTGGCTGTGTGAGGTGAGAAGACCTCATATGATTGGCTGGCTGTGAAGATTCTGTGGAATCCTGGGGTTGGCAGTTGAGGGCGGGGCCTTTAGAATTCTCAGCCAAAGAAGTCTGAATAGGCCGGTTGCCACGGAGATGAGGCCTACCAGCAAGAAGAAGAGCAGTGCATTCCCTCAGAAACCAAACCCTCTGTGTGTTAACAACTCTGAATACAGATTGGATTGGGGAATACAGGGTTAAGTTGTAACTGCTGGAATAGGACAGTTGCTATGGTGATGGGGCCTACCAGTGAGGAGGACGACAGTGTATTCCCTCAGGAACCCAACCCCTGCATGTTAACAACTCTGAATACAGATTGGACTGGGCAACATGGGGAAAAGTTACAGGTACTGGAATAGGCTGGTTGGTATGGAGATAAGGACTAGCAGCAAGGAGGAGGACAGTGTGTTCCCTCAGGAACCCAAACTATGTATGTAAATAACTCTGAATACAGATTGCATTGAGAAATACGGGGCAAAGTGAAAGGTACTGGAGAAGACAGTTGGATGAGTTCTTAAGAGGAAAATAAAATCCTGGGCAACGCCGGGTAAATATGCTAGTGTGTGTGTGTGTGTGTGTGTGTGTATACACACACACACACACATACATGCATCCACATACATAAACATTAACATAAACATACATACAGTAGTCCCTCCACATTCGTGAGGGTTCGGGGCACAGAACCTCACAGAGTGGAAAGATCTCCCTCTTCATTTTCCTCTGGAGCTTCCACCCTCCCATTCCTTTGCCTCTGGCCCTGTGTTGTGGGAGGGAACCAACCTAAAAGACTTAAAGGTACTTTCCCTCCAGAGATCAGGGGAGTTTTGGAGTTCTAATTACTTCTAGTGACCATCTTGAGAAAGGAGCAGCTGAGAAAAATGTTGGAAATTAGAGTTTCCCAGGGTGTTAGCCCTATTTGGGAAATTCTATTGAAGCTAAAACTGTGAGGATTCAGCCTCAATTAGCAGAGTAGCAGAAGAAAACGTGTCCAGTTTTGTCTATGACCTGATCTGGGACTGACTGAAGAAATAAAACAAACGCAGGCAGCTTCAGATTACAAACTTAGAAGACTTTACTAATGAATTCTACATCTACATTTGTATTGGAGATCCTACTGCCTAGCTAGCTAAGAATAGAGGTAGCTTCGGTCTAACTCGCCATCTTCTGATGGAGATGCGAAGCATGGTCAGAGAGGAGCAAGCGAAGAGTTCAAAGAGAGAGAAAGAGGAAGGAGGGGTCTCCTTCTTTTATAGGACCGATGACCCAAGCAACTGTCCTGGGTCACATGATCTGATCACCTGAACACAGGAAGACGAAAGGTGGAGCTCTGGCATGCAGAAGGTAAAGGTAGCCCTATGCTAGCTCTGCCCACTTGTTCTAACAACAAGATGTGGGGGAGAGAGAATGCTGGAATTTTCCCAACACAAGCAACAGCCAATACACAGCAGAATGTGACACCACATGGCAGAGAGGCCATGCCCTCAGCAGTAGGAGGGGGCTTTGCTCTCCCAAAAGGAAAAAAACTCCATTTTAAACACAAGCCTAGCAAGCCTGGGATAATGAAGGCTTTGTTTTTTAAATATCCAGATGACATTTCTGTTCTCCTGGATTCTTTGCTATCCATTGAGGGGACCAGCTGCAACATTCTATTCATACCACAGAGTGAGTTTCTTTCCCATTGCAAAGCATATAAAAACAGGAACACGTCTAGACAGATTGAAACATCCTAGATTTGTTCCTGTCCTTTCCAATTTTATACTGGGTAAAACAAACATGACCGGTGAGCTGGTATGAAAAATCTCTGATCATACTGACAAAAAAAAAAATCCTGGACCAACAAAATGAGGGTGGACATACAAAATATAATAAGAAAGAACAGGAACAAAATGTGGGGCCTTCTGGTCTTTTCAATTAGCCTGAATGTACCTCCAAAAGTCTCCTTCTCTCCTCCTTTTTTTCCCTTAGAGTTATAGTGCTATAGTTATCATGTGATTGTTCCCTTTAGATTCCAGTTCATAAAGAAAATGGCACTTTTGTGATATAACACTAAATTGAAAAGAAGGAAAGGAAAGGAAAAGGAGAAAATTTGCTCTTCATACTATGGGATCAACACAGCAAACCATACACCTTAGTTCTTCTTTTTTTTAAAAAAAACTTTGGAAGAGCTCTAGCATGGATCCAGGAAACCCTTACAAACAGCTTCCTGAAAGAATGGAACAAGCAGACACAGAGGCATCAACAAATGGCAAAACCCAAGTTGTTAAATTGCAAGAAGTCAGGTTTTTAAGACCAATCTCAGCCTCTTGTTATTTGTGTTCTCTGGCTCTTTATCTTTTGCAATGCAAGGGGGGGAAAGACTAGTTTCAGAAACAAAGTTCTTTTTTGAACTAATTAATTAATTTTAAAAAGTTTTAAAATTGACTTATACTTTATAGAGGAGCATTATTGTTAATTTCGATTATATGAAAATGAAAGATTACCAAGTAAAAATCTTGTAGCACTGTTTTTAAGTGTTGCATGATTTTTGTTGTTGTGTGCCTTCAAGTCATTTCTGACTTATGGTGACCCTAAAGTGGACCTATCACGTTTTTGAGGGGGCTGTGTGACACACCCCAGGTCACTCAGTGGGTTTCCATGGCAGAGCGAGAAACTGATTTGAGATTCAGCCTAGCCAGCATGATGTAGTCGCTAGAATTGGATTAAGGCCATTTCTGCGCTATACTGTTCTTGTACTATTATTCCACTTTCAACATCCTGTGGAATCCTGGGATTTGCAGTTTAGGGAGAGGCACTTAGAATTCTCAGCCAGAGAGCTCTTGGGCCTCAGGAAACTACAAACTCCAGAATTCCACAGGATGTGGAAAGTGGAATAAGAGCACCATAACAGTGTAGGGTGGAAATGGCCTAGACTTGAGAGATCTGGCTTTAAATATTGAGTCAAATAGGCCATTTCTGCACTATACTGTTATAGTGCTATTATTCCACTTTCAACATCCTATGGAATCCTGGGTTTTGCAATTTGCTAAACCGCAAACCCCAGGATTACGTAGGATTTTGAAAGTGGAATAATAGCACTATAAGTGTCTAGTGTGGAAATGGCCCTAGTCCCCTGGGCCAATCACTGTCTGTCAGAATGGCCTACCTCTTAGGATTGTTGTGAGAACAAAATGGGGAGAAGAGCTGCCTTTGAGCTTCCTAGAGTAGACATGGGAAATGAGTGGAGCAAAAGCAAATGAAGACAGTGGACACACAAATGTTGTTATTAACTAGATAAGAGGAGACGGTAAAGGGCAAAGAGGCAGCCTCACAAGCAAACTAATGAGGTGGGATGCAGAGAGGGGATGGGATCTGTGCAGGCAGAAAACAAAGGAAGCTGCAGCCACAGTGAAGGGGTTCACACTGGTGCTCTTGACCAGCCTGCCAGCAGCCTTTTCCTGACTTTGCCATCTGAAACCATGATCCCGTTTCTTCTTCTCCTCTTGCATAACTGCTTGCTCGCCTAGGAGACACGGTTCGTTTGCTCTTAAAGAGGGAAAAGATAGATAAAAAGAAACCGTATCTTGATTGATTTCAGAAATTGTGAGCTCAAAAACTACGTTATCATTTTTGTAGTAGTATTTGGTATTTTATTGACCAAGGAAAAAAAACATAAATTGGCCTCAGAAGTACAGTACGCAGTCCCATTAATGTGATGGGAGGAACTGGGAACCTCCCTTATCTCTCTTCCCTTTCTGCCTGACTCTGGCCATTTCCGCACCAGACTGTTATAGCGCTATCATTCCACTTTCAACATACTATGGAATCCTGGGGTTTGCAGTTCAGGGAGGGGCCGGCTGTCTAGTGCAGAAATGGCCTCTGGCTCACTCTGTCTTAAGAGTGAACAAAAAGAAGCTCTGGGAGCACACAGGGCCCTCAAAGAGTGTTTTTTGGTTTGGTTTGTTTTTTTTTAGCTCTTGACATATCAAGACTCCCCAGACCACTCTTTTACTTACCCCCACAAAAAAGTGAATTCTTTCTCCTAGAAGCCTTCAGAAGCATCAATTCACTATTTAAATAGGTTGCACGTCCCCCATGCAGTGTTTAATGCCACAAATATTGCTTAAAAAGAAAAAAAAGCAAAAAAACCCCCCACATAGCAGCATTCTCTGCAGGAAAAATAATATCTAAATATAGAAATATTAATTCCTGCATAGAAAATGCTGTTTCTGCCCAGATAATACTGTTTTCTGTGCAAGTCAACCCTGTGTGAATTTTACACAGAACAAATCCTGAACTGCAGAATTTTTTTGTGAAGAAAACAGCACTTTCTGCACATAAATTAATATTTCTGCACTGAAATATTATTCTCCATGCAGAAAAGCTATCCCGAGCAGAAAATGCTATTTTCTGTGCAAAACAACCTTGTGCAAATTTTGCACAGAATAAGTCCCAAACTGCAAAGATTTTTGTCAGTCCAGAATTCATATCTTCAGGTTTCTCTACTCTAGACTATTGTGTGTTTTTTTAACCATTTTATTAAATATTCTTTCCATCCCTAATGGAAACGTTGGCTGCCATAGGCTCAGCTGCTCTGATATCGTTGTGAAGACAATGACACCTCAAGTCTGATAGCAGATTGTCCAAGCATCCATTGATCTGAGTTTAGGTGTTCATGGGAAGTTTGAATGAAATTAATCATACTTTGCTTATATGCATAACAAGTGTTTTTCAACATCTTGCACATGCTGATAACTGAATGGCCCCAAGGTTTCTTGCCAGTATGATTTTAAAATACTTGGAAGGTAGGGCACTGCTGGAAGGAACAGGCAGAATAAAACAGTGTTAAAGCTTCTGAATACAAGGACTGGATAGATTCCAAGCTTCTGCAAGCACAGCACAGATATGTAGAAATGTGATACCAGATGCGGAGGTGAGCTTTGCAGTTAGGAGGAAAAAAATTATTTGATCAAAAGGTTCTGAAACAATGAAAAGCATTAATGGGTTATAATGGTACACAGTTCAGTTCTAGAATGATTTTGTTTCCCCTCACTTAACACTTTTGAGCATAGCAACAAACAAACAAACCACTCCCCAATACATCCCAAACCTGCCAAAAATGGAAGAAAGAAATGACTCCCAATGAAATTCTGAGGTTCTGAATGTTAGACTCAGTTCTAACTGTTCATGCATTATAACTTTTGAGTAAAGAAATAATAAAGGCAACGTGTCCTATCTGTAGGAAGCCTCCTCAATTAAGGAAGGGGAAGAAGAGAACCAAGATAATAGACTCTAGGCTGAGACAAAAGGCGTTGGCAGCCCTGCCTTGGAAGCAGAGCCTACATCATCCCAAGTAGACCCTAAAGAGAGAGCCAGAGGCTGAGCTGCTTCATTTTTCAGACCATTGAAGGATGATACAGCAGCAACACAAGAAGAGGAAAAGTCTTGTCTTGCCTGGAAAGGGAAACACAGAGCTAATTAGGCCAGCCATGTTCATTTACAGCTAGTTATACTTTAATGCAGCCAGGGCACTGTTACCCTGTTTACTGGGAGTCCCGGGAGGGGCGCCCAAATAACCAAAACACCACAACGTAAAGATGGGGAAATTAAGTGGAGCACTTGCTTTAAGCTAACGAGAGGCAGGGTAACTTAGCGGAGATCTTGTAACCCAATGTCTACGGGGTCAGGCCAAGTCAAGAAGCACACCAAATGTGAAATAATAACAGTGGTTTTATTAAATACAGTCAAACAGTGTATGCAACACACTCACACAAGTAACTATAGAAAATAAAGGCAGTCGTGGTATAGAGGGATTTTAAGAGGGATTGTTGGAGTGGGAGATACTATACCTATTCGAAGCCCGAGGTAGATCAATGAAGAGGTCCATAGATGCATAGTCTCAGACGGAGACCGAGGGGAAAGCTCGGCGGACGAAACGGCAGCAAGGTGGGGTGGAAGTTCAGAGTGATCCAAGGAAGCTCTTGGAACTGGGGGTTTTTATAGGGAAAATATGACTGTAGGCTAGTCTGTACTTTGGGAAGAACACTGAGGTTTGGGTGCAAGACAATGTCTCTGAAAGGTCAGAATTTAGCATGATTGAATTAAGTCCGAATCGACAATGGAATGACCAGTATGCAGATGCAGCGCGCTTGACAGTTAAGCGTCTAGCTCATCAAGTTACCTGCTCGGGGCAGAGAGTTCTTTGTATTAGCATGCATCCTTAATGAAGTGTTTGTCTAGGAAGGTCTCCCAAAGCGAAGATCTGGCTGAGTCCAGCCTGCCTAGGTGGAGAAAGGAATGTTCAGCAGTTAATGGCCATGCCTAGCTCTGTGCTTGTTCGGGGGCCTCACAAACACTTGGCTGAGGGTGGCAAAATGGGGCCGAATTGTGATATCAAAACGATATCTAATATCTTCCAAAGTAAGGCTAGTAAACAGTAATAACAGCACTTTCTTTGCTGCAAAACAACAGCTCCACAATCTCTGTTTGATGTCATATAACATTCTTGGCTTTCCTCTTTCTTCAACTTTGGCTTGCTTCTTGGACTTTCTTTAGGTGACTCTCTGACTAGCATTTGATCCTGCTCAGAATGCCTTTTACACTTAGATTCTGGACTGCTTTGACCATGATTTTGCTATTGGGGATCCTCTATGTATGAGTCAGGACTGGCTTGACTTGTTCTCTTAGACTTACGTGGGCTGCGACAGTTTGAAATAGGGGACAGTGGAAAGTAAGCTGAAACTACTCATTTATCTTAAAACAATTTCCTAGATCAGTCTGTAAGTTGTAAGTACAACATACAAAGGGCCCCACTGAATCAGTACAAAGACCCAGGTCAAGAGCCCACATTAAGTTGGATTAGTGTAAATCATCACATGCAGAGTTACAGATTGATATCATTATGCAAACTTTGTATTGAATACCGATATTGTACGACTACACTCAACCCTAACTCTGCAAACGAACACACAGCTCAATGTACATTTGCATCCCATTTACATCCATACCCATGCATATCTGGGTGAACAAGAGTACCATATGTGCAACTCTGCTTCTGGACCCTTGTGAAGGTTCTTTGCTTGACAAAAATGTCCAGCCATTTCTTCAGGTGACCTTATTTGTTTATAACACACTAATGGGATTCTGGCCAATGTTATGTGGCCAATCAGATACCTAGAAGAAGCCTGTTGGCAGGACATGAGCACACTAGCATTCTATTACCTGTACTTCCCAGCCATTGGTTTGCTGGAGGGAGTATATAGCCATGAGGACTAGAAGGAGATAGCTTCATTCTCTATAAATTTATTATTTTATCTATTTATTTACAGTGTTTGTACACTGCCGTTCAGCCAAGAAGGCCTCCAGAGCAGCTTACAAATTGTTCATTTGACAGTTCTGTACCCTCAGGCTAACAATCTAAAAAGACAGGAAATGTCAGGAAAAGGGGGTGGCAATTGGGGAAGAGATTAAGTTAGCAGATGCTGTCTGATCTTCTCTCCCTGAAAGGCCAGAGCAATGGCAGTTGAGAAAGAGGGAGGGCCTTCCATCAAATGCTGGAATTCATTCAAACTTCCTTTCAAATCCATCCAATGGCTGTTGTTACATCTTCTGGTAACAAATTCTACAGTTTAGGTATGTGCTGGATAAAAAAAAACATTTCCTTTTATCTATGCGGAATCTCCTACCATTCAGCTTCACTGGATGGTCCCTAGTTTGAGCATTATGAGAATGGTGATGTAAGGCATGGAGAAATTGAATTAGAGAGATGGCTTTCTCCTTAATCAATTTTTCTTTTCCTCGTATCATTTCACACACCTTGACATATTCTCTGCCATTCCTAAGCTTCAGTTTCTGGTTCTTCTTCCTTCTCTTTTTCTCCTTTAGTCTCAAAACTGCACTTGCAAGAACTCCAAAATATAATCCTGAGACCCATCAGCTGGGACCCTATAGGTGCCATAGGTACACACAAGCGCCTTCTCCCACATGGTTGCAATTCTTTAGCCATTGAACAACAGCCAAATTTAGTTCATGGCCATGTAGGCAGAGTTCCACAAGTCTGTAGCCATTGTACATGCAGTTGCCCTTTCTCAGATAATGGCCCTCTCCACACGAGGCGAGGGAATTGCACCATGCTGTTACCTACCGCTTCTTCTGGGGTCCGAAGCAACACGGACTGTCCCTGAAGGCCTTCCGCAGAGCTCCTCCTTGTTCCAGGGTGAATCGGAGCAGTGCAAGGTCTGTAGATCCGCACTGCTCTGGCTTCCAAAATGGCGGCTTCCGGCTTCCAAAATGGCGGCTTCCGGCTTCCAAAATGGCACCTTCTGGTTGATCGTGGGTCCCGACCAACCGCTGAAGCTCACCACGCCTAAAGCCCGCCTTCCGCAGATCGCAGGCTCGCATTGGTGCGAGCCTGTGAATCTGCACAAGGGAGCAGGAACGCAATGGCGCATTCCAGGAAAATAAAGACCTGTTTTTTGCAGTCTTTAGAAAACATGCTGGAGGACCACTTGGGGTCGTTTTGGAGCAGACTGAGGTGCGGATCTCTGGTAAGCAGTCCACTCCTAGTCTGCTCCTAGGTGCAGACAACCTCCATGAAAGGACGCATTGCCCTGTTCTAATTGCCTGGTGCGGAAAGGGCCAATGTATAACTAATGGTGACTTCAATGTCCCACATGATTCTCAGATTATGGAGAAAGCTATTGCCCATTCCTCATTGCACAGCGGGACAATAAGCAAGCACTTCTGATGAGTATCCATCAGAAGAATGGTGGAGCAGTCCAACCATCACTTAAGTACATGTATGGAAATTTATTCTGTACAAGCATGATATAGGAGCTCAGCTGTCTCATTTCTCTCCCCGCCCCATGTTTGTAAAATAGTGGAAAAAGAAACTAACAGCACTATTTTGAAATAGAACAGGATACTATAAAATCAAATAATTTTTTCAAATAGAATTTGAACAAAAATTGTCATAATTCGCCAATATACTATACCCAAAGGACAAAAATGATGAGCACATATGAAAAGTAAAAGCAGAACAGGAAACAATGCTCTACATGCTGATAGATGGTCACTTGCTTTATTTGTTTTACAAAATCCATTTTAATGTGTTTCAGCCTTCATCAAAGTTGGCCTTTCTCAAGGGCTACACTAGAAAACACAAATATAATTCCATTTAATACATTGACAAGGACAACCAATGTATAAGCTACCTAGGTATACTTGGGACCTTTCCACTCGACACTGTTCTAGTGCTTATTATTCCACTTTCAACACTTGTGGAATTCTGGGGTTTGTAGTTTACTGAGGCCAAAATGCTATCTGGCTGAGAATTCTGAAGACCCCTCTCTAAACTTTAAATCCCAGGACTCCATAGGATGTTGAAAATGGAATAATAGGACTAGAACAGTGTAGTGAGGAAATGGTCTTAATACTTAATTAAGTATACTTCACTAAGAATACTTAAAACTAAGTATTACTTTACTAAGTCCTGACTTCCCAAAACCGAACAGCAACATAATTCTCCATGCTCTGATTGCTGGGAGAATGGAACTCCTTCTTCCCAGGCAGTTGATGCCTAGTGAAGTAGGTTTAGAGAGCCAGAGTGGTGCAGTGGTTTGAGCACTGGACTACGACTTGGAGCCCAGGGTTAAATTCCTCGCTCAGTCATGGAAACCCACTGGGTGACCTTGGGTGCATCACATATACTCAGCCTCAAAAAACTCTTGTGATAAGTTCATCACCTTAGGGTTGCCATAAGGCAGAAATGACTTGAAGGCACACAACAACAACAAAGTAGGTTTACAGATGAGTAAATCTAGGTAAGTGATCTGTATTCATGATTCCTGCTTAGTTGCAATTGTGACACTATTGCCACTTTCATAACTTTACCCCACCCACCCACCTATGCATCAGCTGCATAGAGAGAAGGAGGTCCATTCTACCAGTGATCAGAGCATGAGTGTACGCCATTTCCATCAAGTCTGAGAGGGCTGGGCCAAGAGATCTTGCTTAGTTAAGTATGCCTCTTGTTAAGTATTCTTAACTAAATAGCTGATATAGAATACGGGCCATTATTTGTTAAAAAAACAACAACAACTCACCTTCCTTGGTGATGTCCATTGGATGGAAGTGAGATGTACAGGCTAACTCCCAGTTCTAGCAATTAGGCATAGAGATTTCAAAGTTTTATTCAGGAACAGCAAAGTAACGACAGCACTCTTTGGCCATTGCCAAGACTAAAGAAGGGGCCTGTGGACGCTTCTCTCCTAGATCAGCGAGCTGGAGGGGAGTTAAGCAGCCCTGGGGGAAAAGGAAGAAGAACATAAGGCATGGAGAGAAGTCTCAAGAAACCACAGGGGCAGCCCAAAAACACTGGGGACTGGGTAGCAACAGCAGCAGCAGTAGCGTTGTAGTGGAATCACAACTTACAGGGACCAAGTGCCGGTGATTTTCAATGAGCAAGGGTACTGATGCCATGGGTCATCACCCCTTAAACTCCCCTGTCCTTCCTGAGATTAGAGGCAATCCTCACAGTAGCCGGCATGATGGGTCACAGATATTCCTAGCAACAAAATATTGTCATGAGCCATGCCTGCAGCAATCCAAAATATTTGGGGGCGGATTGGTCTCAGAAAGATGATTAAGAACCATTAGTTTTACAAAATACCTACACTGGAAGGGAAGAAAACTACTAGAAGTAATTTAACACAACAACTCCCTTTTACAGGGGACTCTCCTTGAGGGCATGGCAGCTGCTACTGTTGCTGTTATTCATCACCATCACCATCATCATCATCTTTATACTCTGCCTTTTCCCTGAAACTGAGCCTTAAGGCAGCTTACAAATAGAAATAAATATAATATAGTTAAAACATACAGAAGATCAACATTATAATGGAATTAAACTACCCAGAACACTGAAAAATGCTTTAAAACCTAGGCCATTTCCTCAGTAGCCTGTTATAGTGCTATTATTCCACTTTCAACATCCTATGGAATCCTGGGGTTTGCAGCTTAGGCAGGAGCCTTTTGAATTCTCAGCTAGAGAGCTCCTTGGAAAAGTGGGAGGATGAAAGAGAAACTGGGAAATCATAAAACCAGCTGAGAAAGTGGGATGACAGAGCATTAATCAGGGCAATTCCTGACAAGTTGGGAGGATTTGACATGAGTCTGCACAGGCCCTGAAATCCTCAGGAGAGATTCTTCCCTTACCTTCACAGACACAGAATCTCCTCCATACACAATAGGGCTTTCTCAGTGGCTGCGCCCAGCTCTAACAATCCCTTCCTAGGGAAGTTAGAATCCCTCCTTCCCTGCAGTCCTTCTGTTGTCAAGCAAAGACTTTGGGCATTTCCACACTACACTGTTATAGTGCTATCAGTCCACTTTCATCATCCTGTGGAATCCTGGGCTTTGTAGTTTAGGGAGGGGCATTTGCTCTTTGGCCTCAGTAAACTACAAACCCCAGAACCCCACAGGATGTTCAAAGTGGAATAACAGCACTATAAGAGTGTAGAATGCAAATGGCCTTTGTTTATTCTGTCGAGCTATAGAGAACTTGAAGGTTTATAAGGAAAGGGTTTTTAAGAGTCTGCTGTAGTCTTTTAATTACAGTGTTTCTAAAAATGACTTGTAAACATTTTTATTTGTATGGTTTCAACTGTTTTTAGTGTTGCTGATGGTTTTATTCAGTTCTGATGTTGATCTTTCCCAAGATTCTATAAGATGCAGCCATGGCAGTTAAACTGGACTCACAATGCTATAACTGTGTATCATGAAAGGGCCGCCCAATCTAGTCAGATTCCAGAGTATAGTCAGGATTTGACTGGTTAGTGCTTGGACAAGGACATGCATATACTCCTCTTGGTTTGAACTATATATATATATGTATACACACACACACACACACACACACACGTGCAGCAGAAGGCACACGTGTAATAACCAACATGTGGCTAGAACATAAATACTTGTGCACAGCTGGTTATATTTAGAGTGGTCTTCTTTTAAGGTAGAAACCACAGGTCTATAATAGAGAACTCTTATTTTGTGAGCAAAATGTCCTAGGGTTCAGTCCCAGCGTCTCCAGATATGGATGTGAACAATTCGTCTCTGACATCCTAGAAGTTGCAACCAGCCTGAGCAGACAACCACAGATGGACCACTGCTCTGACGGGACAATTACAATGTGTACTACATATTCCACGATCACCCATTCCAGTATGGCCTCTGCTCATAACAGTTGGGGCGTTTGGGGACCTCTAGTTATGGAAGTTTTTCCATACTGTGATGTAAGGTAGCTCCCTACAGACCTGGGGCCCTTTCATACCAAGGAAATGCAGAGCTATGATTCAACTTAAACAACCACAGTTCCAACCTGTAGAGTCCTGGCATTTGTACTTTAGGGAGGAATATTGAGAATTCTGAGCCAGTGTGCCTTAGTGGCCCAAACCCCAGAATTCCATAGCCTGAAGCCATGGCAATTGTGTAGTGTAGGCCTGTAGAGCCAGAAAGTTTAGGTTGGCATGGCCTGGGTATAATGAGGTTGGCTGGAATAACCATTTGAAAAGTCAACTAGGAATGGGATATGTATACAAGTAATGGCCAGTCAACATAATCAGCTCTACAGCCAGTTAATAAATACTTTATGTGCAGACACAGCAATCACAGCTTTGTGAAACTGATGTCCCATTTGCCTTTTCTCAAGGAAAAGAAGCTTCTGAGGTAGCTGACATGGCATAGCCTTCACTCCATCCACCTACCATGGCTATGGGTTTGGTGGCCTACATTATTTAATGGCTTTACACCCAGCAGGTTTTCATTGCCTGCTGATTACAATTATCAGTTTACCAGAACTGTTTTAGCTTGGCCAAATTAGTGAGTCTTCCAGTGCTTCTGTCAAAACACCAGGTGTTACCCCAAAAAGTGGGTGATTCAGAAGTCCACCCACAATATCAGTGCCTCCATGAAACAGTGGGGAATTATTAGCTCAAAGGAGAGGCCTCTGAAAAAGGGGCAGCCTTACAGGATCTTTTAGACCTATGTGTACTGGTACTAATGCAGGGACACTAGTTGGAGATTAAGAGTATGTTTTATTGGGGGATATCACTATCACACACAAGATCCAAGCAGTTTCACAACCATGGAAGCTAAGCAAAGGAGAGGAGGGAAAAGTTGGATAGTAAGGGCAAAGTGGGTGATATTAACTATTCTGCAGAGAAGAAATGAAGTGACGTGGCTCAGACTAAGGGTCTGAGGGCAGTACAAGAATGGGAATTAGAGCAGCAGAATGACAGCTTATGTCCAGAGTACTATGAGTTGTCTGTCTCAGAGCCAGGGTTTAAATACCCTATTTCTGTCCTGAGGGGGAAGGTGTTAACGGCTGTCTGGAAAAGCAGACAATGGGGTCTGGAATGGGCTAATGGCTTTAGCATTAGGTGACAAAGCACTGATGTGAACTGTGATAGCTCTTCAATGGCTGGGCAAGTGAGGATACTAAGGAGAATTCTGGCAAGAAGAGGAAACTAATTGAAGACAATCAGTCGCTCTGTTGAGGCAGTTTTGGGTGCTATTATTTCTGAAAGTTGAGTCGTTGAGGGGACATTTGCAAGCTCATTAAACACCGGAGCTTCCTTTACTGTGACCTGGCCATGCCCCAGGTTCCATCTGACCTACTTTCATATGTGTTCAGACAGTCCTCTTTGTCAGCATGGCTTTTCAGTCATAACAATGTATAATTTATATTTCATGCCAATTAAATTATATTTGCCAATTATGTCATATCATGAAGTAGGGGTATACGGCATGGTAACACGGGACATTAGCAGGAATAGTGTCTCTCTTGGGCCCTTCTACAATCCTTATTGATAGTGCTATGATTCCACTTTAACTGCCATGGAAACATTCTGTGAAATCCTGGGATTTGTAGTTTGCTGGGGAACTCGAGTTCTCTGGCTGCAAATTCTAAATCCCACTCCCTGAACTGGAAAGGCCAAGATTCCATAGGATGTTGCCATTGCAGTTGCAGTAGCAACCTAGGGTGAGGAATCCCTTTTAGCCTGTACTTTACCTTAGAGGAGCTCTCCAAGGTGCTAAACTTAGTTTGTGGTTGAGGATCAGCACCTTGGAGAGCATCTTTATAGTTCAGGTACCAACCCGAAATTTATTCATTCTCCCACTGATGTAGAAGTCACCAGCTGCCTCTGCACTGAAGCCAAGTTAAGGTTGTGCTTTTAGAAAGAGGACATAATATCAATTTCAGTTCATATACCTGTTACTGAATTGTTCAAGGGCCGTGTCTAGACACTTTTAGCTTGAAAATCTTTGGTTTCCTGGAACCCAGAGACTATGATAGGCTGTAAAAGGAGGAGTGCGTGTTTGTGTATATGGCATAGGTGGAAGTATTGCAGTGGCTGACTAGTCAAAAGGAGATTACATCTTCTCCCCAACTCCTCCCCCCTCTGAAATACTTCCCCAACTTTGCTGTGCTCTGCAAACTGTTCATGAGGTGATGTCATCACCACTCCACTTCTCACAGGAGCCAGGGCATGGAAACCAAGTGGTAGGAGGGGAAGAGAGCAGCAGAAAAGGCTCCCCACCACCACCATCACAATTCTTGCCTTCCTGCTCCCCACAGGTGTTTGAGGCTTCAGAGGAACAGAGCTGGCTTGGAATGTCAATCCAAACTGCCTGCACTGGAAGAGCAGTTTGCATTGGACCTAGTTTTTCTGTTTTTATGACTAGCAAGCTCAGCTTCACTCTGCACTTTCCCCTCCTCCACTCCCACTTAGGTTAAGTGCATACGTGTGTGTGTGTGCAGTGTGTGTGTGTGCAGTGTGTGTGTTCCTCTCCTTGGCATACCCCCACCCCCTTTTCCCCCTGCAAGTTGGAATTTTCTTCCGCATCACATCCAAATCTCTGCTGAAGCATTGGCTCCTCAGAGCCAGAGAAAAGCAGCCAGAGAGAGACAGAGAGAGAAAACACTCTCCTTTTGGTGTGCTTTGTCTCAGTCGGTTCTCAGCTGCTGGACATCATGCGCGGACCACAGTACTGGTGAAAGGACTGTCAGAGGGATCAAAGACCTGCAATTTCCAGCAAGAAGCATATGTTCAGGTAAGGAGGGGGCTGGCACATCCTTTAAGTTTACCATAAGCTCCTTTATTTCTGCGGAGGAGACCAGGCTGACTGCAGTTTTAGCAGGAAATGCATGATTCTTTCCCAAGAAGAATGGCTATTAATAACTCCCCTCACTCTCCATGCACACACCTCTTTTAATCCTGCTGTGTAGGGTTAATTCACCTGCCGACATTGAGAGGTGCATTTGTAAGTGTCTCTTCACAACAGAAAGCAAGAGGGGTGATAGATATTTGAGACATGCACGGAAGAGAAAGGGGTCTTGCTAATGAACCAATTCAGCAAAGATGCCAGCCACCCGGAGAGATTTGCAATCTCATTCTTTGTGCAAAGGGGCGTGCATGCAATTGCATTATGTCCAGCTTGCAAGTACCTTCAGGAAAGTCTCACCCTATCCAAGCCTGTCCCTCTTGCCTATCTTTTTGAAGTGGATGGAGAAAATGTGTGTTCTGATTAGCAAGCGCTCATGTTAGTACTGTGTGGGTGTTGCATTCCTTGGCTAAAAGCTTGTCCTCTGTGTGTAACTGTGCTAGAAAACTGGGTTACCCTAATTAACTCCATATCCTCTCCTTTCCCTTTCAACTCCAGACTGACCCTGGTTTCCACAGTCTTGCTGCAACCAGGATGGATCCACTCTTTCACACCCAAGCTGGAGACCTCCTTTACATGCGCAAACTGGTCAATGACTCATCCCTGTGGAACCTCAGCTTGGGCGACTGGTTCCACAATGGGACAGCTGACGGCTTCTTGCCCATGGGCATCAAGGTCACCATTGTGATCGTCTACTCCATTGTATGCATCGTGGGGCTAGTGGGCAACTGTTCCGTCATGTATGTGATCATCAGGTAAGCCAACACTGGGATGTCTCACCCCAGGATGAGCTATCATGGAGAAGCAAGGGTTGCACTGAATGTAGGAAGGATCCAGTTGAGTGAGAGAATGTTTTAGCTAAACCTGGTAAATATCCTGTCTACAACTGGGGGGCACAGCTGATGCTTAAGAAAAAGCCATAAAGATAAAAGTGTCTCTGAGCATGTGATTAATTTCTTTTCTCCAGTTAAATAGAACTCACAGCCAATGGATGGATGACATTAAAGGAGGTATCCAAAGCAATGAACCCCATCCCCTTCAAAAGGTTCATTATCATGGAGAGCTCCTTTAAAGTTCAGATTAAAACCCAGAATGCTGTCACCATCCCACAGACATCACAGCCATACACCTCCTCTGTTTTTCAGAAATAAAGGAGGAAGAACTTTTAGGATGATAAAGATGGTGGTGATGATGATGATGATGATGGTAAAAGGAAGTACTTTGGACCAGTGGTTCTTAACCTTTCTTACCTGAGGACCTCCTGCAAATATGATTTTTTGCAGGGGACTCTCAAGGCTTAATTCAAGATTCAAATATTTAAATATAGATTTAAATAGTCAATATTTATTTAAATATTCAAATATTTCTTTATTTCTTTATTTACTTATTTATGGCTTCTGGAAACTTAAGATTCAATTCCTACTCAGACACTGAGTGACTTTGGGCAAGTCATATTCTCTCAGCCTCAGAGAAAGGCAAAGGCAAATCTCCTCTGAGAAAATTCTGCCAACCCCACCCCCTACCCATGATAGCTTCACCTTCAGGTTGCCGTAACTTGGAAGTGACTTGGAAGGCACACAACAGCAAAGCACCACTGACATGGGGAGGTTTTTCTAGCCATCATGTCTCTCCCCTTTGAAAACTGACTTATGGCAACCTTAAGGTGAACCTTTCATGAGGATTTTCTTGGTAAGATTTGTTGCTTTTGCCTTTCTCTGAGGCTGAGAGAATGGGTGTGTGGGATGTGGGTGTGGGATCACCCAGTGGGATTCCATGGCCAAGTGAGGATTCAAATCCTGGTTTCCAGAGACATAGTTTGGATGTGCGCACATGCCTGCTGCCATGTCCCTTTCATCAGGGACACGCCCGCGATGGGGGTAGGTGTGTATGTACCCAACCTGCTCTCTTATTTGCAAATGAGGAGCACTTTCAGCACCCTCAACCCCCACCCCAGTTGCTGCTACTTTTGGTATCCAGCAGCAGGACTTCACGGACCCCCAGTGAGGACTCTGTGCACCCCTCAGGGTCCCCAGACCCAGGTTAAGAACCACTCCTTTAGACTATTCAGATTCTTCACATAGAATCATATTGGTTAGTCTCAAGTGAAGTAGATCCACTGAATCAATTGTTAAATGGTGAATCAGCATATAGCTAAATCCCATTGATTGAATGGGTCTGCTGTAATTAGGATTAACAATATGGGTTAGGCCAGAATCTCATTCTAATCCTCACAGCAACTCTGTTAAGTAGGCCGACATCACTACGTACATCAGTGGTTCTCAACCTGTGGGTCCCCAGATGTTTGTGGACTTCAGCTCCCAGAAGCCCCAGCCACTATGGTCAATGCTCAGGGCTTCTGGGAGCTGAAGTCTAGAAACATCTGGGGACCCACAGGTTGAGAACCACTGACCTACATGTTGCAGTTTCAGTGAGAATGCAAAGCCTGCAAGAGACTGGCTCATCTATGGTCTCTTAATAAGGTCACGTCTGAGCAGAGATTTGAATTGGGGACTTGTTAGTTTGCAGCTCAAGTATTTACAGATTAATCCAGTCTCAGGAAGCTCATCAAATGTATGAATATGGCATGGAATGAGCTAAATGTGAGTGCTGCTCTGTGGAGCTAGCATGGTCACAAGGACAGAGTGCTTTACTCGTTTGCAGGAAAGCAAAGTCCAAATCCTTGATTAGACATGAGTCTCAAAGTACTGATGCTGGATGAGTTAACAGCTCAGTTCAGGTGTTCTGTATAAGCTTCATGTGAACACCTTCAAGGTAGAGCATACTAGCCCTGCCACCTCAATTGGGGCTTTAGTTATACAAAAAGAGTTGAAAATCTGAAGCAGAAACCATCTAGTATGTGTGGAGACTCTCCACGTGATTCAGAACCTGGGAAAATTGGAATGCAAAAGTGTGAAGAGAGTTGCAACACAAACAAGAGGCTCTCTACTGCAGGCTCATCATTTATCACATGAACGAAGTCGTGATGGAGAAGGCAGGGTGCGTATACTCCATCCCTTATACGGAATGCCTGAATAGGGCTTGCATCTCTCTCTCTCTGCCACTAAGTACTCATGGGGTTGCCATATTCTTGAGTAACAGAAAGAGCTACAGAAAGTATGATCTATTACAGAAGTATGCAGTCTTCCACATGTTTGGGATGACAGCTCCAATCATTTCCAACTGCTGGCCATACTGGACAGAGTTAGGAGTTGTAATTGAAACATCTGGAGGATGTCTGGGGACCTGTCCCTGATCAATTGCCATCACTGCTATGTTGCTCTGGAAATCCTTCATACAGAAAGTGTTAAATAACAGAATGAGCCTCGTTGTTTGTACTTGTTTCCATGTTTCTTGTCTTTCAATGGTTACCTTGCTGTATTACCAGTGGTGATTATTTGTACACAGCACTGTCAAAATCCACACAGATGGTCACAAGAAAGTTAAGTGTGATATACTCATTGTGACATTGGTCTCTAAGTGTGGAGCCCTACATAGGCAAAATGGTGGCACTCAAGCATGAGAAGAAGATAGCAGCAGCTTCAAGGGGAGATAGGGTGGGATCTGTGGTTTGCAGAAGAATAACAAATTTTTAGAGGGAAAGGAATTCTAAGGAGCTGGTGAGGAAACATTGGCCAGCAAGGACTAAGCACATTTAGTGGTCACAAAATACTAACTAGTATTCAGGGGGTGGGACAACAGACGAGAGGACAAGAGAGAAAACTAAGAGAGTGGGGAAATAGACTGGAGTGTCCTGGATTGATCAGAGGAAAAGTTATAAGGTTTGGGGAAGTCAACCTTACACCAAAAGATCAGTAAGGGCAAGATGAAATTAAGCCTGGTGTGTCTGGAAAAGGTAGGTTTGTTGTTGATGATGTCCTTTGCCCTCAAGTTAACTTTGACTTATGGTGACCCTATGAAGGAGAGACCTTCAGGAACCCCAGAAGGAAGTTTTCTCCCTCTTGCATAACACTAGAACCTAATGGAGTCATCTGCTGAAGTTGAATGATAGGAGATTCAGGGGAGATAAAATGTCTCCACATAGTGCACTAAGCGGTGGAAACCACTGCAACTAGATGTTATGACAGTTGTCGATTGGCATGACTTCAAAGATAGAATTTGATACATTCATGGAAGTTTAGGCCATTGCTGGCTACTGGTCAGGAAGGTTAAGATGTCACCTCCAGAATCAGAGTCAAGATGTGTCTGTGTATCAACTCCTGGGGTATATAAGATGGATGGTGAAATGGCACTCAGGTCTTGCAAGCAGGTTTTCCATAGATAACTGGTTGGCCACTGTGTGAATAGAATGCATGTCTAGGGAAGACTTTGGTCTGATCCAGTATGGCTCTTGTTGTGTTCTTCTGCAAGGTGATGCATTGCAATCTTGAACAGCACTCAGTGGTGGGACATTTTGTTGCAAGGACTATTTGACTTGCCTGGGGGTGTGTTTTTACAACAGTACCCAGCTGTTTTTCCAGTTGACTTCTGGGAATTATAAAAACAGCAAGACAACCTTTCTTTCCTGTTCTTCTCGTTCACTTTGCATGGCATTGCATGCTTCTTGAGTTCTGCTTTGATTTTTTTTAAAAAAACTTAATATTTACACCAAAGTGGAGGGTGCTCAGTTTGCCGATATCCCTTCCTTTGGTTCCTTGGCATCTCTCCTCAATGCATATTACGGATGATGATAAACTGAAGAGAATATGCTCTTGATGAAATTGTATATATGATTGCATCAAAATTCCTTTTGCGTGGAAGTTTTATTGATGCAGTTCCTCTGTGTTGCTAAAACTCTGCACAAAACTGATCATGACAGAGCAGTATATACTCAATCCTGCCAATATCTGGCAGTCTATATCTTTGTATGGTATTATCAGTGTGTATCTATGTCTGTGCATGTATACACCAATAATCTAAAAAGATGCATGGGAGATGATGGCATAAGAGCATGTAAGTGAACTAAAGGAATTGAAACTGGTTCCACTCCAGAAGCAAACCATGAAGCCCTATTCAGGTGTTCTAACAGTGTGTGGAATCACCATGTGAAAGGGGGGCCCACAATTGCCCTGTGTCTTCTGTCATTATTTCCCTCACCCACCACACATGAAGAGTGCCTGTAGAGGGGGGACTCCATGATCTGGGGAGGTTATCCATAGAACTGGGCATTTTGGAAGGAGAATTAGTGCAAAAAATAGATATTCACAATTGTGAAAAATTTTGGAATCAGCATCATTTGAAAAATTTATCTGTACGGATAAAAGAGAGTTATTATAAATTGATCTGGAGATGGTACCTAACACCAGTAAGGTTAAATCACATACATTAGAATTAGTCAAGGTTGTGTTGGAGGGGTTGTCAAGAAATTGGTACATATATTCATATGTGATGGAGTTGTGAATGTGTACAGAAATTTTGCAAATGGTGTTTAAACAGGTAAAAGAGATAACAGAAATTGATTTAGAAATATGTCCTGGTATACCATTGTTATCTATATATGATAAGGTTAAATGTGCCCAAGCAATGAAAGATCTAAGTACAAATTTATTAACTGCAGCATGGTTAGTTATATCAAGAAAATGGAAAATTCAAGGAGATTATCAAATAGAGGATTGGTATAAAGAAGTGTGGAAAATTGCCATTAATGATAAGTTAACATGTGGAATTAAGGTTAAAAACGGAATAATGAAAGGGAATGATTTTGAAGCAATATGGAAGATATTTGTGGAAAAGGTGTTAGTAAGAGAATAAGGCATCACACCTCTGCAAGAAGAGTTACAATTTTGGAAGGGGGAGTAATTTGAGGCATAATTGGCTCTGGGGATGGGGTACACTTAGCAACAGTAATAGGTTAACTTTAGTTTGAAAATGATAGAAATAAGAATGAAATATTTTTAAAATGTTAAGTATGGGAATAAATAACAAAAATGGGTATAATGAGAATGAGATTTAGATATATATAAAACCAATATATATAACCAATATATATATGTATGTGTGTGTGTATATATATATATATACACACACACACACAATATATATATATATACACACACACACACACATATACATATATATGTATATATACACATATACATGTATAGGTATATATACATATAATCAGTATGATTTATAATATGTTGAATAAGTAATATTTTGTAAATGGATTTAGAGAGAAATAGAAATTAAGCATTTTTTTTGTAATCTTTTTTCCTTCACTTTTATGTTTATCACCTTATGAATTTGTGTGTGTGTGTGTGGTTTCTTTTCTTATAATTAAATTACAAATTTAAAAAAAAGTAGGGATGGGCCAACTGATCCTCAAATCCCCAGCAAGAATTCAAGATTCGCGAATCTGAATCCCTGTGCAAAAATAGGTGAACCGAATCTTTCAAATCCACCAACCAAAAATTAGGATTTTTTTAAAAGTTCTGTTTAAAAAAAGTTTCAAAAGATTTGAGATTCGTGAGATTTGTGGATTCCTAGAACCTTCCAGGGATTTGGATCCAGATTCGGATTTGGAAAATTCTGGATTTGTCCCATCTCTAAAAAAAAGAATTGGGCATTTTGGAAAACCCATGTTCCTGATTTCTTGGAGAGCCTCCACAGATAGAAGAGGCTCTCCTCTTTAGAAAGTCTCCTCCTATGTCTAGAGAATGATGGAGACAGGGACAAAGGAGTGTACACTCTTGGTTCCTCCCATATTCATCTTGCACTAATTTAGAAAGCCTAAATAGGGCTTGGCTATTTTAGAACTTCAAGAATCAAGGAAAAAATCTGTATCAGTAAAATTTCAGAAGTAGCTTTATGACAGAAACAGATCATCATCAAGCAGGAGATACATTGAATGCTTTGTTTGTGAGAGAGACCCACAAAAAGAGAAGGACTGGAAGAGTAAACAAGAGATGAGCATGAGAAACTTAGGGATGAATCTGGCCGTCTAAATCTCTCCCTTAGTGTTGAGCTTCACAAATGGCTTGGCTGCTTTTTTGGAGTGGTATCAATGCATAATCCATTTCCTCCTGGCCTATTTATTATGTTCAGACTTTACTCTATCATGTATGTACCATCAAGTGTAAAGTTCATTTTACAGCTCTTTTTCCTTATAGGGTACCAATGTCTAAAACAGAGGTTGAGGATATTGACATCCACCAACTGTTGATGAACTACTACTCCTATAATCCCTTAGCATTAGCTAGGCTGGTTGAGGGGGATGGGAACTGAGGTTGAGCAGCATTTTCAAGGTCATGGGTTCTGCATGCCTTGTCTAAAAATACTGATTAGATTGCACTGACAAAATCAGACACAAATACTAACCATGAGTTCAAAATGCACTTGTGCTGTGATTTAAGCTTGCTTCAAAGAGACTGGGGCTACCTCTACTGGCCCCTTCTGTGACTTTCCTAGCCCCTTTTGGAATTCTGTCCTTGAATCCAGATGGTTGAGTGGGTGGTCTGGAGTGGGGAGGCTTGGTTCATGTTGGTTTCTAAACCGTGTAAAATCAATATATCACAGATGAGAACTAAAAGGACCCAGAAATTTGTCCTTTCTGGAGTCTCATTTGGTTACACCATCCCATTTGGTGATTCCTTTTCTATCACCACCACCCAGTTCTAAATGTCCTATGGCTCCATTATGGGCAGTAAGAACTTGAAGCTTAAAATAGGATGACTATTTTGGCTCCACCCCTTTGTCTTAGGCTCCACCCCTTGAAATTGAATCTGGCCCTTGGGAGAAAAAGGAGAAAATGGCAAAAGGAAGCTTGAAGCAACACCCAGATTAGTTAATTAATTTGGTGATTATTTAATTAATAAAAGCATATCTTGTTTTTGTTGTCATGTGCCTTCAAGTAATTTTCAACTTCAGGTGACCCTAAGGCAAAACTATATTGGGATTTTCTGGGGCTGAGAGTGTGTGAAGTGCCCAACGTCATCCAGTGGGTTTCCATGGCTGGTTGGGGAAATGCACCCAAACCACTACACCACACTGGCTCTCTAAAGCATTTCTATCTCACTCTGTATCCAAAGATTGGGTAGGGTACAGATTGTGAAACGAAGCAGGACAAACCAAACCAAACCAAACCACAAGGCAATTTAAAATACTTAAATCAGTGTAAAAGGATTAAAAAGAGAGGATAGAAACCATGCAGCCCTCTGGATGTGGTTAGACTGCAAATCCCAGAAGCCTTGGCCAGCATAGCTAACGGTGAGGACTTTTGGGGAGGGCCACAAAATTCCAGCACATGATTTAGAGCGACTGAAAATGATTCAACCAAATAAAACAGTGTATGCTACATAAAATAAATCCGTCAAACAAAGGAATAAATAATCCTTTAGTACAATCGTGGAATCGGCTCTAGGAAATCCACCGTCACCTGATATTAATAAATTTATACATCCATACACTGGCTTTCTAAAAAATCTATTGATGAGTGCTCAGGCCCAAGTGGAGGGAAGGAAGAGGAGAAGAAGGAGGAGGATAGTGATGATGTTGTTGATGATGATGATGATGCTTGCCTTTTTTCTCAGCCCACTGGGATCCAAAGAGGCTTACAGAAAGGGTAAAAGCATACACAACGTTAAAACACAAGCAATCAATCTGTATAATTACAAGCAATTGAAAAACATCGGATGGCATTGTGTTTGGGACTTAATGTCTTTGTAAGTGGCTTTATGTGTTCCCAGAACTGAACTGAGCAGTTTTGCAAAACTACTCAGTATTCACCAAGGGGCTGCTGTGACCTAACAACGTAAGAGTGTCCGTCATGCAATGGTAGCAGAGGAATGACTGGTGCACCATGGCTCAATGGGCCCCGATGCACATTGAGGCATTTCCCGATGCTCATCAGGATACCAGCTAGGAAGTGCTGGAGCAGAATCATAGAATCATATTGCTGGAAGAGACCACAAGGGCCATCCAGTCCAACCCCATTCTGCCATGCAGGAATACACAATCAAAACATTCCTGACAGATGGCCATCCAACCGCTGCTTAAAAACCACCAAAGAAGGAGACTCCATCACATTCCGAGGCACTGTTGAACTGCTCTTACTGGCAGGAGTGCCCAATATAGCAGGATATGTGAGAAATTGTAGCAGATCTCTTAAGTAGAGCTTCTGATGTGCTAGGCAGAAGTTGAACAGCTCACAGCCCACTCTACACTCCTCCACAAAATCTAGCAGAGAAAGTATCTATCTATCTATCTATCTATCTATCTATCTATCTATCTATCTATCTATCATCTATCTATTATATTTATATGCCTCCTTTCTTCCAGACTGGCACCCAAGGTGGCTTCCAAAAAAAGAAATCAAACTAAGGCCATTTCCACACTACACTGTTACAGTGCTATTATTCCACTTTCAACCTCCTGTGGAATTCTGGGGTTTGTAGTTTACTGAGACCAAAGAGCTCCCTGGCAGTGAATTCTAAATGCCCCTCCCTGGGATGTTAAAGGTGGAATAATAGCACTATAACAGTACAGTGCAGAAATGGCCCTAGTCTTCTTCATAAGGTATACAAAGTAGTTTTACACCTAAATACTTCTGTGCAATCAATACAGGTTCATCTTGAGGAAAGTAAGAAAGAGCACTACATTGTGTCTGAAGAGTTGGAGCATCTCATCTAGCGAGAGCTCTCATAACTTATACTTCATGGAGGGCAGGCAGAGAGAGATAGAGAGGTGTGAGAGTAGATGATACTCTAGAGAACAAAGGGAAGTTTACATGATGCAGGAAGAGAGTGGTTGTGTACAAACACACAAACAAGTAACCATAAACACGCTGTGCCTAAATTTCTAGAGAAGGATTTGCTATCTAATTACCAGTGAGTAAAGGCATGCAAAGGTAGCTCCAACATAATGTCCATTGGAAGTGCCCCATGTATGTTGGAAGTTCCTTTTCTTTTCTTTTTTTGAATGATTTTTATTAACATATATTTTAAAAAGGAACATAAAACTACATATAAAGGAATAAGTTGGACTGACTAAACTACTACTACTACACACACACACAAATGAAACTACTCAATTCCAAATATAACAAAGACGTTACAAAAACAAGACAGTACAAACAAGGAACACAGTTACATGTTCAACTTCCCACTTCTGAAAGAACAGAATTTACAATCCTTGTTTATACATTCTCTGTTATCATTATAATCTTTTATATGTGTTAGCAATTAAAAACACTTTGTCCATTAATATCAAGCAATTCCTTATTAATATGAACTTTCTCAATATCTTAAAATTAAGATGTTCTACCTTAGTCAATCCAACCATATGATTAATCAAACCCTCTTGCTGCTTGCATTCTGCTAATGATCTGGAAGTTCCTGGTACACTTCTCTGAGACTCGCTATCAGAGTTACGAACCATAGACTGTGATACAGGATCTTGGACATAGCCATTAAAGCAATAAATGAAACCTGTCTATCGCACTGTTAAAAGTCTTGTCCAAATAAACAGTTTATTTCCAAAGGTCAGTTGAAATAGAAATAAGGAATGGAAAGGGCCTCTCTTGATGATTTCAAAGCCCAGGTAGGCTTATGTGGGAAAATATGGCCTTCCAGGCAACCTGGGCCCAAGCTGTTTAGGTCATAACTGTCACTGCCCACTTCTGTGTGGAAACAGACTGGTAGCCAGTGGAGCTGTTGTAACAAGGTGGTTGTGTGCTCCTTGTAATCAGCCAACGACAAACACAATGATCGGAAAGAAAAGAAAAAAGGAGGGGTGGCTGTGTGCTTCTTGCTAGAAACAAAGAATCAGAACCAAGAGCAACAACAAAGAAATATGTAAAGAAACAAGCAAACAAAAAAGGATGTGAAATGCAACAGAAGTGTAGCAAGCACAATTCCTGTTGGTGACATACGTATGCGCAAGTCATGTTATGCGTGAAGACTGGCTTATTCACCATAGCGCAACACATGTGTTCTGACCGTGGCAGAAGGAGAGCTGTGCACGCTGCAATTTTGTATATTGTGCATTGTAGCTGCACATTGCATATTCCATTTCTGTAGACTGCACCTTGCACGATGCAATCAGTCATTGACATGTGTGTGTAATGTTGCTTTTATGTTGTGTAAAGCTGGCCTAGCATACCTTCACATACAGATATTTGCACTAAGCTGAGGGGATGCTGGATTGTAGCCTTGTGTGTTTTCAGCATCCATTCCCCTCTATATATACTGTATGCCACCAGCTCTGAGAAAGGTCAGAATAGGAATAGGACGGCATTGGTACTGCAGGAGAAATCAATGCACCGCCACGTGGCAAACATTCTTGGAAAACCTTGGCCTCCTCTTTGCCACCATGGCTAAAGGTGACTTCCTTTCCCTCCCTTTCCTTCTTCACCAGGTGATTAAAGACATGTGTGGCTGGTGAACAGACCTCTGGTGCCTCCTAAAGGAAAAAAAACTAATCCAGAAGAGGAACAGAAGGGGATACTTGTTTAAGAAATAAGTCAGGAGTAGGGTGGTGGAAGGCCTTGACTTGAGAAAGAAATGGGGAAGGGCCCAGCGAAGCTGAGCTGCCGTGCTGCCGGTACAGACAGGCACCCAGAGAGACATGCTGTGAATTCTTGCAAAAGCCCAGGTTGAAGGCATTTGTGTACAGTTAATTCCTTTGTATGATTGGTTTTGTTTCTAAAATTTTGATGTTGAAGGGAAATGGTGGAAAGGAAGGGACTATACTCTGAAAGGGTGAAATGGAGGGGAGATTTGTAACAAAATCCATTTTGTTTCTCTCTATCCATTTTTTCTAGACCTCCGTCACCCTCAACCTTGGATGCAACAGAAAAGCCAAGGTCTTCAAAACTGAGGCCATTTCTGCACTACAGTGTTAAACTGCTACTATTCCACTTTCAACGCCCTGTGAAATTCTGGGGTTTGTAGTTTACTGAGACCAAAGAGCTCTTTGGTTGAGAATTCGAAGTGCCCTTCCCTAAACTACAAACCCCAGAATTCCATAGGAGGTTGAAAGTGGAATAGCAGCACTTTAACACTGTAGTGCGGAAATGGTGAAAGAGAAGACCTGCTAGGCCATGGTCTGGTGGTGGGGTGGTTATCAGTATGATTCCTAACCTCATCTCTCAGGCCATTTCCGCACTAGCCTGTTATAGCGCTTCGATTCCACTTTCACATCCTCTGGAATCCTGGGGTTTGCAGTTTCGGGAGGGGCCGGGTGGCCCCTCCCGAAACTGCAAACCCCAGGATTCCAGAGGATGTTGAAAGTGGAATCGAAGCGCTATAACAGGCTAGTGAGGAAATGGCCTCAGTTTGGGGGGGGGTAATTGAAAAAGGTTCCTTTTATTAAATTTCTTCTCTTCCTGAGCTGAAAATGAGATGAGAAGAAAATGAGGAGTTACGCGGCTAAGCAACATCAGAGTGTGGTAAAGACATTAGAAGTTATTAATGTGAAAAAACACACAAGCCAAGAGAGGCTGCATCCGTTTGCTTCTGCCCGACCCTACAGGCAGAAAGAAGGACAAGATTCTGCCGCCTCCTCTCCTCTTTCCCCTACTGAACCATTTGAGTTGCAGCTACTTTTGTTGAAGTTGCAGCAACGGAAGGAAGCTGAGAACAAAGAACGAAAGTAGGAGGAGGTGGGAGAAACTGGAACATTTTAAAATGCTCCAAAAGTGGGACAATAAAGGATTAAGTGAGGTCATCCTTGACAATTTGTGACAGTTGGAATGACAGGCATCCTTGAGGTTTGGGGAAAAAGCCCTCTCCTGGGCCTAAAACATGCTCGTGGAGGCTTAGCAAAATTGGTCCTTAACAGACCATAGAAGGTATGAAGGACATTTTCCAGATTTTTTTTTTTTAAGAAACTGGGGATATGCAGGGTATGTGGCCCTCCCAGGTCCACCTGGTTCTGTGGATCTGCAGTAAGGATGTAAAGAATGCTCACAATTATTCAGTTTCAGGTAAAAAGCAGTGTGGTGTGTGTGTGTGTGTGTGTGTGTCCGTCCGTCCCAACAGTCAGAAACCCTGATTGGGAAGAATAATAGACCAGTGAGAATACTGTGTAATTTTCAGTACCTTGATGTGCTACACAGAGATTAATCTGAGGAGATAAACACATGTTCTTGTGTGCAAAAACTGTTTTCTGTACAGTAAATGGGTTTTCGGTACAGAAAAAGAAGGAAGGGGTTGAGCAGAGGAAAACATGTGTTCCTGTTCTTCTGGTTCTTGTGCCCATGGAATAATTCCTGTGCAATGCTTCAGAATGTTCAAAAACAGGGAGAATGCTGTGAAGAAACATTCATTTCCATTACTACTTTAACTGTGCATCCTCAATTAGGTACTTGAAATATGCATCCTCACATGCATTTGATGAAATAGTTGAGGATTTAAATCATTAGGATGCAGTCCCTAGGTATGAGGAGGTTGCCCCTTTTCTAATAGAGAGGTAAGCAGAGCTGTCTGAATTCGGGGTCACTCCCCTAAGGTACCTCAGGGAGATGAAACACTATTTACCCCAGAGTACTGGTTGCCCCTCAGTTTTACTCTTAGGAATGATGGGATGGAGTGGTCAAGTGGTCAACTTTGCTGATGTTCCTGGATGTGCCCTGGGTCCGTGTGTGTGTGTGTGCGTGTGTGTGTGTGAAGATTTCTAGATCTCAGGAACTGACCCTCTGGAGGAAGAGGAAGAATCTCAGGCTAAGAGCACTGCCTTGGAGACTGCATATCTCCATTTTCTTCATCTTAGACTTGGTGCTTTTTATTTGAATGCAGTGCTCTATGCAACGACAAAGGACTTTGCATGTATCATACTTAATTATATCACCAAAGGATGCTCCTTGTAACAGCATGCTTGTAACATCACCACGGCCCAACTCTTGTGACATCCCCCGGGGTTGTCCCTACATCTCTCTTTCTCACTCTGTCACTCTTTCTGCATGTATGTGGGTTTATCAACAGGAAAGAGTATATCGTTACACTCACTGCTGACTTAGAGTTGCAAAAGAGCTTCCCTGGAGCTAAGGCAGCCCTCAGACCCCAATATTTTAAGCCATCTCTGGGGTTACAATCTTAGAGTACAAGAGCTGTAGAGTTGGAAGGGTTCTCAGGTCATCCAATGGTTCTCAAACGTTGGTCTTACTGGTGTTTTATTCATCTGCTCCCAGAAGCCACAGCCAGGTTCACCAATGGTCAGGAGTTCTGGAAGCTGAAGCTGGAAACATCTGGAGGACCAAAGATTGAGAATCACTTTTTTCATTTGAAATGAAAAATGGAAGAGGTAGGTTCCATTCAATGTAAGCTTTAGGAAATGCTGTGACAATTTCAGGTCATATCTAGGGTTGTCCCTTTGTCTACTGGGATGAAGAAATCTAGAACTATGCATTGAAAATTTGACATCATTGCATGTAGCAAGTAAACTGGAGCAGTGGGGTGAGGCAGATGGGTGATCAGATGGCCTGGGTCATTTTTTTCACCCATTTTGTCTTCTCTGGAGCTGTAGGTTGATTTCTACTTACTTACAGCCCTGACTTTTCTCCTTCCATTTCCTCTGAGGTCATTCCTGTTTCTACTTTTCTGACTCAAAGGGATCCAAATTCACAATGTTTCTCCATACTAGGGATGGAAAGAATATTTGAAAACATTTACAAAACAAGGCAGAGTGACCAGATGGAGGGAAGTCATTGTGCCATTCTCTTCTGTTTGGCCATGCCTCACCTAGAATTGTGTGTCCAGTTTTGGGCACCACAGTTGCACAAGGATAGTCAACAAGCTGGAACACATCCACAGAAGGGTGATCGAGATGTCTAAAGATCTAGAAATCAAGCCCTGAAAGGAAGGACTGAGGGAGCTGAGTATGTTTAGCTTGGAGAAGAAAAAACTAAGAGGTGACGTGATAGCTAGCTGAAGACAAGTCATGTAGAAAGTAGAACCAGCTGGTTTTCTGCTGCTCCAGAAAACTAGAACACAAACCAAATTGATTCAAATTACAAGGGAAAAAAATCCACCTGAACATTAGGAAGAACTTTTTTTTTCTGTAGGAGCTGCTTGACAGATTATCTCTGGGCATGATGGACTCACTTTCTTTGGTGGTTTGTAAACAGAGGCTGGATAGCCATCTTTCAGAAATGCTTCAGTTCTTTATTTCTACATCGTGGTGGTTGGTCTAGATGTCCCTTGTGGTCCTTTCAGACCCTATGATTCTAGTGCATAAGAGGGCCATTTTTTTCAGCAGCCCAATAAATAATTATAAGAATTCATCCATGCTTGCTGTAATTAAGTGGAAGCGCTCAGGGAATGGTCTGGATGGAGCTATATCAACCTGAATGGCTGGAAGCCCAGTCTCTTGAATGTCTTTGTTAATCTTTCTCTGGCAGCAGGCAAATTTATGCTCTTTCCTTCCTACATCTTCATAGAATCGTAAACTTATAGAGCTGGAAGAGACCACAAGGGTCATCCAGTCCAACCCCATTCTGCCATGCAGGAAGGCGCAGTCAAAGCACTCCTGACAGATGGCCGTCCAGCCTGCATTTCAAAACCCCCAAAGAAGGTTTTTAAAAGCTTCAAAAGCTTTGCTTCTCATCTTTTAGTTCTATGTGTGTAAGCATGTGTTTATTCTTCTCTGAGACACCTCTGTAGTTATGCATTTGGGGATTATTGTCTCTAAGAAACTGAAGTGTTTAAAAAAAAAATCCTGGGAGGGTTACATTCCTATCATTCTAGACACAGACAGACTCGGCTTTCATCTCCAAAGGAAGCTTGCCTCCATTTTACCTAGCTCTGAAGTAAACGGCTTCCTTTTCTCCTTCTGTTCTCCCTGTAACATCCTTATTGGAGAACAGCTATAAAAGCAGCCATCCAGTTGATGGATGCTCCTGCAAGGAAGGATGGTTCAAAATGATCTTGCAGTGACGTGCGGTGTGGCTGTGTGATTGTTTGTGTCTCTCTGACCACTCTCATTTGTCATCTGGCCTGTTAATGAATGGATCTGGAACCAAAGGGGATAGATTAATGGAATCAATCTGTCTGTCTTCCTTCCTTCCTTCCTTCCTTCCTTCCTTCCTTCCTTCCTTCCTTCCTTCCTTCCTTCCTTCCTTCCTTCCTGAAGCTGAGAAACAGACAGTACTTGTCAACATGACATTTTTGGACTACACTGCCCAGAATCCTCCAGCTATCTTAGCCACTGGATTCTTGAGGGAGAATTCTAGTAGTTGTCCAAAAAAGTAATGTTGACACACTAGAAAACACATCCATACAAGAACTCTGAAAAAAACACCCTACTTATGTGATGTTGATATCGAGCCCTGTGTCATCCTGGCCAGACTCAAAGCATGTCAAATTAAGGAACAAGAGGGTTCCTCTTAGCATATACAGCCAAAGGGCTATCTATAATTCTCTGAGGAACCTCAATAAGATCAAGTCTGGAGAAGCTCAATGACAATCTTGCCTTCCTCCCCACCCAATTCTGTTCCTTTAGCTTTGGCCGTTTCTGTACTGCACTGTTATAGTGCTATTCACTTTCAACATCATATGGAATCCTGAGGTTTACAGTTTAGGGAAGGGCATTTAGGATTCTCAGCCAGAGAGCTCTTTGGTCTCAATAAACTACAAACCCCAGAATTCCACAGGATGTTAAAAGTGGAATAATAGCACTATAACAGTGTAGGGTGGAAATGGCATTAGTTTACCATTCTAACAAAAAGTGGCGTGCGGCCAGGGAGTGCTGAAGTGGGTGTCAATTTCAGTTACTGAACCCTGGTAGATATACCCAGACATAGGCCCTTTCCGCACGAGGCTGGTGAATCGGTCCGTGCCGTTTCTTACTGGATTTTCTGGGCTCGAAACAAGGTGGACTTTCCCTCATTTCCTTCTGCACAGCTACTGCATATGTTCCATTCTGAGTCAGAGGAGTGCGAGTTCATGAATCCACACTGCCTCCGCCATGGCCACTCCCACTACTCCCCTCATCCCGCCCCGTTGGCTGTGATTGACCCTTTTTATTTTTATTTTTGCATGGTTTAGTATGTCATTGCGTACGTGCACAAGTCCATACTACCCCAGCCCCTCCCATGAGCCCTCTCCTGACCACCAATTCGCATTGGTGCAAATGTACACATCTGCACCACTATGAAAGTACGAATTGGATCGATCTGGAAAATTGGAAAAGCACTTTCTTCCGGTTTTCAAATGGCACACTTTACCACCACATGGGGGCACATTTAGTTGGAATTACGTGCGGAACGAAGGTAAATAAACTGTACCTAGTCCGCTCCAATGTGCAGAAGACCTCCATGGCAAGATGCATTAGCCCGCCTTAATAACCGTGTGTGGAAAGGGCCGTAGCGAAATTTTGGTGAGATGTATTTATGATGTCCCAGACTTGTAGTGGGAAATGTTTAATTTATTGGTTGCATAATAAAGTGTAAAGCCGACAGCTACTGGAGGTGGAGAGAATGGAATGTTGGAGTAAATGCTGATTCGTTGAATATTTGAGGTGTAATCTTTGAGGTGCTGATTGGTGGAATGTTTGAGATTTGCATAAGGCTGGTGAATGGCACTTAGTGAATGACAGTTGTTGTTGTTTGTGTGTTTTCATGTTGTTTCTGACTTATGATGACCCTAAGGCAACTGGATCATGGGTTTTCCTGACAAGATTTGTTCAAAGAAGGTTTGCCTTTGCCTTGCTCTGAGGCTGAGAAAGTGTGACTTGCCCAAGGTCACCCATTGGGTTTCTATGGCTGAGCGAGGATTCAAACTTTGGTCTCTAGAGTTGTAATCCAATGCTCAAACCACTATACTGTGCTGGCTCTCAAATGTCACTTAGACAGTTAGTATTTGTATTAGTTAGATATGCTATCTTGTAGATTATCTTAGAACCAAAAGCTGGTGAGTTAGAGGTCTTTTATATATATTTTTGGTCTCTTTTTAGTTTAGTTGTAGTCCAGTTTGATCTCGTATTAGATCAGATATTACAGTTTCTATGTCTGTTTACTTATTGTTTGTCTTTTTAATCTCCTATACATGGTTTTATATATTAAATACATTTTAATAAAAATATTTTTTAAAAAAGCATTTGTATTAATTGGTGGTGGAGATTAGGGAGTTCATGTTCTTGGTATGTGTGTAAGGATGTGGACAATTTATGATTAAGAATAAGGCAGGTTTGTGAGAGCTAGTGTGGTGTAGTAGTTTTGAGTGTTGAATTACGAACTCGGAGACCAGGGTTTGATTCCCTGCTCGGACCTGGAAATCCACTGAATGACCTTTGGCATGTCACACACTCTCAGCTCCAGAAAACCCCATAATAGGTTCACCTTAGGATCACCACAGTGAAGGGAAAGTGTAGCCCCTGAAGAACTGTTGCCAGGGGTGGAATGTTGCTCCCAACATAGAAAATGTCCTTCCCATTTTATACCAACAGTGTCTTATTTCCTCATTGTATATTGACCACTGAAAAGAGAGAAACACAAGGGAACCATCAGCAGAAAGACAGAGGAATGAAATTAATACTCTCAATAATCTGAGTGCTCAAAAAGAGGCTCCCTAATAGCTTTTTAGAAAAAGATTTACCCCTTGGCCTGTTGTAGGGATTAAATTAAATTGAACCTGAGTTGCCATCATGGCAAATATTTTATGGGAACCCTGTTGAAAGCAACCTGAACTGCTCCCATATCATCTATTTTCCTTTCCATTTCACTTCCATGCATGTACACTTGCGACAGGCAGTGGGAGCAAATCAGATCCTAATGTAATTAACATTGAGCGGTCATCTTTATGTGGAGTAATCACAATCTATAATGAGGAGGGCTGGCAGAACAGTGCAACATGCAGCCAGCATGTCACTGCTTAGCCCTTATCTCAATGACAAACCTAGCAAACTATTTTTTATGTAAGATATTGTTACCCTGATTTCTGGGGTCCCTTGAGGGACACCTCAATGTGCTCCATGTGATGGGGAATGGAAACTAGCCAAAGCATGAGCACTAGCCATGTGAGAGGCAGGGTAACCCAGCGGGGTCTTTTCACCCAGTTTGTACAGGGTCAGGCTAAGCCAAAAGCCAAACAAAAATGTCTAATAAAACGATTTTATTGAATGAAAGTCTCACGCAGGAGCACAGTCACTCACACACTCACTCAAGACCTATTAAGAAGCAAAAGAGATGAAACTGGATAGGGGAATATTGAAGGGGTTGTAGCTGGGGTAATACTGTACCTTGTCCTGAAGTCCTTGGTCCAGGAAAAACAGCAAAGAAGTGGGGCTCAGCCCAGAGAGAGCTGAGGGGATTACTCAACAGATGGAGAAATGGTCTAATTGAGATGACCAGGAGTGATCCAAAGAACTGCTCAAAAACAGGGACTATTTGTAGGGGAAAAAGTACCTGGAGGGCTAATCCTTTCCCGGGGGGAACAATGAGTGTTGCAACGAGAAAGAAGCTCCACAATGGTAACTACCTTTACGTGATGAGATTACAAGGTGTTGCCAAAATCTCAGGATCTTCAGCTGCATTGGGTTGTGGTGTGACTTCATGTAAACGGTCCTTGCCTGATAGGTTTTTATTGCTATCGGTGCTCAACTTGCGGCAAACACACTAATCCCCTCAAGTCGGCTTCTCAGGGGCTGAGGACCCTTTGTTTCTTGTGAGTTTGCACAGCTTGAGGTTTCCTGGGGCTACGTGACTGGGGATTTTATTGGCCTGACCTGGTTTTTGATTGTTTGACTGTTGCTACCTGTGTGTCCATCTGGGTGACCTCTCAGGCACATTGAATCATATTTTAATATCAAAATTGTAGACACTGGGACAGGGTTTACCAGTGAGATAACAATAGCTGAAAGAGAATTGAGGGGCCCTTTCATACAACACAGTAACAGCACTATTGTGTCAACTTAACTATCATGGTTCCCCCCTATGGAATCCTGGGATTTACAGTTTAGGGAGACATATTCATAATGCTCAGCTAGAGAGCTCTAGTGTCTCACCAAACTATAAACCTCAGGATTCCATAGGATGTTGCCGTGGCAGCTAAAGCAGAATCATTGTGCTATAGTGATGTACTATGAAATTTTTCAACTATTCAAAATGTTCTGTTTGCTTATGCAAGGCTTACCTAACCTGGTTGTTCACATGCACATGATGTTACTTTTGAATAAAAAAGGGATTTTCACTCTAGACTGCATTGAGGGAGGGAAAGGTTAGATTCTCATATTGCTAACCCATAGTCTTCAGCATATCACAGATGAAAACTGGGACACATGAGGCCAAGCAAAATCAGAGTGCAGTCAAGGTGGCAAAAGTTATTAATGAGAAAAAATGCATAAGCTAGAAGAGGTTGCGGCAGTCTGCTTTTGCCTGAGCTGACTGGGAAGGGGAAGATGCTGCCCCATCTTCTCTGCCCTGCTAACTGAGAGTGAACTATTTCTGTACTTTGAGCTCAGTTTGCAGCAATTGAAATAAGCTGAAGACATAGGGGGAAAATAGAATGAGGAAGACAAAGAACTTAGGATATTTTACATGCAGCTGAAAAAGTGGTACAACAGAAGATTAAGCGGGACTGTCCCTGCCAAATTAGGACAGTTGTAGGCTATAACATGTACATTATCATGCAAATATTTTATGCACATCTGTGTCCCCATTTTTGCTAATGCACTTCTTGGTTTTGGCAATGCATAGGTGAGCTCTGTGTGGAAGCATGAGGCGCTCAACCCTTGTGTTGCAAATGTGCATTTTAAAATTTCCCATTGCTGGCCAACCCAATATCTCTTGTACAGCCAGGAAGAGATATTCTTCTTTTGTCTTTAGCAATTAACAGAGCTTTGTTTTAACAATATCAATATCAACAATGAGAAACAGTCAGACCATTTTGATCCTGGATGTTTTACAGATCAGCCTATAAAGTATTCAACAGCCTGGTGACAGCTAGTAATAATAAATGACAAAATGCTAGATTAGCTTTCCCCGCATACTGCCGGATTTATGCAAAAACCTCTGCTTATTTACCTAGATCAAGGACAGGCAACATGGTTGGTACAGAATTCTGAGTCTGGAGCCTATCAGAAGCAGCTCAGCTGAGTCTAATTGGCATATTCTAGTTACATGTAGTTGATGCGATTTGCATCTCAATTACATGAACAGGGCCTCTGCCAAGTGACAGATGCTGGATGAAAGTTGAACATTTCTGTTGTGGTCCTGTGGGAGTAGGCTGTGACAGCATTAAGTTGCAGTACAATGATTCCCCAGAGCTCGTTTTCTGGATTAAACTGGGAGACATGCTTTTCAAGAAGCAGCGTGTGTACGTCAGTGGCAACGTCAAGAGCAGAATGATGGGAGATTTGGGATAGATAAAGGGAAGCGCTTCTCTGCCCAGTGCAGAGTCAAGCTACAGCATACATTATTATCAGATATGGTAACAGACACTAACTTGGATCACTCTTGAAGGGGCTGGAAAAATTTATACCTATGGCAGGTCTCTGAATAGCAGTCATTGGCAAGAGACAGTGAAAGAAGGGAATTGTTTCGTTTCCTCCTTTTATGTGCTCTCTGGAAGCACCTGGTGGGCATCTAAAAGAAACAAGATGCTGAACCAGGCTGCTAAAAATATCTGCCATGATTCTGGATCAGTTACTTAGTTAGATGACTACCTCAATTACATGTCTAAGTAGCTTCTCCCAGCCTCACCCAGTCCCAGGCTAGACAGACTGGGAAGCAGTCTTTGCAAGTGACAGAGGTCTGCTCTCTTGTTCATCAGGATGATTTTTTTAAAAAAGAAAAACAAGATCAGAATTCAGCAGATGGACCAGTGGCAGCGCTTGGAGTGTATGGAGGGTGGGTGGGACTATAGCACGGGGGGGCATGGCCACTGTGTGGGGGGCATGGCCGTGGTGCGTGGGAGTATGGCAAGGTACGTGGGGGAGTGGCCAGGGTGCATGAGGGCATGGCTACAGACGAGGACACCCCAAAAACATTGCCTCCCAGGGCAAACCATATACATTGCCCCCTGTCCCTATGCGACTGAGATGGACATTTCTAACCCCAATCCCCCACCAGTGATATCCAATATGACAATCAGAAACAGGATCCCTGTTGCAATTCCTCCTTGCAGTAGTGATCACTGGTGGGACAGGTGGGTGGAAATTGCCAATCTGTTGCACCCCAATTGACAGATGAGGAGATCCTTGTCACTCACAGAGGCTGCTGTCTGCCAAGTCCGGGTTGAGGAACTTTTTATGATCCCTGCATATTCCCTACTCTATTAAATGCATAGGGATCATGAATATAAACCAACCATGAAGCTGTAAGTCTAGGTTACACATTTATAACTGCCATTGTGAATTTCAGCCATCATTTTCTGTGCAGAAAATGTTGTTTTTTGCTCAAAACAACCATGTGTGAATTTTGTGCAGGCTCAGGCCATTTCCACACTACATTGTTATAGTGCTATTATTCAACTTTCAACCTCCTGTGGAATTCTGGGGTTTGTAGTTTATTGAGGCCAAAGAGCTCTCTGGCTGACAATTCTAAATGCCTTTCCCTAAAACGCAAACCTCAGGATTTCATAGGATGTTGAAAGTGGAATAATAGCACTGTAACTGTAGTGCGGAAATGGCCTAAGTCTTGATCTATGCAAAATCACATTACAACAGGATTCTTCTCATCAGCCTTTCTGGACAGTCTGAAAATATATATATATTTATTTTCAAATTTCTTTTCCTTCCCTATGGTCCCATGCATCAGGATTCTTCACATGCTCAAAGGCAGCACTGTGGCATCTTTATAGATGGTCTAGGTCATCACCACCACCAGGTTGTCCTTTAGTCCCTACCACAAACAGTCTGCCTCTATCACTAATCTGAGCTCCAGGTCAGACCTAATGTTTAAATCATGCTGCCCCTGCACCTAATGGCTGGAATCCTGTAGGTGGTTTATAGTGGTATATATGATGACATTAACAGGCTGATGACCTTAACAGATTATAGAGCTGGGTCTAAACTAACAAGATGAATTTCAATAGAGAGAAATGTAAGGTACTATACTTGGGCAGAAAAAAATGAAATGCACAGACACAGGATGGGTGACACCTATCTTGACCACGGTACATGTCAAAGGAGTCTAGTAGTAGGTCACAGACTGAACATCAGCCAGTAGTGTGATGTGGCATCTAAAAAAGCCAATGCAATTCTAGGCTGCATCAATAGGAATATAATGCCTAGGTCAAGGGAAGAAATAGTGCCACTCTATTCTGCTTTGGTCAGATCCCACCTGGAATATGATAGCTAGTTCAGGGAGTCACAATTCAAGAAGGACATTGACAAGCTGGAACATGCCCAGAGGCGGGCAACCAGAATGGTAGAAGGCCTGGAAACCATGAAGCCCAGTGAGAAGTGACTTAGAAATCTGGGTATGTTTAGCCTGGAGAAGAGAAAGTTGAGAACTGTCATGATAGCTATGTCTAAGTATTTAAAGGCATGTTATATGGAAGATGGAGTAAGCCTGTTTTCTGCTGCTCCAGAGACTAGGATATGGAGCAATGGCTTCTAACTACAGGAAAAGAGATTCCACCTAAACATTAGGAAGAATCTTCTGACAGTAAGAGCAGTTTGACAGTGGAATACACTGCCTGGGAGTGTGGTGGAGTCTCTTTCTTTGGAGTTTTTTAAGCAGAACCTGAATGCCCATCTATTGAGAGTGCTATGACTGTGTATTCCTGCATGATAGGTGTTGGATTCAATGGCCCTTGTGGTCTTTTCCAGTTCTATGATTCTGTGATTTTATATACTGCAATGCAGATGACAGTGCTTTCTAGAAGAAAGTATAACTGTGATACTGCAATCCAGGGTACAGAAGCAGTGTTGTGCAGACTTAACCCACTGTACAATAGGCAATTGCGAATGTTGTTGTCCATTGTTCAGGTAGTTACAAACTCTGGTGTGATCTGTTAGGGTTCCAGCACAATGAAATTCTGGTATAGCTACACTGATGCAAGCTTGTGCTGCATGTCCTCCGAAAGATTCTTAGCTGATGGATGTACCGTAAGAGTGAGGCCAGCATTATCGGGATGCCAGTGCTGAGAAGTCGGGGTATACGGCCCATAGTGCCAATCAGTGCCCCGTTCCCAGTGCCCCCTTCCCAGTGTCTGCCAGTTTCTGCCAAAGAAATCCTTGCAATAGAAAATTATTAAAATGGAGCTGGGTATTGAATTTGTATCTTCTACGTGCAAAGCATGTACTGTGCCACTGAGCTATATATACCCTTTCCATGGACCAAGTGATGACTCATCTCATTCTCTATTTTTTAAAGAAAAGAAACAAAAATGGCTTACTCCCATTTTGGATTCAGTTAGTTTCTTTGCCCAGCCTGGAGGAGTTCTTTGTAAATACGTTTTCTCAACATAGTAGTAGTCAGGGTGGCTGGTAGTTTCCATGTCCAAGGGGCAGTAATGCCACCCCAGGTTTTAATCTGAAGTTTAAAGGGACTCTCCAAAGTTCTGAACCCTATCCCTAAATTTTGTTCAGCACTCTGGATAGGTCCTTTAAAGTTCAGACTAAAATCCAGCACAGATGTACTTCCTAGCAGACAAAAGAGCCACCAGCTGCCATTGAGAAGGACTGATTTTTCAATAACAGAAAGAATAATTGACATCATCATCTCAAATAGGTTGACAAAACATCTGAATGATATTGCCATAGATAGAACCACAATAGCACAATTACAGAAAGAGACACTACTTGGAACGTACGACAAATAAGAGCATCTCAAATAAATAACGGAAATGGTAGCTGATATTTTAACTGTGTATTATAACGTTAGTATGAATAGCCTCTGCAATGAACAAGGAAGCAAAGATACAAATATGCAGACCTGAAACGAACGGTAGCAACTTCCAGTACGGAATATTCATATACATGGTGGGGGGAGAGAAACAGAATGAGTCATAACAAGATAAAAGGCGATCCTGAAAGCAGTCAGCTCTGAATAAATACAATCTGCAACCGCTTGCAATAAATAAGGTCTGTAATTGCTGGGAAGATGACCCTCCCAGGAAATATGAAGTCATTTCATAGATCTTCTTCAATGAGATATTTTTCAGTATTCTATGTGTCAGTTTCAAACTGCCATTAAATATTTTTAAAAACACAACCAATAAAGATAATGCCTGCAATAAAAAAAAAAAACCCAAGCAGCTATGGCCATTACTGTCCCTTTTATTTATTTGAAATATAACATAGTGTTTCAGTGTTTGACTAGGACTGTAGGGACCAGGATTTGAATCTCCACTTGGCCATGCAAACCCACTGGGTGACTTTGGGCAAGTCACAGTCTCTCAGCCTCAGAAGGAGGCACTGGCAAACCACCCCTGAAGAAATCTTGTCAAGAAAACCCCATGGTGTCACCATGAGTTGGAAATGAGGTGAGGACACACAACAACAAACAGTATCTGTAGAATTCTTCTCCAGCAGCACATCTCAAATGAGCTGATTTTCTTCCTATCAGTTTTCCTCACTCTCCAGCTTTCACAGCAGTACATAGTGGAAACACCATGGCATGGGCCATCCTGGTTTTAGTATTCAATGAAATACCTTTACACTTCAGCGTTTTGTCTAGTTCCTTCACAGTTGCCCTTCCATTCCAAGGCCATTTCTGCTCTACACTGTTATAGTGCTATTATTCTACTTCCAACATCCTGTGGAATTCTGAGGTTTGTAGTTTACTGAGGCCAAAGAGCTCTCTGGCTGAGAATTCTATATGGCTCTCCCTAAACTGCAAACCCCAGGATTCAATAGGATGTTGAAAGTGGAATAATCCCAGTATAACAGTGTAGTGCAGAAATGGCACTAGTTTTTCTTCTGATTTCTTGACTGAGGTCTCCATTGTGATTAACGACTAAGCCAAGGTAAGGAAAATCTTGAAATACTTCAATGTCTTCCTATTTTTTTTAAAGTTATGTAAATTATCTGTGTTCACTATTTTTGTTTTCTCAATGTTCAACTCTAAACCTGGTTTGCAGTTTCTTCCAGGACTTTCTTCAGGAGCTGTTTCATTTTTCTTCTTATTTTCTGCTTGGACATCTGGTATTAGTCATTCCATATATGGTAAAAGTCTTTGTTGTAGAATTTTGAGCATTACTTAGCTTCCATGAGAGATTAATGCAATGATGCTATGGTTACTGCAACCGCTAGTGTCCCCTTCCTTGGGCACTGGAAGGCATAATGAATGTTTCCAATATGTTGGCCATTCTTTTACTTTTTGTATCTGTTGATGGATTTTAGTTAGAACTAGAAAAGATTCTGCCTTTGTAGCTTCAAGCAGAGCTGTTGGTATGTCATCTGTTCCTGGTGATTTATTTTTCCCAAGCATCCGAAGTGCAGCTTCCACTACACTTTCTAAAATTATTGGTTCATCTTCAAATGCTTTATCTTCAAGGGAATCTGTCCTCCCTTCATCTCTATTATATAGTTCTTCAGCATATTATTTCCATTGTCTTTTCATTTGTACTTGGTCACGTAATGTGTTTCCTGTCTGGTTGTACAACATCCCCATTCTTGGTTTAAATTTCCCATTGATTTCTTGGATCTTCTGGAAGAGGTCCCTTGTTCATCCTCTTTTTGTTGTCATCTTCTATTTCCTTGCGTTGATTATTACAGTACTTCTCTTTGTTCTTGAACACAAGTTGCTGAACAGTTGCACTCAGGGTTCTGACCCTATTTTTGTCACCTTTCATTTTGCTTCTCATCTGTCCTTAACTGTTTGAAGAGTTTCATTTGTCATCCACTGAGGCTTCTCTTTTTTCGGCTGCAGATAGTATCTTTTTGCATTCCTCTCTGACAATGTTCCTGGCTTCAGTCCAGAGTTGTTCTTGCTCCCAGTCAAATAGGCTTAATAGTGCAAATGTATTTTTTATATTATCTTTACAGGGATATTTTTTTCACAATTGGCTTAGTGTTCTTCTTTTTTAGCTTTACTCTGATTTTCGATATTAGCAATTATTAGCAGATATTAGTCTGTGCCACAATCTGCTGCTGGTCTTGCTTTTACAGAGAAAATGGAACTTCTACATCTTCTGCTTCTGATTATATAGTCCGTTTGATTACTATATTGTCCATCAGGTTATTTCCATGGATATAGTGGCTTCTTTGGTTGCTTGAGGAATGTGTTTGTGAGAAACAAAGTGTTGACCTTGCAAAATTCGATCAGTTCCTCTCCTGCCTCATTTCTTGATCCTAGGCCAAATTTTCCTACCTTCTTTGATTCCGTTGTGTTTTCTACTTTTGCATTCCAGTCACTTGTTGATTAAAAAAGAAGTCCTGTGTTGGTGTGTGGTCAATTTCTTTCTCTAGTATAGAATCTTTGAATTTCTTCTTCTTCTGCCTCTGTAGCTAGAACATAAACTGGGGTTCCAGTTATCTTGATAGGTTTTCTCTGAAGTCTTATTGATATTATTGTCCAACTTCCTTTATATCCTTTGACTGTTTTTGCTACATTTCTCATTATTAATGCCACCTCATTTCTTCTTAGATTTTCATTTCATGAGTAAAACACTGTGTAATTATCTGACTAAAAATGTCCCATTCGTGACCATTTTAGCTCACTCACCCCAAGTATTACCATGTTCATACATTTCATTATTATTATTATTTTTACTATATCTAGCTTCTCCAATGCATGCTTCTCACATTCCATGTTCTTATAATATGTGTTGTGCGGCTTCAGACTTTCCTTTCACCTCTGAACACTTCAAGAGCTGAACATTCTTTTGGCTTCAATCCAGTTGCATTATTAGCTACAGTGTGACTTGTAGTTGTCCTCTGCTGTACTCAAGTAGCTTGATGAGTGCCTTTCAACCTGGTAGTGTTGTCTTCTGGTACTCTCTCTTGTTTCATTTTGCACTGTCTTATCATATGGCTTTCATGGTAAAAGACATTAAGTGGGATTTAGTATGCCTCCTTCTGTGCAGTACTAACAAGTGTTAGCTATGATGCCATTGCCATTGCCTCTGAGAGGTCCACTGCCAGTGTCACCACCCATGACTGCCGCTGGCTAGTAGCTTTTTGGCACATTTAGTCTGGCTTCTCAGCCAAAGCCTTTCTGATATGGGAGACCCTACTAGCAGCATGACTACCATCAGCATAGCCTCTTGCCTCACAGGAGCACACAATCCCATCATCATGGAAAGGTAGTGCCACAGTGGGAATGGTATTTAGTAGGCCCATGCAATCAATATGGCCAAATCCTGAAGCCAGTGGGGTCAATTCAAACTGATTTGTTCCAGCTCTGGAATGGAATAGATATTGTCAATTCAATTCTGGAGTATAACAGCGTAGTCTGGAAAGATTTAGATCAATCTAGAGACCCAACATGGAATACATCTCCAACATCTCTTTAGCCTGGAGAGGAGCCCTTTTCGCACGGCATTCGCCATGCAAAAGGGCCTCTGGAGGGTCACACAATTGCGAGGAGCTGTCCACATGATGTCCTCGCAATTGCGCGATGCTGCCGGGGCCAGCAGGCACTGATTGCGCACTATTTCATTTTTGGCTTCTAGCTGAAAATGGTGTGCGATCGCGCATCGCTCCAGGGCCCCACGCACACTTACTGTGTGTGCAGAGCCTCTGGAGCCACAGAGTTCATGCTTCCTGCCCCAGCGCAGCCTGGGAAAATCCCAGACTGTGCTGCGGAAGGAAGAGGAGGAGCCCTCACGCTGCTTGCTCGCTAGCAAGCAGCAGCTGCTGGGCGAAGCAGCGGGGACACGAGAGCCTCTCGCAAGAGGCTGCTCACGCAATCCCTGCACCCCAGTGCTGTGAAAAGGTAAGGTGCGAAAAGGGCCAAGGATAAGAGGTGACATGAGAGGTATAGTTAAATAGTTGAAGGGATGTCATATGGAGGATGGAGCAAGCCTGTTTTTTGCTGCTCCAGAGAGTATAAACAGAGCAACGGCTTTTAACTACAGGAAAAGAGATTCCACCTAAACATTAGGAAGACTTTCCTGATGGTAAGAGAAATTCAACAGTTGCGTCAGAGGGTAGTGTAGTCTCCTTCTTCAGAGCTTTTTAAACAAAGGCTGGATAGCCATCTGTCACGAATGCCTTGGTGGTACATTCCTGCATGGCAGAGTGGGGTTGGACTCAATGGCCCTTGTGGTCTCTTCCACACAGAGAGAGAGGAGCAAGGTGATGTGATGTGAAAAGGGAGGAGAGGAGATTATCTTTGCTCGTTGACATCACTAAAGTGCAACCTTGAGCAAGAATTTCACAATACTCTTCAGTCGCTGTACCTATGGGGAGAGATTTTGTGATGTTATAATACGTTATCTTCTGTAGCTCTCTTTTTTGTTTGTTTG